>JABTTQ020001863.1:0-680322 GCA_016081115.2 Rehmannia glutinosa
TAAAACATGAAAGAGGTAGTTAAAGCCAGAGGTAATCAAACTACTGACAGCTTCGCTCATCTATCCAATCTATGACAAGAATTTGGTAAGTCCACTAAGTGGTCCCAAAAAAGGGATGACGGTACCAAATGAAAAGAATGAACTTATTCCGATCACGACGTATCGAGGTTACGAGTTTGCATCGACACGACGACTTAACGATGCTACTCGCAGGGACCACTTTCCCCTTACCTTTATTGATCAAATACTTGAACGTTTATCACGTCACCTCTATTATCTTCCCCCTCGATGGCATGTCAGGTTATTTTTCAGATCCCGATAGCACGAGGACCAAGAGAAAACCACTTTCACTTGTCCCTACGGTACTTTCGCTCAGGACGACCTTTTGGGTTGTGAACGACCAACAACTTTTTTCAACGTTGATGTTGCCATCTTGACGAGCTTGTAGAAAGAAATCGAAGTCTTCATGGATGACTTTTCGGTTTTTGGGGATTCATTTGATCTTTGTCTTGCAAATCTTAAAAAGTCCTCATTAGTTGCGAAGTAGACTAACTCCGGTACTTAGCGGGAAAAGTGCCACCATGGTACAAAGATTGTATTGTTTTGGGGGCATAAAATTTCTTGCAGGGGAATTGAAGTTGACAGCGAAAGTTGATACAATTTCCAAATTGCCACCGCCTCGGTGAAAGCTATCCGAAGCTTTTTGGGGCACGCCAGGGTTTTATAGCGCTATCAAAGATTTTTCAAAAATCGCCCCGACGCTACTCGTCTTTTAGAAAAGGATACGGTTTTGATATCAACGATGAATGTCTCCAAGCATTCAACACTTTGAAAAGAAAAACTCACCACTTCTCCCATCATGGTGGCTCAGGATTGGTCTCAACCGCTCAATCATGTGATGCTAGCAGCGACTATGCGGTAGGAGCGGTACTTGGGCAACGAAAAGATAAACATTTCCAGCCAATTTACTATGCAGAAGTAAGATTGAATCTGCTCAATCACTATACAACTATGGAAAAGGAACTACTTACGGTGGTTTTCGCCTTTGACAAATTCGCAAGCATACTGATTCTATCCGAAGTCATTTGTTTATACGGATCACTCTTTGCGACGCTATTTTGCTTCTATTGCAAAATGACGCAAAACCACGACTAATTCGACGAGTTCTCTTACTCCAAGAATTCGATGTGAGATCAAAGATAAGCTGGGAAGTGCGAAAATCTTCGCCCGACCACCTATCTTGGGCAGGCACTCACGACACGGGATTTAGCAACCAATGGACATATCAACGATTCTTTCCCAGATGAGCAACTCTTTGCCCTCAACTCGATTTCATTGATATTCCTTGGTTTACGCAGATTTCGCTAATTATCTTGAGGAAATGTTCTCCCAAAAAGGATGACCCATCAACAAAAGAAGAAATTCTTTTCGGACCTCAAGTATTATATTTTGGGACGATCACCTATTCCAAGTTTGTGCGGATCAAATCATACTAAGGTGTGTTGACTTCCCAAACAATCTCCATTTGAAATCATTGTCACAGGACCCACCGGGTGGACATTATCAAGCAAATACTACGGCACGCAAGGGTCCCTTTAGTCGGGTTTTTTCTATTGGCCTACACTTTTCAAAGACGCAAACGGTATGTTGAAACTTGTGATAGTTGTCCGAACAGGGAATATTTCGAAGAAATGAAATGCCCCAAACGGTATACTTGTTTGTGAAATTTTTGATGTTTGGGGTATTGATTTTATGGGACCTTAAAGGCGTCGTTTGGCAATAAATATATTTTGGTAGCCGTTGACTACGTGTCTAAGTGGGTAGAGGCTCTCACTTTACCTAAAAATGATGCTTTTCGAGTGGTGGTGCATTTTCTCAAAAACTTTTTACCGGTTTGGTACACCACGAGCCATCATTAGCGATAGGGCACTCACTTTTGTAATAATCAATTTGATAAGGTTTTTACAAAAGCGTTATGGTGTCACACACCGAGTCGCGACCGCTTATCATCCCTCAATCACGGCGGTCAGGTCGCGTCCAACCGCGAATTAAAACGAATTTTGGAAAAACGGTTGGGCACTCTCGCAAGGATTGGTCCCCTCAGGCTTCGATGATGCCTGGGCTTATAGAACGACTTTTTCAAAACGCCAATAGGGACTACCCATTACCCGACTGGAAGTCTATGGTAAAGCATGTCATTTGCAGTTGAGCTTGAACATAAAGCTTTGGGCTATTAAAATGCTTAAGTATGACTTGTCAAGTGCAGGAAATAACCGTTTAATGCGGATTAACGAACTCGAAGGAATGGCGGAAATTCCAAACACGAATTCGAGAATTTACAAAAGCAGATCTAACGAACAATGGCATGACAAGCACATTAAGCACATGAAATTCCAATAGGGTGATCAAGTGCTACTATTCAATTCCCGACGCCTATTTAGGGTAAGTTAAAATCCGTGGTCCAGAGCCCATTCACCGTTACTCAAGTGTTTCATACGGGACTATCGAATTACGCACAAGGAAATGGGCACCTTTAAGGTCAATCGGACACCGTCTTTCTTTATTTTGGGGGCACCATCGATGATAATTATAGAGATTCCCTCAAGCTTGAGGATCCCCAAATACATCACACAATTAGAGGTGAAAGCTTGATCCCCGACTATACGACACTAAAGCTACCCGGGAGGCAACCCGATGATTTTTTTGTCAACTTGTTTCCAATTTTTACTTAGGATTCATTTTTACTCGGATTGATAAAAAAATAAAAAATCATCCCTTTAACAGGGCATGAGTAGGTGTCGCAAATTCCCCATTTTTTCTTTTTTTTAAAAAAAAATCAAAAATTAGCCCGACGGACGTGTCATGACTCACGTATGTTGGGCCCAAAATTTTTGATTGCCCACGAACAGCCGAACACGGCCAGGCCGTGTCGCCCGCATTCTGGGTGTCCGCTGAAAAAACGGGGAGGGAGGTTCGAATTTGGGGTATTTTTTTCAATTTTTTTCATCCCCAAACCCTAAAACCCTTCTTCACCAAAATTTCCCCAAAATTCACCTCACTCTTCCATCTAAACTCAAATTCTTCCAAACACCATCTTTCCTCCATTGCCAACACTTTCTACCGATTGATTGTTGGGAATTTTGTGATTTTGGGAGATTTCTCTTAATGGGTTTCTATTTCAAGGTATGATTTTCTATGTTATTTTTTGTGTTTAATTTCATCATTTTTGTTTTTATGCTTTCAATTTGTTCATAAATTTCTATCATTTAGGCTTTTGATTTAACTTAAATTTTGGAATTTTTGTGTTGAAGATGAGGAGGTATTTTTTGGATTTTTATGGTGATAATGTTGGCCCCATGTCTTATTGAAATTTTATGGGTAAAATCATGTGAAGTAAATTGTTGGAATTATCTTGCTTAATTTCACCAACAAAATTAGTCCTAAACGAATGAAAGGGTTTATTGTTGCCTAAATATAACGATATGAGCGTTTGTTGATTGATTGATTGTTAGAATCATATGATTGATCATGAGTGGAAATCGTGCTTTGTTGTAACTTACTTGCTATTTTGATGAGAACTTGAAGGTGATGGGATGATGTTGTTGTTGGGAATTTAATTGAGGCATGGTTTTTATAGGATAGTTGGTTTTCAAAGAAATATTAATAAGTAACTGTCCTTGTATTGCATGTTCTTTATCAAAAATTCCTTTTTCGGGACTACCATGTCAAAACGAAGCCGATTACCGCTCCTTCGGAGTTCAGGGGACCCTCGCTCTCTTTAGCCCCTAGGGCTAATCCACCAAGTAATCACGGCATTCTATTCAGGGATGACGGGCAAACAGCGATATCAACAATTGTTGAGTAAACTATTGCACAACACCAGGTATCGGACGCCGTGACATTAGAGACCCTTGGGCTACAAGAAGATATTGATTGGATGTTTGAACAAGTTGGGTGGGCCGAGTTCATGGGTGCGAAAGACCAAACATACGCGTCCGCTTTGGAATTCCTTAGCTCATTTAGCCCGAAAATCCTCACGGGAACTCATGCTAGGGACGGCCTCATCTCTTTTCGCATTGTTCAATCAAAAATATGCATTGACTCTTTGCCGACTTCAACCAAATTTATGGTCTTCCAATTGATGGTACGACTTTCTAAGCGACTTTAATGCATAACGATTTTGGAATGAAATAGCCCCTTCATATGACTATGTTGCTTCCCGTGCTAAAGTATCACGCGTAATAAATCCTTGTTTTTCGTTATATGCATCGTGTGATGGCTAGCACACTTTTAGTGTAGGGGAAAGTGACGGGAATTTGAGGAAGGACAGAGCTATTGTTTTTATGGGCTATGGTCATGGCAAACACCTTGACACCGGGTCTCACTTAGCACGCCATTTTCAGAAAGTCGGGCGGGGGCGAATGTAGTAAAATTCTTGTTGGAGGCCTAATTACTCCAATTGCTCTTCACTCTGAGCATGACTTAACGGATTTACAACAAGCGCAAGGAAGCCGCGGCGTATTGATCTCGAGGTATGTCTTGCTATAAAATTAATTGAAAGAATCAATGATCAATTTTGCTTGCTTTTCGACATACATCCCAACGACTATTACTTCCCGACCCGGACGAACTACAGTGTAATCGTGACAATTGGTTGATGGGTATGCGACACAATCCGGAGGAGGATGGTGCACTCGAACTACCTCCCATGTAGGATGATGCTCCCGAATCCCCATCTCCTCCAAGGGGTTCACCACCCCAGTACTCCTTCATCTCACCCACCACCACCACCGCCACCGCATGAACAAGTCAATCTTCAAGCTATTCTAGGAGCAACAACACCAAAGAGACATGCTATCATATCAACAAACGATGCTCGAGCGCGGTGAGAATATGCTTGACCGCCAACAACAAATGATGGAGCACAATTTGGCGTCATTAGGGATATTCGAGAGGACCAACAACAACAAAATGCCCTTTTCTCTCAACTCCATCAATGGCACCTCTCTCAAGGACACTTCCCACCACCGTCATAAGGTCAGATGTTGTCTTTGTCTTAGTTTTTTGTTTCCTTTGCTCCATTTTGTATCCCATCTCTCTTCTTCACATTGGGGACAATGTGACCCTTGAGTTGGGGGTGGCGAGATTTGTTAAACATTGATTTGAACTATTTTCTTTAGCTTTGTATTTTAGCTTTCTTTGTGGATATTTCGTTTTCTTTTTACGCACCTTATCAATACGCACGCAAACAAACATGAGGTAATTTTTTTACAATTAGATAGGTTAGTTGTGGATTGGTTATGACCATTTTTATCCCGAAAAAGTCATCTTTTTGAAAACTCAAATTGCCAAAATATTTTTAAAGCTTGCGTGACTCAGTAAAAGGATGAATTTGGCCAAAAGAGTTTAATGTCATGAAGTTAGCTTGGACTTTGCTTAAATCTAGATACTTTGTGTCATGATCACTAGAGAAACCATAACTCGGGTTTAAAAAAGAAAAAAAAAAAAAAAAAAAGAAAAAAAAAACGAAAAAAAATGTGCTATCTTTGTTATATAAAGGGACAAATCGAGGTTATATTCCTCTGTTTGTTGTTGCTTAGTAACTTAGGAGCATTCATGAGCCCCATGTTTGTCTCTTACGTAAAACGGCGACACAAATATGAATATGGGACACCACCCTAGGAGTTTTTGAAAAGACATTCAAAATTTAAACCTAGTGGAAGTTTGCCTCAAAAATGTCCGATTTTATAATTATATTTGCAATATAAAAAAATTGAAAAGACCGAGTTTTGGACTTCTCCTTTTATCATTACATTTTTGTATTTGATCTAAGCATATGAGCGACAAATTTTTCGTGATATGACAAGCGTGATGTTTTGAACGATTCCAATTATTGAAGTCACTCTCTTTTTAACAAATTGGTTGATTTGAAAACGGATGGATTGACTTAATTGGGAAGAAAAGGTTAGCGATTCACTTCAATCATGTCGAAATTATGAAAATAGATATCTCTTTTTGTTTTCAACCCATCTCTTTGTTTTAAAAAATTGCTTGAGGACAAGCAAAATTTCCAAGTTGGCGGTTTGATAAATGTCATTTTGTACATATTTTGTATTATTAATTCAATAGTTTTTGAATTGTTTTGTTAGAAAAGTCATAGTTTCTCAAGTATTTCGTAGCATTTCATCGTGTGATGTGTTTAACATTATAGGTGGAGCAATTTGGAGCAATGTGAAGCCAATATTACTTGAAAAAAGGCAAGAAAATCACTCAACATGACTTGGGGTGTCAAGAATAACATGGCCATGTTCAAAAAGAAGAAATAAATTGGATAAAAATTGGAAAAAGGGTCCAAAACGGCCAAACCGTGTCACGAACACGCCATGTTGAAGGGGATCAAAGAGGAGGAAAAATCGCACAAAACAGGCCGAACACGGCCTGGCCGTGTCGTACAACACGGCCTGGCGTGTTTCAACACGGCCGTGTCAGCGCGTGTTTCAGCAATTTTGTTGACGGCCTGGCCGTCTTTGCCAACACGGCGTGTCCGGGACCTCTTTTTGCAACTTTTCTTTGCGGAATTTGGGGAAAACTCACCAACCAACCCATTTTGGCCACTTTTGTACACTTTTAACACCATATTTTGCCGAAACATGTCTCCATGTCCCCTCCCTCATCACTTTGAATACAAGAATTCACCAACCAACAAGGAAAATGGGGGTGATTGTTTAATAAAAAGAGAGTACTATCAATGTATTGGTCGCCTATAAAAGCCAAGGGTTGAAATTGAGAGAGACATTCATTAGATATTCGGAAATATTCATTGTATTCATTTCATTAAGTAGAATTGGGATCAAGGGGTCTTGAAGAAGAAAGGCAATATTGGAGAAAGAAGGCTTGGAGCAACATCATCAATCAAGGAAGAAGTCCATTGAGGTTTTGAGAAAGATAAGTACACCATGTCTACAATGCTTAAATCTTCTTGTGTAATTTACTCTTTTGTCGAAATCATGAGTAGCTAAAATCTTAGTGTTTGAGTGTAATGAACTCTAGAATGGATTTGTGATTAAGGTTTGTATGTTTTTAATAAAATTCTCATGTCTTGTGTGATTCACTTATATCATGCTTATCTCATTCGAGTTAATATTTCCGGTATATTAATTTGATATCTTTTCTTCATCGGGCCCAATCGAAAGATTTATGGTGAAAAGGAAATTGTATAAGTGAAAAGAGTTGCATGCAATCCAGATATAGGACGACATAAATCTTATGGATTAGGGTCAAACCTAATATGGGAATTCATAAATCGTTATAATGCAATCTTGGGGTTTTAACTAGAAAGAGATTTCGAGTTAATCAACTTGAGATTAGGAGTTTTTCGCCTTGAGAAAGGGATTAACTTAAATCGGGAATTTCTACGGTCCACATAGCATGAGATTTTATTAAAAGAGGTTGGTTTTTACTTAAGGGCTTATGGTTGAATCTTTTAACTTGTCAAATCACAAAAACATTCTAGAGGATTTACATTCAAACACATTTTTATCTCTTGATTTCTTATTCTACAAATTTCACTTCATTTTTACAATTTATAATTTGTTTTCCTTTTTCATCAAACAAAAACTCCAAAAAATTGTTAGATTAAATAACAAAAAGACGGTAATTATTAGTACTTACAATCCTCGTGGGAATGACACTGTACTCAATAATCTATACTATAAAACGATAGGTGCATTTGCCTACGGTTTTAAAGGTAGCTTTTGAGCCATCACCATTCCATTTTCTTTTTTCCTGAAACATCCCCGGAGTCTTCCGAGTCGGACTATCCAATTTCGGACAAGAAGCCACTTCATGAGCTCGTGAAAGGAGTTATTCATAAGTTGTTGTCCCCAAACAAGCCAATACACCGCCAATCTCGGTTGAGTCCTATGCGAAACCTCTTTGCCCTCTTTTTCGTCTGTGTCCACCAAGGGTGTGGCGAACCTTGCTATTTGGTTAAATTTGCGTTCATATTCGATAATTGTCATGCCACCTTGCTTTAGTTCCAAAAATTCAGTCTCCTTTCGGTCTCTATACGATTGGGAAAAGTATTGTTGCATGACTTCCCGTTTGAAATCAGTCCAGGTCATGTCATTGAGTTGTTCTGTGTATGCGGGGCGACAAAATGCCTCCCACCGGTGATCGCATCCTCTGTGAATTGGAAAGTGGCACAAGAAATTTGTTGTGCATCTGTGCTAGACGAGGCAAAAAATTCTCTCCATCGCACGTAACCACTCTTCGCCAAAAAGGCCCATCACTCCCATTGAAAGTCTGTGGGACTAAACCTTCGAAATTGTTCCGAATATGGGCATTCTCATTTCCACCAACTTGGTGGCCGGTGTAGGTGGTGAGGTATTTTGTTGGGAGGGTAACTTTAGCCAGATTTATGAGATTAGCCAATAGGACATTCCGGCATCTCCTGCCTTGGTTGAGTTAAGTGATGAGTTCGAATTATCTCTACGTTGCGGCATTATCTACAATAAAAATAAAATATCTAAGTTTAAACTATTTCGCAAAGATGATACTACATGTGTCACTTTCTAGCATATTTTGAATGTACGAGCTAAATCGAAGTCATAAATTAATCATATACGTTGTTCAACTCTATAACATTTTATAAGAGAATTATACGTGGTGCTTCTATAGTCCATTATGAATCACTATTTTACGTCATTCTCACGCCTAACATGACATACAATAAATTTTAAATCATGTAACAAATCACAAACGCATGTGCAAATTCTAACAAGTCACATAAAAGTTCATATAACTTTCATAATTCACATAGCATGTTATACTTTCCCAATTTCTAATGATACGAGAATTAAATAAATATTACCTGGTTGGATGGAACGCGATGGAGAGGGGATAGCCATTTCATTTTACTATATATATATATTTAAAAATTTAAACAAAATATTGCAAGTCTACGAGGAAGGTAGACGCTCCGATACCATCTTTAACGCCCCATTTATTCAAAGTGCAATTTTTAGCGTTACTAAAATTTTAAGAAAATGCAATTTTTTTTTATATACATGAATGAAAAGTTTAGCTTTAAGCGATAATGAGAAAATCTTAATTCTTAAGAAATAATTATAGAGTATAAAATTTAAAATCCACTAAAACACTTTAAATAAATAAAAAAATGAAATAGTACATCACAATTGTTCGAAATTTAAAACGAGTCCATAGTTCTTGAAATATGAAACAATTGAAAATAAAATATTGTTCTTAAAATTGAAATCTTCGGCTATTCCCCACAATAGTGCGTCCGTCCACATAATCTAAAAGCGGTTTGAATTTAGGGGTGAGTAATCACATACTCGGTAGGGATAAAGATTGTCTAAGCTAAATACGAAAAGTGCACAATTACATAAATTAACACATAACCTTTCTCATTGGCATAAGTCAAATAGCACATAACCTTCCCCGTTGGCATAAGCCCGGATATCACATAACCTTTCGCAGTAGGCACGAATGCCGTATTTTCCTTTCCCATGCACGAGGCCAAAAATTTTCCTTTCAAGTGGCACTAATGCCATATTTTTTTCCCATGGCACGTGGCCAAAAATTTCCTTTCCCATGACACGTGGCCAAAAATTTTCCTTTCCGTGGCACGAATGCCATAATTTCCCTTCCCATGGCACGTGGCCAAAATTTCCCTTTTCAATTGCATAAACATACATGACATACATTGTAGTGAAAAACATGTCATTTATAAAAATTAGTCATATCATGTAGCACATTATAAGCATATAATTCACATAATTATGCATTTCATGTAATACATCAAAAGCATATAATTCACATAATTATGCATATCATGTAAACATTTAAAATGCGTAATTCACATAATTGAACAGTTTAGGCATTTAACAAAGACAATGAATTATATACATAAATTGTGATAAGAATCCCTACCTTAATCGGCAAAACAAAGTAGATGCACAAATAGCTTGAAAGTAGAAGTCCTAATTGTACGGTTTAAAGCCGCCTACAATATAAAATTAACATGATTTAGGGCTAAAAATTAGCGATAACTTCTAATTGAAATAATTATATTTATAAAATAGTATAGGGCTTTTTAATAGGTGAAAGTTGACTAAAAATATTAGTTAAAGGTTAAATTGAAAAATTATAGAAAATCTAAATAAGTTATAGGGGCTAATTTGAAAATCTAAAAATTTTAATTTAAAACTGGATTTGAATTGAAACTGTTTGGGACTAAATTAAAAATAATTCAGAAACTTTGATTTATGATATGTCCTAATTGAAAGTTCAATGGGTTAAAATAAAACTAAAAATTGCAAATAAATCCAATTCCCAATCAAATTCTCAAAATTTTGCCTAATCTCAAACCTCAAATCTTGTCCCTTGTCCATACAAATTGCACACACCGAACACATACATCCTCAAATTTCTACATATCATACATACACACCACCTCACACAACTACACATGCATACACTACTGACTTACATACAAACACACAATCACACACACTGACACACAAACACACACATATTACACATAATTTTAAACACACTCACGCACACACAACATTACACATACATACCCACATAATTGTTTTTTTATTACATAAACACACACACACACACGACTCACAGACACAACACACGTACACAATATTGACACTCATACTAAAACCTAAATCACACACACACACACACGTCTCACACACACTCACACACTAAAATTAACAACCCATTAAAAACACATATTGTTAAAACATAGACTAAATCCAAAAGTTTTAATTAATCATTAGTTAAAAATTAAATTATCTTTCTAACTCTAATGAATTTGTCATCATACCCTTCTAAATTATGCTAATACATTAAAATAAATCATTCGAATATAATAGGCTAAATTACTTTCGCATAGAGATAATTATTTTTAACCACCTCAACTTTACCCCTTTTTATACTTCACAACCTAGACTTTTATTTTTAACCTTTTGCATCCTGTACCTACGAAAATAATTACTCTTTGCAACTTTTGGACCATTTTGCCCCTGGGATTTTATTCTTTAATAACAATAGTTCTAGTTATCCCTTTAAACTCTAATTTTGGCGTGATTGCTCCCTAAGGATAAATATATTGCATTATACATTAATCATAAAGTTTTACTCCATAATCAATTTGTTTTTAGGATTTTTTAGAAATGAGAACCCGATTTTTACGTAACTTGTTTTGTTCGTGGCATTGTTACACCTACTTAGATCCATCTCTATTGAGAGGTTTTAAATGGATCATGTCGGGTTTCCTATAAACTCAACAAGACATACTTATATCCGGATCTCATTTCAAGTAATTATCCTTATACAAATTGGGTCTTTAGACCGAAAATGAAAATAGTCCATTACGACCATATCGGCCCAACATGCTTAAGTAAAATTAATAAATCCCTTAAAATTCATACCTCTTTTGACCGAAAGCAAAGACCGGGTTAAGTAGTTCGCAACTACCCGGTCGGAAAATTACTACCCCAGGATCGTTTGACAAAAGCGACTCTCACTGTTCAACCTCACCCTCGGGGAAGATGATCGCAAGTTATCCGACTCCTTCGTGAATCGGCCACGGCCTTGGTTCGTTTCCTACTCAAGGCGTAAAGTAATTATTCAAGGGGATTGATCAATAGTACATCATGAACACATGTTGAACAAACGGCCTTTATTTTATTAAGAACTTAAAGAAAAATTTATTACATTAGTAATCTCCTTTTGGGAGGAGAATACTTGTTTAGCCTCTCATGTATGAGGCTTGCACTCGAAAATACATAAAAACTTAAAAACTAAAACACTCAAAATATTACAAATTTTTTCACTCAGATTTTATTGTAAGAAAACTAAGGAAAATGTTCGATGTCCTCCTTCCTTCAAATCCTGCGTTTTATAGAGGTAAGTCAGGACTTCAAAGGCGGACTTCAAATCTTTCGATATATATGACGTCATCTTACGTCATATCCCACATTATTGCCTCAATTGTGGTTTTCTTTTTCTCGCGTGACTCGACTCCCCATGTGATGTTTGTCGGGGAATCTTTTAAAAATTTGGTTTACGTGGTCCCAGGGATAACGTGTTTTGTGAGTGAGCCCTTATCCTTTCCATTGCATGATCTTGTCGGTCGGGTTTGGGTCGGAATCCTTTCCCAAACTCGGGTTCCTTTTGTTCGGGGCATCTTGAATCAGTCGACCCAACGCCAACATGCGCCATGTTACGAGAATTTACGGTAAGTTTCTTTGCTTAGGAATCTTGTTTTCCCAGGAGAATTCTTCTTTTGGTCTCGAAGAGTTCTTACGCAAACCTGTAGTTGATCCATTCATCGAATTCAAGAAGAAAGATCCATTCGCGAGTGCGGAAGAACTTGAATGGATATTTGACCTTGTCCATTTTGATTAGACAAACCCAAAGACCCCATGCAAATGCAGTAGAAGCTTCGTCTTGAGAAAATGCTCCTACTAACATCTTTGGTCCTTCTTAGGTGAAGGCTGCTTTAATATATTTTAAAGCATTTCCATCCGGTCTTCTTAGCTTGATGAAATGAAAAGCTTCATTAAAGCCTTTCTTATTTGGTTCAGAGTTGCACTAATAAAATACGGTTCCAAAATATCGCCTCTGGCCAAGTGTGGATTATTGGCCCAAGTCTCAAATCGCTTCCCAATCCATTTTGGTAATTTTGAGATTTTACGGGAATCCTGGTGACACGGTATAGATTGAAGCTAAAGCTCCAAAAGTATACCATTCATGTACTTCATTTGGATGACTTCCTCGGTTTCATCCAAACTCCTGCGGGATACTTGCCGAGATATCAACCATTGTTTTTTACGGGTTAATACCTTGTCTTGTAACTAGTTTCTCCCATTGCCTCGATATACTGCATAGGAGAAATCTTAATCTCGTCGATTTGAACCTTAGATTTGCGTCGTGGCCTAAGATTCAACTCTCCCTCTTTGAGGAGGTCTTTGGGTTGACTTGAAGACTCGGGTTGTGACAGGAGCTTCAACATTCGTTCTGATTTGTACACCCTCGGGGGATGCATCACTGCAACACTTGTGATTATGGTACTTGAATCCATAACCTCCGGGTTAGAGCCCCGTACTCTCTCGGCCCCTTTTTGCAAGTAGGAGATGCGGCTGGAAGAGAGGCCACTTGCGGTCTAAGAACAATTGTCTTGAGCGAATGGCATGCTCGTATTTGACTAGAAGCGGATTTTACGGTCACCTGTTGAAGTCGCCCAAAGCAAGCTTCGCATTGAGACATAACGTCCCAAAATCTCGTTCTAGACTCTCGGGTTTTCCCGAGATGTCTTACTCGTTTAAGGACCTCGTCGACGATCGCGTCCTTCCATCTCGTGTCAAGAAATCGCAAGAATATTTTCATGAGATTTTATAATGACAATATCATAATCATAATATTGACATTGACTTGCCATCTAAGTAATCGAGCTTTTGGTTTTGATTCAATTTTGTTTTTCGGAAAAAAAGCTTGACACTTGAATTATCAATTTTTAAAGTAAACTTTTTAGCCGGTAAAAATAGAGGCCATTTTTAAAAGCCTTTACATTCGCAAAGAATTCTTTCTCGTTGATATGCCATCTGTTTGCTTCAGGTGTGAATAAACGGCCGCAATATCTGCATGGCACTTCTTCATTTGGTGTGACCTTAGTAAGGATCGCTACCCACCAATCATGTTTGGCATCCGTATATAGAACCAGTTCGTCCTCGTCTTGGGGAATCGCAAGTTTTGGAAGCTTTTTACAAACTTTTAAGTTGCTTAATTCCTTCTTGATGTTCATTCTCCCATTTGAATGCATCTTTTTTTAAGTAATGGGCTAAACACCTCCTCGTAGTATCTTTAGATTGTTAATAAACATTCCAAAGACAAAATTAACAACTTCGAGAAAACTACTAAAACAACCTTTTTGTCTTTTAGTGTATCTGGAAATCCCTGTATCTTTTCCACAATATGATTCGTAGAATAATTCCATTCATCGATTTCAATTCCGAGGAATTCAACTGTCTTGTTGCAATTACCGCTTCTTCTTTCCGAAAGCACTAATCCTTCTTTGTGACAAACATCCGAAAAATATTTCCAAATGTTTGAGATGCTCCTTCATGTTCTTTGATGCAATTAGAATGTCGTCGATATACACGAACATGAAAGCGAAATAATCTTTGAAAAGATTATCCATCTTTCTTTGATATATACGGGGTGCGTTAGCAATCCCATAGGCATCACGTTCAAATATAGTGTCCTGTGGTGTAGAGAAGGCGTAAACTTCTTACTTTCTTACTCCATCTTAATCAGCGAGAATCCGGACTTGCAATCGAACTTTGAGAATATCTTGGCACCTTTGATACTGATTAACCGGATGTTCTCTTGCTTGGGATATAGTATCCGTCGAACTCCAAAATGTTATTAATCCCTTTGTAATTAATAACAAGTCTTAGCTTTTCTTTCTTTTGATTTCTCCATGGTTTCGACTAAGAATCACGGGCTGTTTGTATGGAGAAACTCTGGTGAAATTAACTTAAGGTCAAGATGTTCCTTAAGTATCTTTTGCATATCCTCGCGATCTTCCCGGTTCATTAGGATTGGTTTGAATCTTACGAACTCGTACTCTTTCCAGGTTTAACCTTTAGGGAAGCTTTAAGCTCGTTCTTATCCCCAAGCCAAAGGATCTTCATTGTAATTCCTTTGGATCTTCTTCTTGATATCCTCGAGTGATATTTGTTCCTCTATGGTTACATCACTCTGTGGATTCTCCATTAGACTCATCCATAAGTGCAATGGCTTCTCGGGTGACTCGTTCTCTCCTTGTACTCACGAATGAATACAAGTTATTATCCCATATCTTGATCCATACGGATGGAACCAAATTGTCTATAGGATAATAAAGCTTCACCAAATTTCCTTCGATCCGCCATTTTTGGATTTGCGAAGTTTGGCCTCATCACCACGCTTGCTGCGAAAATTAATGGGCATTTTTACGTAAAAATGCTTCCAGCGATCTACGGACAATAATCTTATGATCACATAAGGTTGTGAAAATAAGTCTTCTCATCTCGTTCTCTTGTGTGAACGCTTGAATGTTTGTAGGAAATTGTTTCCGAAGAAAATATCTGCACATGTATCATGGAAATAGATTGGTGGCGTTTTTACTTTGTACCAAGGGTCTTGCCCGCTCCTCCGATCATTATTTACGCTTGTTTAATTCCTGTTAAGGATAAGAATCCTTTTAGAGAAATCTCTTCTGCAATAGTGGTAAATCTTCTCCAATTTCTTTAGGAAAAACATCAAACCGCTTGCGATGCATATTCCGGCACTGAATCAATGTAGGCGGCAAAATACTCGGCCTTGTATTGACATATAACATTCCAATAGAAATGTATATGGAGAATGGACTAGTGGTCATCTCGATTCTATATCTTTTATTAGCCACTTGTGAACTCCATTCCGTCTTGTAATCTTTCCCAAGGTTTATGCTCTCAAGAAATTCAATTCCCAGTATTAATTGTTGGGATCTTTCAACAACTCTGTGATAGTAAGCTCAATTTCTCCTATCTTGGGCTTCCTTGATACCTTCCAACGATTGGTTGTTGGAGATAATATAGAACATCACAAGGAAAAATGTTATCCTTTTGAGTGATGTCGAATATTACTTCAACCTCTCGCCATCTTCGGACATTTACTCTGCTTCTTTGTTTTAAAAACATCGGGGATGCGTTGAAGCGTACTTGGTCTCCTTTCTTCCCAACGGCTACTACTCACCATTCGTGCATGTCTTTTGCGGAAAGACATCCTTCAGGCTCAACTCCGAGACTCCGGCTTTTGTTGAAGATGGTTGATCTTGAATTATCATATCAATCTCCTTAATAGTTGGAGATTCAATGATTTCAGTAACACCACCCTGGCAAAGTCCTCAAAGATTCTTGGGACTTCAATAAATTCCTTTCTCAAGAATACTTGGAATGATGGGTATTCGAGAGAGCATAGGAAATCTTGTATGTGATCGAGTAAGGCACATTTCCTTCTTTCATCAAATCAACTCTTTTGAAATCTTGATGAAGGGTTAGGACTCTCAAGTCTCGATCTCCCAAATTGTATGCAATTCTAGGATAGACATTAAATGCCAATTTCCCTGCATACAAATTTCCTGTAACCGCTCCAAGGCATGAATCCTTGAGATGCGAGATTCGCTTGTCAAAGACAGCAAGATTAAGAGGCGAATATATTCCTTCTTTGAATGTTGCTTTAATAATTACTCTTATGGCTCCGATATGAATCCATGAGAGTGTATTTGCAACTTCTCTTTTAACTTTGCTTTTGATCTCTTGTATTTCTCTAATAGGGACCAATTGCATCTCGATCGAGTTCTGGTAAACTCCATCGGAATGGCCAATTCTCGGTTGTTACCCCGTGGATAATTTGGTGTTTTCTATTACGAAAACCAATCTTATCCAAAGCCTTTTCCATCGCTCAATTGTAAATCCATCATAGATTTGAAGCTTTGGATCTTCCTTCATAATTCTCATAAGAGTCTTATGAGACACCGTAGTGTGAGAGAAATCGACATATCCTCCCGACCGTTTGTTGAAGAATTTCTTCTTCACTCACGATTAAACTGGATTCACTTCCATCATCGAATAGATTTCTTCTTCATAGATGCTTTCATCCGAGGAATATCCTCAAATTGATACACTGTATTAAATCGATAATAGATGACTTCTTCGATTTACGGTGTGGCCTCGAAGAATCGACTCTCGTTTTTGATTATGCGGGCAATCCGTTGAGATATGCCCTCTTGCTCGCATGTCCGGCAATTACTGTCTTTGAAACTTTCATTAGCTCTAGTGTGAGCACGCCGAAAGTTCTTCTCCTGGATTTCTTTGTACTTGCTTGATTAGAACGATGATGATGAGGCTCTACTTTCCTCGCTGCAGTCTTGGTCTTTGTCCCGATTTATAACCGGGCTTTTGTTTTGACGAGAACCTTCTAGGTCTCCATGAAGACCGCTTCTTTGTTGTTCTTTCGGCGGTATGGATGGCTTCTCTCCTTCTTCTTCTTGCGCCTTGGTTGACCTCCACAATTTGGGATATCATTATCCACGCAACATAGAAGGCGCTTTGTTAATTCCTCTTAATCTCTTGTAATTCTGTGCGGAGCGCTTGATAGCACCATTAGGATAACTTGGCCTTTAGGAAAGACATTTTTAAGGCCACGGTTTTCTCTTGACTCCACACTTGTATTCACGATAAGCATTTCTCTCCAGGGACTCGGAATTTTGGCAAAGAATAGTCATGTGCACTTCTTTTCCTCAATCTTGGATTTCCACCCTGTATTCGGTGAACAACTTGATATATTCGTCAATATGACAAATATCCAGAACTTTCAAAGCTATAGAGGGCTTGTTTATATTTCTTTCTTTTTTTCATCCTCTAATCCCTCGAAATAACCCGTGGATGAATTGGATTTTGAATAGTTTTGCCATACCATCGACAATTCCTTTAAGTGATTCCCTGATGTGGTGAACTTTTAAATCTGGCATCGGTCATATCCCGAGCAATCTTCACCGATCCTTCGAGACTCATTTCAAGTAAAATGAATGAATCCTTTGTAAGATCGAGGGTTCTCTTTGAAATTCTCATACCAAGCCCATTCATCAATGAGAACTTCTCTCGCTGTTTTTAAAATCAGGATGTCAGTTTAACATCAACCCATACGGATGTATTGGGTCGAGTGCGATCTTCCATAAGGCGTCGATAAACATTCGGCCTTAGGAGGTTGTCAGTTTCATGAGGGTTTCGACCTCTGTCACGAAAGTGGATCACTCCCGGTCGTGAAATCCCAAACATATGGCATCCTTTCGTCCCGAGCTCCATGATGTGAACTTACTTTCTTCGACGTTAGGATTAAGCGGTGGCGGTGGTGGAGGAATTGGTCTACCTTGTGGATCATAGGTAACCAAAGCGATTCTCACTTGCGTTCATCTTTAAATCCACAATACCTAATCCCATGAAGGATTACGCGGATCGTGTAGATCTTTAAGATTCATCTTTTCAATATCCATCTTTTTAATTTTTGATGGATTTTCCTTTGATTAGGGCAATGAGTTTTCTCATCTGTCATCTTTCGTATAACGGTTGGTTTTCCTTTTTGGTGTAAATAGGGTACCGCATACCAAAATCAATACGTTCCTTCCTCAGGATGAACTTGGCCTATCCTCAGGGTTCTTGACTCGTTTCGAATATCATGAAGGATTTCTAGAGTTTCCTTTTGATATTTCACCATCGTCTCCATCGGTTTTGGATCGATGAACTTGTCTTGGTAGATGAATATGGCGGTTGCCATAAGTCTCGCACCGTCTTACGGATCTCTCTAAGATCTTCGGAGATCTTAGATTTGTCGGAAGTATCTCGTTCCACTCGGGTACTCCATCGGGAATCATTGTTCGATGGGAATTTTCATGAACCGTTTCTTGAAGGTTCATCAAGTGAACATATATAAGTGCAGTTAAGCATCAGGCGCTTATAATATCTCGCTTTCGCATTTTTGCATTGCCTTAAGGTTTCCCGCTCGGCTCGCACATTCCTTTTCTTCATGTTGGTATTCCCGATATGAAACCTGGTCAGGTGTTCTTGTGCATGCATCGTCAATATTTGACGATATGTCTGTAAGGGGGTACATCTCGGACATCGGTCAGGATCCATAATCTCGGAGTAATTTCTCCTCACCAATTGTTAATTACATAAATATAATAAATTTAACTAAAAGTTCTTAATAAACCTAGGCTCGATACCATTTTCGAGGATCGCAAGACCTTTAGGAGTAATCAAAGAAAATGCAATGAAATTTATCGTCCAGGTTGCAAAGTGTAACAATTTTAAAGTTTAGAGTGTAAACTACAAACCAACTTTCACGAAACCAAGGGTAAAACAGAAATTTTATGCAAAGTGTAAAATTTTGTAAAGTTTAGGTTGCAATCAAGTAACTTTTCAAAGTTCGGGTTGCAAAGTGTAAAAACCCGTATAGTTTGGGTTGATTAAAAACGTTATCCCCTTTCGCATATTCATATATAAGTTCAATATGTTGTTTGAAAAAAATATTAAGATAATTATTTATTCCACTATATGTTCCATGAGATGTTATAAATTTTCATATCTCATGTATAATTCCATGTTCTATGGTAGATACATTTATCACAAATTAATTTATTTGTTATTTGTTATTAGACAACATGCCTACCACTCATTTCCAATTACACATTCAAACTAATATAGCTAGTAAAAATATTTATAGAAAAGAAAACTTCTTTGGTGTGTGTATATATATATTGGACGGATCAAGCCTCCTAAAACCACTCGCTAATTCCTTTCCATTCCGTGTAGGCTCGCGTAAGCAAATTTTTAGAGTATGAAGGTATGATTTTTTTTTAAAGGAAAATTAAGAAGAATGAAAGAACAAGAGGTTTTTCTTTTGGAGAATGGAAGTATACGTATGTTTTGAGAAGAAAGGAAAAAAATAGAAATGTTTTCCTTATAAGTTTGATTAAAACATGGGTTAGTGGCATGAGTTGGCTAAAGTGGATGATAATGACACATGAATAGGGATAATGATTAATACAAATGGAGTGATGGTACTAATGATGCCCCCCACTAATGGTTGATGAAATAAAATACATATATATTAACAATAATAATTTTTTATAATAAAAATTACAAAAAAATATGGGTGTTACACACTTTCTTTGGCTATATAGGTATACCTAATCCTCATTTTGCCTTGAGTTCATTTCTTGAATTAAGTGATGGTACTTGGATATTAGATATAGGGGTCAGAGGCACATGTGCACCAATCCTTCTTTATTCTCTAAGCTTACACTCATTTCTCGGCCTATAACCTGTTTATCTTCCGATGGATCTTCTAAATCAGTCACTCATCTTTGGTGAAGTCACACTTTCTAATCACCTCACTCTTAGAGATGTTCTTTTTGTTCCTCCTTCAAATATAACTGTTATCTCATTGCCCACCTTACTCAAAACTCACATTGCAAATGCACTTTTCTTCCTACACATTGTATTCTACTGAGGACCGAAGACTAACATTGGGAGTTGGAAAGGTCACGGTTGTTCGGTATCTTCTACATAGTGGGCAACCTGGTGGTTCTTCTTGCTTTTCTATGTCTTTTGTTTCTTGTAATAATGTGTTGTTGTCTTGGCACAATAGATTAGGACATGCTTCTTTTGGTATACTTGAACATCTTCATTTCGAAAGCTCATTGTACTAAGTCTTGTGAACAATTGGTGAAGCAATGTAATGTTTGCCACACTTCTAAACAAAGATAACGCTTTTTCTTCCGATTCTTCTAATTAACATGGATTGTTTGATCCTCACATGTTGATGTATGGGGACCATTTCATTGCGGGACCTTATTCTGTCATGTCATACTCTTATTTCCTTACTCTTGTGGATGACTATAGCGAATCACTTGGACTTATCTTATGACACACAAAAGTCAAGTACCTTCTCTTCTTCAAAAATTCATTCAAATGATATCCACTCGGTTTAACGAGACACATTAAAGTGATTAGAGCAGATAATGGGACTAGGTTCATCAATAATTTCGCAAAAATCTTTTTTGATTCTATGGAATTGTGCATCATAAGTCTTGTGCATATACACCTCAACAAAACGGGGTAGTTGAAAGGAAGCATAGACATCTCTTGGATACAACTAGAGCTCTCTTTTTCACTCTAAATTGCCCGTTGATTTTTGGCCTTTTGCCCTTCTCTTCGCTACTTATCTCATAAATAGGCTTGACTCCATTCTCAATTGGAAATCTCCATATGAAATTCTTTTTAACAAGCTACGATTACACACTCTTAAAACCATTTGGTTGTGCGGCTTTTGCCACAATATCTCTCCTCATAAACACAAATTTGATCCTCGTGCTACTAAATGCATCTTCATTGGTTATGAACTTGGAAAAAAGGGTTACAAGCTTTTTGATCCCAATACTAAAAAGTTCTTGGTCACAAGAGAAGTTTTCTTTATAGAGGATGAGTTTCCTTCCTATCATTCTTCCAGTTATGTCCTTACTCATCTTCCAAACATTGTTCCTTTCTCCTCAGATTCTTCCACTGACTCTTTCTTTTTGTCCCAGCCTATTCCTCCAAATCCTTCCACCTTAGACCTTCCTATAGCTCTCGGGAATGGGCACAGAAACACTTCCAAGCCTGCCAGGTTTGCGGACTATGTGGCTTATCACGGTGAGGTCAATGTGCGCCCACACTCCCACAACATCCTCTTTAGGTTCTTATCACTTAAAGTATCCCATTCACACCTTTCCTTTGTCATTGCACCTCACATTCCTCAAAGACTATGTTTTTTTTCCGGCCAATGTAACTAATATCAGGAACCATCCACTTATTCTCAAGCAAGTGGCAACCCTCATTGGGTAGAGGCTATGAACAAGGAGTTGGATGCTTTGGAGAAAAATAACACATGGGTGTTGACTGATTTACTGAGGGTAAGAAACCTGTGCATGTAAGTGGGTTTATAGAATCAAAATGAATCGATGGCACTATTGATAGATATAAGGCGCAAGACTTGTTGCCGAGGGTATCATCGGTGTATGGGATTGATTATCGGATAGTTTTTCCCCTGTTGCAAAGCTTGTCATTTGTGAGAATGCTTATTGTTATGGCCGCCATCAAGGGATGGGAACTACATCAGTTTGACATAAACAATGCCTTTCTTCATGGCTATTTTGATGAAGAAATATTCATGTCTCTCCACCAAAGAGGTTATCACGAAGGCAAAACCTGGGCAAGTTTGTCATCTCAAAAGGAGTTTGTATGGGCTCAAACAAGCCTCTAGGCAGTGGAATGCAGAATTTTGTGGTAAATTGTTGGATTATGGGTTCACTCAATCTATGCATGATCACCTGTCTCTTCTCAAAACATTGACCTCTTCTCTATTTCTCTAGTTTATGTTGATGATGTTCTTGTAAATCGGTTCTAATATTGATGAGATTCTTGTTGTTAAACAACATCTTGATCTTTGTTCACCATTAAAGACTTGGGTTTGGCTCAATATTTTCTTGGTTTGGAGCTGGCTAGGACTTCTGAGGGTATCTATTTGAACCAGAGAAAATACATTCTTGATATTTTGGATGATGTTGGATTACTAGATTGCAAGCTCGCTTCTACTCCATTTCATTTGGGGAAATTAACCGATTGGTTCTCATTTGACTAATCGACAAATATTGAAGGTTGGTGGGGAGGCTTTTATATCACGAATTTGACTAGACACGATATCACATTTTGTTCAAACAACTTAGTCAATTTGTTAATTCTCCTTGTACCACTCATTGGGATCTTCTTTGCACATCTTCTAAGATACTTAAAAGGATGCCCCTCCAAAGGATTGTTTTATCTTTGTGACAATCCTCTTACTTTTAAGGCCTACAAGGTGATGTCGATTGGGCCACTTGTCGATACACGCCGCTCTATTACGAGGTTATTGTGTTTTCTTGGGTCTTGTCTTGTTTCTGGAAAGCTAAGAAGCAAAATACGGTGTCCAAATCCTCCGCCTCGATTTGAATACGAGGGCACTAAGTCTTTCTTGCTTTGTTTTCGAGGTTCAATGGCTCACTTTTTCTTGGCGATTTTCATTTGCCGTTCTACTCCTATTCCTCTTTCTTTGTGACAACCAGGCTGCCCTCCATATCATTGCAAACCATGTCTTTCATGAGCGTACCAAACACTTGGAGATCATTGTCATGTGGTCCGCAATCAATACTGGTCGGGTCTTATTCTTCCTACCAAAGTTGGCTCTTCTCAAGAACTTTCGATCTCTTCACCAAAGTTCTTGGTCTTTGGTGCTTTCAGTTTTGGTGTCCAAGTTGGGCATGGTCGACTTTCACCATGTGCCAACTTGAGGGGGATGTTGGATTAGTTGGATATATTTTGTTGCTTTTACCTTTATACCCTTTTAGTTAACTAATTACATCGTTTAGTTGGCTAATTAGATGATTAGTTGCTTGTTTTCCTAGCTTTATAAATATCTGGGACATTCATTTCATTCTTTGTAACTTTTAGAATATCAATAACAGAAACATGCAGAGCTTGCGGCTGACTAGCTCATTCGAATATTTTGCTTTCATTCAATTTTCACTAGATTCACAAAGATATTCGGTGTTTGGATTGTGAAATGGATTGTTAGGGTGTTTTGGGGTGTTTGCCGACGATTTGGGTGGAGATGGTGGTGCCGAGCCAGCTGCTTGTGGCCGGTGGTAGTGCCCGACCATAATGATCACCCCATACCCCATGAGATTATCAATCAAAAATATGCACAAAATACTCGGTACATGAATATCGATCCTAATCTGACTTCACATGACCAAACTCCAACAACAATACCAACATATCGACCATACAAGCAACATACCAATCATGATTATGCGCAACTATCGACATACTAAATGGAACCACACAATTGACTCACAAGACGACCACACTTGCGACCACCCAACCAACTACACCAAAGAACCAAATACCACAATTCTATTGTACAATACTTGTAGTACCAAATTTTCCAAAATCAACTTTTAAATTTCTTCACATTTCCGCTTCTAAACTATTTCATTTGCTACAATTACATTACCCAATCAGAACACTATCTACAGTGTAAATTTTACAATTAATAATGACAAAATAAACGAAAAATAAGTTAAAAGCAAGACTAACCTCTTTCCGTAATTTCAAACTAAACTAGATGAAAATCTTGTACAATACAAAGGAAACAAGTTGAAAACGTGCTCTCGTGAAAATGGCGATTTGAATTGTTGTTTGTCACTCGTATCAACCACCTCACGTCGTTGTCGACATTCACGGTTTATGGCAAGGGAAGGGGTTGGGGTTTTTCACTTGGACGGATCAAACGGATCGGAGATTTTCTTCTGTTGTTTGGGTCCAAATTGCTACTAAGAGTATTATGGTCCTTTTGCTAGAGGTAAGAGTTATATTTTTGAAACCATGGTCCTTTAGAGGTGGCAATCATGGTAGGGCAGCCGAGCCCAATTATTAGCCCAAATTGGTCCAAGATTTTCCAGTAGAAAAAGGTTGGGCCTCTTTTGGTTTCGGCCTAACGGGCCACTAGCCCACTCAGCCCAATTAGCTAAAGTAAAATAAACTATACATGTCAAGTTGGACCGTGAAAAAAATAGCTCAATGAAATTTTGGTCCGACCTGATTGTCAGCTATGGGTACTTTTACAACATTTGGCTCTAAAGACTAAATGTGACGGTTTTCGAAAAATCCCTGTTGTAAAACGAATCACTATTTGGAAATCAATCCAAACCATCTTGACTCGAGGGAAGCTGGCCCCACCCTCCTACAAAACCCTAAATCCCCAATCCTATATATATTCTCCTTAGCAACATTTAGGGCTTCTCATTTCTACATCTTCCGCCTCTCCTCTCCTCAGAAACCCTTCAAACCCTCTGTGCAGCCACACACAAGAAATCCGTCATGGCGCAAGAACAACTCGTCCTCCGCGGAACCATGCGCGCCCACACCGACTGGATTACCGCCATTGCCACCCCAATCGACAACTCCGATATGATCGTCACCTCCTCCCGCGACAAATCCATCATTGTCTGGTCTCTCACCAAGGAGGACAGGACATACGGCGTCGCCCGCCGCCGCTTGACTGGCCACGGCCACTTCGTTCAGGACGTCGTCCTCTCTTCCGACGGCCAATTTGCTCTCTCTGGATCCTGGGACGGCGAGCTCCGCCTCTGGGACTTAGCTACCGGCGCCACTGCCCGCCGATTCGTCGGCCACACCAAGGACGTGCTTTCCGTCGCGTTCTCGATCGACAACCGTCAGATCGTTTCGGCGTCTCGTGACAAGACAATCAAGCTCTGGAACACGCTTGGAGAGTGTAAGTACACTATTCAGGACCAAGACGGTCATTCTGATTGGGTGTCTTGCGTGAGGTTTTCCCCCAATACGCTGCAGCCTACTATTGTGTCTGCCTCGTGGGATAAGACTGTCAAGATTTGGAACTTGACAAATTGTAAGCTGAGGTCGACGTTGGCCGGCCACGCTGGATATGTGAATACGGTTGCAGTGTCGCCGGATGGGTCGTTGTGCGCCAGTGGTGGGAAAGATGGAGTGATTTTGCTGTGGGATTTGGCTGAGGGAAAGAGGTTGTACTCATTGGATGCTGGTTCTATTATTCATGCTCTCTGCTTTAGCCCGAACAGGTACTGGCTTTGTGCTGCAACCGAGGCTAGCATTAAAATTTGGGATTTGGAGAGCAAGAGTGTAGTTGTGGATCTCAAGGTGGATTTGAAGCATGAGAGTGAGATGGCAACTGAAGGACGCAAACCGCTGCCGGAAAAACCAAGGTATTGTTTTCTCTCTTTATTGGTGATGTTCTATCATTTCATTGGTTTGCAGGTTATTTGAAATTGTTGACTTTGCGTAGTTACAGATGCATACTTCTTGGGTTCTTTTAAATGCACGTCATTAACTTTGCAGTCACTTGGATCTGATTTTTTAAATATATTATGCATATTGTGCCCTTAATTAATTCCTGTAAATATAATAAAAGATAACACTTTGATTTTATTGCTGTGAAATTTGTCGCTCTTATTGACACGCTTGTCTTTTGAACTTAAAATGTGTCTTTTAAGATGACAGAGCTGTGGTTTACTGCAATTACTGGGTTTTCCCCTGCAATTAGTGATGCCAATATGTTTACGGAATATAACAAGGCCTTCAAAATTACCAAGAGCACTTCAAATTGTCAAAAACCCTTTTTCCTTTTTCTCTTCTTAGTTGAAGATACTGCATATATTTCCTTTGTCCTCTTTTTAGTAGATTGGTATATTTGGATTAATTGATGTTCCCTAAATTGCCCGAAAATTATAAATAAGATCATTATTATGCTTGTCAATGCTATCTTGGACTGGCAAATTGTTGTTTCTAATATATACCGTTTATTCATAGTACTGTAAATGCTGGATTAGTTGCACTGGATTTTATATTGAAGTTCTGTCACAGAGAAGAAACTTGTTAATGCTTGATTTGTTGAACGTATTGATGATTGTGACAATGCTTCATAGATCTTCATATGTTGTCTGATGATGACGTAAATTGTTTGGTGTAGGTCATATACTGCACCTGCCTCAACTGGAGTGCCGATGGAAGCACTCTTTACAGTGGTTATACGGATGGTGTTGTCCGTGTTTGGGGTATTGGTCGTTACTAGACAGCACATTTTATCTGAGTTACAGTAATTTTGATTCACAACTAGATTCAAGTCTAAAAATAGGTAAGGATATTTGGATTCCCTGTGTTTTGATGGTTTTCGGTTCTTGGCTGTTTAGATTATGAGTATTTTTACCGGGTACATTTGATGCTCTACGACTGTTAAAACAAAGTTGTTTTGCTTAATTTAAGAGATGTTTGGAATTTTGCATAATTTTGTTGCCCTAGTTCTCAATTTCCTCTATTAAGATCTGAAAGCCAGTGGGCTGTGGGATTTGTTGTGTAAAGTAGTTATATGGAACAGGCATGGGTGAATGATTCAACACTAGGAATCATTGTTTTAATTATCGAGTATGTGGCAAATAACTGAGCTTTGTTGGTAATCAATTCAATTGGTGAGATTTGTTTTATTGCAAAATTTAACTGTGTTGTTCACTTGTTTGGATTTGTTCAATCACTATATAATCCGTTGTTTAATAAACTGACTAATGATTGATTATAATTTTTCTTTGGGAGCAGGATTGTCCATAAATTTTTGAGCAAAATACAAGACTACCTGAACATGTCTCATGTACATCAAAACAATAAATTAAAGGGATAATTACAAAAAAGACATTAAGGTTAGGCTAATTACAGAAAAATCAAGAGATTTTTGAAAATTGCAAGATCATCCTTGATGTTTGATTATGTCTTATACTTTTTTCCTCCGTTAGCGAAAAACATTTTTAAAAATCCTCGTTACATTTCTAGAAATATTATGGTTTCCCCTTAAACTTAAGATGTAATCAAATTAGAGGGTTTTTTTTTTTGTGATTTTGAATCAACTTTGAGATTTTTTTATAATTATGCTATACCTCAAGGGGTCTTTTGTAATTATCGCTAAATTTAATATAAAACTACACACTATTTAATGGTTGGAGATGGCGCTATATGTGTTAGGAAGATGGAAAAAAGTGCAATATTTAGACAGAGATGGATAAGAAAAACTACAAAGAACAATGGAGTTTGGCTGTCTAGGAAAAACTACAAAGAACAAAGGAGTTCTGAAATATTTCAAGTATGAATACCAAGTATGAGAAGAAGGTTGTAGTGGAATAATATTAAACCATCGTCGTTTATAAATTCAATAAAGATGTTAAGAATAAAAATTGTTATATATATAATTATATCATAATAATATATAACTACGTAGTATGTTTTGATATTTTTTTTAATTGATTTCAAAATCATTGCCTCTTTACCTATTTCTTTTTTTGAGCAAGAATGAATTTCATTTATAAAACAAAAGAAACTTACAACCGATTCAACAACAAATGTAAAACAATTGCAAGTCTACGGATAATAGACCTATCTGAGATCTAAAAACATATTTTAAATCGCAATGATCGGTCGACTAATCCATAGATTGAACTTCGCAACCATTTGGACAAAACACGTACCAAAATTTGATCTCGTTTTCACATATCATCCGATAATACACATCCGAGTCTGTTGAGCAAATCCACAAAGGGACAAATAAAATCGAAAACAAGCCACTTATTGGGACAAAACAAAACCTAATGGGGACAAATAGAAAACACCATTACTGAAAGACAAGAGATCAAAGACGAAAAAATCGGCCTCTCCCTCCTCGATCCACACCGTAGTCCATATCCGCCAAAGCCACATCCAAAAACCACCACCACCGCCGCTTCACCTCTAAACCCGCAAGCCAAGTTCGGAAGAAATTGCACTGCGCAAGAAAAGAAACATCCACGAAAAAGGAGGGGCTAGTGGCCAGGAGACCATGGGATTTCGATCTCCGGTCATGGTAGAGGGAGGGCAAGGCGGGGACAGTGAGAGAGAGAGAGGGAGGGGGCGGTGGTCTTAGGTTAGAGTTTTGAGAGAGAAAGTTTTAAGAGAGAGGCGGAGCGTTTGGGGTAAAAAAAAAAAAAAAAAAGTCTTTAATTTCCTTTTGACTGAAAGGATCTCTTTACCTATTTCTTTACATGTTTAATTATTGATTTATGCTAAATGGATTAAACAAATAATGTTTTATGTTTTGTTTTCTCACTTCAAATTCAATTTAAATCCCAAAACTTGAATTTTCCATTTAACATGCTCTATTTTCTTTATTGTAAAAATTTGAATGAGATTCCTACAGTTTTTTTTTAAATAAAATAATTTTATTAATTAATTCAAACTAGAAATAGATCGATAGAAGACATAAGCGAATTTGTTAAAAACCATAAAAGATGAAACTATGAAAAATTTCATAGTATCCAGGTTAATAACAAAATTCTGCTTAAAATCTACAATTTTGAAAATTCTATAATGCCTAGAATACCTATGATTCCAGATCTGCGACATATTGAAGACCACAATCTGATTTATCTATGTCGGATCGAAAACTTGCTCGTCTGAATCGCCTGCACACAAAAAACATTGTACTAAAACGACTACAAACCAAACGCCGCACCAGATGGAAATCACAAACAATAGAAAGATATATAACCCAAATCTACGTGGATAAACCACTTATTTTGATTTCAGGCCAAAAATAGCCAAAAATCACCCTTAACGATGAAGGAAAAGAAAGAGAAGCAAAATGAGAGTTTGAGAGAAAATGAGGCTATCTAGGGTTTTAATTAAATTCGTACAGTTAAAATTCAAATAATATGAAATTAAATGTATTTATAAACTCGCAACGAAAGTTATCATTATACTAGTATTATTCATGAATCGCAATCATCCTACATCCTCCACTGTTCATTACTGACAATATCCTTTTAGACTACGAAATTCATCATCATATGCGCACCAAAACCACCTTATCAAACCGGGCCAATGTCGATTAAACTTGACATGAACCAAACTTTTGACAGAGTGGAATTGTGTTATCTCAAAATTCTCATCGCCCTCGAATTTGCGATTTGTGCCTTTTCATTAACATCATTAAATGTGCCAGTTCAATTTTATTTTATTTTCTTATGAACGACTATGAATTCGAACAACTCAAACCTCATAGAGGCATCAGAAAAGGCGACCAAATACTAATTCAATCAGCTATCCAATCTATTTCGAATGGAGGTTAAGGATTTAAAAGTTTGTGTTCTTTTAACTTGGCTATATTCGGTAAACAAGCTCGGAGGCTCCTCATTAACCTATCGCCTCTTCTTGCCCGGGTTTTGAAAGCGAAATATTACACTTCATGCCCATTCATGTACGTATCGCTTGGGGAATAGACCGAACATGGCGTAACACATTAGATGGTGTTGTGTTCTCCACATTGGTTGTAGAAAACTTATCCTTTCAGGTCGCTCCACAAGAATTTGGAGCGATCGTTGGATTCCTAAGCCTCTCTCGTTCCTCACATCATTTGTTTCCACACGACTCCATTGATCTTCATTGGTATCAGACCTCATTGAGAACAATGTTTCTTAATGGAAAACTGATTCGGTGACGGAAAATAGAGTTAGCAAAATATTGGACAGGGCCCGGGGGCCATCGAGCTTTTGAAAATTTTCGGGTCAGGTCCGTTTGCAGAAATATTTAGCCCAACCCAACTCATGTGTATATTGTACACAAAAACTATCTAGTCGAACTAAAAGTCGAGCTAACCCAACCTACCGGCCAATCGGACAGGGCCAAATAGGCCCATTTTTTTCGGGCCTAGAAAATCATGGGTCAACCTAGCCCAACCCAAACCTTGGGCTGGTCGGACCAACCCTCAGATCGAGTTGCATTTTGCCAGCTCTAACAGAAATATACCCAACTGACGAAACACGACTTATACTCTCCATTACTCTTAGTGTTGGGAACCAGTGATGGATCCAGGGGTGGGCCAACCTAGGCCCTGACCCACCTTTTTTAAAAAAAAGAAAGGCAAAAACTTGCGTGAGACGGTCTCACGGATTTAGGTCCGTGAGACGGAGCCCTTACACAAAGTTTTAAAGGGTTTTTTTTTGATTTTATTTTTCTTAGGGTTTATTTTGTTTCTTGGGTTTATTTTTAATTGATTTGGGTTTTTAGGATTTTTAGTTTTTTAGGGTTTATTTTTTATTTTTGGGTTTATTTTTGTTTTTCGGGTTTATTCATGTTTTTAGGGTTTATTTTTGTTTCTTTATGGCTCATTATTATTTTTAAATTTATTTTCATGGTTCATATTCTCAAGACGGAGCCCTTAGAAGGTCCGTCTCACGGATTTAGATCAGTGAGACCGTCTCACAAGAGACTTGCTCAAAAAGAAATTAGTGAGAAAAACTTTTTTAAATTTTTTTAGTTTTAAGTTGTATGATTTGTCTTGGGTTTTTTATTCACTCATCCTATTTTCTTATATCGGCTACCCCAGTTAGAGTGTCCTGGCTCCGCTATTATTGGGAACCAAAATGATTTTTTTTTGAGAGAATAACCAAAATGATAATTGGATATGACACCACTCCAAGAACGACAAATATTTGGTCAAAATAGCATACCATATTTTTTATTTTTGGGTTTATTTTTGTTTTTCGGGTTTTATTCTTCATGGTTCATGTTTTTAGGGTTTATTTTTGTTTCTTTATGGCTCATTATTATTTTTAAATTTATTTTCATGGTTCATATTCTCAAGACGGAGCCCTTAGAAGGTCCGTCTCACGGATTTAGATCCGGTGAGACCGTCTCACAAGAGACTTGCTCAAAAAAGAAATTAGTGAGAAAAACTTTTTTAAATTTTTTTAGTTTTAAGTTGTATGATTTGTCTTGGGTTTTTATTCAAACTCATCCTATTTTCTTATATCGGCCTACCCAGTTAGAGTGTCTGGCTCCGCTATTATTGGGAACCAAAATGATTTTTTTTTGAGAGAATAACCAAAATGATAATTGGATATGACACCACTCCAAGAACGACAAATATTTGGTCAAAATAGCATACCATACTTTTATTGATAACACTTTATTTATCCAAGTTGAATGAATGGGTTTTTGGATAAGTTAGGGCACCCAAGTTTTTAAAGGAGAAGACCTACATCTTGTGGGTTTGGTCAAAAGCACACACTGCCTGCCGCCCGCGCCTTCGCCGCACGGTTTGGGCTTGGGCTTGGGCTTGGGCTTGGGCTTGAGGCCCTTATTCTTTTTGGACCAAAAAACTTTAAAACATTAAAATATTTAATTAATTTTTGTAATTAATTATATAGATTTAATTAATTTTTGTAATTAATTAAATAGGTAATTAATTAAAAGAGTTCAAGCGGGAAAATATTTTCGGCCCCCAGACGGGCAGTGGAGAGCACGCCGTGCGGTCGGTGTCGTCTTACTCGCCGAGAGTTTGCGCTACACGCACGGCGGCGACGCCGTGCGCGCCTGGGTCGTCTGGTGCCGGGCGTTTAAGGTTTAAGCACGCACGGGCGGCGACGCCCGTGCGTCCCATTGCGTGCTCTCTGCTGAAGTGCGTGTCATTGATCAAAAGTGTCTTTTTCGAGCCAAAAGACATGTTCTTTCTATACGGGCGTCAAAGCCTATAAAAGTCGATCCTGGTGTTGAAAAAGCAGACGAAAAACACGAAATTAATCGGATAACATAAAATCGAGCATTGCATTTTGCATCTTGCCCATTTTCCTCCTTGAAAGCTTGAAAGTAGTCAAACACTTGTCTTTTTCATTTGTTGTTCGGTTTCTTTGTCTTTGGCCCTAAGGAACTATTAAAAAGTCGTTAGATATCTAGAGGCGAGCGCCGGGAAGTAAGCATTTCGGTATACGGGCGTTTTTTTCGTCTTGCGGAGATCGATTCTAAATCGCCCGACTAAGCCTAAACACTCTATTAAACCCATTTTTTCTTCAAACGAAACCTTCACGTAAACTTTTACCCAACATAATATGACACGGATACGAGAATACGATAATATACATAGAAAATTATATATTTTTATATTATTGAAAATATTGCGTATTATGTATAATAAAAACACAATGTTTCAAGAAAAAAACTAAAATTTAATACATACTCAAATATAAAATATGATAACTCACATAGACACACAAAATAATGCTGAAAATATGAACAATAAAATAAATTACATCTCTTTCCATGTGTAGATGTAGATGTAGTATCCGGTGTGAGTACATTATCCTCAGAGAAATGTCTACTTAGGATGCACTCATGCAGTATATTTGGAAATCAATCCACACAAACCTACTCATTTTTATTTTTTTTCATTTTTTGTTTTTCAATATTCTCCTTATAATAACAATTAGGGCTTCTTATTTCCATCTCTTCCGCCTCTCTTCTCCTCAGAAACCCTTCAAACCCTCTGTGCCGCCACACACCAGATATCCGTCATGTCGCAAGAGCAACTCGTCCTCCGCGGCACCATGCGCGCCCACACCGACTGGATTACCGCCATTGCCACCCCAATTGACAACTCCGACATGATCGTCACCTCCTCCCGCGACAAATCCATCATTGTCTGGTCTCTCACCAAGGAGGACAGGACATACGGCGTCGCCCGCCGCCGCTTGACTGGGCACGGCCATTTCGTTCAGGACGTCGTCCTCTCTTCCGATGGCCAATTTGCTCTCTCTGGCTCCTGGGACGGCGAGCTCCGCCTCTGGGACTTAGCTACCGGCGCCACTGCCCGCCGCTTCGTCGGACACACGAAGGACGTGCTCTCCGTCGCGTTTTCCATCGATAACCGTCAGATCGTGTCTGCGTCTCGTGACAAGACAATCAAGCTCTGGAACACGCTTGGAGAGTGTAAGTACACTATTCAGGACCAAGACGGCCATTCTGATTGGGTGTCTTGCGTGAGGTTTTCCCCCAACACGCTGCAGCCTACTATTGTGTCTGCCTCGTGGGATAAGACTGTCAAGATTTGGAACTTGACAAATTGTAAGCTGAGATCGACGTTGGCCGGCCACGCAGGCTATGTGAATACGGTGGCAGTGTCGCCGGATGGGTCGTTGTGTGCCAGTGGTGGGAAAGATGGAGTGATTTTGCTGTGGGATTTGGCGGAAGGAAAGAAGTTGTACTCATTGGATGCTGGTTCGATTATTCATGCCCTCTGCTTTAGCCCGAATAGGTACTGGCTTTGTGCTGCAACTGAGTCGAGCATTAAAATTTGGGATTTGGAGAGCAAGAGTGTTGTTGTGGATCTCAAGGTTGATTTGAAGCATGAAAGTGAGATGGCGACTGAAGGGACACAAACCGCTGCTGGCAAAACCAAGGTATTTTTTCTCTATGTAGCAATAGTAGTTTTATTGGTGATGCCCTTTTGTTTCATTGTTTTGCAAGTTGTATGAAATTGTCCAGAATGTGTAGTTACAGATGCATACTTCATGGGTTCTTTTAAATGCCAATCATGAACTTTGCAGCCACATTTGAATAATGGATCTAAATTTTGTATTTTCATGCATGTTTTGTTCTTTAATTGATTCTGCAATAGTAAATCTTTGACACTTGCGGTCCTTCGAGCTTAAAATGTGTCTTTTAACTTGAATTAGCTGTGGTTTACTGCAATAGTAGATCTTTTTTATCCTGTAATTAGTGATGCCAGTACTTTCTTTATTCGATAACAAAGGCCTTTGAAACTACCAAGAGGACTTCTAATGATCAAGAACTTTTGTTTTTCTTCTCTTCTTAGTAAGACTAAGAAGAGAAGATACTATGCTATATTTCCATTGTCCTCTTTTTAGTAGATTGGTATGTTTACGATAATCTGGTGTGCACATTACTTTGTTAACTTGCCCGGAAAGTATAAATAAGGTCATTGTTAAGCTTGCCATTGCTATCTTTGACTGGCAATTTGTTGTTTCTAATATATACTGTTCACTCAGTCATAGTGCTGTAAATGCTTGATGTTTTATATAGTTGCACTGGGTTTTATATTGAAATTCGTCACCTAGAAATAACTTTTTAAACGGATATATAATTGTGACAATGCTTCATAGATTTTCATGTATTGTCTGTTGATGTTGTATATTGTTTGGTGTAGGTCATATACTGCACCTGTCTCAACTGGAGTGCAGATGGAAGCACTCTTTACAGTGGTTATACGGATGGTGTTGTCCGTGTTTGGGGTATTGGTCGTTACTAGACATCACATTTTATCGGAGTTGTTAAATCAATTTTGATTTACTACTAGATTCAGGTCCAAAAAGAGGGAAGGATATTTGGATTCTTTGCGTTTATGGTTCTTGGCTTAAGATTTTGAGTATTTTTACCGGGTACATCTTATGCTTTGTTTTGCTTAATTTGATATCTTTTTGGTATTTAGCATATTTTTGTTGCTTTAGTTCTCAATTTCCTCTATTAAGAGATGAAAGCTCCCGGGCCGTTGGATTTGTTGAATATGTGCAAGCTGCCCTCTATATATATGTTGTAGGCATGGATGTGTATGATTCAACACTAGGAACCAGTGTTTCCATAATCCAGTTTGTGGACAGAAAACCGATCTTTATCGGCCAACAGTTCAATTGGTCTGATCAGTTAGATGGCACCAATTTAGCCTTGTTGGTAATCAATTGAAATTTAACCTTGTGGTTGGTAACCAATTTAGTTGGTCGGATCGGTTCAATCACTAGTTTAATCGGACTAATTATTTGTTATATTTCTTAGGGAATTTACTGTAACTACATCATACACTCCTTTCTCACGTAGTCACGTTTATCCAAGTGATCCATAAATGTATTCCCTCAAAAAAAAAAAAAGTGATCCATAAATGTCGAAAATTTCTTTTTGGTTATCCTATCCTGTTGCCCTGAAACCATGTTTTTCTATTGAGTAATAGTTAGAGTAAGTCTTCAATAGGCCCTGGAAAACTTGATTCAAAAAAAAAAAAAAGGCGAATCTTTGTTCTGTCTTTGATCCATATATCTCCGTTCAATTTTGGTCAGTGAATGAGTAAAACTTTGACATATAATAACTAATTGATGTCTTTTCTTTCAGTTATTCTTTTCCGTCCTGGTATGTTAATAACCAAATGAATTTTTACAATGCATAAAATACAAATTCCAATGGTTTTGATTATTGTAACCTTGTAACCTTCTTCACCATGAACCACTACCATGAAATTCCAGTGGTATCACTCACCATTTGTAAGAGTATTGACCGGGGTTGAGCCGGTATTTTTCAATTTATTTGAAATTTATCCCCTCCTCCTCCAAGAGTCTCCCAACTTATTTAAAAAACCTTCTTCACCATGAATTTTTTTACTATTAAAAAATAAAGAATGAGAAATGATTTTGCTAGGTTTACAAAATATAGTCAATAAAAATACAAACTAAATGAATAAAGAAATGGTGGATTCGTTTGTTTCTATGGTTTTCGACGGTGTGGTCTTTTTATACCCGAGTCTTTTAACTTCATTTAATCAATGCTATTGGTATTTAGTAACTTGTATAGTTGACATCGGACTCTTTGCCTCCACCCATAAATTATCTAGATCTTCCTGCACACCTATTTTTATCTTTAAAAGATAGAAATATTGACGTTTATGTCATCCAACTTTGTCGTAGTCGCTGTATTTTGATCATATATTATAGCCTAGTGTTCGTTTGATGAAATTCTTAATTAGTTGCCAAGCCAATATGACGAACTACAACTTTTATGTTCATCACTCCCTCAAATTCGAGCTCAATTAAAGCAGGAAATTCAATAAAAATTCAGTCATGTAGTAGCGATTTTCGGTATTTCGAGCATAACTTCATCTACAAAACTAATATTAAAACAATTCAAGTTTTATTGAGAAGCCAACAAGTAGAACTACAACTTAGAAGACACCAACGTCAAATTCTCAATGCGAAAGTAAACTTTTTATTTAATTTATGGGTGGGTTCGTATGCCCAACCCGCGGCCCAAGATGAGTTGGGTTGAGTTACGGTTTTCCGCCCTGCCCCACCAGAAAAAAAAGAAAGGAAGGGGTGGGGGTGCGTGGAGAGGTGTTTCTAAAAAGCAAATGAAACATAAATAAAGGCCATTCCCAAATCTCAGATGCCCAAGTTCATACTGGAACAAACAACAAGATGCAGCTTCCCATGAGATGTAAAATTTATGTCACGAGTCCGAGCAAACACAAGAAATCCATAAGCATATATCTTTTTGCTCATTTTCTTTCAAACTTTACGACTTTCTGAGTTGCCACCAAACCACTGTTGTCAAAAATAAAAGAACAAACTTACCTTTGTATCTCTTTTTTATCTTTAACACCTACACATTCAGAAGGCGATGATATTTGCACCCTTCACAAGCTACGAGCATTATAGTTTCGCTTATTCTCTCCATTCTGTGCATTTCCATTTATATTTTTCTGAACCTTCCCCTTCCCCTGGGGGCTCTGAAGAAGAGTCTTTGCAACAGAAGCTGAAGTTCGCTTTTCACATCATTATCTTTAACTTCATCTTTGGTTGCAGGAACCCGATCTCTGCAGGCACAGTAGAGACTTAGATCGATTTGGGATGCAACTAATTAAATTTCAACCGCAACAAATTATAACTTGATGCCATACAAACTATGCAAACAAGACAGCTAGGTTGCAAAAGCCAGTACCAGATGGGGCTGCCTTTCCTGCTCCCACTATTCCATGTTAGTAATGTACGTCATTTACATACAATTCTACACACACGTGCGTGCTTATAATTATATGAAAAAATACTTGATTGCTGTCCAAGAAATTTCCTCTCATCTTTTGATGTACAACAATAAGGAACTCAGCTTCCAAATCCTTGAATTAGCCACTTGACACTGGCTTCTAAAGGTTATTTAACCCGCTTTATTTTCATATGGTTTTTTTTTTTAATTAAAAGAAATTGGTTAATCTGACAGTACATTTAAATTGCATTAAAACACAAGTATATGTTCTTGAAAATTACAACTATAAAGATACCCATCAGGCCATCACACTAACCCCAAAATATGATTCAGTGGCAGCATAGAAGCTGCAACAAGAATTACGTATGTTAGGTAATTGCTTCAATATTTTGGCTTTAAGTACAGGCCAAGAGTAATTGGCAACGCAAATTGTTAGAAATTTCTCCTTCACAACATTAGAAAACCAATATAAACTGAAACAACAAAATCAAAAATACATTACCAGCATTTGCAGTTGTTTTGTATATAGAGGATTAATAACTAATCATATTAGCTGGTTCTTTTAGAGCTAGTTAAGAAAAAGAAACAAATCATAAGCCTTATCATAAATACGTTGTTTTTAGCATCGTCATTATGTTCTTCAAGATCAAAAGATATATAGTAATTCAAAATACATTTAAATATGAATTTAACGAAAATCAAATGCACTTTAAAGTATGCATATAAAAGCATTGACACAAATTCAACCAGTGGTGCCATACAAGGTTAACAAACATGAACGTGAGAGTATTCATTGATATAAAACTTAGATCACGATTTCAACTTAGGAATGACTTGAACTATGGTGATGAATATATACCAATTTTATGCAACAAATGAGAACTAGATATGCACAACCTGCGTATGATTCAAGCACTCTTACTTCTAACACAAAGAATTGTCTTCAAGAGACCAACATTTATATAAAAATGCATGACTCATGGTTCCAAACACACTAGAAATTCAATTGTCGAAAGATATCAACCGTCTAACTCAAGAATAAATAGTTGAATAGCATATATATATATATATATATATATATTTGTGTGGGGAAAAAAGTATATTGTAATAATCAGAAGAGGCCACAGATAAAGAGAATGCAGCAGAAGCTGTTTAACATCAAGAGCAGCACCCTAAATGAAAGTATGAAATCGCAATATAAAAGAAAAGGCTTTCAAAAGATCATTCCTTGCCTATAAAAGAGCCGAAATCATTTATCTGTTCTGCAACTAACAATTTAACTAGATATAAGAATGAATTCAAACATCAACCAAGATATCACCAATGTAGCCAAATAATGTTATCCATCAAGAAATTTTTGAAACAAGCAACAATCTTACATATTTTCTGTACTTCATTTCCGCCACATTTATCATTTCAATATCATGCTGACAACAGCAATTATAAAACCAGCAATGAGCACACAGTATAATTAGGTTACATGATTACATCCATGTGTACGATATTTATCTAATAACTTTACTGTGAAAAGCCAGCAATAATTGTACAGCAGGCTCACTCACCAACTTACAAAACTTGTAAGGTACCTAGGCAATGAAGCATGATGCCTTTGTCGATGAGTGCTTCTTCCCCCTTACCATAGTGCTCTTCAAGATGGGCAAACTGTTGCTTGAACAGATCAACGCCACTAAAATACAAAATGTATCACAAATCTCAATGGTTAACAATAGGAGAAGCAATGTGTTGGGATTTGGTCCAAGATCCTGCACTGTAATGGGCTTTAAAAGAGGCGAGGCGCGGCCCCGCGATTCGAACTCGTGAGCTCGTGGATTGGATTGCATAGTTAAAGGATAGCTTAAAGGATATGATTTGGACTACCTATACGACAGATGCATCTTCTTTTCTCGGTGCCCATTACATAGAAACTACGAGGTTAAGCGTGCTTGGCCTGGAGTAGACATGGGATGGGTGACCCCCGGGAAGTTTTCGAGTGCGCGTGAGTGAGGACAAAGCGCTAGAAAAGACTCGTGTTGGTTTGTGGTGACAATCGTCAATCCGAGTAGTCTTAGAGGTCCAACAAGCGATATCGGAGCAGTCACGAGTTTGAATTCCCTTGGAAGCACGCTGCGATGGAGGTTGCCGGGAGCGGTGGAAGGCGAGATCTTTGGCCAATGAGGTAAACGGACGGGCGAAGGGTAGGTTGCCAGGTGGCGGAACTCGAGGTAAAAATGGATCGAGGCGAAGGTGTAAGTTGTTGGGTTGACCAGAATCGGCGGAAGGGTAGGTTGCGGTGGCGGAATCGAGGTAAAATGATCAAATCGAAGGTGTAGGTTGTTGGTGGACAGCGAAGGGTAGGTTGTCGGTGGCGAAGCGAGGTAAACGGAGGCGAAGAAGGTGTAGGTTCTTTGGGTGGCCGGGGATCGAGAGGTGGCGTGAAGCGCGACGCTTGAATCAAAAAAGTTGGTGTTAGAGGCGAGGAAGTTTGGCGGACAACGGAGGTTGCCAAGCTAAGCTGGAGCTAAGATGCAGTCTTTGGGGGGGATTGTTGGGATTTGGTCCAAAGATCCTGCGTGCAATGGGCTTTAAAAAAGAGGCGCGGCCGCCCGCGATTCGAACTCGTGAGTATTTGGATTGCATAGTTAAAGGATAGCTTAAAGGATATGATTTGGACTACTATACCAACGGATGCATCTTTCTACGGTGCCCATTACATAGAAACTCGAGGTTAAGCGTGTTTGGCACAGAGTAGACATGGGATGGGTGATCCCCTGGGAAGTTTTCGAGTGCGCGTGAGTGAGGACAAAGCACGCTAGAAAAGACTCGTGTTGGTTTGTGGGGACGGTCGTCAATCCGAGTAGCGCTAGAGGTCCAACACAATATTTCTTTTCCCAAAACCTTATCTAAGGAAAACAGCTCATGTCATCAACATCATACAGAAAAAGTTCAAAATCTCCAACTTAAATGAACAAAAGAAGGGGCAAAGGAAAGGAGCAGCAAGTCAATTTGATAATAAATATGGCACAAACAGTTCTGAAAATCAGGAGAAATAAGTAAAAAGCTCATGAACAGAATGACATCAAGATAATGCACATTGGCATCCCTGTGAGTGAAAAGGGATCCAGTAAGGTGTCATTTCCCACACTTATAGCAGAGGACAAGATGTTTCAGAGGTTGAGGATCATCATTAGGAGTATCGAGCAGAAAGTCTTTAGGAAGTTTGTTGACTTTTATATGTTGCCTATATTGATGAGAACTTTCAGGTAACCAAAAGCTGAATACATTATGCAAGGAGAAGAGGAAAAGACCAGTCAAATAATGACAGACGAATGGTATATCATAGTGCGATAAGAAAACTTCAAAGCAACATACCATGTAATACATATAATCTCTAAACACCTAATGCTTATAAATATAAATAGCAAGTTAACTGTTAGCCAAAGGAAGATAAAGTTAGTCAATCTAACCATGAATAACTGGCCTAACCTTGGGTACATAAAGCCTCTAGTCTGATCTCCACCTCGGAGATATTCCTGAAGCATCCGAGGATGATACTCTAGAATCTGTTTGCTTGAAATAAAGTACCTGAATAAGAAAGAGTTGACAAATACAAGAAACCATGCTTCAGATGCAAATTTTTATGCCAGAGACCGCCCTATAAATCAGGTCTCTAACATCATTTTTAGTCAGTTTTCTTCTCTCAAATTCAAACTCAAGCTTCGATATGGGTTGACTGGCTGGTTCACGACTGACCTTTGCCATCCCATGAAAGTAAGGATCAGCCAATGCCTGCAAACATAACCATCCATGAATGTTTCTATTAGAGATCATAATAATAAGAAATGACAAACCTATAGACCATTGTAAATTACTTCTTCAGCAGTTGGTCTATCTTTAGGATCAACGCGAGGAGCTTCTCCAGTAAGCGAAGGGCCAAAGGATGAGCATTGGGAAATTTCTGTTCAAACGGGATAGGTAGTTTCTTCCGCATAGCACTGAGGTATCTCCTCGCCTTTTCATTTCTGATCTGCCATTTTAATTGAAATAAAATTCTGCTACAAACGTTATGCCACAAGGAAAATTCATCTTAGTTCAGAGGAACATTGAAGCACAAGAAACATAGAGCTTTTCATTAGTAGAATCATTAATCACTATTAACCAAAGTAATGTAAAAAGCATTTGTTTAGAATGGGACTCAAAATCCAATTGAAAATAAATAGGTAATCGGATTAATTAACTAACTCTTGCTATAAATTCAGGAGGAGGATTGCCAAGAAAATCTGTCATTAAATCTAACTGGTGCACCACATTTTTCCCAGGGAACAATGGCTTTCCAGTGAGCATCTCAGCAAACATGCATCCAATGCTCCAAATATCAGTAGCAGGAGTGTACTGCAAAGAAGGAAATCATACAAACTTTATGAAGTAAGCACACGGTATTATGCCACCCATAAATATCATAATTCTCTAAATATTGATTACCTCCAGAGTAAATAAATGGGGATAAATGGTCAACGTGAACCTCAGCATAACTTTAGTAGGCTATAGTACACTGATTAAATTTATATTTAGTGCTATCCACCAGCGTGCATAATTAGTTAGAGCCAAACAAGTCCGTTTTATAAAGTTTCTCTAATCCTTTCCCTCGTATTCCTATGATGCAACTAGAAATGAAAAATCTTCAGCCACGCACTGTACATGTACATTTGAAGTAAAAGCAACCATCATTATATTGCAAGTTCAGGACAGAAGATGGACCTTCGAGATAAGATTGAACATTAATGTGAGTTAATAAACGAAAACTATGCTCATGATTTTAGACATGACAAAGAAAAAGTTAGGCAGCAAGTAGAAATGAAATAGCATCATCTACCCCCTCTCAAAGGGACTAAAATATTGTTGACTAACATCTGTTCCCCATCCCCACACTTAGAAAAGGGCGAAGACAAGTTGAAGAAGCAATGCAATTAGCATTAATAAGACCAATAAAGGCATGGAAGTCCTACTAGGCAAATGTCATATTAGCAACAGAACATTTTATTAAGAAAAAGAATGCACCAAGACCTCAGCAGAAATATAGGCTTACTTTAGAGAAAAAGGAACCACATAATTCAGGAGCACGATACCACCAACTTCCAACATAATCCTTTAACAAATGTAAACGAAAAGCAAAAGGTTAGTTAGTAGAACACAATATAAAAAATTACTAGAAATACAAAAACTCCGTAGAGAGGTAAAACTTACAGTCCAAAATATTGCTGGTGAGGTATCACTAAATGACACACGTGCCAGACCAAAATCACAAATCTTCAACTTACAGTCAGCATTAGCAAGTATGTTCGTTGGCGTTAAGTCTCGGTGATGTGTATTTCCTGTACAAAGAAAGATATACATATCAGCGATATGGAGAGAAATTTTCTTTCCGAGATGTCGAAAGAAGAAAAATGAAGGAAAGATTCCGCATGTAGCTTTCGAACATGAAAACCTGTGTGAATATACTTCAACGCACGTAGAAGCTGGTACATGAAAAATTGATAATGCTCATGCGTTAAGTCATCCTTCGCCTTAATTACTTGGTGAAGGTCACATTCCATCAACTCAAACACAAGATAGATATCTCGAAAATTTTGACGCGAAGGAGGAAGCATGATATGCTTTAATTCAACAATATCAGGATGCCGGAGCAACCGAAGGAGCTTGATTTCTCTGAGGATTTGCTCGGCATCAGGAACAAGCTTGAAGACATCAGTTATCTTTTTTATTGCAACTCTTTCTCCAGTCTGGATATCAACTGCAGAACAAACGATACCCGAAATACCTTTCCCTATAACTTCTTGAATTTGATATCTGTTTTCTGCCTCATATTCAGTGAAGAAATCTGTTTGTAGTCTGCTCTGCCAAATCTATCAAGGAAAATGAAACAATAACATTCAAAAAACACAAAACAAAAGAGGAATTTGAAGCCGTTGTGCAGGCACTAAACAATTACAGACATATTGTTGCCAATTAGAGGACGCCTTCAGTCCATTTTTCCCTCAGATCAAATGATTAGATAAAAAAAATCACTCTTTATCTTTCAATTAGTATTATGAAATACACAACTCCTCTGTGCCGATAGATTTCTGAAAATTTACATGAGTAATTACACGAGCAACTCGTGACAACAGCTTCCAAATGATATAATCAAACCTCAAAACTAAATAAACAACAAATAAATTTCAAAAGCATCATAACTCTCCCATTCCCAGATTGTTATGGAGATGCCCTATTTAATACTCATACACATAAGAATTCTTCTACTTTTTTAGATAATGCAACAACTGAAATTACACTAATCTATAATTCCGACTTGTACCATATTGTCTGTTATCCGCTCATATAATCTATACATGAAATAACCCATTGCAAAATTCATGCTCACACTCCTTTATCTTAAAATTTTCGATCAAATATGTAATTGGGGTCTCAGTCAAAAAAATCCAGGTTCCTGGTCTTTCATTGACAGAGACGAAAGAAATGCATTCTTCGGAGATAAGGAAAAAGAATAAGAAAACTTTAATTGTTTTTCCTTCTATCCATTGATTGAACAAAAAAGGCCGACAAGCTGATAAATTAACCAGGAATGCAGATTGTACAAATCTTACCTTCATTAAAGGGCTGCACAGATAATCTCGTGGAGATAATCTATCCCCATAAGAGTTGCTTTCAGGTGACTCAAGGCCATACTCGTGATTATTAGCAGACGGAGAACCGTAGCCATGATTAAAACTAGACGACGCAGAGCTGATGATGCTAGGGCTCATGGAGCCGCACGAAGCAAGTTCCCTGAGAAGCTCTCTGCGCAGCACCGCCTCCACCAATCTCTCCCAGTTGTCATAGTTCTTAGACATCTATGGGTAATTGGCAAGTTGCACCCTCAAAATACACTTGATTTGCACTCTGCACCCTAAATTTGGATTTTTGGCATTTTGCACCATTAAATTAGGTATTTCTTTGCACTATGCACCCTCAAGCAATTTTGAGTGCAATTTTCAGATTTTAGGGATTTTGGCAAGGTTATTTTGGTCATGTCAACAATAAACTATATTCTCTCCATTTTCTATGCTTTATTTTTTCATTTATAGTTAATTTTGTCTCTTTTAACTCATCCATATTTTGCTATTAAGTCAAATATATCTTAAATTTAATTTAAAATAAATATATAGTATAATTTTATGAGAATATACATTAATTTTTTTCAAATAAAAATTATTACATAAGTTTTTTTTTCAAATAAAAATTATTATAATTTTTTTTCAAATAAAAATTATTATTATATCTTCTCCATTTTCTATGTTTTATTTTTTCATTTATAGTTAAGTTTGTCTCTTTTAACTTATCCATATTTTGCTATTAAATCAAAATGTCTTAAATTTAATTTAACATCAATATATAGTATAACTTTATCAAACGAGAAGATAAAATAATTTTTTTCAAATAAAAATTATTACATAAGTTTTTTTCAAATAAAAATTATTACCTAAGTTTTCGTGTCTTTTTTTTCAAATAAAAGTTATTACATAAGTTGTTTTTAAAATAAAAATTATTACGTAAGTTTTTTTAATTAAAAAATTATTATCTAAGTTTTCGACTTTTTTTCAAATAAAAATCATTATGTAAGTTTTTTTTTCAAATAAAAATTTTTACGCAAGCTTTTTTTTCAAATAAAAAATATTATGTTAAGTTTTTTTTTTCAAATAAAAACTATTACATAAGTTTTCATCTTTTTTGTTTCAAATAAAAACTATTACGTAAGTTTTCATCTTTTTTTTTTCAAATAAAAAATATTACGTAAGATTTTTTTTCAAATACAAATTATTGTGTAAGTTTTCGTCTAAATTAACGTATATTCTCGTATAACAAAATTATACTATATATTTATTTTAAATTAAATTTAAGATTAACTCAAAAAAAAATTAAATTTAAGATATAATTGACTTAATAGCAAAATATGGATGAGTTAAAAGAGACAAAATTAAACTACAAATGAAAAAATAAAACATAGAAAATGGAGAGCATATAGTTTATTGTTGACATGACCAAAATACCCTTGCCAAAATCCCTAAAATCTGAAAATTGCACTCAAAATTGCTTTAGGGTGCATAGTGCAAAGGAATACCTAATTTAATGGTGCAAAATGCCAAAAATCCAAATTTAGGGTGCATAGTGCAAATCGGTGTATTTTGAGGGTGCAAGTTGCCAATTACCCGACATCTATACAACTACGTCGACCTCTTTGGTGGGGAGAGACCCAGTTGACATTTTTGGGTACGCGGTCCGATCCTATCAATTTTTTTGTCCGAACGTTTTAAAATGCAAAATATATAGAATAGTTCGAAATTCGACTAATATGATATCTATGTTCAAAAATCTAAATAATTATTAAAATATAAGCCCTTTTTTAAACCATTTTCCTTCTTTTTTTTTCACCCTTTTTTTTACCCTTTTTTTTTTCTGTTTGGTTCCCACCTTTAAGCTTCCTCTCGAATCTTTTGCCTTTCAAAATTTAAATTGAGAAAAATTATTGTTGGTCCCAGACATGAACCGCTCCTAATGTTAGTCGGCGAGTCGGTTGACTCGGACACGAAAAAATTACAAAAATTAGGGACCCAAATTATCGCATACTGTCTTTGCAACTTTGCAAAAGCTTGGGTTGGGATCTAGGGAGCTATGAGAAAATCTTTTTATTTGTTCTTTTATTTTGTGATTTAGATTTAAAAATTCTTTTTATTTTGTGATTTAGATTAAAAAAATTAAAAGCAAAGAAATTCCCACCAAGAATGAAGGGCCCATTTTATAAAGTTTAATTTTCCTTAATGGACAAACATTAAATCTTCTCAATTTAAATTTTAAAAGACAAAAGAGTTTAAAAAAAGAAGCCTAAATTAATAGTAAAGGTGGAACAAAATAGAAAAAAAGCAGGTTGTTCGTCCGTGAAAAAGAAAAAAAGTTTATTCGGTCAACCATGTTCCAAGAAAAATTGAATGAATTAGTTATGTTATCGATGGAGAAATGAGTTGTTGAACAACTTGATTATACTAAATTGATTAATATTTTTGCGGCCAAAACTATAACGTGGGTTATAAATAACTATTTGGATTTTTGAACATACATGTTATATAAGTTTAATTATATTTGAATTGTTTTATATATTGCATGGTATTGTTTTATGTAGTTTTTTAGTTTGTACAAGAAAGGGGAGCCTAATTTTAAAAGTTCGACTCAGGCTAAAAGAATGATAGAATCGACCCTGGGCCCATAGGGAAAAATTTATTTTGCTTATTGTCAAGATTAGAGAAACAGTTAGAATCTAGTTAGTTATAATAGTTATGTTTGTTATATAAGTTACTCTTTGCCCTATATAAACATCCTCAAGTCATCCCTATAAACTCACTTTTTACTTCTATGAAATATAGATTTTATATTATCTCAATAGCTTGTTCTCCGTATACAATCATGTCAATTCACAAATTATAACATGGTATCGTAGAATTATAATTTCTTCGTTGTGTATATCGTTCGGATACTTAATCGAGCTCTTCGATTCTATTCTCTTGATCGCCCTATCTTGAATTTCTCTCAAGATTCTCTTGATTGTTTTTCAAATGACACCGATGATTTCGGTTATATTCCGCCTACTGTATATCTTTCATGGATTATATTCCGATCGATGATTTTAGTTTTTTTTTTTTGATTTTTTTTTAAAGCAAAATAACACCGGGGGTGGGGATTGAGGCGTGATCCCCTACCGTATATCAAATAAACAAAATGTCATACAATGTCATGCCGTCAAGGCGGGAGAAAACAAAGAACAAATAACCTATCACTAAGATATCTAGAAAGACTATCATAATGATAATCTAAAAATACAAGGAGAACCAATTATCTATGAAAATTGGAAGCTCGGATAACCCAACCGGTCCATGCGAATGAGTCTTTAGGAGGTGGTGAGAAGCCGTGCCCTCATCAACAATATGACTGCCAAGGGCAGCCGCTCCCAACTCCGCTAGGTGATCTGCTGGTCGATTCCCTCTCTGTGTATGTGGGAAATCGAGTACTGAAGGTCCCTCAGCATGTTCCGAATGCGAGTCAGTGTATGTTGAACTGCAAGAGCCAAAGCCCCTTTGATGTGATCATGGTGACTACATCCGCTTTGCGCCCAATTCGATCCAAATGCGGAAGGGAGAACTGTCGGGCATGCCGCAATCCCATCTCAAGCGCTAGTAGCTCGGCATGAAAGCTAGACACCGCCTGGAAGGAACTGTGAAACGCCAACATAAGTCTGCCCAAATGATCCCGAATCAATCCCCCTCCGCCAGCTATCAGTGTGCCTGGATCAAACGAACCATCCGTGTTCAGCTTGATCTGAGGAGACTGAGGGGCTCGCCAAATCACCAACCTAGGCCTGCGTGAAACATGTGGTGGAGCATTCCCCTGCAAAAAACGCATAGTAGGGAGGCATCCAGACCAATCCGAAGGGCTCAAACGCCGACCTGAAACAAGAATCCAGAGATATCGCTCCACCTGCCAAATAATGTGAGATGCCAAGAAAGGAATTTGTCGATGCTTGACACTATTCCTTTCCGTCCAGACAAACCATAAAATCAAGCAGGGAACCAAGAAACTCAAGTGCCTCGTGTGTGATCCGTGTGTGCGATTCCTCCAAAATGAAAGGAACAATATCATATCAGTGGTGTGTGGAAGTGTAGTGTCAAACCAAGGAAGAAAGTGATTCCACACGGATGAACAAAGATTATCATTCATCAAAAAGAGGTGAGGGATAGATTCGACGAGGAGATGAGTTCTCTGTTTTATCTTCATCCAAGTGACAATCCGGGAGCATTGATTGTTTACGAACCGTTTTTGGGGATAATTACATATCATGGAGTAGAGTTGTGTCTATGGCGCTCAATATCAAGAATAAGAGTGTGTTCATCGATGGTTCTCTATAGGTTTCATTTCCTTCTTCTACTCTTCTTTCTGAGTTGTTGGCAACGTGCAAACAATCTGGTTCTTTCATGGATTATTAATTCAATTTCTAAAGAAATTCGGCAAAGCCTTCTTTACTTTACTACAACTAAGGAGGTATGGGGACGAATTAAAGACTATGTATGTCAAGAGCGATGGTCCTCGAGTCTTTCATTTAGAAAAATCTTTAAGCTCTATTGCACAAGACAATCAATCTATAAGCGCATATTACAATCAATTTAAAACTCTTTGGGATGAATACATCAGTCGCATCGTCCTATCATAAAATGCACGTGTGGTGGTGTTCTAGTAACATTTTCGTGACTCTTTCGACTTTCAACAAAGTAATTCGTCATCAAGTTCTTGATTGGTTTAAATGAGTCTTTTGCTCCCATGTGAAGTCAGCTATTACTAAGTTCTCCTTGCCAAATCTTGATAAAGTTTATGCTTTATTACTACAAGAAGAGACTCAGATGAGTCTTACTAATGTTCTTGGTTACATTACATTGGACTCTTCCATGGTGTAAGATACTTACAAGATCAAATACGCACCTCTTTGGATTTAAAGGACCAAAATTGCTACATAAAATACTTACTTGACCAAATATGCTACTCACAAATGCGCTTACATGACAAAAGTTGCAATTAAACCGGAACTACATGTGTCGCTCGCGTGATTGAAATCCGGTGAAATTAGTACTAAAATTGAGATTTTCATACGATTCTGAGGACTTGTTTGTAAAACATGTATTTTGCAGAACAAAATCGAGAGTTTGCTATAGTTATAGGACTTTTTTGCTATCACGCTATAATTACATGACCAATTTGCAATTTTGCCGATTTTCTCTTGCTTTTCACATCCCGAGTCCGGAATTAATTTTCAATTTTTTGCCAACTAAAAGCTAAGAATCACTTTGTTTTTAGTTGGTTGGATACCCTCCAAATTGGAAAGGTCCTAAAGGGCCTACGCAAAATTCAAGTTATGCGGCCCAATATTACATCTTCTCCTATCAAGTCCGATTGAGATGTTCCTCAATTCTCAAATGATTTGGTTGAAAAATTCTTGGAATTTGCAGGCATCATAATTCGGAAAGGAACTTTGTCTCTCATCCAAGCGCAAACTCTGTTGTAGTTAATCTTTACTCAATTTGTTAACTCTGCTGCATTTGAATTTTACTTAGATGTCAATACGATTGCGATTGCTTGATCGGGTATTTTACATTCATGTTATTCGTTTAAAAATACAATTCTAGATGGATTTTAAATACGGGGCTACAAATCATATGATATGTGATTCATCTTTGTATTCAAGCCCTCTCGAGATAAGTTTCCATTCCTATTCATCTTCCTAATGGTCACGTTACTATTGCTACTCATATTGGTGATGTGATTATTTCTCCAAATTTAAAATTATATAATGTACTATGTGTTCCCTCTTTCAACTATAATTTGTTGTCTATAATCTCACAAAATCAGCAAATTATATTGTCTATTTTCTATCTTCTCATTGTGTTTTATAGACATGAACACTTTGAAGACGATTGGTTTTGCTAAAGAATGTAATGGTCTATATCATCTTGTTACTCATTTTTTTCTACTACGCTTTAGTATCTCCAGATTCTCAAATTTGGCACAATAGATTAGGGCATCTATCGCCTTCTAGACTGTCTCTTATTCCTCAAATAAAGTCCAAATGTAATAATTTTGATTATTGTGATGTTTGTCATTTTGCAAAGCAAAAAAAAAAAAAAAACTTTATTTTCCTTTTAATAAAAGAAGTTATGTTAAAATTTTTGATCTCATACATTGTGACATTTGGGGTCTTTTTTCCACAATTTCTCATAATGGTTTTAAGTATTTTCTTACCATTGTTGATGATTACTCTAGATGAACATGGGTTTATACGATGAAGAACAAATCGACACAAAGAACCATTTACTCGGTTTGACATCAAAATAAAGGTTTTAAGGTCGGACAATGGACTGAATTTATTCTCTCGACTTTTACAAAGCTAATGGAATATTGCATCAAACTAGTTGTGTGGAAACTCCACAAAGTTGAACGCAAACATCAACATCTTTTACGGTGGCAAGAGCCTTAATGCTTCATTCTCATTTGCCTCTCTATTTTGGGATGAATCTATTCTAATTGCAGCCCATATTACCTACTCATCTTTTGCAAAAAAATCTACTTTTGAGTTCTGTTTAATAAATTTCCGGACTATGCTCATCTCAAAGTTTTTGGTTGCCCAACATATCTTCTACTTTAAGCGCTAACACGAATAAGTTTGATCCAAGAGCACTTAAGTGTGTTTTTATTGGATATCCTATAGGATGTAAAGGTTATAAGGTTTTGATCGGAAAACAAAAAGGTTTCCATTTCCAGAAATGTTAAATTTTGTGAAAATATTTTTCCCTTTCGCAAATTTTTTTCGATTCAAATTGTTCTCTCAAGTCTGCTTTGTAGTTTTTGATCATTTGTTTCAAAATATAAGTAATAATGGTCATCTCGATCACATTACTAGCAACACCTTACATCCCGATCATAGTCCGTTGATCATATATATGTTGATCATATACCATCGATAATAATATTCTTGAGGCAAAATTGTTCTGTAACTAAAGGATGTTGCAAAAAGGTCTGTAAAATACTCAAATTGCAAAATAGTCCTCGTAACTATATGCGATTTTACAAAATAGTCTTGCATATTGCATAGTTTGCAAAGTAGTCCTGTAACTTATGCTTGAGTCTCAATTTTAGTACTAATTTGGTGGCAATTTTGAAATTTCACCGGAATTCAATCACGTGAATATGACTCCCAATTTCGGTGAAATTAGGACCAAAATTAATATTGATCAAGTACCGATTCACAGGACTATTTTACAAAACATGCATTTTGCGAGGACTATTTTGCAAACTCATACATAGTTACATGACTATTTTGTCATTTGAGAATTTTAAAGGACCTTTTTGCGACCGCCTTTTTAGTTATATGACTAATTTTGTAATTTTCCCATATTATTGATTATGTTTCTCAAGACATTGCGGGTAACATTCTTGTTTCGATTTTCCGATTCAAATAGTTCAACTAATACTAATGATAATTCCATCCGACGATTCAAATAGTTCAACTTATACTAATGATAATTCCACTCTGCGCTCCTAGTGATTTGGCTATTAACCTTAGAAGGTCAAATAGAACTAGATCTACTCCCATCATTTGCAAATTTATGATTATGCTTTACCATCCTCTTTTAAAACATCTCATTGACTCAATGCTCACACAAGGTAAACAATACAATATTGAATATTTCTTATCGTTAATCGACTTTCAAATAAACACAAAGTTTTTATCTTGTTTCTATAACTCGGATAATCTGAACCTAAAAATTATACTCAAGCTAGGAAAATACCGAATGGCAAGACCATGCAAGTGAAATTGCTGACTTTAGAAAAGAACAATTATCTCTATCCCGATGAAATGAAACCATATTTTCTAGAGTAATAGTTTATGAGTAAGCCTTGGTGGATGGGTCCTGGAATACTTGATTCAAATAAGCGAATTTTTGTTCTTTTTTGAGCTATATGTAATATATCTGCGTTTAATTTTGGTCGAGTGAATAAGCAAAACTTTGATGTATAACTAATTGATGTCTTTTCTTTCGAGTTATTCTTTTCCGTCCTGGTATGTTAATAACCAAATAAAATTTTCCAATGTATAAAATACAAACTCCAATGGTTTTGGACCTTTGTTATCAGTAACCTTATTCACCATGAATTTTTTTCCAATGAAAAACGAAAGACATAAGAAATGATTTTGCTAGGTTTCAAAAATGATGTCAATAAAAATACAAACTAGATGAATAAAGAAAGAGCAAGTCTCTTGTGAGACGGTCTCACGGATCTAAATCCGTGAGACGGACCTCTTAAAAGCTCCGTCTTGAGAACATGAACCATGAAAATAAATTTAAAAATAATAATGAATCATGAAGAAACAAAAATAAACCCTAAAAACATGAACCATGAAAAATAAACCCGAAAAACAAAAATAAACCCAAAAATAAAATATAAACCCTAAAAAAAACTAAAAATCCTAAAAACCTAAATCAATTAAAAATAAACCCAAGAAACAAAATAAACCCTAAAAAAACAAATATAAACCCTAAGAAAAATAAAATTTGAAAAAAAAAAAAAAAACCTTTAAAACTTTGTGTAAGGGCTCCGTCTCACAGATCTAAATCAGTGAGACCGTCTCACGCAAGTTTTTGCCATAAAGAAATAGTGGATTCCTTTGTTTCTATGGTTACTTCTTAACGGTGTGGTCTTTTTATACACCGAGCCTTTAACTCCATTTAATCAATGGTATTAGTAACTTGTATGGTTGACATTATACTCTTTAGCTCTACCCATATTATCCACTTTTTGGCTCTACCCATATATTATCCAGGTCTTTCCCCCACTTATGATTATCTTTAAAAAATAGAATTATTAATGTTTAAGTCATCCAACTTTGCGTAGTTGGCGTATTTTGATCATACTTATAGTCCTAATGTCCGTTTGATATAATTCTTAATTAGTTGTAAAGCCAATTTGATGAATTACATAAAACTTTTATGTTCATTACTTCTCAAATTCGAGCTCAATTAATGCAGGAAATTAAATCAAAATTTCAGTCATCATGTAGATTTTCTAATTTGGCGATTTTTAGTATTTTCAGCATAACTTCATCTACAATACTAATATTAAAGCAATTCAACTTTTTTTTTGAGCAAAAAACAATTCAACGTTTATTGAGAAACCAAAAAGTATAACGACAACTTATAATAAAAAACAGGGAAAATTAGAAAATTGGTCCTCTAAGTTGGCATGTTCGGACTTTTGGTCTTTTAAGTTGGCTTTGTTTGAAAATTAGTCCTCTAAGTTATAAAATTTGAAATTTCGTCCGATTTTCACCGAAAATTTTTCAATCCCGGAATTTCTTGACTAGATCTAAAACGACGTAACGAGCATAATTCTCTTTCAAGAGTATGCAAAACATCACCTTCCACGCTGTGTAGTGAACATGGCGATTTTGGGAAAGAGGTTGAAGAAGATGAGAAGATTGTCCTGGGAAACAAACCAAATGATTGAGAAATTAGGGTAAAGGTGAGAATTTGGGGAAAGGCATGTTTGGGAAGATACGAGATTCAAGTGGGCTTGAAGAAGCGGTCGAAAGAGATATGGGATGGGGGAGGTGGAGAAAAAAAGTGAAGAAGACTTAAATTAGGAAAATTATATGTAATGGGCTTGGCCCAATTAGTTGCTTATTATTCCTACTAGCTAGTATTTTAATCATGTTATGTTTTTAAACGTTTACATTTTGGTGGTCCTTGTGGTCGCTTATCTAGTTATAAGGGCACCGAATCGGATGAAGGGAATATCGAGAAAATTGTTACAACAATCTCTTCCTCAATTTCTCTCTCTAATCCCCTTCCCATTTCTGGTTCTGCTATCATTCTATACAGCAATCCACATTACATACAATTATAATTTACAGTACATAATATACAAAATATACTCAGTTCTTAACATTTGGTATCCTAGAGCCACTGATTCTTGGCCATGGCTGAGGTAACACGCTTCAAGGACCTGCAAGAGGCACAGAAAAAACTCGATCAAATACTACAAACTGAAGCTATGAAAAGAGAAGCTGCAGAGATTAAACTTCAAGAACAGATTTCAGGAATTAATAGTGAGGTGCAGGAACAGCTTTCAGGATTAAATGGAAAATATGAGCATTTGACTAACACACTAGCAGCTATTCAACTTCAATTGCTCAATATGAATAAAGGAAAAATACAAGCAGATGAAGAATCAATCCTGGGGGAGCCTTACCCTGGATTTTCTCCTGAAGGAACTCAATATAAGACCCATCAACAATCAACTAGGCCTAGATTGCCCATAGAGCACCATGGTATGCAAATTTCTAGCCCTTTGCCTAAAATTGATTTCCCAAGGTTTGATGGTAATCATCCTCGTGCATGGATCTTGAAGTGTAATGGGTATTTCAAACTGATTCCAAACATACCTGATAGCCAGAAGGTAACCTTGGCTTCTATGCATTTTGAGGGTAAAGCAGCACAGTGGTACCAGAATTTTAACACCCATCAGTTGGAAATGACTTGGGCTCAGTTTTTAGAAGTGGTTTCTTCTAGGTTTGAAGAACTTAGAGAAACTAAGATCATTGGAGAGTTTAATAAGCTCAAGCACACTGGATCCTATACAGACTATGTTGAGAGATTTGAAGAGCTTCAGGCTTGTATGAGAATGATGAATAAAGGAGAATATTCTGAAGAGTACTTCATGGCTAGTTTTTTGAGTGGCCTCAGTGAGGAGTCACAGGCCTTTATTAACATGTTTGAGCCTACTACGCTACAGCAAACTATTGAGTTAGGGAGGAAGCAATTATGTACCATGGAAGCCATTACTAAGAAAATCAAGGGCCCTACTAAACCTTTTGCCAGCCTGAACAACAACACCAGGAGAGTTGATAACCAAAGTTCCCAGGTCCCTAAACCTGTTTACTCTAACCCACCCAAGCCACCCATTAAACTCTTAACTGCATCTGAAATGGCAGCTAGGAGGGAGAAAGGGTTGTGTTATAACTGTGATGAGGCTTTCACCTTTGGGCATAGGTGTAAAAACAGAATCACCTACATGATAATGACAGAAGAAGAAGAACTATCCTACTTACAGGATCATGTTGAGTTGGAGGATAGTGTTGGTAATCAGGCTGCAGATATGGAAGAGATACAAATGTCCCTGAATGCTATAACTGGGGAGGATGGAATCACTACAATGAGATTGTTTGGGGAATGTAATGGCCACAAACTTCACATTCTCATTGACTCTGGCAGTACCCTCAGTTTTATTCAGAGTCAACAGCAAAGAAGTTGGGGTGCCAACTTGAAGGAGTTAAACCATTGTTGGTTAAGGTAGCAAATGGGCAAAGGATGGTGAGCAACTACAGGGCTAAAGGGTTTGAATGGAAAATGCAGGGACATACATTTATTTATCCTCTCAGGTTGTTACAGAATGAAGGGTGTGACTTAATTTTAGGGGGTGACTGGCTCAAATCATGTACCCCAATTGAACTTGATTATGAGAAGATGACTTTTACAGTTACAGTGAAAGGAAAGAAAGTAAAAATACAGGCCATGACTTCTATGGCAGAGTGCAAGTATATTGCAGGGCATTCACTCTTTAAGATGGTGCACATGGATTATCATAACCAGATTGAAGCTATCTACTTGTTACAAAGGAATATTTATCCTCAGTATGATAATTCAGCTATGCATGACTTACTCTACAGGTTTAAAGATGTGTTTGAAGAACCAAGTGGGTTGCCACCAAGTATAAGGGTGGAACACCAAATAATCCTCAAACCAGGGAGCACTCTTAAGCATCAATATCCATACATGACATCTCACAATCACAAGGATGAAATTGAGAAGATTGTGAAGGAAATGTTGGACTCAGGCATCATACATCCTAGTAAGAGTCCCTTTGCATCTCCTGTGATACTAGTGAAGAAGAAAGACTCTACTTGGAGGATGTGTGTTGATTACAGGTACTTGAATGAACTCACTATCAAACATGACTATCCCATTCCCATTATTGATGAACTTTTGGATGAATTGTGTGGGGCAAGGTTCTTTTCAAAGATAGACTTGAGGTCTGGGTATTTTCAGATTTTAATGAGGGAAGATCACAGATTTTTAACTGCTTTTAGCACACATAATGGGCACTATGAGTTCTTGGTTATGCCTTTTGGGCTTTGCAATGCACCTGCCACCTTCCAATCTCTTATGAACCAGGTCTTTAGGCCCTACTTGAGGAAGTTTGTTTTGGTTTTCTTTGATGATATATTGGTTTATAGTAAGTCCTGGGAAGAGCACATACTTCATTTGGAGGAGGTTCTGACCATTCTGAGGAAACATAAACTGTATGCTAAGGAAAGCAAATGCCACTTTGGACAGCAAAAGATTGAATATCTGGGTCATATCATATCCCAGGAGGGTGTAGCTACTGATCCAGAGAAGGTTGCTAGCATGGTCCAATGGCCACAACCCACCACCTTGAAGCAGTTAAGGGTTTTTTTTGGGGTTGACAGGGTATTATAGGAAATTTGTTAAAGGGTATGGGATGATTAGCAGACCCTTGACAAATTTATTAAAAAAGGATAAGTTTAGCTGGAATTCAGAAGCTGAACCAACATTCGGTACTTTAAAGGAGGCAATGGTGACTGCTCCTGTCTTGGCCCTACCAGATTTTTCACAACCATTCATCTTAGAGACTGATGCAAGTGGTACAGGTATTGGTGCAGTTTTGATGCAACAAGGGAGACCAATTGCATACATGAGTAAGATTCTTTGCCCTAAGAATCGGGCTCTATCTATTTATGAGAGGGAGTTTTTAGCTGTTCTCATGGCAATTCAAAAGTGGAGGCATTACTTACAGGGAGGCAAGTTCATAATCGGGGTGATCAACGTGCACTTAAACATCTTTGTGATGAACGTTAAAAATGTATAATTATTTTAGGCTTATATTATTATTTTACCTTATTAATATTATTAATAAAATGAATTTATAATATTATTAATATGTTAGGAATAAAATAGGAAATCAACATAGAATTGTATTTGGAAGCAATTTTTAGTGCATGTTTGGATCAACGAGCATAGCTTTCATTTCCGACATGATTTTGGGATGATTCTTGAAGATATGGATTCACAATCCATTCATTTACAAGTTTTCAGAGAGATTGAAACCAAAAATCAAAGTTTGGAATGATATTTTCTTGGATAAAAAAATTCATCATAAAATGAGGATTGAAGGGTGCTCATTTAATTTCCAGACTTGACCAAGTTTGGTATTTTGGACATAACTCGAAAAATACAAGGTATTTGTATCTGAAATTTTTTGAGTATGTACAAATCATAGAGCTACAACATTGATGAAGACCCCAAAGTCAGATTTGTATTGGATGAATTTATAAAAAATCCAAGAGGCTCCGCACTAGTCAATCCCGTATGCCAACCACATCTCAATTATTCAACCATATCTTGGCCCATGGTTGTTCACATTTAATGAAATCAGTTGGAAATTCAAGCCAACTCATGTGATAATTGATTTGTGGAAGAAAATTGAGCAAAGATGGTTGATATCATGGACAAAATGACGGTCAAAGAATGTGGCAAAGTTGGTGTTGATTTCCTTATTTTCTTACTTGTAATATAAATAAAGAATAAAATAATTGTAAATTGATTTTTAGTTGGCTATAAATAGAGGTCATTAGCATTAGCCAAGAGCAAGTTTTATGTAGAGAAAGTTAGAGTTACAAAGTTCAAAAGAATTTTTCTTTCTTACCTTTCTTAAATTATAGTAAGATTTCTAGTATTTTATAAAATGTTTGCTTTAGTTTTTCTTCAATCTTTTGTTTTCTCTATTTTTTTCATGTTATTCTAAGTTTATTTTGTTGAGGAAATGGGGTGAAACTCTTGATGAAGGATAAGGAATGATTGTAGATTCATATTAAATTTCATTGTTTGTATCATCAATTTGTTTTTAGCTTATACATTTTTGTTTTGTGGTGTTTCTTGATTTATGTATATCTATTGGCACAACAAATACTTGGTTCCATTTAGTTAAATGTCTGGTTTTATTTCAACCGACTACTAATGTGGATACCTTGATTTGTTGTAGACAAAAGAATACATAAATACTTGATCCCATAAACAAGTATTGATGTTATAAGATAAATTCTAATTGATGATATAACATGATTACCTTATTGCATGATTTATATGTATAATATCTTCCCATTGGAACCTTCTTTGTGTATGGATTCCAATAGTGGCAATCTAAGAGGTAAGAAAATAGAATCATTCCTTTATTCGAAATCAAGAGTGAATCCCTAATCCTCAACATTTCTATTAATTAAATTTCTTGGAAAAAATATATATTCTTACTAGTTAAAAATTTGTTTACTCATCACTTAAATAAGAAATATCCTGTAAACTTCCATCAACTTCCTGTGGATCGACCTCGGACTCAGAAATTTATTACTTGATACAACTTGCACTTGAGTTTGCAACCTTAAAGTTGTAGCGGTGGATCAAGGATTATGACACCTATGCAGCAAAAATGGATCACTAAACTCTTGGGTTTAAACTATGAGATCCAATATAAAAGGGGAGTTGAGAACAGGGCCGCTGATGCCCTATCCAGGAGAGGTGCAGTTGAAGAGGATTGTCATGCTTTATCACAAGCTGTCTTCTAGTTGGGTAAAAGCAAGTAGCGTGAGTTATGACCAAGATCCTTTCTTCACAAAGATTTTGACAGGCAATTCTGTGGACCCTAAGGCCTACCCAGATTTTTCAGTATTAAATGGGATAATCAGATATAAAGGTAGAATGGCAGTGGGAAAAGATGATGAACTCAGGAGAATGATTATTTCTAACATGCATAACTCAGCCTATGGGGGTCATTCAGGGATACATGGCACTTACATGAGGGTGAAAAGAGTTTTTTACTGGCCAAATATGAAAAAAGATGTGATAACTGCAGTAAGTGAGTGTGATACTTGTAAGATGAACAAGTCGGATCACTTTGCATATCCAGGGTTTTACGCACCCTTACCTATACCCTCTCAAGCATGGACCCGTATATCCATGGACTTTATTGAAGGGTTACCCAAATCTGGAGGAAGGATGTTATTCTAGTGGTGGTTTGAGGCTCACAAAGTATGCCCACTTTGTAGCCTTGGCACATCCTTTTTCTTTGCTCTACGGTGGCTAAGGTGTTTTTGGATACTATCTATAAATTGCATGGTCACCTGTGAGTATAGTGATTGACGAGGGATAAAGTCTTTACAAGCTCTTTTTGGAAGAAGTTGTTTAAACTAATGGGGGTCGGCTTAGACATGTCATCCGCATACCACCCCCAATCGGATGGACAAACAGAGCGCATTAACCGATCTAGAGAATTACCTCTGTTGCATGGTTCACCACCAACCTAAGCGATGGTTGAAATGGTTCTGGATTGGTGAGTTCGTACAATACAAATCATCATACCAACCTCAAGGTGTCCCCTTTTCAAGCTCTATATGGATACCCACCCCTATGTTCTATGTCACTCCCTATTTAGACTCCCTAATGTGGATGCTAAGGAGCTCTTGCTAGAAAGACAGTTGATGCGATTTTAAAGGAAAACTTGAAGCAAGCCAAAACAGGATGAAAATTTATGCAGATTGTCATAGGAGTGAACGGATTTTTGAAGTGGGAGATCAAGTATTCCTCAAGCTTCAACCTTCCCGTAACTCGGTTCATCTCGCGGAAAAACTTGAAGCTTTCTTCGAAATACTTTGGTCCTTTTCTTTGTTTCGAGAAAATAGGAGAGGTAGCTTATAAATTGGACTTACGGAGGTTCTCGTGTGCATCCCGTGTTCCATGTCTCTTTATTAAAGAAGAAGCTCATTGATGTTAATTCCTTCTCCGGATCGCGATTATTGATGAAGCGGGGGGGCCTTGATGTTCAACCCTTGAGGGTATTACAATGGCATACAATTGAGAGAGGAGGAGAAGAAGTTCAAGGTAATCTTGTTGCTTTGGAGTGATTCGATCCAAAGCAATCAACTTGGGAAGATGTTAAGTGGGTCCATAAAAAGTTCCCAAATTTTGATCCTTGGGGACAAGGATCGTCTCCACATGAGGGTATTGTAGTGAACATGGCGGATTTTTGGGAAATAGGTTGAAGAAGATGAGAAGATTGTCTGGGAAACAAACCAAATGATTCGAGAAATTAGGGTAAAGGTGAGAATTTGGGGAGAGGCATGTTTGGGAAGATACGAGATTCGAAGCTGGGCTTGAAGAAGCGATCGAAAGAGATATGGGATGGGGCCAGGTGGAGAAAAGAAGCTGAAGAAGACTTAAATTAGGAAAATTATATGTAATGGGCTTGGCCCAATTAGTTGCTTATTATTCCTACTAGCTAGTATTTTAATTATGTTATGTTTTTAAACGTTTACATTTTGGTGGTCCTTGTGGTCCCCTATCTAGTTATAAGGGGCACTGAATCAGATGAAGGGAATATCAGAAAATTGTTACAACAATCTCTTCCTCAATTTCTCTCTGTAATCCCTCATTCCCATTTCTGGTTCTGCTATCATTCTATACAGCAATCCACATTACATACAATTATAATTTACAAAGTACATAATATACAAAATATACTCAGATTCTTATGACTGACAACCATAAAATCATCTTCCGGATCATCAATCGTCAAGAAGTCCGTCTTGCGTGTGGAAAACTTGTATCTTGAAAGAGAATTGTGCTTTCGTATGACGTCGTTGTAGATCCTAGTAAGTAATTTTTGGTGGATTGAAAAATTTTCGGTGAAAATCGGACAAAATTTATGAAATTTTATAACTTAGAGGACTAATTTTCAAATAGGCCAACTTAGAGGACCAAAACAGATGAGACCAACTTAGAGGACCAATTTTCTAATTTTCCCTAAGAAAACACCTAAGTTCATCCTGGAACAAACAACAAAATGCAGCTTCCCATTTTGACATTCAGCTGAGATATAAATTTATTTCAGAGTGAGCAAACACAAGAAATCCATAAGCATATATATCTATTTTGCTCACTTTCGTTAACTTAATGACTTTCCGAGTTGCCACTCAACCACCGTTGTCAAAAATAAAAGAACAAACTTACATCTGTATCTCTTTTATCTTTAACACCAACACATTTCGAAGCGATGATATTTGCACTCTTCACAAGCTAACGAGCATTATAGTTTCCCCTATCCTGTCCTTTATGTGCACTTCCATTTATATTTTTCTGATCCTTCGCCTTTCCCTTGGGGGATATGAAGAGTTGTTGCAACGTAAGCTGATGTTCGTTTTTCAAATCATTATCTTTAACAGCTTCATCTTTGGGTGCAGGGTTCCACTCTCTGCAGGCACAGCAGAGGGTTAGATACTAATGAGTAGAACAGGCAAAAATATTGACCACTAGCATAAAAAAATATGAACAGAAGGGGTCGATTTGGGATACAACTAATATCAACAGCAACGAATTATAGTTTGATGCAATACAAACTACGCAAACATGAAAGCTAGGTTGTGTAAGTCGGTACCAGAATGGGGCTGCCTTTCCTGCTCCCACTGTTCCATATTAGTAATGGACGTCATTTACATTAAATTCTACACACAAAATCTAAAAATACATTCCAGCATTTGCAGTTGTTTCGTATAAAGATTTAATGACTAATCATACTGATTCTTTTACAGCTGGTTAAAAAAAGAAATAAATTATAAGCTATTATCATAAATACATTGTTTAGCTCGTCATTTTGTTCTTCAAGATAAAAGAAATATAGTAATCAGAAAATAAGTTTAAAGATGAATTTAAGGAAAAACAAATGCATTTTAAGGTACACATACAAAAGAACGAACTCACGCATTCAAACCACTGGTGCCATACAAGGTTAACAAACATAAATATTGGTATATTCATTGATATTAGAATTAGATTCACGATTTCAACTTAGGAATATGACTTGAACTATAGAGTGACGAAAATATACCAATTTTATGCAACATAAGGGAACTAGATATGCACAAACCATATGATTCAAACACTCTCACTTCTAAACAAGATAATTATCTTCAAGAGACCCAGCATGTTTATGAAAATGCATGACTCATGGTTCCAAACACACTAGAAAATCAATTGCCGCAAGTTATCAAGCATCTAACTCAAATAACTAATAGTTGGAATAGCATAGCATAGCACATATATATATATATATATATATATATATGTATAAATTTATATGTGTGTGTGTGTGTGGATAAGGAAAATTATATTGTAGAATCAGAAGAGACTACAGATAAAGAAAATGCAGCAGAAGAAGCTATTTAACATCGACAGCAACACCCACTAAATGAAATCGCTAAATATAAAAGAAAAAAAACTTTCAAAAGATCAATTATTCAACAAATAAAATGTTTCCTAGCCTATAAAAGAGCCAGAAATCATTTATCTGTTCTGCAACTAACTAACCATTTAAACAGATAAATAAGAATGAATTCAAACATCAACCAACACATCACCAATGTAGCCTAATAATGCTAACCATCAATAAAATTTGAAACAAGCTTACGTATTTTCTGTACTTAATTTCCGCCCTTTATCATTTCAATATCATGCTGATAACAGCAAGGATAAAACCAGTTATGAGCATATAGTATAATTTGGATACATCCGTGTTTACGATATTTTTCTACTAACTTTAATGTGAAAAGCCAGCAATAATGGTACAGCAGGCTCACTTGCCAACCTACATAACTTGTCAGGAAAGAATAACTCTGCATCAGCACATACCTAGGCAATGAAGCATGCTGCCTTTGTACAGGATTGCTTCTTTCACCTTTACCATAGTGCTCTTCAAGATGGGCAAATTGTTGCTTGAACCGATCAACGCCACTAAAATACATAAAATGATAAAGACGATTGTATCATAAATCTCAATGGTTAACAATAGGAGAAACAATGTTTCTGTTCCCAAAATCTTATCCAAAGAAAAAAGTCTCATACCATCAACATACAGGAAAAGTTCAAAATCTCCCAACTTAAATAAACAAAAGAAGGAGCAAAAGAAAAGAGTAGCAAGTCAATTTGATAATAAATGTGCAACAACAGTTCTGAAAATCAGGAGAAATAAGTAAAAAGCTCATGAGCAGAATGACATCAAGATAATGCACATTGGCATTCTTATGTATGAATAGGATCCAGTAAGATGTCATTTCCCACATTTACAGTAGAGGACAAGGTGTTTCAGAGGTTGAGGATCATCATTATTAGTATCAAGCAGAAAGTCTTTAGGAAGTTTGTTGACTTTTATATATGGTATATGTGGCCTATATTGATGAGAAAAACTTTCAAGTAACCAAAAGCTGAATACATTATGCAAGGATAAGATGAAAAGACCAGTCAAATAATGAGAGAACAAATGGTATATCATAGTGCGATAAGAACTTCAAAGCAACATACCATGTAATACATATAATCTCTGAACACCTAGTGCTTACAGATATAAATAGCAAGTTAACTGTTAGCCAAAGGAAAATAAACTTGGTCAATCTAAAGCAACATACCATGTAATACATATAATCTATGAACATCTACTGCTCATAGATATAAATAGCAAGTTAACTATTAGCCAAAGGAAAATAAAGTCAGTCAATCTAACCATGCATAACTGGTCTAACCTTGGGTACATAAAGCCACTAGTCTCATCTCCACCACGGAGATATTCCTGAAGCATCTGAGGATGATACTCGAGGATCTGTTTGCTTGAAATAAAGTACCCTGAATAAGAAAGAGTTGACAAATACAAGAAATCATGCTTCAGAAGCAAATATTATGCCAAAGGCCTACCTCCCTATAAATCAGCTCTTGAACGTCATCTTTAGTCAGTTTTCTTCTCTCAAATTCAAACTCAAGCTGCGATATGGGTTGATTGCATGGTTCGCGATTCACATTTGCCAGCCCATGAAAGTAAGGATCAGCCAATGCCTGCAAACATAACCATCCATAGATGTTTCTATTAGACATCATAATAATAAAAATGATAAACCTATAACCATTGTAAATTACTTCTTCAGCAGTTGGTCTATCTTTAGGATCAAACGTGAGGAGCTTCTCCAGTAAGCGAAGAGCCAACGGACTGGCATTGGGAAATTTCCGCACAAATGGAACAGGTTGTTTCTTCCGCATAGAGCTGAGGTATCGCCTCGCCTTTTCATTTCTGATCTGCCATTTTATTGAAATTAAATTCTGTTACGAACATTATGCCACAAGGAAAACTCATCTTAGTTCAGATGAACATTGAAGCACAAGAAACATAGAGTTTTTCTTAATAACATCCTTAATAACTATTAACTAATCTAATGCAAAAAGCGTTTGTTTAAAATGGGAATCAGAATCTAATAAATTAACCAGATTAATTAACTCACTCTTGCAATAGATTCGGGAGGAGGAGTACCAAGCAAATCTGTCATCAAATCTAATTGGTGCACCACATTTTTCCCAGGGAACAATGTCTTTCCAGTGAGCATCTCAGCAAATATGCATCCAATGCCCCAAATATCAATAGCAGGAGTGTACTGCAAACAAGAAAATCATACAAACTTTATGAAGTAAGCACACAGCATTATGCCACCCATAAATATCATAATTCTCTAGATATTGATTACTTCCAGAGTAAATAAAATTAGTTTTTGTTTTTTTCAATGCTATCCACTAGCATGCATTGTCTTTTGAGAGCTAAACAAGTTCATTTTATAAAGTTTCTCTACTCATTTCCTAGTAAGCCGATCATGCAACTAGAGATGAAAAATCTTTTGAGCCATGCACTGTACATGTACATTTGAAGTCAAAGCAATCATATTGCAAGTTCAATACAGAAGATGATCCTTCGAGATAAAACTGAATATTAGCATGAGTTAGTGTTAAAAATTCTATGCTCAGGATTTAGACATGACAAACTAAGAAAAAGTTAGGCATCAAATACAAGAAATGAAATAGCATCTTCTACCCCCTCTCAAAAGAACTAAAATAATGTTGACTAACATCTGTTCCCTATCCCCACTTCAGAAAAGGACGAAGACAAGTTTAAGAAGCAATGTGATTAGCATTAATAAAACCAATAAAGGCATGCAACTCCAACTAGGGAAATGTCATATTAGCAACAGGACATTTTATGACGAAAAAAGAATGCACCGAGACCTCAGCAGAAATATAGGCTTACTACAGAGAAAAAGGAACCACACAACTCCGGAGCACGATACCACCGACTTCCAAAATAATCCTTTAACAAATGAAAACCAAAAGCAAAAGGTTAGCTAGTAGAACGCTAAATATCAAAATTACTTAAAATTACAAAAAACTCCATAGAGGTAAAACTTACAGTCCAAGATATTGCTGATGAGGCACTACTAAATGACACACGTGCCAGGCCAAAATCACAAATTTTCAACTTACAGTCAGCATCAGCAAGTATGTTCTTTGGATTTAAGTCTCGGTGAAAGATATGTGCTGTACAAAGAGAGATATACATATCATTGATATGAAGATAAATTTTCTTTCCTAGATGTCGAAAGAAGAAAAATGAAGGAAAGTTTCCGCATGTAGCTTTCGAACATGAAAACCTGTGTGAATATACTTCAATGCACGCAGAAGCTGGTAGATGAAAAATTGATAATGCTCATGTGTTAAGTCATCGTTCGCTTTAATTACTTGGTGAAGGTCAGAATCCATCAACTCAAACACAAGATATATATCTCGAAAATCTCGACGAGAAGGAGGAAGCACGATATGCTTTAATTCAACAATATCAGGATGCCGGAGCAACCCGAAGGAGCTTAATTTCTCTGAGGATTTGCGTGGCATCAGGAACAAGCTTGAAGACATCAGTTATCTTTTTTATTGCAACTCTTTCTCCAGTATGGATATCAACTGCAGAACATACGATACCGAAATACCTTTCCTATAACTTCTTGAATTTGATATCTGTTTTCTGCCCCATGTTCAGTGAAGAAATCTGTTTGTAGTCTGCTCTGCCAAATCTATTGAGGAAAATGAATAAATAACATTCAAAAACACGAAACAAAAGAGGAATTTGAAGCTGTTGTGCAGGCACTAAACAGTTACAGACATATTGTTGCCAATTAGAGGACGCCTTCGGTCCATTTTTCCCTCAGATCAAATGATAGATGAAAAAATCACTCTTTATCTTTCAATTAGTATTTTGAAATATACAAATCCTCTATGCCGAGACATTTCTGATTTAAAATTTACATGAGTAATTACACGAGCAACTCATGACAACAGTTTCCGAATGAAATAATCAAAGCTCAAAACTAAATAAACAACAAATAAATTTCAAAAGCATCATAACTCTCCCATTCCCAGATTGTTATGGAGATAGCCTTTTTAATATTCACACACATAAGAATTCTTCTACTTTTTTAGAGAATGCAACAACTGAAACTCTAATTCATAATTCCGACATGGACCATTTCGTCTGTTACCCGCTCATAGAATCTAGACATGAAATCCCCATTGCAAAATTCATGCGTACACTCATTTATCTTAAACTTTTCGATCAAATATGTAATTGGGGTTTCAGTCAAAAATTCCGGGTCCCTAGGATTTAATCGACAGAGACGAACGAAATACATTATTCGGAGGCCGAGAAGCTGAGAAATCAATCAGGAATGCAGATTCTACCAATTTTACCTCCATTAAAGGGCTGCCCAGATAATCTCGTGGCGATAATCCAGACGGAGAACCGTAGCCATGATTAAAACTAGACGACGCAGAGCTGATGATGCTAGGGCTCGTGGAGTCACACAAAGCAAGTTCCCTGAGAAGCCCTCTGCGCAGCACCGCCTCCACCAATCTCTCCCAATTGTCATAGTTCTTAGACATCTATACAACTTCGTCGAGCCTCTTTGAACTGGAGAGACCCAGTTTTCAGAAAATGCCACAACTACGGTAACATTTTTGGTATGATGGAGTCATCGTTCTGGGAGAAAGTGTCAACGACGACGAGAGGAGCTGGGGAGGGGGGTCATTTTAATGCACTGTCCAAGTAGTATTCTACGTGAAGAGCGAAATTTGCACTTCACCCCTTACATTTCACAATTTTAACACTTCACCCCTTACATTTCAAGCCTGGGGCCAACCCGGCCCAAGCCCATCGGGCCAATGCACAAAATCGAGCCAGGTCGGACCAACCCAAAAATCGCTCAGTCCGTTGTTTTCCTCGGCTCAACCCAGCCCAAAACACATTTTTATGTGTAAAATGTGTTGGGCTGCTCGGGTCGGGCCAAGTAATAGACCCAACTCGTTTCGAGGCGGTAAAAACATAGCTCAACCCAGTCCAATTCTCGGTCTAGTTGGGCCAGCCGGGTTGAACTGAAAATTGCCAACTCTATTACCAATTACCACCAGCCATTTGGCCGGGTGGTATCGTCTCCCTTTTTGTGAGAAGGTCATGGATTCAGTGGATGTGTGTGCGATAGAACCAAAGAAAAAAAAAAACTCCTTACCTTGTATTTGTTATTAACATTTCTCCAGTGACATTTTCTAGTTAATTTTTTGCTGAAAAAATAACTCAACTACACTATGGTGCATCTTTTCCCCCACTTTTTCGGTCCAAAAATTTAAGCAAAAGGCGTTGTAACTTTTCGGTTACCTTCAATCCGGGAGCTCCCTACATTAAGCGAAGAAGTTGGTCGACTCAGACTCGAAAAAATTATAAAAGTTGGGTGCACAAAATTTTTGTTAATAAATTTTATATATAACCATTATATAAAATAAATAAAATATTACGTGAAAAGTAAATTTTGAATGCTTTCCATTCTTGTAACTTTGAAAAGCCAATTGTGGTTAGATCTTGCTGCCCATAAGATTGTTTTTACTTTATTGTGTAGATAAAGAAACTAAAAGTTCTCAATTGCTACAATTCTCCAACCTTGCTAACAAAATTACCACATTTAATTTTCTAAGGCCCTAACTATAAGGTGATAAATAGTTATTTTGATTTTAGAACATGGATGTAATATTATTTTAACTATAGCATAATTGTTTTATATGTTGCATATTATTCTTTATTTTGTTGTTTTATGTTGCCTTTAAAATTTGTATAGAAAAAATGGTTCAATTTTAAAGTTCGACTCAAGCCAAAAAAAAATATAGGATCGAACATGACTTTCAATAATAATGAAGGCACGAGAGCTTGTGGTAATTTTATGCAAGTGTTAGTCGCAATCCAAGTTTTATTGTTTGCAAACCGTGGCGAAATAGTCACTCGCACCACTTGGACACTAGATTTTAGCCATTATTTTAACAACATAAATGATTTGTTCTTTCATTAAAGTGGTTTGTAATTATTTAGCTTTTTTATCGGTATTATTTAGCTAATTTTATGTAATATGGTCGAAATCTTGTTTTTGCAACAAAATATCATGCTTGTCAATTATCATATCGTTATCATTTATAGTTAACAAAAAAAGTATTATAAAGCATTTTGTTGGCTCTGAGTGAGTAGGATTTGTAGTGGGGGAGGGGGACAATGGCAGCTTCTAAGGAGCTTTTTGGTAAAAGTTTGACTTAAAAATGCCATTAGGGAGAGAAGTACTATTTAAGCGAGTAAAGTACTTTTAAGTTATAACCATTAGGTTTAGCTAAGTAGTTACAGTATTATTCGCAATAACGAGGCTTGTCTAACATTTACCCCTTCATAACCAAAAATATTTCAAAATTCCCCACCATAATTATAAAAATATTACGAGTTTACTCCTTAATTTTAACATTGAATCAAACATCGGGGTATTTTTGTAATTTTGAAAGTTAGGCGAGTTTTTTGTAATTAAGCCAAACCTTAGGGGTACTTTTTGTAATTATCCCTTTTCTTTATTTGATAGTTATTATTTGATTATCTTCGCGTATAAGATTTGTTCATTCACTTCTTAGTATCTATTTATAGTTGTCCACAAGACCACAACAAACAACTTTTATTTGGTGCCTAAAATGTCTTGGGGACTAGACGCTGACATGCGCCAAATCTGTGGCTTAAAGCCGGACGGAGTTTGGGCGGAGTTAGATGGGATACGAGCGGGGTTAGATGGGGTCTAATCGAACAATAACATAGAGAAAAAATGAGAGCATAGTGTCTAAACAGGGCTAATTTGTCGGGAGTAGACGAAAATTTTTAGAACAATATTTTTATTTTGCATCAACCACAAAAACGATGATAGTAGGTCTTAAGAATAGGGTTTCGTTTGCTCAAAATGGATTTCACATTCCCAATACGTGCTTGGGTTAAATTAGGGATACATGAAAGTATTGTGGCCATTGATGTAAAAACCACCGCTTATTGGCCGAATTAGGGATGGCAATGGGGCGGGTCAAAACCCGCCCGCATTAAACCCGCGATCGGGGCGGGTCAGACCCGGATAAATGGGTCCGGTGCGGGTCCCGGGTCTAAGGTTGCAAAACCCGCCCGGGTCGGGCGGGTCCCGGTCCTATAGGACCCGCCCCGGACCGCCCGCATGTTAATTTTTATTAATTTTTTAAATATATATTAAAATATTTTGCATTATTTAGTTTTAAATTTGAGTGTTATATGTTTAAAAATATTAGTTGAGTACTATTATAATATTATTTACTTTTAAAGTTTAATTTACTAATATAATATCTTATAATATTCTACTTTGAATATTTATTTTAAGTATTAGTTGAGTACTATGTAGTATACTAATAGTATTTGTTTTTAAAAAAATCTTAATGGTAGCCAATTCTAAAAAAAAAATAGTTATAATAAGTTGCATAATTATATTTATTCATTTTTAATCTATTGACATTTGATTACTTTTGAAAATTTGGCCACAAATAGAAAAATATAAATTATTATAATTTAAAAAATATATTTGCGGGTCTAGCGGGTTTTGAGGCAGGCGGGCGGGTCCCGGGTCTTACTTCTCCTTGGCGGGGCGGGTCCCGGGTTTGGCCAAACCCGCCCCAAAACCGCCCGGTGCCATCCCTAATTCCTAGGAATGGCAATGGGGCGGGTCAAAACCCGCCCGCATTAAACCCGCCTCGATGGGGCGGGTCTAGACCCGGATAAATGGGTCCCGGTGCGGGTCCCGGGTCTAAGGTTGCAAAACCCGCCCCAGTCCGGGGCGGGTCCCGGTCCTATAGGACCCGCCCCGCATGTTAATTTTTATTAAATTTTTAAATATATATTAAAATATTTTGCATTATTTAGTTTTAAATTTGAGTGTTATATGTTTAAAAATATTAGTTGAGTACTATTATAATATTATTTACTTTTAAAGTTTAATTTACTAATATAATATCTTATAATATTCTACTTTGAATATTTATTTTAAGTATTAGTTGAGTACTATGTAGTATACTAATAGTATTTGTTTTTAAAAAAATCTTAATAGTAGCCAATTCTAAAAAAAAAATAGTTATAATAAGTTGCATAATTATATTTATTCATTTTTTAATCTATTGGCATTTGATTACTTTTGAAAATTTGGCCACAAATAGAAAAATATAAATTATTATAATTTAAAAAATATATTTGCCGAGGTCTAGCGGGTTTTGAGGGGGGCGGGTCCCGGGTCTAATTTTTCCTTGGCGGGGCGGGTCTCGGGTCTAATTTTTCCTTGGCGGGCGGGTCCCGGTTTGGTAAACCCGCCGTTGCCATCCCTAGGCGAATATCATGAAAGGCCAACCAAACAATCTAATTGAAAAACATTGTGATATTTCCACAACAAAAGTTTGAACCAAATACGAAATGGACTTTAACTTGATTGAATTCCTATTAATGACTCAAAATATACCTCAACCCTCAAACAAACATCACCCTAAAGCTATAGAGCTGCTCAATCAATAATCACAAAAAACAAACCAAACTCCATGATTTTAGCATGTGTGTTATCAATTTGTTAACCGACCGAATCGAATAGAAACAAATATTTTGGTTTGCACCGAAATCAAACGGAAAAATTCGATTCAATTTTTTATTTCATTTTTCCAAACTCAATTTTTGAGTACGATTTTGATTAGCCAAATCTTACTAAAAGCCAAATTACAATTATTTATTTATTTATACATGATTTTTTTATATAATTCTTATTTTTCATATTTACACTTTCTTTTTGAAGATTTTTTTTTGTTCACCAAACTTAAAAAAACTTATTCTGATCTATTTTTAATTTTTCCAATTTATTAATAAAAAAACTAAATTAATTAGGTTATAATTAAACTTGATTCGATTTTCAGTTTATGATTTTGTTGATCAAAATTTTGGTTGGTTTGGTTCGGGTGGACTAGGGGTGGCCAAATGGAACCGAAACCCAATGATTTTTATTTTTTTCAGTAAAAATATATTAGAAGAAATGTCAAATGTTTATTATGATGTTTTATATTCGCAACTGCACGAGACATGTCAATATTAAGTCCAAACTTAATATTATTATGAATATTAAGTCCAATTTATTTTCTGTTTTTTTTAATTGAAATTGATAATCATTTTTAAAAAAAATATCAAAAGAGAAAAAAATAGTTTCGGTTAAACCAGGAACGGTGGAGTTCAGTTTCTCATTATAGAAAAATCGGAACAAATGGTTTTGGATCGGAACCAGCGATTCAGGAAACTTGCACACTTAGCCCTTAGGCTGGACCAAGGTGTGCACCCTAGTCATTTTAGGTTAGAAAGAAAGAAAGAAAATAAAAAGAATTAGAAACTAGAAAACCCTCCAAGATTTGCTTACATCAAGGTCCGAATCCCTATAGGTTGCCCCATAGCTCGGTCTTACCTTATGCTCTCCAGAGAAACCCTCCCTCAACTGTCGCTTTGCTGGTTTGCGTAATTCTCTGCGACGAGAAGAACGAGGGGAAGTCCCGGCCGTTTGTGGGGCCGGTGATAAAGCGAATAGAACAGGATAAAGCAAATAGCTTGAATGTGGTTCGTCAATATCTGTTCCTTACTATTTGTTTTTCCCATTTTTGTATCTAGTTATGCTTAAGGAAGTATTTTCAACATATATTATGGTGGTTGAACTCCTCAGTATTTGATTTTTAAGGGTTTAAAGGTCAGTTTGTCCTTAATTGAAGCAGATAAAGAAGGGGTTTTCCTCCAATTAACTATTGTTTGTGTCTCAAAATTCATTGTCAAGGATGGTTTCTTTTTTTTTTTTTTAAAAAAATTGTGTATTTTTTTTTTTTTTCAGTGTAAGCTTTTGATATTTGACTATTGTACTTTGGCGTAATGATAGGGAGTTTTGGAGAAGGCACAAGAGAAAAGTGTATGTTACACTTGGAGTTTTTGGCAGTGGGTATCTACTCTACAAGCTCTATGATGCTTGGAGGTGTAGGCTCAGTGAGCTCGAGAAACAACTCGCATATGAGAGGGAAAGTGAGAAACTCATTAAAGCCCAGTTAAGATTAGCATTCCCTCTGTAATTTCCTTCTGATATTGCTATTACTGTAACTCAAAAGCTCATGCTTTATTGTTTGTTTCTTGGCTGATTGATAGAATACAAACGCATTTTGAGAGCGTTCAGAGAATAGCTGATTCAACAACACTTCCTCATGTAATGCATTTATTGGATAGTCGATTAGCAGAGAACTTGGATCTTACTCACTTGACGGAGAGATTGATCCAAGGAAAGGGCCAACCAAACACTCTGACTACGATTGAGAAACTTGAATTATGGGATAGACTCAAAATTCTGAGTTACTGAGTATGGACCAACTGTTTCCTTTCATGTACAGTGCATTACTTTTTTATTAACTTTTTCGGTTACTTTATTGTCTTCTGTCCTCATTGATTTTGTTGTTTCCAGGTTTTACAAAAATGGTATCGTCTCTTTGGGCTATGACTATGCTGAGCCTCTATATAAGGGTTCAAGTCAACATATTAGGGAGACATCTATATATTGACACAGCACGAGGTCTTGGAAGTTCTCTCCTGCTCGTAAGAATGATGCTATCTATAATAAATACTTTATTCATCAATCTTGTAACATTCTGATGTTACTTATGCATAAAACTAATTATGTTTGTTTTAGATGTGTTGATGCCTTGATTATATATAGTCTGGACAATATTTGAGGCTTTTCAGTAAGATGTGTTTTAGGATGTGTCATGTGTGACTGTTATCAATATTGGGACAATTTTTGGCAGCTCAGGACAATCCAATATCATTCTTGTAGTTGGCGTAGTGTGTTATGTTCACCTGTATGTTTCATATTTTCTGAAGTTACACAGTATTTATGAATTTTAATGACAGCTAAATCACAACTTTCTCAGGTCTTTTAGTATATAGAAGCTTAGCTTAAATAGGATATGTTTTTGAACTAGAGGCCAATGTGATTGCTTTCTTACCTTTTTAACTTTGTTTGTTAATTTTCTTCCTGAAATTAAGTAGCAGTAGATTTTGAACTTTAATCGTAATATGTGGATGGTGGCTTGGTAGTTGTTGGGTGCATTAACCAACCCAAATCTCCTGTATCTTCTAAAACAGTTGTAAAGAGAGTTCCGGTATGGTACCTTCTCAGTTCTCTGCCTGATAAAATTTTGTGCTCTTACATTCGATTCAAAATTTTGTGCTCTTCTTCTTAATTATTATCATCATAATACAATTCTTACACGAGTTGTTATGTGTAGATAATTGGTTAGGGCAGTATAAATGCAGGATTGGATCTTCTATTCCATCTTAAGTATTGAACTTTGGGTGAACTTGTTATGTGTAGATAATTGGTCAGGCAGTATAAATGCAGGATTGGATCTTCTAATCCATCTTAAGTATTGAACGTTGGGTGATCTTGTGATCATTGCTTGTCTAATTCCCATAAATGCAGGATTGGATCTTCTAATCCATCTTAAGTATTGAACGTGGGGTGAACTTGTGATCATTGCTTGTCTAATTCCCATAAATGCAGGATTGGATCTTCTAATTCATCTTAATTATTGAAAGTTGGGTGAACTTGTGATCATTGCTTGTCTAATTCCCAAGATATACTGGCTTATGAATATATGACCATTGCTTGCTTGTCGTAATAAGCCTAGACCAGGTGTTTTCTGACTTCACTCCTGGGGATTAGACACTCTGGACCAATTCAGTGATTTGCACTATTACGGCTTGAAATTGGATTAGTTATTAGTATGTTTGCCTACACGATTTTGTGTGCTTATTATAGTATCTTTCTATCACAGGACATATCTGTTGCTTTCCACAAACTTTATATAGTGGTTATCTAACTATAATTTGGAGATGCCAGTGATCTTGCTTTAGAAAATAATCTAAATATCTGACAATGCATTAGGATGCACCAGCGGATAGGCATTTTGTATTAATCTCATTTTATTCTCAAGCCTGATCTTTTAATTTACATTTGAAGAATGTTTTCACTTTTGTGATCCAGGATGAAGCTGAACTTATTGACAAAAATGATGAACAGCAGTTTTTGGCCTGTGCTGATTACCTTTCTAATTATGGCCTGCTTGCCTTAATATCTAATACAGAGGCAGCAACATCGGAAGTCCTCAAGGGGTATGCCTTTAGATTTTATTAATGTCTGTCTATTAGAGTGTATGCATATTTATGGAAGTAGTGGAGTATTTTTTTTTTCCTTTCTATTTTCCTACAATTTTTATGTTTTAGGCTTTTAGCTGTGTGACTGTGTCATTGTGTCCATGTTTCGGTATTCTGGCTAAACAACTCTCAGTTCTCTGACTGAAATAGTTTAATGCTCTGTCGACTTCCCGGTGGAGGATAGCTTGGCAAGGGGTCGGACCCCCCCTTCTAAACTTGATACATTTTCTTCGTATTGTAACTGTTTGTACATTTTGACAAGTAAATTAGGTATCTGTTTAGGCTTCAAGAGTTTTTGGGCTCTTAGTTTATAGCCTTTTTTTTGGCATTCCACATCTTTATGAAACACTTTCATGTTTAATTTTTGATATTATTTTTAACTCGTCTTATCCTTTATGGAATTTGTTTTTTGGTCATTGTGCTCATAGTTATTTTTCTTTTATAAATTGTTACTACCAGTACAGAACAACTGGTGCAGCTGTGTACATCTAAAAATGCATTGTGTGGTACTAAAATATCCTGAGCAGCACTAGCCCTTCCATCCTGTATCATTTTAGTGACTATTAACTTGAAAGATCAAGTGAGCCAAAATAAAACCAAGCTGAAATGATCAATTGAGAGAGAATATACGTTTTGCTTTCCTCTGAAGTTCGCTTTCCTGAACTCAAAACTAGGAGATGAGCCATTACCAGTCTCTGTACGTTTAAATTTTACACCATGCTTCTCTTCTTTTCACCTTGTTATGAAAATCTTTTATTTGTGGACCAATTTATCAATTTAGTACCTCTCTTGTTTCTCCGAAATGAATCTGAAAAGAGTTCTCTAAATTTGTTCACCTTCACCCTGGGATAACCTTTTCTAGCTCTCTGCTATTCAAAAACCACTGGTCCTGAGATACTTTAACTGATTCTCATTTTGGCTTGCACGACTACCAGTGTTGGTATCCCCAAAAAGTTATTTTTTAGATTCTTGGCTTCCCTTAAATTTCTGAAAGTCCTTTGTGGGAAGATGTTTTCTGTAGCTGCATCCTTCTGTAGTTTCAGCATTTCTTTTATGTTAAGCTTCAATTTTGCTAGCTCATCCATACACCTCGATATGCATAACACACATATCTTTTCATCTGACCAAATGTATGTTCCATATTCTGACTCCATCTGAAAAATCTGTCCCAAAAGTGAAGCATGCCATCCCATCTCTGTTTTCCTAGAGAAGAGAACTGATTATGCAGTCAGAGATAATATTTTGGGATGTGTTTCCTTAATTTCAAGGATCTTTTTAGTTATCTCATCCTCATCCTAATCTATATTCTATAATGCATCTTAATTGATTAATCTTCCAATTTCAGCCCTTATATAAGTCTTTCCTACTTTAGAATGAACAAGAAAGCAGATTCCTTCCTGCGGCAACATGTTAGCGTGGGTAAAACAATTGCCCCAGTTTTTTACCGTACTATTTTTAGTCATAGAATATTTTCTTTCTTTAGTTCTTGTCTCTAGTCTTTTCAGCCTTTAGTCTGCCTTTATCAACCTTGTGAATTATCCTTTCCCCATGTTGTACAATCAAAAATTGGTGCATTGAGGAGGATGTTTACTCTTTTAATCAGATTTCTAAATTATGGGAAACGGCCCCAAAGGTAAACTGAAATGATAGGTAGATCACAGTTATACGTGACAAAGTTTTGAACTAAGAATTGGATCCATGGTGGCAACATGATTTGGTCTCGATCAATGCTTTTGTGCTTAACAAAGGGTGGGATCTCATAGTAAATTCAAAGGTACGCTATGAAGGCTGCTGAAAAAAAAAAAAAAAATAAATGAGCTCTCCCCTTTGCAGGATTGGCTTTTATATTAAAGGCGAGATGTAAATTCTGAACTTGTTTTCTCTTTGAGCACATTTTTTTAGTCTTAACATATTGAAATGATTTAGTCCTACAAAGTGCATTAATAATTTTCTGCTAGAGTGGATCAGAAAGCAAACTTATCATTACTTGGCCACTCAATGTGATTCCTTTGTGACATCTCAATCATCATGGTGCTATTGTTAACACTCTTGTTAATGAGTGAGTATATAAATTAGATACAACTGGGATCAAGTCTGTATGTCTTGTGAGTACGTATCATACGTGTCCAAATGCACATTCAATGGTAGGATGGTGGGGGGACGAATTGGGATGAAAAAATGAGGTAGGTGAGACGAGTATTCTGAACCAAGTAAACATGCTCATGATCATGTGAACGTCAATCTTCAATTTCGGTGGTTTGATATCATTGTTAGCCCTGAAGAATTGATATATTTCAATACTCAATTCATTTAGTTATTCTGGAAGAGGAGGTTGTTTCTATTTATTTTATTTTTTCCCCATTCTGTGTACCAGTGGAGTCTGCAGATGATATAATTATTTTGACTTTATACAAAATTGTTGTGGTAATTAATCTTCAAGAACTTATTCAATTGATGCCGACAATTTCACAGTAGGCAGGTTGTGTTTGTAATTTAAAGTGATTGAACTGTAACATTACGTAATTCAATGCAAATTAGTCACAAGGCGAGGTGGTTTTTCTTTTTGTGCTGCCTGCTTTCCAGTTTTTCAATCTTATATATGTTCTCTTGCTGCTTTTCGGAATGGTTTCTTTGATGCTTAGTTCGTTGGTTGTATCTTTGAGGCATTTGGTTGAGTTTTGAACATGTTGTCTGGACTATTTGCATGAGGTCAAGTACCTACATAAATTCTTGATCTGACACTTGGAAAAGGTAGATGTGGATTTTTTTTTTTTTTGAGTTTCTAATTTAAACAAAACTTGATACTTGGACATGTTCCCATGTTTAAGATCCATGTCTGAGTCAAGTGACATCGGGCTTGCGTCCTTATGATGGCCTTTTGTATGATCTTGGGACATGAAATTAAATTATCATTTGCTCGCTCAGATATGAAGTTGGTGAATCACATTCCCAAATCCTGTGATGTGTTCATGAAACAAGAATGCTGCTTTGTTGGTCTGCCATGTAAATTTTAATGTCGAAACTCTGTTTAACCTTTTAGCTTATCACGTGCAGAAAGCAACTGAAGGATTTCTTCAATGCTTCGGTACTTCATGATACAATTATTCACATATTGGAGACTTTAATGATCATGCGGAGCCCTCATCACTGGGTAGGTTATTTGATGCCCGAAGATGCTGGACTTTACCAGCCCTCCAGCAGTAGTGCCTCAGATCTTTCACATGTTACGAAATTTGAATTACTTATGGTGGAAACACGTGCAGTGTTATCAAGGTATGATACTTCGTTGTTTTACATCTAAAATTTATACATGCATTCTTAGAAAAATTAATCAACGCCAGAGAAAATGTCGCGTGAGAGCCCCATTTACTCCAAGTGGCAAGTCACGCCCTCCAGGTTTTTTAGGCTCGTAAATACTTGAAGCAAACATGTATCTAATTGTAGGATATTAGAAAGGAATAATTGCAAAACTACCCATGAAGTTTAGCCTAATTACCAAAAACTCCAGTTATCTTTCAAAATTACTAATACCCCATTGAGGTTTGTATTTACTGTGCAATTTGTAAGATAAAAACAAATGTCAAGCGGGTATTTGTAATTTTAAAAGATAACTGTGATTATTTTTGTAATTAGGCTAAACATCATAGGCAATTTTTGTGAAGGTAAAAAAACTCGAAATTTGTTATTCTTTCTTGGTTCTTTATCATAGACCAGGGTAATTTACATTGCATGCTAATTTTTGACTATTAAATCTGATATCAAGCTTAATGATAAGTGTAGAGGGCTCCCAAAAGCTTGCTTCTGTTGAGTTAGTTCCAAACCAATTCATTGGGAGTGTTTGCAAATTCTTAAAAAAAGTGATTCTCAGCTTCTAGGTGGAAAACCAGTTATTTTAGCCACCTAGAAGCTGGAAAACACTTTTTTAGAGTTTGCAAACACTCCCATCATCTACAATCTGGAGTTTACCCTTATTTGTTGCTGTTAATCAAGATGCTTGCGTTTTTGTAGTGCTGTCTTTGGACGATGCTGAATTTACTGTACGTTAACATGCTTGCTTGTTTATTCTGTGTTTATTGGACAGTGCTGAATTTGCCAATATCGTTGACATCCCACTCAGAGCAGTGGTGAACGGAGTGTTGGAAGATCTTATCGTCCATTGTGGAGAAAACAGTTTAACGTCTGGGATGCCACTCGCTAGAATTATACCAAGAATAGCTCATATGGCTCAGCTGCTGCTTACAGAATCCAATAGAAGTAGGTATATCCAAATTATCCGAAGCATACCGGAGGTCGAACTATTCTTCACCCTTTTATACTCGACCACACCCGCCTCATAGTGTGTGCCACATAGTGTAGAATCATTGTTGTTTGTAGTTTCTTTCATGAACTTGATAATGTGGAGTTTGTAGTGATCTGCAAGGCTTAAAGAGAATTAGGGAGATGCAGAGCTTTGCGGTCGTGTACTTTGATCGTCCCGAATGTTATTCGTCGTGTTTCGGTTCTTTGGAGGGCTTTAATAAGTCAGTAGCTTATGAAAGGTTTCTCAATTTGAAGCTCCAAAAAGCTGTAAAGAAAAGGAGATCATGTCTTCATAAAAGACAGTCAAGAATGCTTATCTATTGAAATCTTGCGCATATGTTTGTGTGTGATTTTCTATAAAGAAAAATATGCTATCTAGTAAATTTTTACCACATTGACACGTATACTGAGAAAATAGAAAAACCCAGAATAATGTAATATTATTGAAATAAAAAAAATATTTTGCAATATTAATAATAAAATTTAAGAGATTTTGTCACATTATTATTTATAAAAGATATATATGATTGCTACTTTTTATGAAAAAATATGTGGTAATGGTAAAAAATAGCCATTTAGAAAATGTAAAGATTAAAAATAGCCATTTTTTTAGCCATTTTGGGGTGTAAAATGACATCCATATCCTTCTAGCATGTTCGTTTGATATTTTGATTATTTCTCTCTTTCACTTATCTCTATGTATTTTTACTTTTTTTTTTCAATTTTTTAAGAAATCGAACTTGTATTTTTCATTTTTAAATATGTAATATGGGTGTTGAATTATAGATATCGAAAAAATGATTAATTTGATATATTATACATGCAAAACGGATTAAAACGAAAAAGTTATGTGAATTCAAAGTTTTTTGGAAAACAAAATAACTAGGTATGCTTTAACTCGAATTCGAGTCATCACATGACTCAAAATGATGACTCGAATTCGAGTTACAGTGACTCGAATTCAAGTTACAGCATACACAGTTATTTTTTTTTTCCAAAAAAATTTGAATTCACATAACTTTTTCGTTTTAAATCCGTTTTGCATGTATAATATATCAAATTAATCCTCTTTCGATATCTATAATTCAACACCCATATTGCATATTTAAGAATGAAAAATACAGGTTCGATTTCTTAAAAAAGTTTGAAAAAAAGAGTAAAAATAATATATAGATAAGTGAAAGAGAGATAAATAACCCAAATATCAAACGAACATGCTAGAAAGTATGTATGTCATTTTACACCCCAAAATGGCTAAAAAGACGTGTTTGAAAAAGATGGCTAAAAACATCTTGGTTTGTTGGGAATGACTAAAAAAAACCGATTGAAAAATATTAGTATTTCAATAGCGAGTCATTCTTTGATAAATGATCACTATGAGTCGATTCAATAGAATTTGATCAATCATTTTTCATGTCGTTAATAAAACTGAACCAAAATTCTCTTTTGACTTATTTCCAAAACTTTGGAGATTTTTTGGTATATATATATATATATATATATATATATATAATTTTATTGTGATGTGTTGTGATCAATAACGGGACTACTAGGCTATGTTCTAGGGTTGTCGGTGTATATATGCATTTTTTTTTTTTTTATAACTCGAACTTAGGATTTACGCCGACTATGCCCGAGGATAAGATTCCGCTCTTTTATTGCTGCGCCAAGGTAAACTAAGCATGGATGTGCACGCACCGGCGGCGTGTTCGACAGATTTTTCGACGTACAACCAGATCCTAAGGGTAAAGAGAACAATTATGTTCATTTTGATGTGTGATGAGTCTACTAGGCTATGTACAAATGGTCATCATAGGTCATGGACTATATTTCTCTAGAATGAGCTGTAATACTAGGGTATGTTTGTTTAACTCTACCCAATCATATTTTCTTCTCAACGTCTTTTCCCAATTACCATCCAAACATACATTGATTTTTCGATGCATTTTTTTTACGGCCGTAATCGAACCGAGTCAAATTTTTGAGTGTTTTTGTGCGGCTCGTTTATTATCGAGTTGAACTCGAGCCTGAATTTATTGAACACATTGATGGCTCACAAACTTTATATATATCTAAAACGCATAATATATTTACTAAAACTTATAATTTTATTCAAACAAATAAGTTTATTAAAATATTTTTATATTATCATAAGTAAAAATATGAAAATTAAAATTATAGTCAAATTATTAGTTTAAGTTATACGAGCTTACTATCGAGCCTATTCACGAGTTTACTAACGAGCACATTCACGAGCTAACGAACCAAATACCTCAAAATTTGAGTTTGGTTCATTTATTTTAATGAGTCTCATTAAGCGAACTTGAATGAGCTTTTATCGAATCGAACTCCGAATAGCTCACTTAACGGCTTGGTTCATTTGCATCCCTAATTTTTCTACTAATTCTCAATACATCACATCAAACACCTATTCTCCTAGAAACCCCCCAATCACTCCGGTCACCAAATAAACGTACCATATGTTGACGGCCTCGCGACGAAAATCATGAAACTCATAAGTCCAAGAAGGTTGTAATGCTCTCTCTACACTATACTACACAATATACCATCCTCCATCTTTGAATATTTAAGAGTGTGATTGATTGTCTTTTCATTTCGTCCATTTTAAATTTATGAGTAAATATTAGTGAAGCTTTTTAAATGAAAGTTGGATTTATGGAGAAAAAGTAATAATTGTATTGATGTGATAAAAAATCTTTTAGAGATGTTGATTGTTTGTAGAATTTTTGGGGAGATAATAGTGTAAAATGTAATGACAAAAAAATAAATAATAAATAAAAATTAAACCAAAAATAGGCAATATGGATCCCATTTTATGTCTTTTGTTATCAAGATTAAGAGAAAAATAATAAAAATGATGATAAACTAAAGAAATTACCAAAATTCTTTACATGAATATGAGGAAGATAGAAATAAATAGTATGGATGATTGGATGAATATCGGGATTTGGGAAGTGTGAGAGAAAGAAAAACGTGAGTTAATTTTGAAGAGAAATGACATTATTTTTTTGAAAATAATTTCTCAAAGAATCACCCATTTCACAAATTTCCGCTCAAAGATTAATATTTGGAAATTTTTGATAGCCAATCACAAAATTGACCTTTCATTCCACTTATTCTATTTTAGTAGAATAGTATGAAGATTTATTTGGGGAAATAAAAATAGATTTTGAGAGAGTGATTACATATAAGAAGAAAATGTGACGATGATAGTTGATGTGATAATATTTTCATAAATAATGATTAGATGCGATTGGTGATTTGAAAATAATAAAAAATAAATAGTATATTTGTGATATGAATGTATAATTAATGATGATAATTGATACTTATTTTTTATATTAAAAAACTTATTTGATGTGATTGATGATTAGAAAGTGAAAATGCCCGAATAGAGTAATGTTTCAGTTTTTTTATAAATAATTGCATGTTGTGGCAAAAAAAAAAGTTAATTTTGATAAATAAATAAAAAAAAGAACTGACATCCATCCACAACCTAAATATATTCATTTTCACCATTTCAAGGTATGCAATTTTATAAAGGATGAACCTCATTCCCAAAGGCCCCCAAAATTTTAAGGTATGCAATTTTATTGAATAGCTTTTGCTTTATCTCAAGCACCATAATGACTTGATCGAGAGGGTATCTTCACACACTTTACGAACCCTAATCTTGATATTATAAGCAAGAATATACTTTTTTTTTTTTTACAAGAATGAAGATCACGAGGACACTTAAGGCATATTAGTAAAGGCCTAAGGTGTGATGAGAACAACGATCCACTACAATCGGAGTCGGAAGGTTATGCCCATGTGAACTCAAGGAGCTCACATCATCACGACATCGGGAGCTTATTAGAGCGAGGATGATGTGTCTACTCGTATTTCTAAAATAGTATATCGAGTCTTATCATTAAAAGACACTTTATCTACCTTATATTTTGCTTTCACTTTTTGGACAATATAAAGTTTTTAAACCAAGCTTAGTTATGGGGTACAATTGCACACATGATGGCGATCATAGAACTTTTATGAGGTTTGGTCTTAAATAAGTTCCAATTTGAAAAGCTTTTGAAACATAACAATGAAAGTATGATTCGTTCATATGACACATATTTGTAAAGACGAGGAATTTGCATTCTATTAGTATTAGTGTAGTACACAAATACATATATATAAGTGCTTATTGAAGAATAATTTCACGAAATATAGATAAGAAACTAACATATATACATAAACATATAAAAAATAAACACAAGTACAAAGGTGACAAAACTAACAAATGCTAATAAAAATAAAACCCGAATTAAGAATAACTTGCATATCCAATATGTAATAGAAGCTATTTTTGCATATTTACTAATTATTTTTTAATATATAACTTCAAAGTACATGTCCAAGAAAAAAATCCATATATAGACTCAAAAAGTACTATAAAGACGATAATCTAGCGATTTTAATATATCTCGATCAGTTCTAATCGTTGTTTTCCTCCATGTTATATATCACTACTGCCATAATTTCTAGTTCGCGACCAAAGCTTTAAAAATCAACGTCTTTCATTGTCGCAATATCATTTTCTTATCTAAAATAAAATATTAAGAAACAATCAATATCAAATAATGTTAGAAATAAGAATATTAAAAAAATAATAAAAATTTAAACAATATTCTATGGAAATATTGGAGTTTGACTCTTTCTTGTTTCTTGGTGATTCCTGCATAAGCGTATTTTCCAACTCATTATAATTGAGTTCACAATCAAGTGTTTCTTTCACAACCCAAAGCTCCATCTTATCAATACACTTATAATCAACGGGATCACATGATCTCTTGTTATACTAACTTTATGATAATCACAATTATGAAAATGAAGAGGACATAGAATAAAACTCAAGTGACAATAAGTGCATGAATTTTTTTTATATAATACTAAAAAAGTTTTTTACATATATTTTTTTTTGCAGATGTAAGTTATAATGCATGTAAACTAAATCAATTCAACATTTGTTGCTTCAATCTATTTCCCTTCTTAGTGTGAATGCGTAGAAAGACATTCCAATTATGCTTACATCCAGAAGAAATTATTTGACTCAATAATTTTTTTTTTGCCGATTTCTATAAGTTTGGAGCATTAGTGTCGAACAACTTCCACCAATCATCTAGCAAAATAATATGATGAAAATATAAGAATACAAAAACCTATATGCAATTCAAATTAGAAAATTTTAAAATGTAACAAACTATCAAAAATATAATGATACATGGTCGAGTTGATCTTGCAATGATTAAAGCGATTGGTCTGGAAAAGCTTTTTTTGCCTATCATGAAATAGGGATATTTCGTGATATGTTTTTGGATTTTCATTCAGATTTTTCCATTAATAATGTCCAACAATCCATTCATAATCTTTGGCTTACTATAAAAAGATTATTTGTTATATTGGAAAGCAATATTCAAATATTATTCCGCAACATGTCGAATTTTTTCACAACATCCTATCCAATCTCTAATTAATAATATTAATATATGGATCATATAATCCTTTTTTTTTATTTCTAAATAACTCTTTGATCCCTTCCTTATCATGTACAAACATTTATATACATAACCCATGGCTGATTAGGGATGACAATGGGACGGTCAAAAACCACATCCGCATTGAACCCGCATCGAACCTTGGTCAAACAGTCCCCAGGCGGGTTGTGGACCCGTTTGACTAAAACCCGGCTGGTCAGGGCGGGTAACGGGTTTGGGGACCGGTCCGGACCCGCCTGCACTCCGTCCCGCATATATTATACACATTTTTTTAAAATGTAGATACACACTTTTTTAAAAAGTAGTAATAGTAATTATTTATTATTATAACTTCACATTAAAATGTGTCTAATGTTTTCTGAAAGTAGAATATCATGTTTTTCTTTTTTAATTCAGAAATAGCTAAGAACTCAAATAAATTATATTTCATTTTAATCATGTTTTGGTTTTTCATTGATTTATATTTGAATATATTTTAAGGAGCCTGTACAGGAAATCAATCAACAAGATTTTAAAGTTATATATATTAATGTCAGTATCATTTCTAAATAACCCACTCATCTACCTCACATTTTCTTTTTCATATTTTTATATTAATTTTCATTACTTTTCACTTTGGACAAATCATGAAATAATCTTTATTCAAGAATCACAGTGATTTAGAGCTGAAAAGAGAAAGTGAGCAAGTTAATTTTTCTGGCGGGTTGGACCCGGTGGGTCCTTGGTCCAAAGCGGGGTGGGGCGGAGCGGCATTGGGTCCAAAATTTTATTGGCGGGGCGGGTCCCACCCCATTGCCATCCCTATGTGTCCGACTTCTCATCAAAATAATAATTTCGCAACAAATTACTTAAAAGTGGAGCTCAAATTTTCACATTATTGGAACAATTATTCCAAAATCCTTCCTAATATACTTTTTCTAAAGACAAAAACTTGTATGAGATGGTTTCATGGACATTATCCATGAATGAGACGGATCCTAAATAATAAATAAAATTTCAACCAAATCCCAAACCCGTGAAATACCTATATTTTTGTGGTTTGTAGGATCAAATCTCATGAACTTATATCCATGAGACCGTCTTACATAAGACCTTCTCTTTTCTAAATATTTTTTAAAATCTTGAGATGTTACCATAGTTTGCAAATCCTCTTTATGTTCACTTAATCTTTTCATGGCAATAAAAGTATTTGCAAAGCATGACGGAGGTTTTGCTTATATCTTTCTATTTTCCTTAACCGGAGGTCATTTGTTATTATACACGAAGCATGTGACCTTAAATACAATAATAGTTAAATCACTAATATTTGACAATTCACCAATATTTCTCATAATCAAATTAATGCAATGAAGTGCACAAGGTGATCCAATAATAGATGTATACCTATGATATAATAAATGTCCAATTACATTATATTTGTAATTTGATTGCATACCGGTTTCCATACAAACCACATTACTCGCACCAATTTATTTTCACAATTTCAACAAATAAGCTACACGGATTTTTAACATATGTCTCAAATCCGCATACGAGTGGACGTGTTGGTCAAATCTTTTTCGCGCAATCGACGGGGCGGTTTAGCTTGTCGTAATCTTTTGGAAGTAAGCGAGAGACTTTTGATATTAAACAATTGTGGTGATTGCATTATGACAACTCACCGGAGCCTTTTAATGAAAAAAATATTTGGATAAAGTGGTTTCTATTTGTGCTCCAATTTTGGGACATCATTCCTCTATTTGGAATCGTTTTGTTAGGGTTTGAGATAAAGATGAGAAACAAATTCTTTGGAGTTTGGGCGTAAGGAAAATCTTTTTCTAGCATGATCAATGGTTTGTCCGAAATTTTGCATAGCATTTGGAGTAGGTTCACGAGTTCCTGGGGTCGAGCGGGCAATAGGTTATGGAGGGACGACTTCTATATTTCTCCCGTAGATGTTAATGAGGTTGTTGAGATATGTTATTTACGAGATGATTGTACCAAATCCCCCAATTTAATGAGAGGTTTGCATGCAATAAAGTTATTACTCGAATATAGTTGATGTTCCTTGTTGTAGACTTTTCGAGAGATGGAAAGTTTTCTATTATATCGTCGTGTATTCACATAAGATCGGTTTTATCTTATCCAACGTCTTCAAAGATTTATGGTCGCTAGCATTCAACTTTGCATGCATGTCTCTTTTTATTTGGAGGTTACTTCACAATTATCTTCCCATGGATGAAATACTCTATAAAAAAAAAAACAAAAAGGCAAATTAGACACCTGAACTAAAAATGTGTTTTCGAAAAATATGGCTAAAAACCAATTTTGCTACTGAAAAGTGGCAAAAAATCCGGCGAATCTTAAATATATATATACATACACACACAACATGACTAACAATTTTAAAAAACATAGATAACATTATGTTCATACCAATAAATAAAGAAAATGCAAAAAAAAACAATAAATGTATCGTGTAATAAAACAAAACATAAGGTATATGTATGGTTCCACATCTATCATAATTGGGTGGAGTAGGAATTCAAGCATATATAGTATTAAAATTTAAAACTCACCAAATAAACGCATCCCCTTTAAAGTTTAAACACAAAAAAGCATTCAGACAACGAAATACAGTTGGAAAATTAAAGGGTATTGGCAACAAATTCACTTTCCTCATTCCATAATGTTGGACAGAGTATTTAATGGTATACATTTTTTCCGTTTATCCCCAAAAAAACCCCTCTGTATACTGTTCATCTGTTTCACAGTCAAAGCTAACGTTAAAAAAAAAAAGAGCATAACGTTAAAGTCTTGGATTGAGATCTTTTCTGCTTTTCTTGTTGGCATCGTTTTTATGACAAACGCATGTGATTTTGAAGGGAATCTAATCAATTAACCCCATACGCTTCCCGAGAAACACCTTTTTTATTTTTTTTTCACCGTTGTAATTAATCGAGTTCTAAATTTCCTTTCCAATCCCGATTAGTCTCGCTTGGACTCTCATTGTCTGTTTATGTTTTTGTACCTAATCTACATAGGTCTCGTCTAATTCCGTCAAGCTCTACCTAAGCGATAGGTCACGGTTTGCTTAATCCTATCCAACCCTGATTAGTCCTTGCGCGAGCAATGAACGCTAGACTCCTCTTATCCTTTATTCTTCCATGCCTAATCCACCAGATCCCGTCTAATTCCTCGTCTATGCTCAATATAGGCGCTAGACCCGTACCGTCTATCCGCGTACGCGAATAGTGCTTTTAGATACATATAATCTCTTCCAAGCTCAATCTAAGCGGAGGCCCGCTAATCTAATCTATCGCTTTGTCTAACAGTTTTAAAAATTTTCATCTAGCTCCAGATTAGTCATAATATCAGCACTAGACTCTCATTGTCGCATATATTATTATTTTGATTAGGCCTCACCTAATCTGCCCAGGTCCTATCTAATCTCCTCCAAACTCGATATCTGTCTAGCATGTAGCGCTTTTTACAACATCGGTAGTAATAATGGTAGATGCAAGGAAACAACACCCCCACTGGCCCCCACCCCACTTACCATATCTTATCAGCAAAACTATTCCTTTATATATAGTCCTCATATCCTTTACCCTCATTTCATCTCCAGGTCTCTCTTTTTTTCTAGGGTTTCTTTCTTCTTCTTCTTTTGATAGCTTTTTACTTTTTAGGTTAGCCGCTGCAGATTTATAAAAAAAATTAAAATACAGAGCTTCTTCAACTTGTTTAACAGAAGCTCAAGTATAATCTGCAGCTGTGAAGCCTTTTTTTTTTTTTTTTTTTTAATTTTCTTGGAGCTCTTGGATCTGAAAATATATATCCATGGGCTTTTATTGATACATATTTTTCTTACACTCTTAGATCTGGAGTATCTGTCTTTTTTTTCTTACCAGATCAGGGTTTTATTTTCTTTTTCATTATTTATTTTATTTGTGAATATTTTTTTTATGGATTAGGGTTTGACCCTTTATTTTTGCTTATGTTCTGTTTCTTAATTTTTTTGTCCCCTGTTTTAAGTTTTAAGGGTTACAACAAAATTCAAGACTGGGTTTTTATCTGTTTTTTTTTCAATTGGGTTTGAGAGTGGAGCTCCTTGAAGTCCAATAGAGGATCTTGCTGGGAAAAATAAGCTGCTAATATATGGATCCCATAGCCCTATCCAATACTTAGATTATTTTTGGATAGTTTTATGGCTTGCATATGTCAGGAGCTTCAATTTACCCTTGTTTGACCCTTTTTTGGATTGAAGGGAGCTCTACACTTTTGCCCTTTCTCACAAAAAAACTCGTATAAGACGGTCTCACGGTTTAATTTTTGTTTAATTTTGTGAGACATATCCTAAAATAATTCGTATTAGCTATTTGAATTTGGATGTAACTTGCTTTGATTTGTAAAATAAGTTGGATCCGTCTCATAAATATAAATCCTTCAGTTTATACAAGTGTTTTATTTTTTTTTCTAATTTTTTTCCATGTTATTTTTAGTTTGAGATTTGTTGTTTTCTTGTCTCTCTATATTTTCCCTTAGATTCTGTTGTCCTTTTGGATTTTGTGTGTGATTATACCTTCTAACTTTACTCCTTTGCATGGAAACTGATGAAAGCCTGATTATAAGTTAAAAATCTTGAAATCTATTTCTCTAGATTTACTTTTGCTATATTTGGTTTCTGAAGAAAGTCAAATGTCTATGTGAATGCTTTTACTTTGACCATTTTGGACTCTTTTTTTTTGTCTGATTTTTCAGGTACTCACTGGATTATTCAATGTCTTTGCTGCAGGGACCTGGAAGATTTCAATCCATGGATTTGTTAATTAGATTTTATTTTATTTTTAACAGATATGTACTAAATGTTTCATTGTACTGAATTGTGATTAGAGTTATATGAAAGTGTTTGGAATTATTTTACACAGTTTTATCATGTGTTGTGTGAAGTATTTTTATGTTCAATTGTGATAAAAATAGTAATGAATGCTGTGTAACATGGTTAACATTAGTATATAACCAACTAAATTATCCCTTTTCTTATTTTGGAAAGTAGGTTATTATATATAGTTTAAATATATTGTTTTTAATAAATTTTCAATACAATGGGCCTTTACCTTTTAAAAGGATATATTCTATTTTTGAAAGGTATACTAATAATTAGCATATCTCACTTTTTCATTAAATATTAACCATACCCACTAAGTAATTTGAATTATTAATGGAGTGTGAGGGCATTCTTTTTGTGTGTGTACATTAGGCTAGTTATTATCTGACCACCACCATGAATAATATTAACAAGCTCAATTAATTGTACTATGTCCCACAAATGTTCTGGTTATGAACTAATCTAGCCCAAATATATAGTTCAATTTGATTTTTCACATAGATTAAAAAAAATATTGAAAATTATAAATATTTAAATATTTACTTGATTTGTCTTTATTTAATTAATAATTCAAATGATAAAATATCTATTAAATAAGATTATAATAGAAAACATAATGACAAAATTGTTATTAAATATATAAAATAGACTAAATATTTGAGACATTAAAAAATAAATAGTGGATTATACATTTGGGGAGAGGGTATTAGCTAGAAAACTCAATTTTATGGCATTTTGTTTCCAAGTTATCATAAAAACTTTCAGTAAAGGAAGAATACATCTTGAAAGCCAAGTAAGATTTAAGAAGGATGTGCTTCCGAAGATTTAAATTTTTTATCCCAACGTATTATTACTTTCTTATTTTTCAATAATCAATCGTAATTCAGCTATAATTTCATTATTCAGATGAAATACCATTATTATATTTTCATATCATCATTAATAAACTATCGGCGGTCTTATTTTTCAATCACCATTTTACTAACTTAACCATCCAATTGATTTTTGTATATAATTACATTTATTGTATTTATAATTACACTCTCAAAATTCATCATTATTGTTGTTAGTAATTTTTCATTTTTTTGTCCTGAAAATAGGAAAGAGCGAAATGAATGGCGCCTAAGCAATCACACCGGATTCTTTTTTTATTTTTTATAAAGAGAATTACTATTTTTTTAATATTAATTGGTTCAAAAAGTGAAAAAAAATTGCCTTATAGGACACGAGTAATTATTTGATATGAATTTGATTTTATTTTGACCTCAGTTTATTGTATAGTAATGATGTAATTTGGTATTTGTATAATAAATATTTTATTTTGGGAATAAGTATGTGACTGATCAGACAAAATAAAAATTGTATAATCTAAAATATTATTTTTAGGATTGATTAATTTTATATATACTATTTTGGGTTTCGTTACTGTCCATGCTCAATTACGGTAATAAATATTAATATTGGTGCAAATAGTAAGTAGCGTACATAAATCAGTCAACCCGACGTGGAAGCATATAACATAATATTAGTAATTTTGTAGTCCTGTGATTAATGCAAATTTGCAAAATATATATTCTTTCTTGTTACATTTATAATTTTTACTATATTTTTATATATATTATTTTATAAATGTTTATTTTTAAACAATTCTTCATTAATTACAAATACTCTTTGCTAATTAACTTCCATACCTGTTTTGAGAATAACAATATTAAAAAGATTTAGAAATTCTTGTTTTTTCAGATTTCATTAAAAAAAATCCCTTGAAAGGAAAGCGAATGGTGTATTGGTTGTGTTAATCTATTTTTTTTTTTTTGTTTTCTAACCATTAAAATCTGAGTTTATAATTCAATATTATTGGCTTTCAAATTACAGCAATCAAATACTTTTTCAGCATCAGTTTCACCATCCATAACCGTTTAATTTTTGGATAAATTAACATTTGTGCATTTTATTAATGTATTTATAAATTACATTATACGTACACTCTGCTATTCAAAATAAGTGACGTTTTGACACAAAAAAAATCTTCAAAATTAATGATGTTTTGACATTTTCAAAACTGGTGAGATGAGGTTCTTCTCGAATTACCCTTAAATGTATTAGTTTTCAACTAATATTAATGCCTAAACTTGTTTTGTTCCAAAATATCATTTATGATCAAGTAAAATTATATTGGGTATTTTAACATAATTCGTAATATATGTGTTTCCCACCTAAAACGGCAGTTATTTTAAATAGGACTGAATAGTAGATTCAAACTTTACTGTATCAAGTCAACTGTAATTGAATTGAAGGCACAGGAATTAAGAAGTATTAATTTTGTTTACGTATTTTGGTCAGAATTTCAGATCAGATTTTCAACACTAGGTGGGTAGCTAGGTTCTAAAACAATGGTCACTTTATTTTCAGGTCCAATCACTTTCACTTATTGTCATTAATCCTTTTTAGCCCAACCTATGGGTATAGCTAGGTTATATGTTAGGTTTTGTAACCTTCAATTTTTCAATGGCATAATTGCAAAATGAGGATTATAACTATACCCGATTAGCAAAGAAAGACATTAAATTTGTTGAATTTGAATTTAGAACAATAACTTTAAAATTTTGGCGAATTGAAAACAAATTGAGCCCACCGCCAAAATCCATTAATGTTAAGCCCGAATTCCCCAAATTTAAGTTAATAGCTTATGTGCCAAATATGCCATGTAAAATAAGTAAAATAAGTCTAAATATTATTTTAAAATTATAAAATTAAACCTGAAAATTTTAAATTCAATTTAAAAATTACAAATTTACAAGTAGAGTCTAAATATATGAAAATAAATGTGATTATTATTTTAAGAATTTTCAAATTAACAATTAAAATATGGATATAAGAAAAAAAATTTGGAAATACAAAAATAAAATTGTAAAAGGTACTTATTAAATCTTAAAATAACTAAATAAAATCTAAAATGTGAAATAAGATTTAAAAAATTATTTAATATATCTACAAATTACTGAATAAATTTTGAAATTATTTGAATCAATCCAAGAACTATTAATATAAAATCCAAATATTATTTACAAATCTAAAATTTGTTTAAAATGTAAACATTATTTAAATTAATTTCAAATTATGAACTAGAATTTCAAAAATACTTTAGGAAAAAAATAAATTATATTTTTCAATGTAACTAAAATAAATTTTTAGATTCAATTGTAGTTTTTAGAATTTTAAGTACTTTCAAAATTTAAATTGTAATTTTAAAATTTTAAATGTTTAAAAAATTCAAAAATTAATAAATAATATTTATTTGGATTTATTCAAACAATCTCATATTTTATTCGAAAAATTTACTATAAATTAATTATTTTTTAAATGTTATTTTCATATTTTTAAACTTCATTTAGTTATTTTTAGATTTATTAAATAATTTTTAAATTTTATTTTTCATATTTTTCGGATTTATTCTTGTATATTTATATTCCGATTGTTAATATGTAAATTCTTAAACTAATTATCATATTTATTTTGATATATTTAAACTCTACTTGTTAATTTGTAAAATTTTAAATATTTTTTATATTTATTTTACTTTGCACAAGCATTTATTTTTGGTAGATAATAATTCAAGCTCAACATTAAAGTCCATGTAGCAATTAGAGTGGATTTGAGTAGTTCAAGCTCAATTTGTCGTCAATTCGCCAAAATATTGAAGTTATTGTCCAATTTTAAAACCCACAAACTTAGTATTCGCCAAAATAATTAAGCCTTTTTCATGCTTTCAACCATCCTTGGTTGGAATCAATGTTTGGGATTCTTCCGCCCTCAACTTTAATCATATATCCTTAGGTTGTGTCTCATCCATTTGGGCTTTAGAATCGGCCCACCTTTTCAATGGATTCGCGAAGCCTAAGGCTATGTATGGTTGTAACTTGTAACTATCTCGGAGACTGAGGCCTTGTTTGTTTATGTTTTCAATGGCCATTTCAGGTTCAACTATATATAAAAGTGGAATCATGTTTGTTTATAAAATTTCCAATGGAAATCATCATTTTCATTTTCTATTTTTCACATAAAACAACATCTCAAACCTATAATTTCTATTCTCAAACCTATACACTACCCTACATCACTCATCATTACTTATCAATCATTATTTTCATATTTTAACCCAATTATATATGTGAGACCCACCATTATCAACTTTATCTACTTAAAATATTACTATTTTTAAATTATAACTATCTAATGGGACCCACCAACTATAATCTTATAAATATAATATTATATATTCAAATTAAAATATTGAAGTGGACCTACCACTACCAACTTTTCAATTATTATATACATAAAATAATATTTCAAAACTACTCAAACCAAACACAATCTCATTTCCAACCCTACATAAAACACATTTTAATTTATTCATCCAAACACAATCCTAATTTCCACACGAATACCAATAAATTCTCAAAATTCTATTTCCAACTCCAGAAACTGGAAATGGACCATGGAAACATAAACAAACAGGCCCTGAGGTTGCGATTGAATATGTTTTCATTAGAGAAATATTTTTTTATTAGAGAATAATGATACAAAAATTTTTAATAGAAGAAAAATGAATTTTGGGATTGTGAATAGAAATGAGATGGAAATGTAATGATAAAAAGTTGATTTGATATAAAAATAGAAAAATAATGATTGGATATGATTGGTAGTTGGAAATATGTAAGTGGATGAATAGTAGAATTTGTGAAAAAATGTGTAATAATAATTGGTGATTTGATGATTTTATTTTAAAAAAATAAGTAGATGTAATTGGTGGAAGAAAAAGTAAAAATAAGAGAATAGTATTTTTTTCCAAAAAATTTCATTTCCATTCACATTTCTTAATGAAATTTTCTACTAGCAAAAAATTTCTTGAAATTTTTTATATCCAAGCACAATCTGAGTTTATGTTTGTTTAGGAAAATTTTAATTAGAAATGATGTCATTTTCAGTTTTCATTTTTAATGAAAATATTCATTTAGAGACACAACAAAATTATTTTTCACCACAATCATGTAAATCAATGTGAAAACACACTTCAAAACTATATCTAAATAAGTTTTTGTATAATCACACGTATTTACGTCAAAAATACACTTAAAAAACCATAAACAAACATATTTTAATTTCAAATATAAAATTGGACAACAAACTAAACATATTCTTAATTTTCACGCGAAAACCAATAAAGTTAAAAATTCAATTTCCAACACTTTGAAATTGAAAATTTGGATTTGGAAATACATCCATTTAAGGCCTAACACTTTGAGAAGTATTGGTTGATGAAGAAAGCGACTTTTCTTTAAGGGTTAATTACAAAAATACTCTTGAGGTTTAACTTATTTATAGAAAAATTCAACTAACTTTCTAAGTTACAAAAATACTCAAGTTTTATTTTGTCCGATATTTACCCCTTTATAATCAACAAGAATATATCAAAATCTCCTCATATTTAAAAAATATTATAGTTTGCGCTAACATTGAATCAAACATCCAGGGTACGTATTTTTTATAATTTTGAAAGTGAACAATTTTTTATTAGATCAAACTTCAAAGGGTACTTTTTGTAATTATCCATTTCTTTAATTTGTAAGTTATCTAGTTCGTATATGTGATTCTACATCGTTTCTAATCATACAATGGGAAGCCAAATGAAAATGTCAAAAACTCAACAATTGAGCCAAATGCCCTTTGATTTCTTTTTGCTTTTGTCGATCCACAATATCCCGCACCATCCCCAGGGCACATACTCCACACTTTTTTTTTTTTTTTTTAGGGATGTAATGGGACTTGGAGACCACCGAACCCCAACCGATATCCGAACCGAAATATATATTGACTTTTTGACTTTTCTCGAACGAACCATCCCAAAATTTTCTTGGTATGGTTCTGGAAAATTTTCAAATATAAAATTCGAACCATATCAAACTGAATATCCGAAACTAAAACCGATTTTAAATAATTTTAATATTATACATGTATAATATTTTTACCTTATTTATTTTGATATTGAATAATTAAACATTCCTTTGAAATTCAATATTATATAATACTAAAAATTATCAAATTTAAAATTTGGCATATTTTATCAATATATCAAATGAATAATTAAATATATATTTAACTCAGTAATAGGTACAATATATTGATTATTTATCTAAATCAGAAGATGCCACAGATAAAGAGAATGCAGCAGAAGCTGTTTAACATCAAGAGCAACACCCCCTAAATGAAATCGCTATATAAAAGAAAAGGCTTTCAAAAGATTAATTATTCCTTGCCTATAAAGGAGCCCGAAATCATTTATCTGTTCTGCAACTAACAATTTAACTAGATAAATAAGAATGAATTCAAACATCAACCAAGATATCACCAATGTAACCAAATAATGTTATCCATCAAGAAAATTTTTGAAACAAGCAACAATCTTACATATTTTCTGTACTTAATTTCCGCCACATTTATCATTTTAATATCATGCTGACAACAGCAATTATAAAACCAGCAATGAGCACATAGTATAATTAGGTTACATCCATGTGTACGAAATCTGTCTAATAACTTTACTGTGAAAAGCCAGCAATAGCTATGGGCAAACTGTTGCTTGAACCGATCAACACCACTAAAATACAAAATGTATCACAAATCTCAATGGTTAACAATAGGAGAAGCAATGTTTCTGTTGTATTATTGGCCCTTATATTCATTCTGGCCCATTACAATAATTGAGCCAACAGATGCAGCCCAGCATGCAACTAAGCCCAACTCGAACCTAGCCCATGTGTGATCGGGTCTCTTATCCGGATTGCGGGATCCGACTTAGCCGTCCGCGGATCCTCTTGTTTGATCCTGTTCGTCCATTCTATGTGATCGATCCTATCCGTTGGTAAGTCCTATATTTGCCCGTCTACAGAAACCCTAGTCTCAGTCTTCAGATCTCACTTTCTCTCTCTTCCCTCTTGATCCTTCGATTCTCTCTGTGAGCTACCTCTCTCTAGAAATCTCAACTCCTCGTGATAATTCTAAGTGTTTACGTGATATAGTGTGAGATTTGAGTGTTGTCTTCACTTGTTCACGTCCTTTGTGGACAAACTCGAGGTTTTTCGTAAACTAGGGTTTCTTTGTGGATTTGGGGTATTTCTAGGGTTTCCGATCTGTGTGTGTTGGGGCTTTGAGTGGGAATCTTGTTTCTTTGTGGCGAGGCTCGTGGGTTCATCCGAGGTTCTCTGGTGATTCTTTGGTGACACATTGTGGTTTGGGAATTCTGGTCCTGAGCCGAAATTCACAATATTTCGGTTTTAGGGTTTTATCCCGTATACTCGTTTTATTTCTAATTTTTGTACCGTAATTTCAATTTCGACTCTTAGAGTATTATTCTCGTATATTAGGATTCTTTATTGAGTCAGTATTTGTGCCTGGTTCGTATTATCCAGGCGGATAGATACCTAACAGTTTCTGTTCCCAAAACCTTATCTAAAGAAAACAGCTCATGTCATCAACATACAACCATACAGGAAAAGTTCAAAATCTACAACTTAAATGAACAAAAGAAGGGGCAACGGAAAGGAGTAGCAAGTCAATTTGATAATAAATGTGGCGCCAACAGTTCTGAAAATCAGGAGAAATAAGTAAAATGCTCATGAACAGAATGACATCAAGATAATGCACATTGGCATCCCTGTGTGTGAAAAGGGATCCAGTAAGGTGTCATTTCGCACACTTATAGCAGAGGATAAGATGTTTCAGAGGTTGAGGATCATCATTAGGAGTATCGAGCAGAAAGTCTTTAGGAAGTTTGTTGACTTTTATATGTTGCCTATATTGATGAGAACAACTTTCAAGTAACCAAAAGCTGAATACATTATGCAAGGAGAAGAGGAAAAGACCAGTCAAATAATGACAGAACAAATGGTATATCATAGTGCGATAAGAAAACTTCAAAGCAACATACCATGTAATACATATAATCTCTAAACACCTAAGGCGTATAGATATAAATAGCAAGTTAACTGTTAGCCAAAGGAAGATAAAGTTAGTCAATCTAACCATGAATAACTGGCCTAACCTTGGGTACATAAAGCCTCTAGTCTGATCTTCACCACGGAGATATTCCTGAAGCATCTGAGGATGATACTCTAGAATCTGTTTGCTTGAAATAAAGTACCCTGAATAAGAAAGAGTTGACAAATACAAGAAACCATGCTTCAGAAGAAAATTTTTATGCCAAAGGCCTACCTCCCTATAAATCAGCTCTCTAACATCATCTTTAGTCAGTTTTCTTCTCTCAAATTCAAACTCAAGCTTCGATATGGGTTGACTGGGTGGTTCGCGACTGACCTTTGCCATCCCATGAAAGTAAGGATCAGCCAATGCCTGCAAACATAACCATCCATGAATGTTTATATTAGAGATCATAATAACAAGAAATGATAAACCTATAGCCCATTGTAAATTACTTCTTCAGCAGTTGGTCTATCTTTAGGATCAAACGCGAGGAGCTTCTCCAGTAAGCGAAGAGCCAAAGGATGAGCATTGGGAAATTTCTGTTCAAATGGGACAGGTAGTTTCTTCCGCATAGCACTGAGGTATCTCCTCGCCTTTTCATTTCTGATCTGCCATTTTAATTGAAATAACATTCTGCTACAAACGTTATGCCACAAGGAAAATTCATCTTAGTTCAGAGGAACATTGAAGCACAAGAAACATAGAGCTTTTCATTAGTAGAATCATTAATCACTATTAACCAAAGTAATGTAAAAAGCATTTGTTTAGAATGGGACTCAAAATCCAATTGAAAATAAATAAGTAATCGGATTAATTAACTAACTCTTGCTATAAATTCAGGAGGAGGATTGCCAAGAAAATCTGTCATTAAATCTAACTGGTGCACCACATTTTTCCCAGGGAACAATGGCTTTCCAGTGAGCATCTCAGCAAACATGCATCCAATGCTCCAAATATCAGTAGCAGGAGTGTACTGCAAAGAAGGAAATCATACAAACTTTATGAAGTAAGCACACGGTATTATGCCACCCATAAATATCATAATTCTCTAAATATTGATTACTTCCAGAGTGAATAAAGGGGATAAATGGTCAACGTGAACCTCAGCATAACTTTAGTAGGCTATAGTACACTGATTAAATTTATATTTAGTGCTATCCACCAGCGTGCATAATTAGTTGGAGCCAAACAAGTCCGTTTTATAAAGTTTCTCTAATCCTTTCCCTCGTATTCCTATGATGCAACTAGAAATGAAAAATCTTGAGCCACGCACCGTACGTGTACATTTGAAGTAAAAGCAACCATCATTATATTGCAAGTTCAGGACAAAAGATGGACCTTCGAGATAAGATTGAACATTAACGTGAGTTAATCGTACAAAAACTATGCTCATGATTTTAGACATGACAAAGAAAAAGTTAGGCAGCAAGTAGAAATGAAATAGCATCATCTACCCCCTCTCAAAGGGACTAAAATATTGTTGACTAACATCTGTTCCCCATCCCCACACTTAGAAAAGGGCGAAGACAAGTTGAAGAAGCAATGCAATTAGCATTAATAAGACCAATAAAGGCATGGAAGTCCTACTAGGCAAATGTCATATTAGCAACAGGACATTTTATTAAGAAAAAAGAATGCACCAAGACCTCAGCAGAAATATAGGCTTACTTTAGAGAAAAAGGAACCACATAATTCAGGAGCACGATACCACCGACTTCCAACATAATCCTTTAACAAATGTAAACGAAAAGCAAAAGGTTAGTTAGTAGAACACAATATAAAAAATTACTAGAAATACAAAAACTCCGTAGAGGTAAAACTTACAGTCCAAAATATTGCTGGTGACTCGGACCCGAAAAAATTACAAAAGTTAGGGACCCAAATTACTGCTTCTATCTTGCAACTTTGCAAAAGCTTGGGTTGGAATCCAGGGAGCTGCAGAAATTCTTTTTTATTTGTTTTTTTTTATTTTGTGATTTAGATTTAAAAATTCTTTTTATTTTGTGATTTAGATTAAAAAAAATTAAAAGCAAAGAAATTCCCACCAAGAATGAAGGGCCCATTTTATCAAGATTAATTTTCCTTAATGGACAAACATTAAATCTTCTCAATTTAAATTTTAAAAGGCAAAAGAGTTTAAAAAAAAAAGAAGCCTAAATTAATAGTAAAGGTGGAACAAAATAGAAAAAAAAAGCAGGTTGTTCGTCCGTGAAAAAGAAAAAAAGTTTATTCGGTCAACCATGTTCCAAGAAAAATTGAATGAATTAGTTATGTTATCGATGGAGAAATGAGTTGTTGAACAACTTGATTATACTAAATTGATTAATATTTTTGCGGCCAAAACTATAACGTGGGTTATAAATAACTATTTGGATTTTTGAACATACATGTTATATAAGTTTAATTATATTTGAATTGTTTTATATATTGCATGGTATTGTTTTATGTAGTTTTTTAGTTTGTACAAGAAAGGGGAACCTAATTTTAAAAGTTCGACTCGGACTAAAAGAATGATAGAATCGACCACTCAGGCCCATAGGGAAAAATTTATTTTGCTTATTGTCAAGATTAGAGAAACAGTTAGAATCTAGTTAGTTATAATAGTTATGTTTGTTATATAAGTTACTCTTTCACCCTATATAAACATCCTCAAGTCATCCTGTAAAAATCACTTTATACTTCTATGAAATACATATTTTATATTCTCTCAATAGCTTGTTCTTCATATACAATCATGTCAATTAATGTGATTATAACACGGTATCACTAGAATCATAATTTCTTCGCTGTGTATATCGTTCAAATTCTTAATCGAGCTCTTCGATTCTATTCTCTTGATCGCCTTGTCTTGCATTTCTCTCAAGATTCTTGATTTTTTTTCAAATGGCGACTAATGATTCTGGTTATATTCCGCCTACACGTATTGTCAATCCGATCGATGATTTTAGTTCTCCATTTTATCTTCATCCAAGTGACAATCCAGGAGCAGTGATTGTTTACAAACCATTTACTAGGGATAATTACATATCATGGAGTAGAGTTGTGTCTATGGCGCTCAATGTCAAGAATAAGAGTGTGTTCATCTATGGTTCTCTACAGGTTCCATTTTCTTCTACTCTTCTTTACAGTTGTCGGCAACGTGCAAACAACCTGGTTCTTTCATGGATTCTTAATTCAATTTCTAAAGAAATTCGGCAAGCCTCTTTACTTTACTACAGCTAAGGAGGTATGGGATGAATTAAAGACTAGGTATGTCAAGAGCGATGGTCCTCGAGTCTTTCATTTAGAAAAATCTTTAAGCTCTATTGCACAAGGCAGTCAATCTATAACTGCATATTACAATCAATTTAAAACTCTTTGGGATGAATACATCAGTCATCGTCCTATCATAAAATGCACTTGTGGTCAGTGTTCTTGTAGCATTTCTGTGACTCTTTCCGACATTCAACAAAGTGATTCAGTCATCAAGTTCTTGATTGGTTTAAATGAGTCTTTTGCTCCCATACGAAGTCAGCTGTTACTAAGTTCTCCCTTGCCAAATCTTGGTAAAGTTTATGCTTTATTACTACAAGAAGAGACTCAGAGGAGTTTTACTAATGTTCCTGGTTCTGTTACATTGGACTCTTCCATGGCTATGCTTGCAAGACAGAATCAGGGGTATAAGAATCAGTATAACAAAGATAAGAAGAAACCAAGATGTTCTCATTGTGGTTATAGTGGACATACAGTGGACAAGTGTTTTAGTTGGTTGGATACCCTCCAAATTGGAAAGGTCCTAAAGGGCATACGCAAAATCCATATTCTGCAGCCAATATTACATCTTCTCCTATCAAGTCTGATTCAGATGTTCCTCAATTCTCAAATGAGCTGGTTGAAAAATTCTTGGAATTTGCCAGGCATCACAATTCTGGAAAGGAACCTGTCTCTCATCCAGCTGCAAACTCTGCTGCTAATCTTTACTCAGCTGCTAACTCTGTTGCAGCTGAATTTTACTTAGTTGTCAATACAGTTGCAGCTGCTTCATCAGGTATTTTACATTCATGTTATTCTGTTTTAAAATACAATTCTAGATGGATTTTAGATACAGTGGCTACAGATCATGTGATCTGTGATTCATCTTTGTATTCAAACCCTCCCAGACAAGTTTCCATTCCTATTCATCTTCCTAATGGTCAAGTTACTATTGCTACTCATATTGGTGATGTGATTATTTCTCCAAATTTAAAATTATATAATGTACTATGTGTTCCCTCTTTCAACTATAACTTGTTGTGTAATATCCCGTATTTTTCAATTATTATATAAATTATAATTTTATTTATCATATATTAATATTTATAATTCTATCATTATCCTTTTACAATCTGATTTTTATTAAACACAATTAAGATAGAATTTCACTCGTATTGATTTACACATTTTATCTTATCATTAACAAACATTATTTATCTTCAACCTCCATAAATTCATCCTATAAATACAAATTCTTTTAATACACCATAATTTCATAATTTGGTGCGGAAATTTCAATTAGGGTATCTAGCATTAATTTTTATTTAATTAGATTTTTAATTTAAAAATTAAAATATATTATATTTAATTAGTCATTTTTAATGAAATTTCAATTATGGATTTGAAAAGTTTCTAGCATAATGATGGTAGATGAAAGGATTAGATCATAGATAAGTATCTGAATTTCTTAAATGAGGTTAGTAACTTAAATTTCAGGACGAAATATTTCTAAGTGGGGGAGTTTGTAATAGCCACCGACTTATAATAATATTATTAATATTATTTTAGTATAAACAATAATAATATATATTAACATATGCGTGTAGTATAATAAATTTGTGACTTGTATTTATTTTCAAATCATTTTCCTAATCAAAATATACGATTTTAATAATTTAAACTTTACATTCTTATTTGGTTAACTTAAGAAATAAATCGATATCATATTACATGCATTAATTCAATTTCATTAAGATTTACGTTAATTTAAATTTAATTAGAACTTATGAGCTTTAGAAGCTTAACTAATAACATAATTAATACATACCTAAATTAATGCTTACGTTTATTTAATTATCAAAATATATATATATATATATATAGGGGAGGATCAAGTGAGACCATGTCTCTAGGTGAGACACAATGGACTAATCTCAACCATCCCCCACTATTAATCAATGGGTATGATTTAATGGATAAAAAATATATTAAAATATTAATTTAATCAATATAAGGGTAGTAGGATAAAATAACACAACAAGTTAGTTACAAAAATGGAATCAAATCTATTTCTCTCTCATACATCTCCTTTTCCCCAATCTCACGTCTCTCTTTCTCTCTCTCTCTCTCATTCTCCATTAACGCAAATAAAGAAAACGTGAAGAACTCGAAAATTACAGAGAAAAACACGAAAAATCGGTGCAATATTACGGATAAATAACGAAGTGAGTTCGAAAACTAAATATGCAACAAAACTCAACTAAATATGCATTATCGAAAACTATCTATGCATCGTAAAAAAACTAATATGCGACAAAGTATAACCAACTATGCAAGATGTCATAAATTATGCAACAAAATCAACTAACTATGTATTATCTAGAAATTATCTATGCATTGTGGAATAACTAAATATGCGAGACATTATGTAACATCTCATTTTTATAATTTCCAAAAGCAACATCCCATTTTCATAACTAAATATACATTATATTGAACCTATTTATGCGGTGTAGTATAACTACATACGCGAAGACGTTATATTCAATTATGTCTTGTTTTCATAAAAGCAGTGCAATAAAATAACTAAATATGCATTATTTGATGTCTAATTATGCGAGAAGAACCCTAACTATCTTTGTAAAAAATAAAAATATTTGGAAAGAAAACGGGTTCTTAAATTCCGCCACAAAATCCGGCAGAGTGTCTATTTCCCTTAAAACTGGGACCACTAATTTGAACCATAAAATCACCAGGACCACTAATTTGAATTACAAAATTACAATCTTACCCTTAAAATCAGCAAAAATTAGGAAATAATTAAAAAACTGAATTAATCACATCCCTTCATTTTTTAAGATCAATGGGTAAGATGAGTCCACACTGTCTCATTTAGGGAGGTGGTCTCATTTGAACCAAATCCTATATATATATATATATATATAGGATTTGGTTCAAATGGGACACCCCATCTTATTTGAGACGGTGGGGATTTATCCAAGCCATTGGATTGATATTTTGTATGGCTAAGATCATTCCCTTTATTTTAGGATGGTTTTAACTAATTCAATTAAAAAAGGTCAAAGTAGTAATTATCGAAATATTAAGTAAGGGGCGTTTAGTAATTTTGTAAAAGATAATTGATTTATTTCTTTATTAATTCGCGCTATTTTTGGGGAGTTCAAACATCGTATCTCTGTGTATTCTCTCTTTGATATTCCCGTCTCTTCACATCTTATCCCCTCAAACACTCCATACTCTCTCAAACACTCCTTTTCTCTTCCGTCAAAAATATTCTGAATCAGTTCAAAATCTCTTTTTTTTCCATTACCGTCAACAACTCACGTCCGCCTTCACTCCCTTCTTCGTCCATCGCCGTCAACAACGATCGTCGCAATATCACTCCAAGCGGCCAAGCGGCCCCTAACATCCACAACTTCTTATCTTCTCTCTCACTGTTCTGGCTCAACCGCGACCGTCCGAAGTGGAGGAGTCCTCGCTTTTCAACCGGCGACGCACAACCCCTGGCCCTTCTCCTCCTTTCGACCGACGGTAAGTTTGGTACTTATTTGTTTAATTTCTTGTATTTGTAATTTTTATCTAAATGTTGAAATTTTTTTGTAGAATTAGTGTTTGTAGTTTCTAGGGTTCTATATTTTTATTTTTTGGGGGAAATTCTGAAAATGATAATTTTCAAAATTTTGAACTGAATCTTTGCTTTAAATTCAAGTATTTTCATTATTGGGACCATTTTTGCAATTTTTGTTTTTTTTTTGATTGGTTGCATATTAGATGAAGTTGGAGATTGATGCTTTAAATTCAAGTATTTTCATTATCTTCTGGTCGTGATGTTTAATACTTGAAAGTTGAAACTTTATGAATATCTCTAAACCCAGTTATGTGGATGAATTTTTGGTGGGTTTTTTTAATTCAAGTATTTTCATTATTTTCGGTTTAGCCATTTGACCAACCGAACTTTCAGTTCAGTTTGGTTCGTTTCGGTTTCGACCGATGAACTCCCCTAGAAATTACAAAGATGCAGTTTATTGTTGATTTAACGCCATGTTTACTTGTAATTCAGTCATGTTGCAGATCCGGCATTTTCCAGACACTAGGAATCAAAGCTGTTTGTATTTAGTTGTTGAAGCTTCAGCATGGTGATATATAGTTTGATGAAGTACATAATTTTTTTTTTTTGGTAACCTAATATATGTCGTCCTCCCAAAAGTTTAGCCTTATGCATGTAACTTGTGGAGCAATGTTGATTATTTGTCACGGTAGCAATATTCCTGGAAATCTAGTGAATTTTTGCTGCTTCCCAGTGAAAATAGATCTTTTAATTTTCCCTTGGTTATTTGAATGTCCATAGTTTTCTGATAGCTCCCACTTTGCCAATATACTTGGTTAAAGGAGTAACTGCCTTACTCATATCAGTAAAAGTTCGAAATTTCACATTTGATATATGCATTGTAGGGTTGTATGGTTTCCATTGCAAATTCACTGTACGCATACTGTAGTATTAATGTGTATTTAGTGCAATGTAATGTATACATGATATATATTTTTACTCAATGTCTACTGTTCACTTGGTGTATTTTTACTGTATATATAGTGCAAATTCAATGTACACATAATGAAGTATTGCTGTTTTACACCCATGTGTTGTTTATTGTTGATTTAACGCTATGTTTACTTGTATTTGTTGCTAGATGCGGGTTTTTTCATTATATATTTCTTCGAGGGGTTGTGATCAGATGTCATGGTCCGTCAAAAATGCTAAATTGAGTAGGTTGTCTATGTCGTAGAGGACTCCGAGAACAAAGTTGATTGTGGGATTTTTGCAATGCGCCACATGGAGACATACATGGGCGGAGGCGCAAGAGGTTGGGATTGCGGGCTAAAAAAGGGTGGTGGGAATCTAATATCTAACCTTCGCATTAAGTATTGCTACTCGATTATTAGCGAAGAGAACAATGAGCAAAGAGAAAAGAGTCTGATGGAGGCAAGGAAGTTCTGGATGGGGAAGGATGTTATGTGATTTTATCAGCCTTTTTAGGATGAACGTGTATTAACTCTATGTTACTATTTTCTTTTGTCGGTTCTGTTTGTTGGATTATTTATTTCCTTGGCTTTTCGTGTTGAATTATCTTTGTGAATGCTACAATGGTCTAGTTAGGCAATTTTGCCGTTGGTTATTTTTTGGGGGTCTAACTGAATATCGTTTTTGTTGGAATGTTTAATTTTGCAGTTTAATTAATTGGTTTGTGTTGTGTGTGTGGTTTAATGTTTGTTAATATGCGCCCATGATAGTCGAATGCTGTATAATTAGTATTAGAATGTTGTATCATTAGTGTTGTTTTTTTGTAAATTAAAAGCGAATATCGTTTTTGGTGTATAATTAGTATTAGAATCTTTGTATAATTAGTGTATTTTTATTGTAAATTAAAATGAATATAGTTTTGGTGTATAATTAGTATTAGAATGTTGTATATTTAGTGTATTTTTACTGTATAATTATTATTAGAATGTTGTATATTTAGTGTATTTTTACTGTATAATTAGTATTAGAATGTTGTATAATTAGTGTATTTTTTCTTTGTAGAATTAGTCTATTTTTGTATAATGATGGTTATTTTGGAGTTTAACCGAGTATCGCTTTGTTGGAATGTTTAATTAATGCGATTTTAATGTGTACATATTTTTAGGATGCTGGTACGTGTTGTGTGTGGTTTAATGTTTGTGCATTTTTAGGATGTTGGTACATATTTTTATCGAAGGATTTATAATTAGAATTTGAAAGCTGTATAATTCGTGTATTTTTACTGCATAATTAGTATTAAAATCGAGTAAAATTTGTGCGATTGTCTTTGTATGATTATTATTAAAATATTGTATATTTGTGCGGTTTTTAGCGTTTCTTGAGGGGAAAAGGATATTTTTCATTTTTTTTTGGATGGTGTAGGAATGAGCATGTATATATTACGGCAAAATCAAAGCAAAAATGTGTGTATCTTTGAATATACATTTTTTTAGATTTTAATGTAACATGATGAGCATGTATAATTGTCATATTTCACTATACTATATATACATGTTTCTTTTGTGTAATGAATGCGATTATTTCGCAAATGCAGTAAAAATATGAATAAAAAAATAAATTGTAATGAGCGGTGATAACTCATACTCAATCATTAAATCATGTCCTTTTGTCTCGAACTTTGGCTCATCGTAATCATTCCATACAATGTAATTTAGTTTCAAACAAACTATTATCTTGAGCAATCTTTGGGTGACTTTGGTGTTTACCTTCTCCATGATGTGCCACATACATAGTCGATGATCGTACTTTGGAAAACAACTTGTATTGCATTCTTCATTTGGGGTCTTGGTCAAGAACAATATAGCTTGGTTCTTTGCCCATTCTTCTAAGAAATTCTTGAATAGCCATATGTATGACGCTTCATCTTCCTTTAGTATCAATCCGCTCCAAACGTTACACAACGCTTATGATTATCTATTCCCGTAAAGCGCGCACACCATCTTGTACCGCCATTTTGCATAAATAATTTCAATTCAATAGACATTGAAATAAATTTGTAGTCTGATGAAATTTCAATTAATATACAAAGTGAATATCACCTACCAATTACAATAATATTAAAAAGAACTAACAATATTATACATTGAAATTTCAATTATTATACAGTGAATATCACCTACCAGTACAGTAATATTAAAAAGAACTAACAATATTATTTGGAAGGATTACTAGGTCTTTGTATTTTTGTATAAATGCAATTCAATACACAGTGGAATAAAAATAGCTTACAGCGAAATTTTGAAATTTACACAGTACAATGCTCGTATCCAGATAGTAATATCACAGTAAATAAACAACACCTATTCGTATTATTACACAGTTAATATCACCTACAAGTACAGTAATATTAAAATGAATTAACAATATTTTTATGGAAGGATTAATAGGTCTTTGTATTTTTTTTTATAAATGCCATTCGAAGCACAGAGGAATAAAAATATCCTACACAACGAAATTTTGATATTTAAACAGTACAATGCTCGTATCCAGACAGTAATGTCAAAGCAAATAAACAACACCTGTTCGTATTGTACGTAGCATCAAACGAAACGACGTCGCCAAATACGCCATAATTTCACACTGATGTCTGGTCTGCCCAAAATAGTCGGGTTAGCTGATCATTCTCATCGACATCATAATTGAATGCCATTCCGGACTTATTTCCTTTTTCCTCAAGCACTTATCTATTACCAATCGCGCATCGCACCACATATGTAGGCCTCGCAAGTCTCTCCTAAAGTTTTTGAAGTCTATTTGAAGTCTTTGCGACATTGGAGTACCCTCCCACCATCTCTTTAAACACCCGAGGGTTTTAGCAAGTACCAACATTTGCCTTTGTGCAATTCAAGATGAACTGTTGGTGCCCAAAATTAAGATTCATGTTCACCTTCATAAATTGTCTCGTATGGTTCGATCTCGGAGAATGAGTATGCCGCTCTTCAAAGTATTTTATCTTGTAGGAATTTGGTGTTGCGTATTGAAATATACACCTTGCATTGCACCCCACACGACTTTGACGACCTTGTACGTGATGTTGAACTCCTATGTGGGTCATCTTCTTCATTGGAACCAACAGCGGAGGTGAAACCTTACTATTCTTGAACCCTTCTACGGTTTGCATACTATATATTGGACATGAATGTCCTTATTTACGAACCTTCTTGTTGTACTTGTTCGAATGTCGAATCCACTATAGAGCCGTATTCCCTATAGAATTGTACGCCTTTCTCCAATGATGGAAATTCCATTCCTATGCGCGGTATTTTGTCTTGTTCAACTATTGGAATCCAATACTTTGTTAAACGAGGAGAAATCTCTAGTCTTTCTATAGTGTAACTCGCATCGTCTAAATCAATAAACAATTAATTAGTTTTTTCAAGCAAAACACCCACACATAAGGAATATCATTTTATAATATACAAGAATCAGTATACTAAAATACAAAGACAATATGCGATTATAACATTGGTTAAAAGTATCATAGAAGAGCAATCTATTTTTCGTAGTATCATGGGACGTGTGCTATGGTTTTAGGAAACAATTTGATAATTACATACATACACCTCATTATATATAAATATACGATGAAATTGTATTTTAAAGATTTCATTCATGTATTTATACAAGAAACACACATTACACATACATTAAAATACAACTACACATCGGTGTTCTAAAAATCCCCTAAGGCGGCGCTGGCCAGCCAGGGCCTAGCGCTAGCGGCCATCGGCGCGCCGGATTTTTGCCTGGCGGCCATCCTAGGCGGCCCAGTCTGGCGCGCCGCGCCCCCAGGCGCCCAGCGCCTCTAGGCGGTCTAGGCGGGCTTAGCGTCTAGCGCCTATATGTTTTTTTTTTCGAAATGCTAGCAAAACGACTCCAACTAGTGAAAGTAGCACCAACAACTCCAAAATTGGTTTAAGTGAAATTGAATATATATAATTTTCTTAATAAAAAAATGAAACAAAATTTTAGGGTCCGGAAATATTTCCATTGATAATTTGATATTATATAAATCAATGCAATATTTGTTAATGTATTGTATTTTAGATGATTTATAGTTTTATTAGATTATTGGTGTTGAATTACTTTAAACTTTAAAGCTTAAATATTAGATATGTTCAAAAACAGTTTAAATATCATTTATAGACTTTTCTGATTATGTAGTATGGGAATTATTCATAAAATTGTATATATATTTAAGGCTCCGCTAGTCCCGCCTAGTCCCCGCCTAGGCCTTCTAGCGCTAGGCCCCGTCCGCCGCCCGACTAGCGCCTAGCGCTTTTTAGAACACTTGCTACACATACGGTGTTTGTAATAAATTTCGTCCGAGCATCTTGGAAGGTGTTCTATTTTTTACATGCAAAGATACATGTAATACAAAGATATAAAACAAATCGGTTCTAAATAAACACTAATGTTATACTATTTATATCTTGTTAAATATCAAAGTAACGTTGTTTCTCATGTTTATTCGTAGACAAAAATGAAGGATGGAGGGGCAATATTTTTCCCATAATTACAATTACATAAAATTTAAAAACATAAACAAAGTGTATAGAGATAAATATATATTCACCGTGTTGTACGTCGGAATCATTAATATTGTCTTCCATCGCCGAAATCGATTTTGTCTTCTTCTACATTTATGGGGTATGCGCAACACTCTCTATTGATTTTTGCGATTGTCTATCGTTATTTTGTGGAAGAAGACAGACGCGTCTTTTTGGGGGATATGGTTCAAGAATGCAGGCGTGTTTTTGGGTGGGGATATTGGTTGTGATTTGGAAAGATTGTGAATCCACTCTTTCTCCTTATCAATTCCTATAAATTAGGAACGGTTCCCATACATGATTTGTTATTTTCTCAAATTGTCTATTGTGCCCTTATTGCCTATACTTAATAATTGTTAAATTAATATTAGCCATTAAATCGAACCATTAATTGTAATATTTTCAATGGCTTGGATAAATCCCCACCGTCTCATATAGGGGTATCCCATTTGAACCGTCCCCTATATATATATATATATATATATATATATATATATAGGATTTGGTTCAAATGAGACCACCCTCTAGGTGAGACAGTGTGGACTCATCTTACCCATTGATCTTAAAAAATGAAGGATTTGATTAATTCAGATTTTTTTTAATTATTTCCTAATTTTCGCTGATTTTAAGGGTAAGATTGTAATTTTGTAATTCAAATTAGTGGTCCCATGATTTTATGGGCCGAAATAGAAACTACGGATTTTGTGGCGGAATTTAAGGAACCTGTTTTCTTTCCAAATATTTTTATTTTCTGACATAGTTAGAGTTCTTCTCTTTGCATAATTAGACATCAAATAATGCATATTTAGTTATTTTGTTGGCCTTTGTTTTACGAAAACAAGACATAATTGAATATAACGTCATCGCATATTTAGTTATACTACACCGCATAAATAGGTTCAATATAATGTATATTTAGTTATGAAAATGAGATGTTGCCTTTGGAAATTATAAAAATGGGATGTTACATAATGTCTCGCATATTTAGTTATTCCACAATGCATAGATAGTTTCTAGATAATACATAGTTAGTTGATTTTGTCGCATAGTTTATGACGTCTTGCATAGTTGGATATCTTTGCACGACATATTAGTTTTTTCTTTTGCATAGATAGTTTTCGGATAATGCATATTTAGTTGAATTTTGTTGCATATTTAGTTTTCGAACTCACATTATTCGTTATTTCTCTGTAATATTGCACCAATTTTTTCTTGTTTTTCTCTTTAATTTTTCGTGAACTTGTAATTTTTCGAGTTCTTCACGAGTTTTCTTTATTTGCGTTAATGGAGAGAGGAGAGAGAGAGAGAGAGAGAGAGAGAGAGAGAGAGAGAGAGAGACGTGAGATTGTGAAATTGGGAGATGTATGAGAGAGAAAGAGATTTGATTCTATTTTTGTAACTAACTTGTTGTGTTATTTTACCCTACTACCTTTATATTGATTAAATTAATATTTTAATATATTTTTATCCATTAAATCATACCCATTGATTAATAGTGAGGGATGGTTGATATTAGTCCATTGTGTCTCACCGCAGAGACATGGTCTCACTTGATCCTCCCCTATATATATATATATATATATATAAAGCCTTATTCCTCTTGAAAGATTTCTTACCGAAAAAATTTGTAAACTTTCACCGATATTAGAGAAAGAGAGTATGTTCATTTTTTTTTTAAACACACATAACGTATATATATATATATATATATATATATATATATATAAATTTATAGTGTATGTATTGGTATAATATATATATATATATATATATATATTGTGATATGTAATATGTGTGTTCGACATGTGTTTAGTGAGGAGATATAACATTAAGAGGAAACGACACATATTTTGCATCAATGATTTTCTTCTATTTCAAGGTAGGGATTTTTAAATTCTTGTCTTTATATAATGTTTCACGCGAGTATTTTCATTTATATATATGATATGCGGAGAGGAACTAGTCAAGGGCCGTAAATAGGTCCGAGATCAAAAGTATCCTCGGTCAAGCCCGTCGTACTAAATTTATTAAGCGGCGGCGATCGGAGGAAAAATTTACGAGAGGAAAATTTAGAGAAAAATTACATGTTATATTATTTTGATTATGCTTGTATGTAGTATTATATAATGACAAATTGATCCCTCTTGAGCAAGTGGAAGCTCACCCTATCATTTTCAATACTTTTCGGGTTGAGGAGCCCTTAACGAGGATTGGAGGCGGTGGATGCGAAAACAATAGATTTTAGTTTATTTTGATTTTTAAGAAAAAAATTATTATTGTCAATGGTATTGAAATATTGTTGATAATTAGTGTTTTATTTTTGGAAGGATAAATATTATATATGGGTTTTGTTTTATAAAATATGTCTTTTATAGCTCTTTTATTTAATAACTTGTATTTTTGAAAATCGGGTCGTTACATGTTGTCTATCTCTAATCTCACAAAATCAGCAAATTATATTGTCTATCTTCTATCTTCTCATTGTGTTTTACAGGACATGAACACTTTGAAGATGATTGGTTTTGCTAAAGAATGTAATTGTCTATATCATCTTGTTACTCATTTTTCAGCTTCTACTACTGCTTCAGTATCTCCAGATCTCAGATTTGGCACAATAGATTAGGGCATCTATCAGCTTCTAGATTGTCTCTTATTCCTCAAATAAAGTCCAAATGTAATAATTTTGATTCTTGTGATGTTTGTCCTTTTGCAAAGCAAAAAAAACTTTCTTTTCCTTTTAATAAAAGAAGTTATGTTAAAAAATTTGATCTCATACATTGTGACATTTGGGGTCCTTTTTCCACAATTTCTCATAATGGTTTTAAGTATTTTCTTACCATTGTTGATGATTACTCTAGATGAACATGGGTTTATATGATGAAGAACAAATCAAACACAAAGAACCATTTACTCGAGTTTGACATCAAAATAAAGGTTTTAAGGTCGACAATGGACTGAATTTATTCTCTCGACTTTTACAAAGCTAATGGAATATTGCATCAAACTAGTTGTGTGGAAACTCCACAACAAAATGGTTTAGTTGAACGCAAACATCAACATCTTTTATAGGTGGCAAGAGCCTTAATGTTTCATTCTCAAATGCCTCTCTATTTTTGGGATGAATCTATTCTAAGCTGACCCATATTATAAATAGGGTACCTCTCCTCTTTTGCAAAAAGTCTCCTTTTGAGCTTGTTTAATAAATTTTGGACTATGCTCATCTCAATTTTTTTGGTTGCCCAACATATGCTTCTACCGCTACTTGAGGAATAAGTTTGATCCAAGAGTACTTAAGTGTGTTTTTATTGGATATCCTATTGGATGTAAAGGTTATAAGCTTTTGATCCGGAAAACAAAAAGGTTTTCATTTCGTAAATGTTAAATTTTGTGAAAATATTTTTCCTTTCACAAATCTTTTTCTAATTCAGATTGATTCTCTCAAGTCTCTTTGTAGTTTTTGATCCTTTGTTTCAAAATATAAGTAATAATGGTCATACGATCACATTACTAGCAACACTTTACATCTTGGTCATGAGTTTGTTGATCATATATATGTTGATCATATACCTTATGATAATAATATTATTGAGGCAAAATTGCAAAATTAGTCCCGTAACTAAAAGAAGGTCTTAAAAAGGTCAGTAAAATACTCAAATTGCAAAATAGTCCTCTAACTATATACGATTTTACAAAATAGTCTGCATATTGCATAGTTTGCAAAGTAGTCATGTAACTTATACTTGAGTCTCAATTTTAGTACTAATTTGGTGGCAATTTTGAAATTTCACCGGATTTCAATCACGTGAGCGACACATATGACTCCCAATTTCTTGTGAAATAAGGACCCAAATTGATATTCAAGTACCGATTCTGACTATTTTACAAACCATGCATTTTGCAGACTATTTTACAAACCCATACATAGTTACATGACTATTTTGTCATTTGAGAATTTTAAAGGACCTTTTTGCTACCGCTTTTAGTTATAGGACTCATTTTGTAATTTTCCCATATTATTGATTATGTTTCTCAAGACATTGCAGGTAACATTCTTTGTTCAACCTTTCCGATTCAAATAGTTCAACTAATACTAATGATAATTTCATCCAAACGATTTAAATAGTTCAACTAATACTAATGATAATTCCACCTCTCGCTCCTAGTAATTTGGGTATTAACCTTAGAAGGTCAAATAGAACTAGATCTACTCCCCATCATTTGCAAATTTATGATTATGCTTTACCATACTCTTTTAAAACATCTCATTCAAATTTCAATGATCCACACAAGGTAAACAATACAATATTGAAGATTTCTTATCGGTTGATCGACTTTCTAATAAACACAAAGTTTTTATTGCTTTATAACTCAAATAACTGAACCTAAAACTTATACTCAAGCTAGGAAAATACCCGAATGGCAACGAGGCCATGCAAGTTTAAATTGACTTTAGAAAAGAACAATTATCTCTATCTGATGAAATTTGAAACAATATTTTCTAGAGTAATAGTTCCGAGTAAGCCTTGGTGGATGGGTCCTGGAATACTTGATTCAAATAAGCAAATTTTTGTTTTGTTTTTGAGCTATATATAATATATCTGCGTTTAATTTTGGTCAGTGAATAAGCAAAACTTTGATGTATAACTAATAGATGTCTTTTCTTTGATTATTCTTTTCCGTCTGGTATGTTATAACCAAATAAATTTTTCCAATGTATAAAATACAAATTCCAATGGTTTTGATTCAGAAGCCTTCTTCAAAGATGTCTTTTTTTCTGTGAAAAAGCGAAAGAAATAAGAAATGATTTTGCTAGGTTTCAAAAATGATGTCAATAAAAAATACAAACTAGATGAATAAAGAAATAGGGATTCCTTTGTTTCTATGGTTGCTTCTTAACGGTGTGGTCTTTTTATACACCGAGCCTTTAACTCCATTTAATCAATGGTATTAGTAACTCGTATGGTTGACATCATACTCTTTAGCTCTACCCATATTATCCACTTTTTGGCTCTACCCATATATTATCCAGGTCTTTCCCCACTTATGATTATCTTTAAAAATAGAATTATTAATGTTAAGTCATCCAACTTTGCGTAGTTGGCGTATTTTGATCATATCTTATAGTCCTAATGTCCAAGTTTGATATAATTCTTAATTAGTTGTAAAGCCAATTTGATGAATTACATAAAAGTTTTATGTTCATTACTTCCTCAAATTCGAGCTCAATTAATGCGGGAAATTCAATCAAAATTTGATCATGTAGTAGATTTTCTAATTTGCGATCGATCTTTAGTATTTTGAGCATAACTTCATCTACAAAACTAATGTTAAAGCAATTCAACTTTTATTGAGAAACCAACAAGCATAACTACATTCTTCTCAAAAATAAAACTAGTATAACTACAACTTATAAGAAGACACCAACGTCAAATTCTCAATGCAAAAGTTCTTTTTTTCAAACAAATTTATGGGCGAGTTAAACGCCCAACCCCACCCAAGTGAGTTGGGTTTGGGTTACGGTTTTTTTCCGCCCCGCCCCAGAAAAAATAGAAAGAAAAAGGGGGTGGGGGTGGCGGAGGCGTCGTTTCGAAAAAAGTGAATGAAACGTAAAGGCCATTCCCAAATCCCGGATGCCTAAGTTCATCCGGAACAAACAACAAAATGCGACTTCCCATTTTGACATTCAAATTTGAGATATAAATTTATTTCAAAGAAACACAAGAAATCCATAAGATATATATCATATCTATTTTGCTCATTTTCGTTAACTTAATGACTTTACGAGTTGCCACTCAACCATGTTGTCAAAAATAAAAGAACAAACTTACATCTCAGTATCTCTTTTATCTTTAACACCAACACATTTGAGCGATGATATTTGCACTCTTCACAAGCTAACGAGCATTATAGTTTCCCCTATCCTGTCCATTATGTGCACTTCCATTTATATTTTTTCGATCCTTCGCCTTTCCTGGGGGATATGAAGAGTTGTTGCAACGTAGTGATGTTCGTTTTTCAAATCATTATCTTTATGACTTCATCTTTGGGTGCAGAGGCCCACTCTCTCGTGTCACGCCCAAACGTGACGCGACAACGATCAATCGCTTAAACAGTAAATAAATCAACAAATCGAAACCAAAGATACAAAATTCCAAGGAAAATAGAGTCTAATGCACGTGAATTTAAAATAACCACGAGTACAAATTACATCTTAAGATGTCCGGCAAGATCCGAATACAACCCAAAAGATTATCTTAATTAACTTATAGTCCAAAGAAATAAAATGAAGGAGTCCAACAACAAATAAAAGAAAAGGAAATGTCGCTCCACAACACCGATAGGGATTCAATCAGAGGTTCGGTGCCTTTGGCGTACTCTTCATCTAAAGGTTAGAAAACGAGGAGGGAATGAGACAAAAATCTCGGTGGATGGGGTGATCGTGTGCAAGTGTGGCGATATAAATAGTTAATGCGAGAAATTTAGTTGTATGAAAACGTGTGAGAGATGATGCATGATTTCACACATCCACAAGCGTCGTGATAAACATATTAAGTAATATACTTATACAATTTGAGAAAACAGTTCATGGTCAAGCGGCACTATGGTCCAAGTAAACATGAGGATTGCGTGCGGATTTGTAACGCCAATCCTATGCAAGACAAGTAGCGGTTGCGTACGGATTTGTAGCGCCAACCTATGCAATACAAGTAGCGGTTGCGTCACGGATTTGTAGCGCCAACCAAACGGAAACCGATTAACTCGAGGAATCGTGTGGAGCCGATTCCTTCGTTCTTCCTTGTAACTCCCGAGCAAGATGGTCAAGACTCGTCACCTTATCGCTCCATAGTGCAAAGACAAAATCCACAGTGGAGCTAGCAAGGCTTGGATTTGTCATAATCATGATTATACCTCAAGTACTACGACCCGCTTCCTTGGACAAACTCCGTCCCTCGGTTGCGGGATTAGGGCGATGGGGTAGGAAGAGTGGAATAGCCAAATGAGTGCCCGGTTCCATCCCCGACGTATCCATTCCGATTGTGAGCTCGACACACCAAGTTGACTCAGCAAGAAATTAAGTACACGTTCGGGTAGTCAACCAGGCAAAAGATATATTGATTCGGGAAGCGTTAGTTCATAAAAAGTTTTCGAAAATTTGCGTAAAGTAATTATGGCGTTGGTGGAGTTATTTGGATGAAGATGATTATCGGGAGGATAAGCAATCTTCGATATCTTGAAAGATTAGGTGGAACATAAGTCCGTTATAGATTCGAAATCGCAACACGAGGAAGTCGCCGCGATTGGGTTTTAATCGGTCAAGACGATCCGATAAGTCAAGTAGTTTTTGAGAAAATAAAATATTTTAATTAATAACTAAAGTCAGAGGGTCCAGGGCTGTTTTAGTAAATGAAAAATAATTTAAGTTAGGTCCTTGATAAAAGAAAAATTTACAATTAGCCCCGTTTTGTAAAAACCAATACTTTTGGGGTTAAAAATTGAATAAATAAATATCCCGACCTTGAAAAATTATGAGGTCAGTTCCTAAAATCTCTAAATTGTTCAGAGATTCAGGTTTTTAAAGTTTTGAGGTCGAGTTTTTATAAAATTCTCACATTGGCCCCAAATTTGTTAAAATTGTCATTTCGGCCTTAAGTTTAAAATAATCGAACTCACAAACCGGGAGGGCTTTTAATGTGATTCCAGTTGGAAAATGTCACTAAGGTTAGTGGGATATTGGAACAAAAACAGTTTTAAAACGCCACAAGTATAGGTCCCTTAACTTTTGAAAATCTCATTTTTGTCCATTTTGAAATAATTGCCTTTAAGGCTTTTAGGGTCCAATTGTGTTATGAAATTTGAACCTTGGGTCCAAAATATAATTATGTTATAGTTAAATTAGTATTTCCAGGTGCATGGGCTGCATAAGTCCTGGAAATTTCATTTGGGTCCTCAAGTTTAATCTTTTACAATTTGGTCCCTCAATTTTTAAAAATTACTTTCCAAGCTCTAAACACTTGGATTTTTGGAATACACTTAAAATATGTTATTTCCAGTCCCTTAAGAGTTAAAATTTCAAATTTCAAAATTAGGGTCTGGTACAGTTTGAAATTTGCAAAATAGCCCCTAAACTTCTCAAATTTTACAATCTAGTCCTTGGGCTTTCAAGGGTTGATTTTATTTATCTAAAAACTCTTAAAACTTTATTAAAATATCAAAACATAATTTTTGAACCTGAGTTCAGTCCCAAAAATCGAAAATTACAGAGGGGTCCCTTAAATTTTATTTTTCTTGCAATTAAGTCCACCAACTTTCCATTTTTGCATTTTAAGTCCAAAAGTTGAAATTTAATCAATTATGCTCGACTTGTCCAGGTTATAAATCATTCAAAACATAGATTTCAAGAGTCATACACATACATATCCTTCTCATACAAAATTTCATCAAGTATAACAATAAAATGTGCATGTATGCCCTATTTTTCGATAAATCACATTTTTGAGCAACACTTGAGAATTTTTCCAACTTGATACAAGAAAATAGCATGCAATACATAATATATATCTCAAGTGCTCAATAACAAAATACTACATGCATATTTTCAATTTAAAACACCTAGAAGTTGAAAGAATTTTTCCACCCACCTCGTAGTAGTTTCTCGGGTTGATCTAAAATGTGGTCTTCTTCCTTGAATCAACTTCTTGACTAAAACTCTTGAAGATCAGCCCCTAAATGGTATCCAAACCATATTTTGGTGTTAAAATTAAAGTCTCAAGTCAAAAGAAAATATACTAGTACCAAATGGTTACTACTCACCTTAATATCTTCAAGTAGTCTCAAAATGGAAATTTTCCTTCAAGCCTCTAACCTCCACTTGAGATGATGTAGGTCAGCCCCTAAACTCCAAAAATTTATATTCTTGAGTCAAAAATTAATTCTTCATGTTGTCAAGAGAAAATACTAAAACCATAATTTTCTCACCTTAATAATATGAAATCTTGAATTTCCTCTTCAAGTTTGTAGTCAAATCTAGGTCTCTAATTCTTCAAGAATTTTTTCTAGGAGTACCTCAACAAGAAGGATTCAACATTATTAGATGGTGAAGGTATAAGGTTGAGGATTGGAGAAGAAAAATAGAGTTGGGAGAAATGAAGATATTCTTACCTTATGCTTGAAGAATTTGATCCTTTAGAGAGGAAAATGGAAGCAAGTCTTGTGTTTTTATGGTAATTATGAAATGAATAATATTGATAGATAAAGAAAAAAATAACAAAATGATTGATACCCCTAAGACAAGGAGCCAAAAGTTGGAGGGAATAATAATCATGGTGTTGGTATTTTTATTTATTAAGGAATTTGTGGAAAGAAAAGTTTGTCCATCCTTTAAGCATGTGACCAAAAGTTGAGAAAAAAAAAAATTAATATATATATGTAAATATATATATATATATATACATATATAATTGTAGGTCTTGAAAAGAATATGAAACAACCTCCCCATTTATGGTAATTTTCGAAATTTTTAAAAATATAAAAAAATATTTTTTTTTTTTTTTTTAAAAAATTGATTGGGAAATTGGTTGGGATGAATTATAGAATAAGATGAAATATTAGGATAAGGATTGGAATGTACTCCTAAATTGTTGGAGGTCTAATATTCCTAAAGTATTAGTCATTCGATCAAGTATTAATACTAGAGGAAGAATATAAAATTGCTAAGCTCTAAAAATGCGAAATGCGTAATTGACGTTGGAAGGAATAAATAAAAATAGAGTCGAGTTTCATTAATAATAGGTTTGTGATACATAGCCAAATAAATAATCACTACATAACACCGAATCTCACGTTAAAATTCGGGGTCTCACATTCACCCTTCCTTAAAAGAATTTGGTCCCCAAATTCTCTTGAACAATTCGGATATTGATTCCTCATGTCTTCTTCCATCTCCCACGTTGCGTCTTCGTCTCCTTTTGTGATTCCGCCATACAACTTTAACCATTGGAATCTCTCTCATTACGCAACCGACGCACTACTGGTCAATGATTTCGATTGGTTTTTCGGTGTAAGATAAATTTTCCATTAGAGGAGGAGCATCACGAGTGATGATGTGCTCGGGGATCCTGGTTGATACCTTTTCAATCTCGATACATGGAATACATCGTGCATTCCCGCGTCTTGTGCTGCGGTAACTCAAGTCGGTAGGCTAACTTCCCGATCTCGCAAAATCTTGTAAGGTCCAACATATCTCGGACTAACTTGCCTCCTTTCTTTGGATTGATCAATCCTTTCCGTGGAGACAGTCGAGGAATACTTCATCTCCGGCTTCAAATTCCAAGTCCTTTCTCCTCTTGTCTGCGTAACTCTTTTGGCGGCTGAACGGTTGTGCGGATCCGTTCCTTAATCAACTTGACCTTCTCCATGGCCTCCGAACTAAGTCGACCTTTGGAATCGCGGGCGACTTTCGTTTCTCTTTTGGAGTCCATTGGTCATCAATCTCCCAGTGTAGTGGAGATCTACACTTTCGCCCGCAAGGCTTCGTAGGGTGCCATCCCAATTGTGGCCTGACGATGGTTATTATAAGGCGAACTCGGCCAATGGTAAGTACGAATCCCAACTTCCTTGGAAGTCCAACGTACATGCTCGCAACATGTCTTCCAGGGTTTGAATTGTTCGCTCGGACCGCCATCGGTTTGTGGATGTCTTCTTTGTCTTTGAAACTTAGTGAGGTACCCAATTCCTTATGTAAGCATTTAACTGGAGACAAATCTCGGGTCTCTGTCGACACTATATCGTGGCACTCCATGCGGTCGAATGATCTCGGATATAAATTTGCGCAAGTTTACGCGTCGTGTCGGTTTTTCTTCATGGGTAGGAAGTGTGCGATTTCGTGAGTCGGTCTCACGACTACCCATATAAGATCATCGCCTCGTCTAGTCCTCGGTAGATCCGTCACGAAGTCCATCGTTATGTGTTCCCATTTCCACTCGAATTCTCAACGGTTGTAATAAACCGGATGGTCGTTGGTGTTCGGCTTTTACTCGTTGACAAGTCAAGCATCTCGCAACGAACTCGCTACCTGGTTCTTCATGTTTGCCCACCGAATGTCTTTGTTTCAAGTCCTTATACATCTTGTTTCCTCCAGGATGTATAGTGTATTTCGAACGGTGTGCTTCGAGAGGATTCTGTTCCTAAGTTGCTCATCACTCGGTACACAAATTCTATTTAGAAATCGATGGTCCCATCTTCCTGTCATCGAGAATTCGATCTCTCTCCTTTGAGTATCTTCTCTTTTAGTTTTTGAAGTTGCACGTCAATCCCCCGTGTTACTTTGATCTCGTTCAGTAGATCGGGTTTAATCGAGATATTAGCACATGAAATTCGAGACTTGGTTCTCGTCGGATTCCAAGTGCTCAATTCTTCTAATGATCTCCACTCTCGAATCATTAGTCTAGCTAAACTCGTCTTTTTTGCTTAAGGCGTCACTACTACGTTAGCTTTAGGGATGGTATTGAATATCAAAGTGATAATCTTCTATTAACTCCATCCATCTCCGTTGCCTCAAATTGAGTTCCTTCGAGAGAATAGATACTTTAGGCTCTTATGATGTGGTAAACCGTGAATGTTGCTCCATAGAGGTAGTGCCTCCATTTCTTTAATGCGAACACTATTCACGCCAATTCCAAGTCATGCGTTGGGTAATTGGCTTCATACGGCTTGAGTTTTCGTGATGCGTAAGCAATGACCTTCCTCTTGCATGAGTCTTCTCCTAGTCCTTCCTTTGATGCGCCTTTGTAGACGACAAAGTTTTTTCTGTTCCCTTTGGAAGGGCTAAGATCTGGAGTCGTAGTAAGTCGTTTCTTCTCTTGGAAACTAGCCTCACACTTGTCATTCCACTCAAACTTGACTTGCTTCCTGGGTTAGTCGAGTGAGTGGTCCGCTATCTTGGAGAAATCTTGGATAAATCTTCGATAATATCCGGCTAGTCCTAAGAAACTTCTAATCTCGATTCTGACTCGGGTTGTTTCCATTCAACCACCTATGCATTTCAAGGATCTACGGCGATCCCAAAGTCTTAGGATACTATGTGTCCCAAGAATGCGACTTCACTAAGCCAAAATTCGCACTTGCTTTGAATTTGGCATACGACCTTGTGCTCGTAGTGTCTCTAAAACAATTTTCAGATGACGCTCATGCTCCTCTTTAGACTTGGAGTATACGAGTATGTCATCAATGAATATCACTACGAATTGATCCAAATAAGGTTGAAAGACTCGATGCATTAGATCCATAAACGCCGGCTGGTGCGTTTGTTAGACCGAAAGGCATCACTACAAACTCGTAGTGTCCATATCCTGGTCCGAAATCTTTGTTTTGGAAACGCCTCTTCACGGATCTTTAATCGATAATATCCTTGTTGTAAATCAAACTTCGAGTACATCGTCGCTCCTTGAAGTTGATCAAACGATTCGTCTATCCCGGGAGGGGATATTTGTTCTTGATGGTCACTATTTGTTAAGTCGCGATAGTCTATACACGTCTTAATGTGCCATCTTTCTTTTTGACAAACAAGACGGGTGCTCCCCACGGAGACGTGCTCGGTCGGATAAATCCCACATCCATCGGCTTTTGTAATTGAGTCTTCAACTCTTGCAACTCAACAGAGCCATTCTATACGGCGTTAAGCGATCGGGGCGGTTCGGTAATACCGATGGTGAACTCAACTTCCCTATCCGGAGGGACAGTGGTGAGTTCTTGTGGAAATACATTTGTATATTCCGATACTATAGGTACTTGATTAATTTGTGTCTCAACCTTAGGTTTGTTAATTACAAACGCCAAGTACCCTTGTGCCCTCTAGTGATCGCCTTCCCCGCTTTCATTCTTTGAAATGATTGGGCAATCTTAACTCGTGCCCTTCCCGAAATTTCCACTTCGGGCTTCACGGGTTCACATAGTTTAATGGACTTGCGATGGCAGTCCATTTGTGCATGGTGTGCGGAAACCAGTTCATTCCCAATATAATGTCGTATTCGGATATAGGTAGCAAGATCAAATCAGCAGGAAAGTTTATCTCATCAATCTTAACCGCATGCATTATAGATAATATCTCATTATCGGCTTGCGCCCATAGGAGTGGACACTTCTAAACCTATAGGCATATGTTCCATGCATGCATGCAACTTGTGTACAAAATGTGGTGCGACAAATGAATGCGTTGATCCAGGGTCAAATAGTACTTTAGCGTAGTGGCTAGATATTAGAAGCGTGCACCTTCCACCACGCCGTTGCCTCCCGAGCCTCATGTCCGGCTAGTGCAAATGCTCGGCGAGCATCCCGCCGGATTTCCTGGCCGTTAGCGAACCTTCGTGGTTGCACTGTTTGGTCCGGTCTTCGATTTGGGCAATCCTTGTTGGTGTTGATTACTACTACAACAGTAAACACCTTCCATGTTTACGCCAATGTGATCGATAAGCGATATGACCGGTTTTTGGCAATGTGTACATACTTGGCCGGTTTTCCTCAGATCGGTCCTTTCCTTTTTCTGTTTTAACAATCGCCCCCTTCAATTTTAACAGCGGCCTTGATGGTTGTCCTGCTCTTTGTCCTTTTGAGGCATTCGATGGCCTATTCAAATTTGAATCGACCAATGCGGTTAAGTCCTCGACTCAACGCGGAGGGTCAAGCTTATCTTTGCCGAGTATGTTGTTATTTCAACAAATCAAAAGTTGTTTCGAGTTCGGCACTTGATCCCGTGTGAACTTATACAATTTGTCCGCTCGTTTGATTGTTCTGGGGCATATTTGGATAACCGATGGAATTGACTACATCGGGCCACGAGACATGTTCCCCTGTCTCAACCTATGGAATTCATCCGGCGTGCCTCCTTCACGACTTGAGGTATGTATTGCTCATTGAATTCACCAGAAATTTTCCCATGTCCTATCTATTTGGTCCTGTTCCCACTTTCTCTCAACCTGTTCTCCACCAATCTCGGCGGTGATTCTAGTCGGAACAACGAGCGTAACCTTTTGTTCCCCGAGTATTGGAGAGCATTGAAGATATTCTCCGGCCCGATCCATTCTTCTCGCTTTCACGTCATCTGGTTCCCCTAAGAAAGTCGGGGTCGAATCGTAAAAACCGTCCAAGGTGCGGTCATTCGTCTCTCGAGTAGGTTCATGGTTGACGGTGACGAGGCTCGCTTGTTGCCTCTTCATAAAAACCAATATGCATTTGCAAGGCTATTGCGATTAGGTTATCTCCTGTGATTGGCGGAGGAGGTGGTGGTAGTTCGGGGAGGTACCGTTCCTGGGTACATCCACATACCTACGGGAATACGGCGGGGTCTCCTCGTCCACGGTTTCGGCCATGTACTTGTAGTTTAGCTACAATTGAGAAAGGAATGATTTCAATAAGTACTTGCATATAACAAGTTATATCACAACAACAATACACAAGACATAGAATAAGTAGAAAAAGTATATTCATTGATGTGAAATTTGAATACACCGAATGAGTTCATACAACAAGAATATAAAATCGAAGATAAACTAGAGTCAGGATACAACTTGATTAAGGTACAATCGAAAACAAAATACAACAGGATGGAATTAAGCATCGACTAAAATCTAGCACATAAGTTATCTACTTCGGTGAGGTCGTCATCATCACTAGCGGCCTCGTCCATAATCGGATCTCGATCGGGCCGAGGTACCACCTCAAAGATTAGCCGATCGGCTAAATCGCCACCTGCTCGATCCGAGCATCATCGAGTGGGCGGCTTCAAGCGCCTCGGGCTCTTCATCTTCCATTGGATCCTCATCGGGATCCTCTTGGGATCTTCTTCAGGATCCTCCTGGATCCTCTTCATTATCGGCCTCGAAAGTCGGGCATGGGTTCCGCCTCGGGTGGTGGCAACGGTGGTGCATTAGCCGCTAAGCGGCCTCCAGCGAAAGATCCATTGAGTTAAAGCATGTGTGAGGTCCTCTATCACCTGCATTTGTTTGATGATAGTATCTTCGAGACGATCGATGGTGCCTCTCGACATGTATGCCTCCTTTCCCACTTTCCGCGGCCTTCCTCGCGCGTTCCATCTTCGTGCGAGTAACTTCCAAGTGTTCCTGGATTGATCGATTTGATCCTCGCGAGCACGGATTGTATCCTCGCGATCTTAGCAAGAGGGTAAGATTGTTCTTCTCCTCGCTCTTTGCCGGAGGTGTGTCGATTCTTGGTTGCGGCGGCGTTTTCCGCCAGTCGAGATAGCTCGAAGGTATTCCTGGTGCCAGTGGTTCGTGTATGCCGGAAGTAATCACGTTCGGCGCGGGCCTCCAATAATTCCCACCGGATAGGTGGCGCGTCGGCTCCATCCCGAACAAGCCAAACTAAGAAGGATCGGTCAAGTAAGAAAAGATAGGGAAGAACAAGGAAAGAATAACTAAGGAAAGTCGGTAAAAGTCGGCCTAAGTCAAATCAAGTATGACTATGGATTCTCCAAGTATAAATTTTAGCTTAACCTAAACATCAATAATATGGTTCTATGCCATTTTTGAAATCGATTTCACAACTTAATTAGTCAAGTCACGGTACTACCCAACACACCGGTCAGGGTCCTATCCTGGGGGCATTTCGGTGTAAGTTTCCATCTTACTAGCCGAGCTCGATACCATAAATCATCACGCCCAAACGTGACGCGACAACGATCAATCGCTAAAAGTAAATAAATCAACAAATCGAAACCAAAGATACAAAATTCAAGGAAAATAGAGTCTAATGCGTGAATTTAAAATAACCACAGTACAAATTACATCTTAAGGTCCGGCAAAGATCCGAATACAACCCAAAAGATTATCTTAATTAACTTATAGTCCAAACAAATAAAATGAAGGAGTCCAACAACAAATAAAAGAAAAAGGAAATGTCGCTCCACAACACCGATAGGGATTCAATCAGTAGGTTCGGTGCCTTGCCGATTTCTTCATCTAAAGGTTAGAAAAACGGGAGGGAATGAGACAAAAATCTCGGTGGATGGGGTGATCGTGTGCAAGTGTGGCGATATAAATAGTTAATGCGAGAAATTTAGTTGTATGAAAACGTGTGAGAGATGATGCATGATTTCACACACATCCACAAGCGTCGTGATAAACATATTAAGTAATATACTTATACAATTTGAGAAAACAGATTCATGGTCAAGCGGCACTATGGTCCAAGTAAACATGAGGATTGCGTGCGATTTGTAACGCCAATCCTATGCAAGACAAGTAGCGGTTGCGTACATTTGATTTGTAGCGCCAACCTATGCAATACAAGTAAGCGGTTGCGTCACGGATTTGTAGCGCCAACCAAGCGGGTCGATTAACTCCGGAATCGTGTGGATCGGTGACGATTCCTTCGTTCTTCCTTGTAACTCCCCGAGCAAGATGGTCAAGACTGTCACCTTATCGCTCCACAGCAAAGACAAAATCCACAGTGGAGCTAGCAAGTGCTTGGATTTGTCATAATCATGATTATACCTCAAGTACTACGACCGCTTCCCTTGGACAAACTCCGTCCCTCGGTTGCGGGATTAGGACGATGGGGAAGAGTGGAATAGCGGAGCCGCCGGTTCCATCCCCGACGTATCCATTCCGATTGTGAGCTCGACACACCAAGTTGACTCAGCGAGAAATTAAGTACACGTTCGTAGTCAACCAGGCATCAGTATATTGATTCGGGAAGTTAGTTCATAAAAAGTTTTCGAAAATTTGCGTAAAGTAATTATGGCGTTGGTGGAGTTATTTGGATGAAGATGATTATCGGGAGGATAAGCAATCTTCGATATCTTGAAAGATTAGGTGGAACATAAGTCCGTTATAGATTCGAAATCGCAACACGAGGAAGTCGCCCGCGATTGGGTTTTAATCGGTCAAGACGATCCGATAAGTCAAGTAGTTTTTGAGAAAATAAAATATTTTAATTAATAACTAAAGTCGAGGGTCCAGGGCTGTTTTAGTAAATGAAAAATAATTTAAGTTAGGTCCTTGATAAAAAGAAAAATTTACAATTAGCCCCGTTTTGTAAAAACCAATACTTTTGGGGTTAAAAATTGAATAAATAAATATCCCGACCTTGAAAAATTATGAGGTCGGTTCTAAAATCTCTAAATTGTTCAGAGATTCAGGTTTTTAAAGTTTTGAGGTCGAGTTTTTATAAAATTCTCACATTGGCCCCAAATTTGTTAAAATTGTCATTTCGGGCCTTAAGTTTAAAATAATCGGAACTCACAAACCGGGAGGGCTTTTAATGTGATTCCGGTTGGAAAATGTCACTAAGGTTAGTGGGATATTGGAACAAAAACAGTTTTAAAACGCCACAAGTATAGGTCCCTTAACTTTTGAAAATCTCATTTTTGTCCCATTTTGAAATAATTGCCTTTAAGGCTTTTAGGGGTCCAATTGTTATGAAATTTGAACCTTAGGTCCAAAATATAATTATGTTATAGTTAAATTAGTATTTCCAGGTGCATGGGCTGCATAAGTCCTGGAAATTTCATTTGGGTCCTCAAGTTTAATCTTTTACAATTTGGTCCCTCAATTTTTAAAAATTACTTTCCAAGCTCTAAACACTTGGATTTTTGGAATACACTTAAAATATGTTATTTCCAGTCCCTTAAGAGTTAAAATTTCAAATTTCAAAATTAGGGTCTGGTACAGTTTCGAAAATTTGCAAAATAGCCCCTAAACTTCTCAAATTTTACAATCTAGTCCTTGGGCTTTCAAGGGTTGATTTTATTTATCTAAAAACTCTTAAAACTTTATTAAAATATCAAAACATAATTTTTGAACCTGAGTTCAGTCCCAAAAATCGAAAATTACAGAGGGGTCCCTTAAATTTTATTTTTCTTGCAATTAAGTCCACCAACTTTCCATTTTTGCATTTTAAGTCCAAAAGTTGAAATTTAATCAATTATGCTCGACTTGTCCAGGTTATAAATCATTCAAAACATAGATTTCAAGAGTCATACACATACATATCCTTCTCATACAAAATTTCATCAAGTATAACAATAAAATGTGCATGTATGCCCTATTTTTCGATAAATCACATTTTTGAGCAACACTTGAGAATTTTTCCAACTTGATACAAGAAAATAGCATGCAATACATAATATATATCTCAAGTGCTCAATAACAAAATACTACATGCATATTTTCAATTTAAAACACCTAGAAGTTGAAAGAATTTTTCCACCCACCTCGTAGTAGTTTCTCGGGTTGATCTAAAATGTGGTCTTCTTCCTTGAATCAACTTCTTGACTAAAACTCTTGAAGATCAGCCCCTAAATGGTATCCAAACCATATTTTGGTGTTAAAATTAAAGTCTCAAGTCAAAAGAAAATATACTAGTACCAAATGGTTACTACTCACCTTAATATCTTCAAGTAGTCTCAAAAATGGAAATTTTCCTTCAAGCCTCTAACCTCCACTTGAGATGATGTAGGTCAGCCCCTAAACTCCAAAAATTTATATTCTTGAGTCAAAAATTAATTCTTCATGTTGTCAAGAGAAAAATACTAAAACCATAATTTTCTCACCTTAATAATATGAAATCTTGAATTTCCTCTTCAAGTTTGTAGTCAAATCTAGGTCTCTAATTCTTCAAGAATTTTCTCTAGGAGTACCTCAACAAGAAGGATTCAACATTATTAGATGGTGAAGGTATAAGGTTGAGGATTGGAGAAGAAAAATAGAGTTGGGAGAAATGAAGATATTCTTACCTTATGCTTGAAGAATTTGATCCTTTAGAGAGGAAAATGGAAGCAAGTCTTGTGTTTTTATGGTAATTATGAAATGAATAATATTGATAGATAAAGAAAAAAAATAACAAAATGATTGATTCCCCTAAGACAAGGAGCCAAAAGTTGGAGGGAATAATAATCATGGTGTTGGTATTTTTATTTATTAGAATTTGGTGGAAAGAAAAGTTTGTCCATCCTTTAAGCATGTGACCAAAAGTTGAGAAAAAAAAATTAATATATATATGTAAATATATATATATATATATACATATATAATTGTAGGTCTTGAAAAGAATATGAAACAACCTCCCCATTTATGGTAATTTTGAAATTTTAAAAATATAAAAAAATATTTTTTTTTTTTTTTAAAAAATTGATTGGGAAATTGGTTGGGATGAATTATAGAATAAGATGAAATATTAGGATAAGGATTGGAATGTACTCCTAAATTGTTGGAGGTCTAATATTCCTAAAGTACTAGTCATTCGATCAAGTATTAATACTAGAGGAAGAATATAAAATTGCTAAGCTCTAAAAATGCGAAATGCGTAATTGACGTTGGAAGGAATAAATAAAAATAGAGTCGAGTTTCATTAATAATAGGTTTGTGATACATAGCCAAATAAATAATCACTACATAACACCGAATCTCACGTTAAAATTCGGGGTCTCACACTCTGCGCAGCACGAGAGGGTTAGATACTAATGAGTAGAACAGGCAAATATATTAACCACTAGCATAAAAACATGAACAGAAGGGGTCGATTTGGGATACTACTAACTAATATCAACAGCAACGAATTATAGTTTGATGCAATGCAAACTATGCAAACATGAAAGCTAGGTTGTGTAAGTCGGTACCAGAATGGGGCTGCCTTTCCTGCTCCCACTGTTCCATATTAGTGATGGACGTCGTTTACATAAAATTCTACACACACATATATATGTATAATTATATGCAGAATACTTGATCTCTGTCCAAGACACTTCCTCTCAGTTTCGATGTACAACAATAAGAAACTCAGCTTCAAAATCCTTGAATTGAACTTCAGCTTCAAAATCCTTGAATTGAACTTCATTTTCAATTTAACTTCCCACTCGACACTAGCTTCTAAAGGTTATTTACCCACTATCTTCATATGGATTGTCTTAAGGGATAATTACAAAAACACCCTTAAGGTTTGGGCTAATTACAAAAAAAAAAAACCAGAGTTCTTTGAAAATTGCAATAACGGTTTGATTCCGTCTTACATTTTTCCTGGTGATTTTCGAAAACATTTCAAAAACCCTGACATTTAAAAATATTACGATTACCCCTTATGTTTAAGATAAAACGAAACCTGAAGGGATTTTTGAAATATTGAAACATGTCTGGGTTTTGTTGTAATTAACTCAAACCTCATGGTGTTTTTGTAATTATCCTTTGTTTTAATTGAAAGAAATGTGGTAATCTTGACAGTACATTTACACTGCAGTTCGAACACAAGTACGTGCTTCAAAATTACAACTATAAAGATACCCTTCACACTATTATATGATTCAATGGTAGCATAGAAACTGCAACAAGAACACATTATGTATATTAGGTAATTGCTTCCATATTTTGCCTTTAAAGAACAGGCCATGAGTATTTGGCAGGGTTTCCAATTGTTAGAATTTTCTCCTTCACAATATTAGAAACCAATATAAACTGAAACCACAAAATCTAAAATACATTACAGCATTTGCAGTTGTTTCATTTAAAGATTAAATAACTAATCATTAAACAAAAAGAAATAAATTATGAGCTATTATCATAAATACATTGTTTAGCTTGTCATTTTGTTCTTCAAGATAAACAAAATATAGAAATCAGAAAATACGTTTAAAAATGAATTTAAGGAAAAACAAATGCACTTTAAAGTACACATACAAAAGAACGAACTCACACATTCTAACCACTGATGCCATACAAGGTTAACAAACATAAATGTTGGTGCATTCATTGATATTAGAATTAGATTCACGATTTCAACTTGGAATATGAGTTGAACTATAGAGTGACGAATATATACCAATTTTATGGAACATAAGAGAACTAGATATGCACAAACCGTATGATTTGAGCACTCACTTCTAAGTTCTAAACAAGAGAATTATCTTCAAGAGACCAGCATGTTTATAAAAATGCATGACTCATGGTTCCAAACACACTAGAAGATCAATTGTCGCAAGTTATCAAACATCTAACTCAAATATCAATAGTTGGAATAGCATATATATGTGTGTGTGTGTGTGGATAAGGCACTAGAAGATCAATTGTCGCAAGTTATCAAACATCTAACTCAAATATCAATAGTTGGAATAGCATATATATGTGTGTGTGTGTGTGGATAAGGAAAAGTGTAATGTAAAATCAGAAGAGGCTACATATAAAAAGAATGCAGCAGAAGAAGCTGTTTAACATCAATAGCAACACTGACTAAATAAATCGTTTAACGTATGTTCTATTAATGTATATGTGTATATATATAATGTTAGACTAAAAACAAAAGACAAATATAAAGAAAGAGAAATTGAAATAATATTTATGTTAATATTTATAAAGTTTGAATAACCATTTATATTCTTTCAAAAGATGGATAATTTGTTAATATTTATATATTTACAATTGAAGTACACTTTCAGTTAGAAATATAAAATATTTTAATAGTATTTTTCTTCTTTTTAAAAATAATTTCTATATTTATAAATTATGAAATTACTTAATATTGTAAACTATTCTTATTTTATTTATAGTTGAATTGAATATATTTCCAATAAAGAAATGTGATTTTTATAATATTTTTTATTTTTAAAATCAATATTCAATGAGTAACTTAAACCAGAAAAGGAAACAGAAAAACATGTTTGTTTCGAAATAGTTTTAATAAAAGATTTATTTAGTAAAATATTTGAAGGAAATAAATTTTTTAATTCTATAATATGAAATTCACAATTTAAATAAAAATTTAAAATTATAAAACTAAACTCAATTTTTTTTATCATGAATAATATTCTATTATTTTTTAAAATTTATTTAAAGTTTGAATTAAAGAAAATCCACTAGCAAGTAAAAGTTTACCTTTTATAGCAGGTAACGCCGTAACGGGACTAAAAGTCCGAATTTTTAAAAGGACTGAATTCAAAGTCAAGAAAAAAAAAAAGACTAAATCTCCGAGAGGCTCCACTTACAGGACTACAAACAACTTTGCCTATAATATAATTTGGCTACATCCATGTTTACGATATATATCTAATAACTTTACTGTGAAAAGCCAGCAATAATTGTACAGCAGGGTCACTCGCCAACTTACAAAACTTGTAGGAAAGAATAACTCTGCATCAGCACATACCTAGGCAATGAAGCATGCTGCCTTTGTACAGGAGTGCTTCTTTCACCTTTACCATAGTGCTCTTCAAGATGGGCAAACTGTTGCTTGAACCGATCAACGCCACTAAAATACATAAAGTGATAAAGACAGTGTATCATAAATCTCAATGGTTAACAATAGGAGAAACAATCTTTCTGTTCCAAAACCTTATCCAAAGAAAATGGCTCACTTCATCAACATACAGAAAAAGTTCAAAATCTCCAACTTAAATAAACAAAGTAAGGAGCAAGAAAAGAGTAGCAAGTCAATTTGATAGTAAATGTGCAACAACAGTTCTGAAAATCAGGAGAAATAACTCATGAGCAGAATGACATCAACATAATGCACATTGGCATCCTTATGTATGAAAAGGATCCAGTAAGATGTCATTCCCACACTTACAGCAGAGGACAAGGTGTTTCAGAGGTTGAGGATCATCATTATTAGTATCAAGCAGAAAGTCTATAGGAAGTTTGTTGACTTTTATATGTGGCCTATATTGATGAGAAAAACTTTCAAGTAACCAAAAGCTGAATACATTATGCAAGGATAAGATGAAAAGGCCAGTCAAATAATGACAGAACAAATGGTATATCATAGTGCTATAAGAAAACTTCAAAGCAACATACCATGTAATACATATAATCTCTAAACACCTAATGCTTATATATATAAAATAGCATGTTACCTATTAGCCAAAGGAAAATAAAGTTAGTTAATTTAAAAGCAACATACAATGTCGTACATATAATCTATAAACACCTAATAATTATAGATATAAATAGCAAGTTGACTATTAGCCAAAGGTAAATAAAGTCAATCTACCCATGCATAACTGGTCTAACCTTGGGCACATAAAGCCTCTAGTCTGATCTCCACCACGGAGATATTCCTGCAGCATCTGAGGATGATACTCTAGAATCTGTTTGCTTGAAATAAAGTACCATGAATAAGAAAGAGTTGACAAATACAAGAAACCATGCTTCAGAAGCAAATTTATGCCAAAGGCCTACCTCCCTATAAATCAACTCTCGAACATCATCTTTAGTCAGGTTTCTTCTCTCAAATTCAAACTCAAGCTGTGATATGGGTTGATTGCATGGTTCGCGATTCACATTTGCCAGCCCATGAAAGTAAGGATCAGCCAATGCCTGCAAACATAACCATCCATAAATGTTTCTATTAGACATCATGATAATAAGAAATGATAAACCAATAGACCATTGTAAATTACTTCTTCAGCAGTTGGTCTATCTTTAGGATCAAACGTGAGGAGCTTCTCCAGTAAGCGAAGAGCCAACGGATTGGCATTGGGAAATTTCCGCACAAATGGAACAGGTTGTTTCTTCCGCATAGAGCTGAGGTATCTCCTCGCCTTTTCATTTCTGATCTGCCATTTTTATTGAAATTAAATTCTGTTACAAACATTATGCCACAAGGAAAACTCATCTTAGTTCAGATGAACATTGAAGCACAAGAAACATAGAGTTTTTCTTAATAACATCCTTAATAACTATTAACTAAACTAATGCAAAAAGCGTTTGTTTAGAATGGGAATCAGAATCTAATGAAGTAACCAGATTAATTAACTCACTCTTGCAATAGATTCGGGAGGAGGAGTACCAAGCAAATCTGTCATCAAATCTAATTGGTGCACCACATTTTTCCCAGGGAACAATGGCTTTCCAGTGAGCATCTCAGCAAATATGCATCCAATGCTCCAAATATCAATAGCAGGAGTGTACTGCAAACAAGAAAATCATACAAACTTTATGAAGTAAGCACACAGCATTATGCCACCCATAAATATCATAATTCTCTAGAAATTGATTACTTCCAGAGTAAATAAAATTAGTCTTTGTTTTTCAATGCTATCCACTAGATGCATTGTCATTTGAGAGCTAAACAAGTTCATTTTATAAAGTTTCTCTACACATTTCCTAGTAAGCCTATAATGCAACTAGAGATGAAAAATATTTTGAGCCATGCACTGTTCATGTACATATGAAGTCAAAGCAATCATATTGCAAGTTCAAGACGGAAGATGATCCTTCGAGATAAAACTGATTATTAGCTTGAGTTAGTGTTAAAAATTCTATGCTCAGGATTTAGACATGACAAACTAAGAAAAAGTTAGGCATCAAGTACAAGAAATGAAATAGCATCTTCTACCCCCTCAAAAGTACTAAAATAATGTTGACTAACATCTGTTCCCTATCCCCACTTCAGAAAAGGACGAAGACAAGTTGAAGAAGAAATGTGATTAGCATTAATAAAACCAATAAAGGCATGCAACTCCAACTAGGGAAAAAAGTCATATTAGCAACAGGACATTTTATGATGAAAAAGAATGCACCGAGACCTCAGCAGAAATATAGGCTTACTACAGAGAAAAAGGAACCACACAACTCCGGAGCACGATACCACCGACTTCCAAAATAATCCTTTAACAAATGAAAACCAAAAGCAAAAGGTTAGCTAGTAGAACACTAAATATCAAAATTACTTAAAAGTACAAAAACTCCATAGAGGTAAAACTTACAGTCCAAGATATTGCTGATGAGGCACTACTAAATGACACACGTGCCAGGCCAAAATCACAAATTTTCAACTTACAGTCAGCATCAGCAAGTATGTTCTTTGGATTTAAGTCTCGGTGAAAGATATGTGCTGTACAAAGAGAGATATACATATCATTGATATGGAGATAAATTTTCTTTCCTAGATGTCGAAAGAAGAAAAATGAAGGAAAGTTTCCGCATGTAGCTTTCGAACATGAAAACCTGTGTGAATATACTTCAATGCACGCAGAAGCTGGTACATGAAAAATTGATAATGCTCATGTGTTAAGTCATCGTTCGCCTTAATTACTTGGTGAAGGTCAGAATCCATCAACTCAAACACAAGATAGATATTTCAAAATCTCGACGAGAAGGAGGAAGCACGATATGCTTTAATTCAACAATATCAGGATGCCGTAGCAACCGAAGGAGCTTAATTTCTCTGAGGATTTGCGTGGCATCAGGAACAAGCTTGAAGACATCAGTTATCTTTTTATTGCAACTCTTTCTCCAGTATGGATATCAACTGCAGAACATACGATACCTGAAATACCTTTCCCTATAACTTCTTGAATTTGATATCTGTTTTCTGCCTCATATTCAGTGAAAAAATCTGTTTGTAGTCTGCTCTGCCAAATCTATCAAGGAAAATGAAACTAACATTCAAAAACACGAAACAAAAGAGGAATTTGAAGCTGTTGTGCAGGCACTAAACAATTACAGACATATTGTTGCCAATTAGAGGACGCTTCGGTCCATTTTTTCCTCAGATCAAATGATAGATAAAAAATCACTCTTTATCTTTCAATTAGTATTTTGAAATATACAAATCTCTATGGCGAGACATTTCTGATTTAAAATTTACATGAGTAATTACACGACCAACTCATGACAACAGTTTCCGAATGAAATAATCCAATCTCAAAACTAAATAAACAACAAATAAATTTCAAAGGCATCATAACTCTCCCATTCCCAGATTGTTATGGAGATAGCCTTTTAATATTCACACACATAAGAATTCTTCTACTTTTTTAGAGAATGCAACAACTGAAACTCTAATTCATAATTCCGACATGGACCATTTCGTCTGTTACCCGCTCATAGAATCTAGACATGAAATCCCCATTGCAAAATTCATGCGTACACTCATTTATCTTAAACTTTTCGATCAAATATGTAATTGGGGTTTCAGTCAAAAATTCCGAGTCCCTAGGATTTAATCGACAGAGACGAACGAAATACATTATTCGGAGGCCGAGAAGCTGAGAAATCAATCAGGAATGCAGATTGTACCAATTTTACCTCCATTAAAGGGCTGCCCAGATAATCTCGTGGCGATAATCCAGACAGAGAACCGTAGCCATGATTAAAACTAGACGACGCAGAGCTGATGATGCTAGGGCTCGTGGAGTCACACAAAGCAAGTTCCCTGAGAAGCCCTCTGTGCAGCACCACCTCCACCAATCTCTCCCAATTGTCATAGTTCTTAGACATCTATACAACTTCGTCAAGCCTCTTTGTTAGGTATCGATTGTTTTGTCATCTCGCCGGATCGAAATGGCCGATGAATATTACAAATTCTAACAAATAGAACTATTACAATATACGGCCTACGGGATAGGGATTACGGGATTACAAACCGATTCTAATAAAGCGACAAAATACAATAATATAAATCGAAACTATAATCCCGGCCAATCGAAACGTGACGTAAAAATCGAGTTTTACCGAGACTAACTGCGGGCAAAGAACACAACACAGAAGTCGAGCTCGAATCCTTCGGCCAGAACTGTGGAATCCCCAATCAATCCTTCAAGAAACCAGGGCACGAAACCGAAGGGAGGCCAACAAATGACGCACCACACCGAGCCGCCACCGGAACCCACAAACCGAGCGGCCACGGAGAGAACCACAAAGGAATCGTCGCCGAAGGGACCCACAAAGGACCGAAACTCAAAACCCCAAACCCCGTCGAAACCCTACGGTAAAAGACCAACTTAAACCGAATAATCTCACTTGAACTCACAATGATTCACAAAAGAATCAAAGAGGAAGAGTTCTTTGAGATTTTTGGGAGGAGAGTTCTCTGTTACGCTACCAAAAGGAGAGGCGATTATGGGTCTCTTCACTTAGGGTTTAAGGGGTTTGTGGGTTATTAAGGACAAATGAGGGGTTAAGATTAATTGCCCTCAAATCCAACTACCACTTCAAAGTTTGTGGGCTTGGCAACAACCAGTAGTATCATTTGGGCGAAGGAATAAAATGTGATATGGGCCACAATACCAACATTTCTCCACCTTCGCCCAATGGGTTATCGAGGATCATGGGGCAAATAAACGATTATCATCATCGCCGATCTTTTTCACTATGCACATAAGATACGGTGAGAATACGAGTTATAGTAAGCACAAAGCAAACTATAACACAAAGCGGACATCGCAAAGACGCAAAGAAGTGATAAAGAACTATAGCGACACGGACACGGTGGAACAATCTTATTGCACACATAGTACATTAAGACAAGTTATAACAAGCACACAACAAGTTATAATCGATCAAGTGCGATATATTTGTTCAATCACGGGTGTCAAAATTAATTTTCGTACTGTGATTGAAATTTACTAACAGCAAACATTTGGTACCCATATCACAGGATTAAATTCGAGGAAGGTATTTTTCAAGATAGACTATACCTTTCGCAACAACATCACGAATGTAATGAAATCTAACATCAATATGCTTAGTCCTATCATGAAAACAGGGTTTTTGCGGTTGAATTCGGATCGACTATCGAAAACACAACAACATCACCTTTAAGAAAGCCGATTCGGATATTAATCCCTTTAACCAAATAGCTTCTTTTTAAGGCCTAGATTAAAGAACATATTGATTCGATCGTAACAAAGCAACAATATGTCAGAATCGAGATTTCCACTCACACACAAGAACACGTAAAGTAAAAACATATGAAGTTGTTGATTTTTCGTTATCTCTATCATTAGCATAGTTGGAATCAACATAACCCTTCAATTTAACACCTTCAAACAGATTTAGAAAATTTCACCCTAAATTCACGAATGTTTCAAGTACCTTAACAACCATTTCAATGCATTCCAATGAGGCATACCAGGATCGGACATATAGCGACTAAACAACTCACAAAGATACGCAATATCCTACTAAGTACTAACCATCAAATACATGACAGATCCTATAAAGCATTTGAATAAGGCACATTTTTCATAAGATTCACATCATGGGCGGTTTTAGGAGACTGTTCTTTACTCAATGTAAAAAATGACCAAAGGCACATTCACAAAGTTTAGAATCGGCCATAGAAAATTTACTCAAAATCTTTTCAACATAAGAAACTCGATTTAGAAAAATCATAGAGTTTTTTCTATCTCTAAAAATGTTCATTCCTAAAATCCTTTTAGCATCTCCCAAGTATTTCATGTCAAACTTAAGACTTAGACAGTTTTTAACATGTTCAATGACTTTAACACAAGGACTAATTAACAAAGATGTCATCAACATAAATCAACAAGAAAACAGTATTTTAGCATCTTCTTTAAAATACAAACAATGATCATAAGAACTTCGTTTAAATTTCAAAGAAAGCATGCAATCATCAAATTTCTTGTTCCAACATCTAGAGACTGTTTCAAGCCATACAAGGATTTTTTAAGCAAACAAACAAAATCGGATTTTTTTATCAACAAAACCAAAGAGCCGCCGATATAGATTTTTTCATCTAAATCACCATGCAAAAATGCGTTTTGACATCCATTTGTTTTAATTCCCAATTAAATTGAGCACATAAAGCAAGCATAATTCGGACAAGTGGTAAACTTCACAACAGAGCAAAGATTTCGTATAATCTATCCCCTCTTTTTGAGTAAATCCCTTAGCCACTAACCTAGCTTTAAATCTAATGATTCACATTCATTCTTCACCTTAAAAATGACCATTTACACCCACAAACAATTAGAAGGTTTAGGCACAAGAATCCAAGTATTGTTAACATGCAAAGAATTCATTTCCTCATTCATAGCATTTAACCATTCAACAGAATTTTTAGATTTTAAAGCTTCTTCATAAGATTTAGGCTCAGAATTATCAATCGAGTCAAACACACTCGAAAACAAAATGAAGTCATATGAAAATCATCAAACCTCGCGAGGATGCCTAATGTTTCGTCTTGCCCTATCTCTAACAAGTTGATAATCATGCAAATATTCATTTTCCTGGTTCATTTTCATCAATGGTTTCATCATGCACAACAAAGATCATCATGATTTTCGTGTAAAACAGTTCATTTTCATGAAAAATCTGGTTCATTTTCATGCAAAATCGGTTCGATTTGGACATATTTTCATGATTTTCATGCACAACAAAGATCGGAAAAATATCCACACTAGGAACATGCTCCACCTTATTAGGTGTACCATTTTTAATCGACATAGGCATAGATAAGCATGGCATTTGATTCATTAAATGTCACATCCCTACTAATTAAAACTTTAAAACCAGGTTGAGATTTTAACCACAACCTATAACCTTTAACACCTTCGGGGTAACCAAGAAAAACACATTTCACAAACCCCAGGTTCAAGTTTATCAAGTTTTTGATGTGCAAACGTAACATCCAAACACCTTCAAGTTAGAAAAATCGATTTCTTTACCCGTAAACACAAATTCAGGTATTTTACCACTTAAAAGGCACGAAGGAGATCGATTAATCACATAGCGGCTTATTAAAAACAGACTTCACCCCAAAACTTTTTGAAAGACGAACAAGCAAGCATACTTCTCACCCTTTCAAGTAAAGTTCTATTCATACGTTCCGCTACACCATTTTGTTGCGGTGTATACGGATCATTTTTATGCCTTTTAATACCGATTCAAAGACACAAATTATCAAGTATGGACATTACAAAATTCAAGACCATTATCGATTCTTAGGATTTTAATTTTCTTTCTGTTTGATTTTCAATTAAAGTTTTCCACTTTGTTTAAACACATCAAACACATCATATTTGTTTTTCAACAAAAACACCCAAACTTTTCTTGAAAAATCATCAATAACAGAAAGAAAATACCTAGAACCACCATGTGTAGTAACACTCGCAGACCCCACACATCGGCATGCAAATACTCAAGAATTTCATAAGAGGTGATTTATTAGGGGAGGGGAAATAGGAAATTTCACTCTAGAATGTTTGCCAAGAACACATGAATCACAAAATGGCATACAAGATAATTTATCTTTTCCAAAATAACCATTTTTTCGCAAAATTTCAAGACCTTTAGCACTCATATGACCCAAACGTTTATGCCATAAATCGTTTTGTCATTTTAGAGCCACGCACAAAGATTCACAGAATTTTGCAAGCTAGATTCAAGTTCAAAGAATACAAACATACAAATTTCTCCTTTTAACCGCTTTGAAAATTACTAAGTTTCCTTTCAAAATTTTCATTAACCCTTTTCCCCATTTTCCTCTAAACCATCATCCTCAAGAGAAGCACACTAAATCAGATTGCTACACAATTCAGGCACATGCCTCACATTTTTCAAAGTCAAAACATAGCTTTAATCAAATTTTAAACATACATCACCAATACCAACAATATTACATTGTTTTTGATTAGCCAATGACACGGAACTATGCAACACTTCTTTATAATTAGAAAATAGCCTTTTAAATGGTGTCATATGAAAAGTGCAACAGAATCAACAAGCCATTCGGTTTCACACACGAGAATTTGAACGCACGTAATTCACATCAAGACAATTTTCATAAACCATAAAGACATCGTGCACATTTTCACTTGTAGAAGCCATATTAGCATGCTCATTTTGTTTAAAATTTGATTCCTCTCTTTTTTATTAGGGCATTCCCTAACATAATGACCACTTTGACCACATTCATAGCACTTCCGATTTTTAGGCCTGACTTAGACTAGACTTACTATTTCCTTTTTCTTAGCAAATTTCTGGTTGTTATTATTACCGGTTTTATTAAACCCGTTTTGAGAGCGTCCTCTCACATGCATAACCTCACTTAATTTTGCCTAGAACTCTATTGACTTTTAAATCCAATTCTTTGCTTTTAAGGCCATTCACTACAAAGTGTCAAGTGTGATCGTGTCCCTACCATACTTAATAAGCAGATTTAACATCACCATAAGACTCAGAATAGCATTCAAAAGCACAATCGAGTATAATCATCAATATGCTTATCACCCGTCAACTTAATATCTTGAATTAATTTGGTAAACACATCCAAATTTTCATCAATCTCTTTGTTTAAGTCAAGTTTAAATCAAAAAATTTTTCAAGCAAAAACAACTTACTAGGCAAAGAAGTTTCCGTATACAATTCTTCTAATTTTTCCCACAAAGCTTTTGCCAAGCAAGTTTACCAACTTTTCTAAGCACAGTCGAAAGGTTCAAAATTATAGAAGAATAAGCATACTCATCAATTTCAACTTTCTTTTCAAAGCAAAGATCTTTTTCACCATAAACACCACTAATGACTTTATAAACCTTTTCTTTGGATTAAAATCCCTTTCATTTTTTGTTGCCAAATAGAAAAATCAGTTTTTCCATTAACGGTTCAAGATTATAACTAGCACGGCCATTTTCACAAAAAACACAACAGTTTTTTTAAAACTCAAGGCACACAAAGCAAGTTATAATCACAGAGCAAGCAACAAACACACAAAAAAATTGAATACAAACAGGAGAAGACAAATAAGAGCCACAGATAGGTCAAACGGCTTTTTCGCCGGAGTTCTTTTAATACTAAATAAAAAACCGAAAAGAGCGACCAACCACGTAAAGACGATCAACCACGTAAGAGCGAGATATGGGGATCACACAGTAATCCCGGCAAATAAAGACTCAAGAAATAAACCGCGGCAAGCGGTATTTACACTACGAAAGCGATAAATCCGCGGCAGCGGCTACACTACTAAAAACAAGAAAGGTGAGTTAAAGCCTTTTTACTGCAGCGAAACCCCAGGGTAAGGGTTTAGATCGCACAATGGGGACGCCTGATACCATTGGTTAGTATCGACCCCCATTGTCATCTCGCTCCGGATCGAAATGGCCGACGATTGAATATTACAAATTCTAACAAATAGAACTATTACAATATACGGCCTACGGGATAGGGATTACGGGATTACAAACCGATTCTAATAAAGCGACAAAATACAATAATATAAATCTGAAACTATAATCCCGGCTGAATCGAAACGTGACGTAAAACCGAGTTTTACCGAGACTCCGAACTGCACGGCAAAGAAACACGACAGAAGTCGAGCTCAATCCTTCGGCCGTGAATCGTGGAATCCCCAATCAATCCTTCAAGAAACCAGGGCACGAAACCGAATGGAGGCCAACAAATGACGCACCACACCGAGCCGCCACGGGAACCCACAAACCGAGCGGCCACCGGAGAGAACCCCAAAGGAATCGCCGCCGAAGGGACCCACAAAGGACCGAACTCAAAACCCCAAACCCCGCCGAAACCCTACGGTAAAAGACCAACTTAAACCGAATAATCTCACTTGAACTCACAATGATTCACAAAGAATCAAAGAGGAAGAGTTCTTGAGATTTTTGGGAGGGAGAGTTCTTCTGTTGCCAAAAGGGAGAGGTAGATTATGGGTCTCTTCACTTAGGGTTTCGGGGTTTGTGGGTTATTAAGGACAAATGAGGGGTTAAGATTAATTGCCCTCAAATCCAACGGCCACTTCAAAGTTTGTGGGCTTGGCAACAAGGTAGTATCATTTGGGGGAAGAAGGAATAAAATGTGATATGGGCCACAATACCAACACTCTTTGAATCGAGAGACCTGGGATTTAAAATGCCACAACTACGGCAACATTTTTGGTATGATGGAGTCATCTTTCTCGGGATCGGGAGAACGTGTCAACGCATTTAGAGAGGAGTCGGGAGGGGGTCATTTTAATGCAATCGTCCAAGTAGTATTCTACGCGAAATTTGCATTTCACCCTTACATTTCACAATTTTAACACTTCACCCTTACATTTTTGCCGGGGCCAACGCCCAAGCCCATCGGGCCAATGCACAAAATCGAGCCAGTCGGACCAACCCAAAATCGTCGTTGTTTTCTCGGCTCAACCCAGCCCAAAACACATTTTTATGTGTAAAATGTGTTGGGTTGCTCGGTCGGGCCAAGTAATAGACCCAACTCGTTTGGCGGTAAAAAACACACTCAACCAGTCGATTCTGTCTAGTTGGGCGTACGGGTCGGATCGAAAATTGCCAACTCTATTACCAATTACCACCACCATTTGGCTAGGTGGTATCGCCTCCCTTTTTGTGGGAAGGTCATGGATTGTGGATGTGTGTGCGATAGAACCAAAGAAAAAAAACCTCATTAACTTGTATTTGTTCTTAACATTCTCCGGTGACATTTTCTAGTTAATTTTTTTGAAAAAACAACTCAACTACACTATGGTGCATCTTTTCCCCCACTTTTTCGGTCTAGAAAGTTTAAGCAAAAGGCGTTGTAACTTTTCGGTTACCTTCAATCCGGCCATCACGGGCCTAGCCATTTCGGCCCCCACACGATGCCGCGGCGCCCGGTCCACCCGGGCAGCCATATCCTCGGGACAACCATCGGTTTCACCCCGCTTGAGCTCATCAGAATGCGGCTCCAAAGATCCACCAGGCCGATTGGGGTAGGGATGGCCAATTCCTTCTTCTTCACCGTCAAGTCCACGACTAGCGACAAGCTCCCCGAACTTAACCGGGTAGGCTGCTGAACATCCGGCGGTCATGTACACGTACCCACAAACCAGCCGATCAAGCCACATACAAATCATTTACAAAGACAATCCACCCGTAGTCATAGCGAAAGACACCCCAATGTCACGGGCGTGACATCCTCCCGCACCCAATATGGTGTACGCCTCGTACACGGTCCACTCCACCCAAAGTGCATCAACGGCGCCCTTAGCAGCCCACCACACGTGTGCCCTCGCACACCAATCGCACTCGGAGACCGAGAGGATTCGCCGGATGATCGCCACCCAACATGTTCCGCTCCCGCCTACTCCACCACCCTTTTGGTAAGAGCGATTGGCGCAACCACGAAATTCAAATGTCGGGATGGCTCGATACCACTTGTCACGGACCTAGCCATTTTGGCCCCCACACGATGCTCGCGCGGCGCCCGGTCCACCGGGCCAGCTTATCCTCAAACAACCATTGGTTTCGCCTGCGCTTGGGCTCATCAGAATGCGGCTCTAAAGATCCGACCGGTTTGGGTAGGGATGGCCAATTCCTTCTTCACCGTCAAGTCACGACTAGCGACAAGCTCCCGAACTTAACCGGTAGGCTCGCTGAACATCCGGCGGTCATATGCACGTACCCACAAACCACCCGATCAAGCCACATACGGTCATTCATAGCACAATCCACCGTGAGTCATAGCGAAAGACACCCCAATGTCATGGGCGTGACATCCTCCCCACCCAATATGGTCTACGCCCGTACACGGTCTACTCCACCCGAAGTGCATCAACGGCGCCCCCCTTGGCAGCCCACACGTGTGCCCCTCGCACACCAATCGCACTCGGAGACCAGAGAGGATTCTCCCGGATGATCGCCACCCAACATGTTCCGCTCCCCCGCTACTCCACCACCCTTTTGGTAAGAGCGATTGGCGCAACCACGGAATTCAAATGCCGGATGGCTCGATACCACTTGTCACGGACCTAGCCATTTCGGCCCCCACACAATGCCGCTCGGCGCCCCCGGCCAGCCTATCCTCGAACAACCACTGGTTTCGCCTGCGCTTTGGGCTCATCAGAATGCGGCTCTAGCATCCGACCGTTTGGGTAGGGATGGCCAATTCCTTCTTCACCGCTCAAGTCACGACTAGCGACAAGCTCCCGAACTTAGGGTAGCTGCTGAACATCCGGCGGTCATATACACACGTACCCACAAACCACCCGATCAAGCCACATACGGTCATTCACAAGACAATTCACCAAGAGTCATAGCGAAATACACCCCAATGTCACGGGCGTGACATCACTTGTCACGGGCATAGCCTTTTCGGCCCCTACACGATGCTCATGGCGGCGCCCGGCCCACCCGGGCGTTTATCCTTGAGACAACCACTAGTTTCGCCCGCCTTGGGCTCATCAGAATACGGCTCCAAAGATCCGACCAATTTGGGTAGGGATGGCAATTCCCTTCTTCACCGTCAAGTCCACGACTAGCGACAAGCTCCCGAACTTAACCGGTAGCTCGCTGAACATCCGAAGCGGTCATATGCACGTAACCACAAACCACCGGATCAAGCCACATACGGTCATTCATAGCACAATCCACCAAGAGTCATAGCGAAAGACACCCCAATGTCACGGGCGTGACATCCTCCCCACCCAAGATGGTGTACGCCTCGTACACGGTCTACTCCACCCGAAGTGCATCAACGGCGCCCTTGGCAGCCCACACGTGTGCCCCTCGTACACCAATCGCACTCGGAGACCGAGAGGATTCTCCCAGATGATCGCCACCCAACATGTTTCGCTCTCCCGCCTACTCCACCACTCTTGGTAAGAGCGCTTGGCGCAACCACTTTAATTCAAATGTCGGGATGGCTCGATACCACTTATCACGGGCCTAGCCTTTTTGGCCCCCACACGATGCCCGTGCGGCGCCCGACCCACCCGGCTAGCCTATCCTCGGGACAACCCTTTGGTTTCGCCCGCTTTGGGCTCATCAGAATGCGGCTCCAAAGATCCGACCAGTTTGGGTAGGGATGGCAATTCCTTCTTCACCGTCAAGTCCACGACTAGCGACAAGCTCCCCGAACTTAACGGGTAGGCTGCTGAACATCCGGCGGTCATGTACACGTACCCATAAACCAGGCGATTGAAGCCACATACAATTATTCATAGCACAATCCACCAAAGAGTCATAGCGAAAGACACCCCAATGTCACGGGGCCCGACATCCTCCCCCCACCCAAGATGGTGTACTCCCCGTACACGGTCTACTCCACCGAAGTGCATCAACGGCGCCTCCTTGGCGGCGCCCACACGTGTGCCCCTCGCACACCAATCGCACTCGGAGACGGAGAGGATTCTCCCAAATGATCGCCACCCAACATGTTCCGCTCCCCGCCTACTCCACCACCCTCTTGGTAAAGAGCGCTTGGCGCAACCACAAAATACAAATGCCGGGACGGCTCGATACCACTTATCACCGACTTGTTCCTCAACAACGACCGTGCGGCCTTAGCTCCTTCAATCGCCCGCTTTGTTGCGACTAGCTAAGTCAGCCTCACCTAAGTGTTTTGTGTGTGAAGAAGTGTAAGAAGATGGCTAAGAAGAGAACACACAAGAAAGTTTTGAAAGGAACACTTATATCAGATACCGTCCTAGTCTCAATCATAAACGATGCCGACCAAGGTAAACCGAACTTAGATCTTTCCTTGGTCTTGTTAATTATTACCGTCATTTCATACAGGGTACTAAGACAGGCGGCACCCTTGACGGACTGCTTAAGAAAAGGGAAAACATGGAAATGGTCCGAGAAGTGTCAAGAGGCGTTTGACAACCTGAAGGCCGCAAGAAGCCAGGAACCGGTCTTAGCATTGCCAGACTTTGGCAAGCCGTTCGAACTACACACTGATGCATCTGACTTTGCTATTGGGGGAGTATTGATGCAAGAGGGACATTTCCCTACCCAAATCGGTCGGATCTTGGAGCCGCATTCTCGATGAGAGCCCAGCGCAGGCAAAACCAAAGTGGTTGTTCGAGGATAAGTGCCCCGGGTGGGCGGGGCGCCGCTGGCTTCGTGTGGGGGCCGAAATGGCTGTGCCCGTGACAAGTGGTATCAGAGCCATCCCGGCATTTGAATTCCGTGGTTGCGCCAAGCGCTCTTACCAACAGGGTGGTGGAGTAGGCAGGAGAGCGGAACATGTTGGGTGGCGATTGTAACACAAATTTTTATTGTCTGCGAAATAACAAACAAGAAAAAGCGTACAAATTAAATATATGTGAATCAAAATAAAAATATATAGGTTACAATCCTTATTTCTCCTCTGATTCTTTTCTCCAAGAAAAATATCCGAGATTTGAGAGTTTGGAGTTGAACTCTTCAATTTGATCTTCTCCAAACTTGAATTTGAACTTCAATAACGTTAATTCGAGGGCTTGGCAGCTTGATCTCGAATCAAACGTAATATATATGATGATATTTGAGTTGAATATATGAACTTCTTGGTGAAATTGACCTTTTGATCTTCCTCCAAGATGGTTCTGACTTCAATAACGTTAATTCGAGGGCTTGGAAGCTTATTCCCGAATCAAACGCCGTATTTGAATGGACTCCGTGATGAACGCCTTGACTTTCGCCTTGAACACCATGGATCTCCTTGAATATATTCTTCTTGCCTTGAGAGAATTTCCTCCACCGCCTTCTTGCTTGGATTCTTTCCTTTGAATTGTGATTTAATTCCTTGAGAAGGACCCATATTTATAGTTGTAGGAGAGGGGTTTTAGGAAAACTCATATGGTGAGGACTCTAATTTGATTGGTCCTTTAAATTTAATATTATTTCTTTAATCACAAATCGTGATAATCATCAAGAGAAATAATAATAAATCAAGATAAATCTTGATTTATAAGAATTTGACATTTGACAATCTTTAATTGGCCAATAAATATATATTAAAAATATCAATAAATTAACTATTCAAATTAAGAATTAAATTTAATTAAATTCCCAAATATAAATAGAAATTATAAAATTGATATTTAATATAGAATTTCACATGTGTCACCATTTGATTGGTGCAAATTTAATTTGTCTGAACAACGCTCGAGACTTGTTCACGAACGACGCGCGTTTTGGCGTGAATAAGTCACGATAATTGTTTTGGCACAAACTTATTTGAAGCCAGATGAATCGGGAATTGACTTGACCTATAAGCTTTGCTTTTGGCGCTCTCAATTTGATGGGTTGTAGATATTTGAATTTGGGCTAGAATAAACATTGCCAATTCTGGCCCGCCTTTCGAACGTTCGATTCAATTCATTAATAGCATATATTTTCTTAACAAATTGGCCCATTTGTACTTCAGACCAACAAAAGCTCAGGCTCCAAAGAAGAATAAGTAAGTCTGCAACAATTCCTTAATCCAATAATCAAGCTTTATCTTTCTTTTCCAATTCAAACGGGCCCACATTTAAAATGAATTATGAGCTTAGAATTCCACTAAACTGATGATAAATATATCAAGTTTTCAACTTGAACAAAATATCAAAGCACAATTACATTACTCGAATATGATCAAGATGGGACCGTAAAGGAAGATTTTAAAGCCCATATTCACTTTGTTTATTTCAAAACTCATATGGGCTGCATGGATTTCTATGTATACAATCAATACATGAAGTATAAGCCCATATTTAACATACATAGTCAGTTTTCAAATTGATATCAATTCAGCCCCAATTTAAACATCATGACCGACTTAGAAGACGTCAAAAGTTTACTGTCCAACATAAACTGGAATTCCTGATCAAATTTGCTCTCCAACTGAGGCGCGCTTCTTAATTAGTTTATGATTCCTTTTCTTAGTAGGATATGGATTCTTCTGTATCTATAAAAGAGGCGCCCGGGTATATTATTTTTTCCATATTCAAGCGAGTAACAGATTTGTTCGCGGCTACACTTCGATTTCTTCTTCTATTCTCCCGATGTTCTTTTCTTGCGGCAGTGCTTCTTAGTTTTGTGTTCGTTTGTCGTCTTCGATTTCATCCTTGCCTGTTGTTGCTGTTTTCTGATTAATTCCGGTGAGTTCCATATACCCAGTTTCTGATTTTGTTTTCTTTCATATTTTGCATGTCGTCTGTTCGACAAATTGTTTGAAAGAGATTTTTTTTTTTACTAGATGAAGATTACATTCATCCTCTTTCTTATTTTTTCTTGTAGAGACATCGTGCGTAATAACCTGCTTGCGGCCTTATTTCCATGCTTGGGTGGACATTTTGATGAGAGAGTATTAATCACTTCTAATTTATCTACTCACTGTCTTTGTTTTGCTTGCACACCGTGCACGTCCAAATATATATCTTCAATAATTGTTGACAAGAAGCAATTTGATATTAGGTCCCAAGTCTCTAGTAGCATTTAATTCCCGTGTGTCTTTCTTTTCCTTTTTTTGACTTATTTGATTTTGTTCCCCTTTGCTTGTATTTTTTTTTGACAGATTCCACGATGGTGTATTTTAAAGATATTTCTTCTTCGTCCGCGTGCAACAATTGGTAATTCTTGACGACGAGAGTCACGACATCGAACGGGTACCATTTTGGCGGTTTATGATCCACTTATTGGTCGATATGCAAAGCAATGACCAAAGTTGACGAATCGACTTCACCTAAGGGAATGGTCTCGTGAGACTCCACCATCAAGGACTCCAAATCCAAGATATGGGCTCTAGAAGCAACCCATCACTGTGATTTGATGAGCCAATTTCACTACCGACTTTGGGGCGTAATATCATCGCAGGTGAAGCCCAATGGGGAGATCCAATCCGGTTTGGCGGCGAATTCCATTATGTCAAAGGCTATTGGGAGTGGACCGAAGACATCCTTAGTCTATGTAAGAACAAACTCCAGCGGCCCGTATATATGATTCGGTGTATGCTTCTTCTTCACATATGATTGCAATTCCAATATCGTCAAGGCGTTTTGCGGCGTGGTGTCCATCTACCAACACATTCTTTGACTTCCCATGGCGAATTATCTATATCATTGTGGGATCTGATACTCTAGTCGGCTTGCCTATGATCGGGTTTTTGTATGATGAAGTCGCTCCGAAAAGTGCCAAGGAGCTTATCGGTGTTGACGAAGTGGGACTTAGATTCCTCCTCGTTCATGAAACCACTTACTTCATGCGTATCATCTACTTAAAGGGAGCGCTCATGGGGATCACTACTCGCAAGTTTCTATTGATGATCGGATCAACTTTTGGTTCAAGAAGGCTACGAAGATGATCCACCTCCCATGCGCAAGGAGAGGAAGGCCCTCCCCCCACGTAAGGAGTAAAATCGAACATCCCGAGTCGACTCATAATCCACTTGGTGACATCGACGCATACATGGTGAATGGTCCCCCTGTGAGAAGGCTTTATTTTCCAAACTTGGTGTCAAGGAGAGCTCGATGGAGAAACATACTTGGCGGCATATTTGGCTTGTTGGCTATGCTTATTTGTTCTTCCAAACGATGATCTCAACTTAATACGCCCGACACTTTTAAGATGGCGAGTCTCTCATGGCGTATGGGCAAACGATGGGCCTTCATTGTTTTGGTTTTAGCGAGTATCTTGAGGTCCGAATAAGATTGCAAATTCTCCGAGGCCATCCAAGGTGTATTCAACGTTTCCCCGTCCACTTTGTCTATGGGTGGTTGGCTTATTACTTCAAAACTCATAATCAAGTTTGGCAAGGACAAATGGCCCTAAGATGGCGATCTTTTCGGCGAGTGGGACACGCGAAATACTATGAACCCAAAGAAGCTCATGACTAATCCACAAAGGAGATTGGATTTCTTGGACTTGTACTATGATTACGAAGAACAAGGATTTTCACTATGTTGATAATGGCAATGCACAAAAGTTTGAGCAAGAATACTTCATCGCCATTCGCTCAAGTTATCTTTCCTGCGACAAGGTGGGCGTTTTGTGATTGAGCCTTACGGTCCTCATAGATTCGGCCCGATTCGGGTTTTATCAAATGGTGCTGGGAGTTCTCAAAGATGACGTGCGTGGAGCTTCATTAGAAGAAGGGTTTACCATTGGCGTGTGTACACTTCATCTAAGACTTTTTCTAAAGCTTCGCTTCCTTGCATGCCCCCAAGTGCGAAGACGTTTTCTTCCGTGAGGAATATAAACAATGGTGGGTCGGGTTCATAGAAACTACTTTGAAGAAAACATAGAGAACTTGATTAACTCGAAGCCAAAGAAAGTTTTGCCAAGGACAAAAGCCTAAACGTGGTCCGCTTGGTGAGACTATCCGAACCTCTCTACTTGTGTTTTTTTTTTTTTTTTTTCCTAACAGTGCGATGTCTTAGGTGTTGAAGTTTGCGAATCAAATAAGAGAAAAGTAGCCATCCCTTCTTTCGAAGAAAGTAGCAGCAGTGATGCGGATCATCATTGGAAGAGACTTAAAAAGACTGACAAATCTCTAGAGCAACAAGAAGCCAATGGTGTTGCGAGTAATCAACCGCTTACGGAGAATTTTGTTGAAGAGGTCAATAAATCTTTTTTTTTTCTTTTTTTTCGTTTTTTTTTTTTTTTTTTTTTCTTTTTTTTTCATTTTAGTTGGTAATCCGTTTCCTTGATGGTGTGATGTTTCAGCTGGAGAAACAACTACTCGATAATGAGTGCGAGCATGGATCGCAAGATAGCCAGAGGTCAATTATGGGGCCCAACTTGCCAAACGTGAATCATCAAAAGGTTACATCTAACTCCATTGAGGCCAAGACATCTCCTTGTGCGGTATTTTCGGTATTTCAAGGTGAGAAATTTATTCGTAACCACCAGCAAGAATACCTTCAAAAGTTATGGGGCGATCTCCGTGAGAAGATATCCAACATTCCAATTGACTCCCTTTCCTCTATTCAAGATGAAGTGATGATTGTGCTCGAATCTATGAAGAGTTTTAATATTATTGACATCTCTTTTGTGGAGGGATCTTTGAAAGATCTTTTTGCCAAAGTTGCATATGATGAGGCGAGGTCGTCATCTTCGTGAGATTGTGCCTAAAGAACTTCTTGCAAAACAATTGAGCGAAGTCGAAGATCGTTTGCATGATGCCAAGACTAAAGAAGCTAAAGAGTCGCCGGATTTCATCCACTAAGGAAGAGTTAGAGTTCATTAACAAGAGAGCTTGACAATTTGAGGAAACGAAAGAAGAATTTGACCGCCTCATTAAAGCGACAAGAAGAACTTCTTCACATTGCTCATACCAAGTTCAACAGATTGAAGACGAGATTGCCGCCATCCGGACTACTTCGCTTCGAATGATAAAGTCTTTGGAAAAGTTGGAGCTTTCGATGGTGCATCTAGAGGCTGCCAAGGAAGAATTGAAGAGCTTGCGTCCTTTTGATTAGATTTTTTTGTTTTTTGTTTTTTTGCTTCATGTATGAGTACTTTTTTTTGAAGATTACGTAATAGAAATTGATCATTTTCTATCTTGCAATCTATTAAGTACTTTTTTAATGAAGTCTTTTTTTTTCTTTTTTTTTTAATAACTATAATTCATCAACCAAACCATGACTATCACAAACTCATGACTGAACTTAGAAAATTCTAAGCTGCCTACGTACCCGGAAAAGGGATCAAGTCATAACGTAGTTCAAGGGATATTCTTTTTTTAGGGGGGTGCCGTACACAGTTTATACTCGTGCGGGCCAGGAGTATCTATTGCTTAACCACCCTAGACTAGGTGGGGAAGTTAGCGTTTAACCACGTCTTTGCCTTTGGTGGTTACCATTCACATTTTATACTCATGCGGGTCGGAGTAACATGCAGTTTAGGCTCATGCGTCATGGAGCTTTATTCCGTCTCTAAGGATAGTATCGTTTTAAGAACTTGCCATTTATGGGGCCAATTCTTAAGCCGTCTTCAGCAACCAATTTGTAAGCGCCATTGGTGTAGACTTCTTTAATAACATAAGGACCATCCCATTTTGATGTGAATTTATTTCCAGTTCGGTGAGTAGTAATTATGGGTCTTCTGACAGCAAGTACCCAATCACCAACTTGAAAAGAGCGTGATCGCACTTTTTTTATTAAAAGCCCTAGAAAGACGAGCTTGATAACATTCAAGTCTTTGTTGTGCTTCCAATCGTTTCTCATCAAGAGCCTCTAATTCCTCAAGGCGTAATCGTGCATTTTTTCTTGATTAGTCCTTCTTGTAAGTGCTATCCTTAGTGACGGAATTTGTTGTTCAGGGAACAACCGCTTCAACACCATATACAAGCGCATAGGGAGTTGCTTGAGTGGGTGTTCTATATGTGGTTGGTATGCCCATAAGGCTTCTCCGATCCTTTCGTGCGATCTCGCTTTGACTTTGAGACCATTTTCTTCAACAAGTTACACAAAGTTTTGTTAAAAGCTTCAAGTCCATTAGCCGTGACATTATACATAGAGGACTTTCTTTGTTTGAATCGAACTTTTGACAAAGTTTATCTATGAGGCTATTTGAGAAAGGCTTCCGTTATCCGTTATTATATATCGAGGATCCCATAGCGATAAATAATGTTTATGCGGATAAAGTCAAGAACATTTTCTTTCTTCACTTCTTTGAGGGTACGACCTCGGCACCATTTAGAAAAGTAGTCATTGCGGCCAAGATATACAAGTGTCCTCCAGGATGACTTTTTCATAGGTCCGACCACATCCAACCCCAAGCATCAAATGGCCATGAAGAACAAGAGGGTGCAATGGCTCGTGGTTGATGAATAAAATTTGCATGAAATTGATGGGCTTGGCATCTTTGCGCGTAATCCATGCAGTCTCTCACCATTGTCGGCCAATAATAGCCCATTCTTTTAATTCGAAAGTGTAACTTTGGGCCTGATTGATGGGCGCCACAAACCCCCGAGTGAGCTTCTTCCATGGCTTGAATAGCTTCATCATCGCTTAGACATCGCAAGAAGATTCCATCAAATGATCGTCTATAAAGTGTGCCTTTGTAGTAAATGAAGCGAGCCGCACGGCGTCGAACATCTACCCTTTGTCGTGGATCGTCAGGTAACTTCTCATACTTCAAATAATCCACAAGTGGCTGACGCCAATCTTCTTTCTCAATTTCAAAGACCTCTACAACATGATTTTCTTCTTCTTCATTGCAGTCTTCATCATCAAAGATTGGAGGTACTACCCAACTTTCGCAAATTGGCACACGAGCTTCACTTAGGGCATGGCGAGTGTAGAAGCAAGTTTTGCTAAAGCATCGGCTTGTTTATTATCCTTCCTTGGAATATGCTCAATTGTTACATCTCCAAGCCATCCAATAAGCCTCTTCGCATAATTGACGTATGGAGTAGCTCGTGCTTCTTCACTTCATATACTCCAAGTAGTTGATTGACCACCAATTTAGAGTCTCCATAAACTTCAAGACGCAATTGCTTTATGTCAACCGCCATCTCCAACCCAAGGATGAGAGCTTGGTATTCAGCAACGTTGTTTGAACAATTTTGAGTTAGAGTAAAGGAGTAAGGCAACACTTTTCTATCGACGTCACGAAGATAACTCGCTCCAGCTCCTTCTCTATGAGAAGCTCCATCAAAGACATTTTCCATGGAGGGGAAATCTCGATTACAAGCACATCTTCATCGGGTAATTCGCCGATAACTCCCACTCATCGGGATAGGATGATCCGCCAAGAAGTCCGCCAAGACTTGCCCTTTTACTTTGCGCTTTTGAGGGACATATGTGATTTCAAACTGTTGCAATTGAAGGTACCACCTCGCAAGTCTATCAGAAAGGACTGGCTTTGTCATAACATACTTTAGTGGATTTGCTTTCGAGACAAGACGAATTGTGTGAGCTTGAAAGTAGTGTTTCAACTTTTGGATCGCAAAGATTAATGCCAAGCAAATCATTTCAATTGGTGAATAATTCAACTCATTTGGTGTCATCATCCGGCTCAAGTAGTATAAAGCGCTCTCTTTTCCACCATCATTTTCTTGCGCTAGTAGAGCTCCAACGGAACGTTCTTGAGCAGCAATATAAAGGATCAACGGGCGCCCAGGCACTGGTGCAACCAACACAGGAGACTTCATCAAATATGCTTTGATACTTTCGAAAGCATTTCGCAAGATTCGCCCCACTCAAATGGAACGCCTTTCTTCATAAGACGCATGAACGGTGGCATCGACCGGCTAGATTTGAAATGAACCTTCGAAGATAGGCCAGTTTTCCTTGCAAACTTTTGAGTTCGTGAATATCACGAGGTTCAGGCATCCTTGCTATCGCATCGATCTTTGCTTGCTCAATCTCAATACCTCGATGACGAACTACAAACCCCAAGAACTTTCCAGATCGGACACCGAATGCACATTTGGTGGGTTCATCTTAAGTTGATATCTCCTTAATCGCTCAAAACTTTCCCGAGATCAAGGAGGTGGTCTTCGCTTCTTAGACTTTACAACCACATCATCGACATATAGACTCAATATTCTTATGAAGCATGCCATCAAAGATTTTCTCGCATGGCTCTTTGATATGTAGCTCAAAGATTCTTCAAACCAAATGGCATCACTTTGTAACAATATATACCTTTTGGCGCATTTAAAGGCCGTCAACTCTTCATCCTCTCGGAGCCATACGTATTTGATTATATCCAGACGATCCATCCATGAAAGATAATGCTTCATGGCCCGTAGTGGCATCAATCATGAGTTGATTATAGGTAATGGAAAATCGTCTTTAGGACACGCCTCATTTAAATCTCTAAAGTCAACACAAACTCGATTTGATCATTCTTCTTTCTTACGGGGACAATGCTCGAGATCCATGTAGGGTACTTGACTTCGCGAATAAACCCGGCTTCTATGAGCTTGTTTACTTCAGACTTCAATCAATGGAACCAAGTCGGGCGAAATCATTGTTGAGCTTGCTTAATTCGACGAGTTCCTTTCTTAACGGACAAGTGATGTCGCTATTTTTCGGGGTCTAATCCAGGCATCTCTTTGTAGGACCAAGCGAACACATCTTTATACTCCGGCAGATTCAATATACGATTTTTCTTCATCGATTGTTAACAATGACCGATGTAGATTGGTCGTGGATTATTACTATTGCCCAAATTAATTTCTTTAAGCTCGTCGACCGTGGCTTTGATCTCTTCTTCGAGTTCGGGAGGAGCATCTTGGCGTCTTCTTCTTCCCCTTCTTCGCTTAAGGTGATATGATATGTCGACGCCACACTTTCTCTATCATCTTCATCATCTTGAGGTTGCGTGAAAACAACAGTTTGAAATTTGGCTTTCAACACCCATTCACATGATATGAGCAAAGTAGTTTGTCGCTTCATACGAGATGGAACAAGACTTGAAGCTTTTCAAGAAATTCGTGGATGTCTAGATCTTTTCCAATATTTTGATGATGTAGAGATGCCCAATCTCTGATGGATGGTTCCTTTGCTCTTCAATTTTTGAATGGGTCCGAGTCTATCAAAGACTGATATTCGTCGGACCTTCTTTCCATTTTCGTCAAAGGCATCCTCCGTCGATGAAAGTTCTCCTCGCACACATTATTGACATTGGCTCTTCTAATGGCGATACGAATGGGAGTTGGTGCCACAAACCCAAGACCTATCCGAGTATTTTTAGCCACATGTCCCCTTTCTTTTGACATCTTTTCTGTATTCGTAGCTTCAGAAGGGAGCTTCCCCAAGGTAGAATTTTCTTGCGGATCATATCCAAAGCGATTGACAAAAGAAGATCATAAGCTTTTGGATCAAAACATTTCGCATTTTGGAGCCCTTCTCCGTGTTCAGTCTTAGGTCCCTCAGCTGGGCGGACAAACTTTTCGAGTGGTTGCGGAGATGGTTTCTTATCATCGAGTTTTGTTAAAGGCAATACCAATCCTTCCAAAGGTCCATTGTCATCGTGACTTGCGAAGCACTCTCAATTTTGCCCTCTTTGTTAGATAAATGTTTTTATCATGATTTTGATGATTTTGTTCAAATGGGTTTTTATACCAAAACAATGTCCCTAAATGTTGTCCCAATACTTCCGATCGATCTAAAATGTTTTTACTATTTTTCTGGAGTATTTCTTGGAGTTTATTTTCGATTTAAAATTGGACAACACTTTTGTTTCAGTTTCGACTCGGCCGCCACATAGGGCAACCCGCACTGAGTTGAGTTTTGAAACAGAAAATGGGACGTAAGAAAAAAAAAAAAGCGAGCGGCTTAATGGCCGACAGGTGGCGACGGTGTGGTCGACCGGCCGACCCGGTGAGCGACCTATACCGCAAGTTGGATTTTTGTTCGCACTTCTCTGCTTCGTAAAAACGTCGGCAACCGGTCCGGTGAGGCGACGGCCGCACCCCCTTCGACCGGTCCCCCCTGTGTAAAAATTCGCAGAATTCAATTTCAATCTTATCTCTGCGCGACGGTCGAACCCCATGTTTGACAAAGAAACTATCCGTTGCGTTGCATGCAACCTTTTCCCTATTTTGTGGGATTGATTTCTAACAACTATATTGATGATTTTAAATGGTTTCTTTTGCAAAGAAATCACTCCCCCGAGGAGGAGCCAATGTCGGAAATCAAAGCCAAGACCTCTCCTATAAATAGAGGCTTCATTCAAACAACAAGACACAACACTCAATACAAGCAAAGAGCAAACAAAGCAAACACTTTCATATATCTTGTTGTATTAGCCTTAAGACTTTCACTTGCACAAATTTGAGGTCTAGGCTTTCAATTCTTGATTACACTTGCACTCATATTGTATCAATCATTATTGAGTTGTAATCTTGATTTTGGTCATCATTCAACACAAGACATCCTTGTGAGTATTCTTGTGGTAAGAATACACTTGGGTGATCTAGGTGATAGGTGTTTGAAGGTTGTGGTAACCTTCAAAGGTGTTGTAAGAGGGTTGTGGTAATCCTCAAGGTGTTGTAAGAGGATTGTGGTAATCCTCAAGGTGGTGTAAGAGGATTGTGGTAATCCTCAAAGTGGTGAAGGAGGGTTGTGGTAATCCTCAAGGTGTTGTATTAATTTTTGGTAAATTAATAAAATCTTTTCTTTCTTTTTGAAATCCATCCCAGGAGATACTTGGGGTGGTAGAGGATTAGGCCCTAGGTGGGTTGAACCTCTTTAAATCGACGAGTGTTGTTTTATTTCCGCATTTACATTCTCGTCTTTGGTTGTTTATTCGAAAAAGGGGGCAAAAATCTGAAAAACCGAGATAATCTATTCACCCCTCTACAGATTATCGTAGCCACTGGACTTACAAGTGGTATCAAAGCCAAACTCTTTGGCTAGCTCGTTCGAGTAAAGAGGAAAGATCCATGGCTACGAATGAATGACGCTTATCTCACCACCGGCGCCTCCACCAACAAGCCACCATTGTTCGACGCCAACAACTACGCATTTTGGAAAGACCGTATGGAGTGCTTTCTACAAGGGTGCGGATTTGACATATGGAATGTGGTTATTGAAGGAGTTGATCAACCAACAAAAAAATGGAGGATGGCACCTCGACTCCTAAACCTTTCAAGGAGTTCGATGAAAATGATAAGAAGGCTTTCTTTCTCTAAACGGTAAGTGCCTTAAATATTTTGCATTGCTCACTTACCGCCACCGAGTACAATCGCATACGAGGCATAAGGTCGGCACATGAGGTTTGGGAAAAATTGGAGACAATCTATGAAGGGACTAAGAAAGTCAAGCAAGCAAGAAAGACCATGCTTGTTAAAGACTTCAAAACTTTAACATGTATGATGGCGAAAGATCTCCAAAATGGTGGAAAGGCTTGACAATATTGTCAATCCTCTTGTGGCCCTCGGGAAAGTCATCTCCGAAGAAGACAAGGTGACAAGGTACTAAATGCACTTCCCGGCCATGGTCCGAAAAAGTAACGGCAATCACGGAGGCACAAAATCTTGAGACACTCAAGTTTGATGAGCTTATTGGAAACCTACTCATCTATGAAGTCTATCTCAAGGAGAGGAAAAATTCCAAATCATCCACAAATCAATCGGGTATGCAAATTATTCCTAAAGGTCTGCTTCTTCTTCTAATAATGCATACTATGATAATGATGATGATGATGAGGAGACGGCCGCACTTGTTCGAAAATTTGCAAAATTTGTGAATAAAAATAAAGCAAGAAAACCAAGAGATAATGCTTGCTTTAAATGCGGAAAACCCGGCACTTCATTGCCGATTGCCCAAAGCTCGATGAAGAGGAGCAAAAGAAAAGGAAGCCTTTTACAAAAAGAAGGCTCTAAATGCGGAAGTCAAAACATGGGATGAACTACTCGAAACAACCGATGAGGAAGGAGAAACCGAGCACGGTCTCATGGCTATAGACGATGAAAACAATGAGGTACACTCAAATTCTTCTACTTCCTCCATAGTTGATGACTTGCAATGTGATTTTGATGAATTGCAAATTGAGTTTCAAAATTTAATCGTTAAATACAAAAATTTGAAAAAGGAGCATAAGGAGATTAAGGTTGAAAAGGAAAAATTATTTACCTCTTATGAATCTTTAGACAAAGCTCATGCTCTTACTCTTACTAGAATTCATTCTCTTGAAACCGAAAAGGAATCGCTCACAAAAGATATTGAATGTTTGAAAAATGACGTGCATCGTTTCAACATAAGTACGGATAAAGTCACAAAAATTTTAGATGCACAAAGAGGTGAGCATTCCAAATCGGGACTTGGTTATAAGCCATTTCAAAGTGTTTTTAAGAAAAATAACCAAGGTCCAACTTTTGTACGTGCAATAATTATAATACTCCTACTTGTTTTTATTGTGGCAAAGTTGGACATTATGCTAATAATTGCAAATTGAGAAATAGCTCAAGACATGTTTGGAGACCCAAAGGTCTCAAGACTAACCCCCATGGACCCCAAAATTATAGGGTACCTAAAAGAAATGATTTTGTAGGTAATAGGGGCTATAACAACCATGGAGGATTCGAAATGGCTCGTGGACAGCGGATGTTCACGCCATATGACCGGGAGGAGAGAGCTTTTTACCAACATCAAGCTCCAAGAAGAGGGTATGGTCATGTTCGGCAATGGCAAAGGAAAAATTCTTGGAAATGGAGAAATTGGTAACTCTTCTTTTTCTCTTTGTAATGTTCTTTTAGTAGAAGGGCTTAAGTTCAATTTGATAAGTGTTAGCCAACTTTGTGATTCAAATTATGATGTTTCTTTTAATAAAGAAAAATGCCTTATTCTTAAAAATGGTAATATTATTTGTGAAGCAAATAGAAAAGGCAATCTTTACAAAATTTGTACTAGTGACTTGGTTAGTCAAAATGTTTCTTGTCTTGTCGCCAATAATGATTTAACGAGTTTATGGCATAGGCGACTCGGACATGTTGGATACAAGAATTTGAAAAATATTTACAAAAACCAACATGTAAAAGGACTACCCAAATTGAATTTTGAAAATCTTGGCTTATGTGACACTTGTCAAAAGAACAAATTAGTTAAGAGTAGTTTTAAGCCCAAAATGAAATTTCCACTACCAAACCCCTACAATTGCTTCACCTTGATTTGTATGGGGATATTGGTACGGCTAGTCTAAGTGGAAAACATTACACTTTTGTTATAGTCGATGATTATTCGAGATATACTTGGGCTCTTTTTCTTACCAATAAAAACGATGCCGTTAATGAGTTTGTTAAGTTGTGTAGACTTATTGAGAATGAAAAAGAAGATACTATCAAGTCTATTCAAGCGATCGAGGTGGAGAATTTGACGGTGAATTTAGAGTATTTTGCGAAACCAAAGGATATGCTCATAATTTCTCGGCTCCAAGGACACCTCAACAAAATGGAGTAGCCGAACGGAAAAATCGAACATTACAAGAAATGAGTCGATCCATGCTCAATGAATTTTCACTTCCAAAGTATTTTTGGGCGAAGCCGTAGTACCGCTTGCCATGTCATTAACCGAGTTTATATTCGTCCTAAAATGAATAAAACTCCATATGAGCTTTGGAAAGGAAGAACTCCAAATATTAGTTATTTCAAAATATTTGGATGTAAGTGCTTTATTTTGAATACTAAGGATCAATTGGACAAACTTGATCCTAAGGCCGATGAAGGAATATTTATGGGGTATTCAACCAAGAGCAAAGCATATCGGGTTTACAACAAGACTAGCATGGTTGTTGAAGAATCTATTCATGTCAAATTTAATGAAGCCTCGGGTGTTGAAAGAATACCCAATGACGATAGTGATGAAGAGGATATTGTTGAACCTATTGTTCAAAGTGATGCTCATAATGATAAACCTTCTATTTCATATGATCAACCTTCAAATGTTTCTCAAGAAGATAGGGGTGATATTGAATCTTCCCGTAGCATTGAAATTTAAGGAGATCACCCAAAAGATCTTATTATTGGTGATCCCCTTGATAAAGTAATGACTCGAAGGAATTTTGCCGAGAAAGCTCTTATATCTCAAAAAGAGCCTAAAAATGCTAAGGAAGCTATTGAGGATGAAGATTGGTTTTTGGAAATGCAAGAGGAGTTGAATCAATTTGAAAGAAATGATGTATGGGAATTAGTACCTTGTCCTCCATCTCAAACAATTATTGGTACTAAATGGGTATTCGGAACAAACTTGATGATCAAGGCAACATTGTTCGAAATAAGGCAAGGTTAGTAGCTCAAGGGTATTGTCAAGAAGAAGGTATTGACTATGATGAAACTTTTGCACCGAAGCACGGTTAGAAGCTATTCGTATTTTACTTGCCTATTCTTGTTTCAAAAATTTCAAACTTTACCAAATGGATGTTAAATCCGCTTTCTTAAATGGTATTGTTCAAGAAGAAGTCTATGTAAAACAACCTCCGGGGTTTGAAAATTTTTCTAGGCCTAATGATGTTTATAAACTTAAAAAGGCTTTGTATGGTTTAAAACAAGCACCCCGTGCATGGTATGATAGACTTAGCTCTTTTCTTTTGCAAAATGGTTTTACAAGAGGTAAAGTTGATACTACACTCTTTGTTTTTGAAAAAGGGCAAGATTGTTTACTTGTGCAAATTTATGTTGATGATATTATCTTTGGTGCTACTAATGAATCTTTGTGCAAGAAATTCTCCAAGTTAATGCAAGGTGAATTCGAGATGAGTATGATGGGGGAGCTAAACTTCTTCCTTGGACTTCAAATTAAGCAATGCCAAGAAGGTATTTATATTTCACAATCTAAGTATACAAAAGAACTTTTGAAGAAGTTCGGCATTGAAGAAGGAAGAACCGTCTCGACTCCTATGGCAACCAATGTCAAAATTGACAAAGATGAAAAAGGCAAGACGGTTGATGAATCCAAGTATCGAGGTATGATTGGTAGTTTACTTTATTTAACCGCTAGTAGACCGGACATTCTTCATGTCGTATGCCTATGTGCTCGTTTTCAAAGCAATCCAAAAGAATCTCATATGAGTGTCGTTAAACGGATTTTTCGATATTTGAAAGGCACTATTCAATATGGTTTATTTTATCCAAAGAATGAAATCTTTTCTCTTAAAGGTTATAGTGATTGGACTATGCGGGTAATATTGATGATCGGAAAAGACTTCCTAGGATCATGTCAATTTTTAGCGATTGCCTAGTTTCTTGGTTTTCAAAGAAGAAACGTGTTTCTCTTTCAACTACCGGTTCGAATATATTTCCGCCGCATTTTGTTGTACTCAACTTCTTTGGATGAAACAAACCTTAGCGGATTACAAATGCTCTTTTGAAAACGTACCTATCTTTTGTGATAATGTATCCGCTATAAATATTGCTCAAAACCCGGTTCATCATAACCGTATTTAAACATATTGAGATTCGACATCATTTTCTAAGGGATTGTGTTTCAAAACGAAAAATTGAGATATCGTTTGTGCCATCTCAAGATCAATTAGCGGACATTTTTACAAAACCGCTAACTTCCGAGACTTTTGCATCAATACGAGCTCGGTTAGGCATAATGCATATTGAATGAGGTCTACGTTTGCATTTTGCATGTTTTTAAAACTTAGGGGCAAAAAAATCGGTTTTTGGTTGAAAATTCGGATTTTGAAAATTTTGTCAAACAAATGAAATTTGAAGAGGTTGAGGGCAACCGTCGCCGCTCAACGTCGACCGGCCGCCTCAACCACGACCGGCCGCCTCTAAGCCATTTTTTTTTTTTGGTTTAAAATCTTTTGTCTTGACATTAGACATGTTCACTCTTTTTGGCCATTTTTCGCCCCTTTGCCAAATGCACACTATTGTCACTCAAAATTGATTTTTATGCATTCCATTTATTTCTTGGACCTTATATAGCATGTTTATCATCATCATTGCTCATCTTTTCCGATCAAATGGTAAGAATTTTCCTTACTTTGCTCAATGGGTTGAACCCTCGAGTTTATGGCCTTTCTTGTATATTACTTGATGAAATTATTTTATGATCATGATGAGCTTAGTTGTTATGTTTGTATTGTATGATGATTGATATGATTTGGTGATAAAATTTTTTGGCTTGATTCATTTACAAGGGCTTTATACAACTCTTTTTATTTTTCACGCCCACAATGTGTTCGATGTAATGTCTCAATGAAAATTTCAACTTCTACATGATTCTCTCGCTTCCAAAAGTCTTCTATACTCTTTGAAATCATGTTTTGGGAAATAAAACGAGCGTATGAACTCTTCATGATACATTTCTCCCATTTTCCTTGGTTTTTAAGCCTAAAATTGCTCAATGGTTGATATATCGTCCTTGGCGCACTTTGATACATTTGTATGATGTTTTTATTGTCCTCACATTCTTTTTGATGATTCCAAAGGGGAGAAACAGGAAAATGGCTCGTTAGCTCAAAGAAGCTAATAAAAGCTCGAAATAGAAGCTATAAGCTATGGCTTGTTTAGGCCATAAGTTGTGAAGTAAACTTAGTCCAATGGTTGTTTTATGGACTTGTTTGCATGGACATTAAGTATTTGTGACAGGGGAGCTTCTAAGCTCATGAAGTTATCTTGTCTTCTAGCTTATGCTATATTTCTTCTAAATGTGCTTATTGATAGGGGAGCTTTTTGTAAAATGTTTTTAAACGGATAGTTTACTCTTAAACCGGAAAATTATTTTGTTTTTCGAAATCGTCCTCTTGAAAATTGTTTTGGTTTGTAATCATCAAAAGGGGAGTTTGTTAGATAAATGTTTTTATCATGATTTTGATGATTTTGTTCAAATGGGTTTTTATACCAAAACAATGTCCCTAAATGTTGTCCCAATACTTCCGATCGATCTAAAATGTTTTTACTATTTTCTGAGTATTTCTTGGAGTTTATTTTCGATTTAAAATTGGACAACACTTTTGTTTGTTTCGACTCGGCCGCCCATAGGGCAACCCGCACTGAGTTGAGTTTTGAAACAGAAAATGGGACGTAAGAAAAAAAAGAGCGGGGCGACCGGCCGACAGGTGGGCGGTGGTGTGGTCGACCGGTCGACCGTGAGCGATTGCACTGCAAGTTGGATTTTTGTTCCAGACTTCTCTGTTTCGTAAAAACGCGGCGGCAACCGGGTCACTGGTGAGGCGACCGGTCGCACCCCCTTCGACCGGCCCCCCGTGTAAAAATTCGCGAGAATTCAATTTCAATCTTATCTCTCGCGACCGGTCGAACCCCATGTTTGACAAAGAACTATCCGTTGCGTTTTGCATGACTTTTCCCTATTTTGTGGGATTGATTTCTAACAGCTATATTGATGATTTTAAATGGTTTCTTTTGCGCAAATCACTCCCCGAGGAGGAGCCAATGTCCTGGAAATCAAAGCCAAGACCTCTCCTATAAATAGAGGCTTCATTCAAACAACAAGACACAACACTCAATACAAGCAAAGAGCAAACAAAGCAAACACTTTCATATATCTTGTTGTATTAGCCTTAGACTTTCACTTGCACAAATTTGAGGTCTAGGCTTTCAATTCTTGATTACACTTGCACTCATATTGTATCAATCATTATTGAGTTGTAATCTTGATTTTGGTCATCATTCAACACAAGACATCCTTGTGAGTATTCTTGTGGTAAGAATACACTTGGGTGATCTAGGTGATAGGTGTTTGAAGGTTGTGGTAACCTTCAAAGGTGTTGTAAGAGGGTTGTGGTAATCCTCGAGGTGTTGTAAGAGGATTGTGGTAATCCTCAAGGTGGTGTAAGAGGATTGTGGTAATCCTCAAAGTGGTGAAGGAGGGTTGTGGTAATCCTCAGGTGTTGTATTAATTTTTGGTAAATTAATAAAATCTTTTCTTTCTTTTTGAAATCCATCCGGAGATCTTGGGGTGGTAGAGGATTAGGCCCTAGGTGGGTTGAACCTCTTTAAATCGACGAGTGTTGTTTTATTTCCGCATTTACATTCTCGTCTTTGGTTGTTTATTCAAAAGGGGGCAAAAATCAAAAACCGAGATAATCTATTCACCCCCTCTAGATTATCGTAGCCACTTGACTTACACTCTTTAGCTTCATCATCTTGTGGTTTAGATGGATTTTCTTTAGCCTTCATTGCCTTAACGCGTCTTCAAGTAGTACTTGGCATCGGCAAAATGTGATTCTCCTCGGTGAAAGGTTTATCATCTCCAAGAACTTTCTTTACCACACCATCTCTACAATACTTGAAGCATTGATGCCAAGTAGAAGGAACCACCCCATTTTCATGTAGCCAAGGACGTCCCAAGAAGCATACCGTAAGAAGTCTTAGCGTCTATGACATGAAACAAATGCGATTGAGGCCATTCCGCCATCAACAATTTCAATCTTATGATGCCGAGAGCCCTTTGCCCCCCTTGGTTGAATCCTTGGATCATGAAACGACTATTTGCGAGTTCATCCATGGGGATTTCTAATTCTTTCAATGTGCGCAGTGATAAGATATTTACTGTTGAGCCTCCATCAATCAAAATCCTATTCACCTTTTGCTCGCGAGTATAGCCGGTCACGAACAATGGTCTGTTATGGGGTTTGGAACCAAGCAACAAGTCCTCGTCAGTGAAAGAAATTGTTGAAACGTAATCTTCAGTGATATTGTCAACTTCCTTCTCAAGTAAACATGCTTGACTAGGTGAAGCATGCTGCTCATTCGTCGTGTTGCATGCAACATTACCCGCATCCATGGATCCAGATGTGATGGTAATAACATTACTAGTTGCACTATCTTCCTCAAGTGATATCTTTCCTTGGCGAGCTAACTGCATGACTTTATCTTTGAAAACGAAGCAATCATGAATTGGATGGCCTACCAAACGATGGTATTTGCAAGATGCCGGGTCATCAACTCGCCCGACTTCATCGGGATGCTTCATTTCGGCAATTCAATGAGGTTTGCCTTGAGCGATCGTCAAATATCCCGAGAGATATCGTGAGTCAAGGAATGGATATTGTTTAGCTTGCATCTCCTCAAAGTCAACTTTTTTGTTCTCTTTCTTGAGGAATGTCTTTCTTTTCATTGTCTTTCTTTTCATTAGTCTTTGCATTTGCATTGGCTTTAAACTTGATAGGTGTTGTGTTAATTGCCATTGATTCCTTGTTTGGAGCTTTAGAAGAAAATTTGCCCCCTTTCTTGGCTTCATATCGCTCTTTGGATCTCTCGAGACTCTTGGAGGGTGGCCCTTCAACTCCACTTGCAGCCATACTTAATTACATATCATGAGCCCGAGTAGCCAATTCTTCAAATGTTTTTAGTTGATTCCTGAAGGATGTATCGAAGACCCCAATGTATTCCTTGGATGCACATCTCGATAGTCGAAGCTTCGACAACTGGTCTTTACAATTGAGGCTCAAATTCCTCCATCGGTTGATGTAGTCAATGTGAAGTTCTTCCTTCCACTGATGGGTATTTGTAAGCTTGATCATGCTAACCGTCCGCCGAGTCTTTGTAAAATCGGTTGAGAAACTCATGTTCTAATTGCTCCCAACTATCAATCGAGTTTGCTTCCAAGTCAATATACCAATCGAATGCGTTTCCCTTCAAGGATCGGACAAACTGTTGGGATTATGGGGTCCCCGATCACCCTTAGGATTTGTTGTATCTGCACGGAGCCGTGGGTCGCCAACTTGCCGAGGATCCATATGGATTCTTGCGAAGCCCCTCATGTCCGTCCACCACTTAGTGTGGGGCTCTGTTGCCGTTGTGAATCGTAGGGGGTGCCCTACGGGGAATCAACCTGGGTTGACAGAGTTAAAAGTAGCGCTTAAATGATTAGATATGTACTACCCATACCAACAAGGTGCATCTTCTTTTCTCGGTGTCCATTACATAGAAACTCGTGGTTAAGCGTGCTTGACCTGGGAGTAGACATGGGATGGGTGACCCGGGAAGTTTTCGAGTGTGCGCGTGAGTGAGGACAAAAACGCGCTAGAAAAGACTCGTGTTGGTTTGTGGGGACGATCGTCAAATCCAAAGAAGCACTTTCGATCCTAACAATCGGTATCGAGCGAGGTCGCAAGTTCAAACCGCCGGTGCCGCTGGGGAGATTGTTGGGATTATGGGGTCCCAGCCGATCACCCTTAGGATTTCTTTCATCGCGTCGGAGCCGTGGTCGCCCAACTTGCCGAGGATCCATATGGATTCTTGCGAAGCCCCTCATGTCCGTCCACCACTTAGTGTGGGGCTCATATGCTGCTGCCGTTGTGAACTGTAGGGGGTGCCCTACGGGGAATCAACCTTGGGTTGACAGTTAAAAAGAGCGCTTAAATGATTAGATATGTACTACCCATACCAACAAGGTGCATCTTCTTTTCTCGGTGTCCATTACATAGAAACTCGAGGTTAAGCGTGCTTGACCTCGGAGTAGACATGGGATGGGTGACCCCGGGAAGTTTTCGAGTGCGCGTGAGTGAGGACAAAAACGCGCTAGAAAAGACTCGTGTTGGTTTTGTGGGGACGATCGTCAAATCCGAGAAGCACTTTCGATCCTAACAACTCGGTATCCTCGGCAAGTTGGCGGCCACGGCTCCGACGCAAGATACATCAAATCCTAAGGGTGATCGCTGGGACCCCATAATCCCAACACCTGCCATTTTTACGAGGCGATCTCCATAAGTCCCAAAGATCATTGCACGTTTCGACAAAGTGAGCCACATGCTGTTTTGGGTTGCCCTTGCCGTCGAATTGTTGGAACTTCGGAGGTTGGTAACCAGCGGGCATCTTCAAGTTGTCAATCCTTTGCGTATATGGCTTGGCATAAGTCATAGATGACTTGGAACTTCCATCGAACTTGTCCTTAATAGTCCCCCGTAATGAACTCCTTAAGTTGGTCGATCGAATCAGCCGTCCGACGCGAGACTTGCAACTCATTTTTCGAGACTTCTCTTTTTCATTTGGTCGTTGCTTCATGGATGTCTCGACCTCCTCATGTGTTTCAACTTGCTTGCCCATCGCACGACTTGTATCAACACCATCTATTTTGTTCATCAGCTTTGCAATTTGCGAGTCTTGTTCTTTGACATGATTGACGAGTCCATCAATGGCCCTCGTCAAACTTGCGATTTGTTCTTCAAGTGATGTAGCATTCGTCATCATAGCGGGTGCTATGTTTGAGCAACTTGATGTCGAGCGGGAGATTGGGGATGAAGCATCATCTCTTAAGTCTCCATCATCTTCGAGATGAGTTAGATTTGCTTTAGCTCGACCGAGTCTTCTCAAATGATGTACTCAAACTTCTTGGACATACTCCTTGTAGTGATACCAACACTTTTACTTGTGTCACCTGAAGAGTTTGAAGAAGCAGCTTTTGTTGATGTGGTTTTGCGAGTAGCCATCGTGATACTTCAAGATTTGTTGAGGAAAAGAGATGAGAGGTAGAGATTGTCCCACTGGGCGTGCCAAAAATTTGTAACACAAATTTTTATTTTTCTGCAAATAACAAACAAGAAAAAGCGTACAAATTAAATATATGTGAATCAAAATAAAAATATATAGGTTACAATCCCTATTTCTCCTCTGATTCTTTTCTCCAAGAAAAATATCCGAGATTTGAGAGTTTGGAGTTGAACTCTTCAATTTGATCTTCTCCAAACTTGAATTTGAACTTCAATAACGTTAATTCGAGGGCTTGGCAGCTTGATCTCGAATCAAACGTAATATATATGATGATATTTGAGTTGAATATATGAACTTCTTGGTGAAATTGACCTTTGATCTTCCTCCAAGATGGTTCGACTTCAATAACATTAATTCGAGGGCTTGGAAGCTTATTCCGAATCAAACGCCGTATTTGAATGGACTCGCGATGAACACCTGACTTTCACCTTGAACAGTGGATCTCCTTGAATATATTCTTCTTGCCTTGAGAGAATTTCCTCCACCGCCTTCGCTTGGATTTCTTTCCTTTGAATTGTGATTTAATTCTCGAGAAGGACCCCTATTTATAGTTGTAGGTAGGGATGGCAACGGGTCCGGTAAAACCCGGGACCAACAACACCCGCCTTATTATTTGGGGGCAGTATGGGTCCAATAAATGGGTATGGGGTAATGTAACTTGGTATTGAGTTTTATACCCGGGCGGGTATGGGTCGGGTAACGGGTATGGCAGCAGACCCAACCCATTCGACCGTATAATTTTATTTTTATTTTTATTTTTTATATAGAATGAATATATTGTATATTCTTGTTCAAAACTCTTGATTTATACATGTTGGTGTTTATTTCATAATTTATATAATTTCTACAAAATTGTATAAATAACATAAATTTTGGGGTGCACTATTTTGAGTAAAAATCGTAAAAAATTGGCCAAATATATGAAGTTGGCATGTCTAATGGGTTTAACGGGTCTTACCCGCAAGACACGGTATGGGTCGGGCGGGTATGGGTCTAGATGAGACGCAGGCGGGTAGTGCACGGGGTATGGGTATTGTATTTTCTTAACAGGTCGGGTCTCGGGTCCGGGCGGACCGACCCAGACCCGACCCATTGACATCCCTAGTTGTAGGAGAGGGTCTTAGGAAAACTCATATGGTGAGGACTCTAATTTGATTGGTCCTTTAAATTTAATATTATTTTTTTAATCACAAATCGTGATAATCATCAAGAGAAATAATAATAAATCAAGATAAATCTTGATTTATAAGAATTTGACATTTGGCAATCTTTAATTGGCCAATAAATATATATTAAAAATATCAATAAATTAACTATTCAAATTAGGAATTAAATTTAATTAAATTCCCAAATATAAATAGAAATTATAAAATTGATATTTAATATAGAAATTTCACATGTGTCACCATTTGATTGGTGAAAATTTAATTTGTCTACAACGATCATCCGGGAGAATCCTCTCGGTCTCCGAGTGCGATTGGTGTGCGAGGGGCACACGTGTGGGGGCCAAGGGGGCGCCGTTGATGCACTTCGGTGGAGTAGACCGTGCACGAGGCGTACACCATATGGGTGGGGGAGGATGTCACGCCCGTGATATGGTGTCTTTCGCTATGACTTTGGTGGATTGTCTTGTGAATGATCGTATACGGCTTGTCGGGTGGTTTGTGGGTGTGGGCGTGTACATGACCGCTTCTGGGATGTTCAGCAGCCTACCTGGGTTAAGTTCGGGAGCTTGTCGCTAGTCGTGGACTTGACGGTGAAGAAGGAATTGGCCATCCCTACCCAAACCGGCCTGGGATCCGAGCCGCATTCTCGATGAGCCCAAGGGGGGCGAAACCGATGGTTGCCCCGAGGATAGTCGCCGGGTGGACCGGGCGCTGAGGGGGCATCGTGTGAGGGCGAAATGGCTAGGCCGTGACGGGCGCTCCTACATTAGGCGAAGAAGTTGGTCGACTCGGACTCGAAAAAATTATAAAAGTTAGGTGCACAAAATTTTTGTTAATAAACTTTATATATAAACAATATATAAAATAAATAAAATATGACGTGAAAAGTAAATTTTGAATGTTTTTCATTCTTGTTACTTTGAAAAGCCAGTTGTGGTTAGATCTTGCTCGCCCATAAGATTGTTTTTACTTTATTGTGTAGATAAAGAAACTAAAAGTTTTCAATTGCTACGATTCTCCAACCTTGCTAACAAAATTACTACATTTAATTTTCTAAGGCCCTAACTATAAGGTGATAAATAGTTATTTTGATTTTTGAACATGGATGTAATATTATTTTAACTATAACATAATTGTTTTATATGTTGCATATTATTCTTTATTTTGTTGTTTTATGTTGCCTTTAAAATTTGTATAGAAAAAAAGGGTTCAATTTTAAAGTTCGACTCAAGCCAAAAAATTATAGGATCGAAATGACTTTCAATAATAATAAAGGCATGAAAGCTTGTGGTATTTTTATGCAAGTGTTAGTCGCAATCCGAAGTTTTATTGTTTGCAAACCGTGGTGAAATTAGTCACTCGCACCACTGGACACTAGATTTTAGCCACTATTTTAACAACATAAACGGTTTGTTCTTTCATTGAAGTGGTTTGTAATTATTTAGCTTTTTTATCGGTATTATTTAGCTAATTTTATGTAATATACTATTTTTGCAACAAAATACCATGCTTGTCAATTATCATATCGTTATCATTTATAGTTAACAAAAAAGTATTATAAAGCATTTTGTTGGCTACATAGTGAGTAGGATGGGGTGGGGGGAACAATGGCAGCTTCTAAGGAGCTTATTGGTAAAAGTTTGACTTAAGAATGCCATTAGGGAGTGAAGTACTATTTAAGGGAGTGAAGTACTATTTAAGTTATAACCATTAGGTTTAGCTCAGCGGTCACGAATATTATTCGCAATGACGAGGTTTGGGTTCGAGTACCTGCAATGACATGGTCGAATTTTTTTCATTTAAAAAGAACAAGTTATTTTTTGTTGGATAAAATGCTAAAATGGTAAAATGTGGACATTTGATATTGGTTTTAGATTTGGTAAGCAATGTCGTACATTTTCTTTATCTGATAGTTATTATTTGATTATCTTCGTGTATAAGATTTGTTCATTCACTTCCTAGTATCTATTTATAGTTGTCCACAAGACCACAATAAACAACTTTTAGCTGGTGCCTAAAATGTGCTAGGCGTTATACATGCGCCAAACTGGGGCCTAAAGCCTAGGCGGAGTTTGGGCGGGGTTAGATGGAACCTAATCGGATCAATAACGTATAGAGAAAATGAGAGTCCGATGCCTAGTTGGTGACTAATCGGGACTAGATGGAAATTTTTAGAACAAAGTGTTTTTAGTTGCATCAACCACAAAAACAATGATAGTAGGTCTTAAGAATAGGGTTTCGTTTGCTCAAAATGGATTTCATATTCCCACTACGTGATTGGGTTAAATTAGGGATACATGAAAGTATTGTGGCCATTGATGTAAAAACCATCGGTTATTGGCCGAATATCATGAAAGGCCAACCAAACAATCTAATTGAAAAACATTGTGATATTTCCACAACAAAAAGTTTGAACCAAATATGAAATGGACTTAAAATTACATTGCCAAAGTAATTTCTTGTCATATTGGTAGTTATAATAGTCCTAGGGTTTCCATTAACGTCTCGTTCCCATCCGTTGTCTCGTCCATCTTGGCCTTCGTCACGGTGGATCCTGTTTCTCCTCTTGCTTTCTCATTCCTCGTGTCTGTCTTTCTCCCTCATGTGTGCTTGTGTTTTGCAAGCCTCCCTAAACGGATTATTTCAGACTGACAGTTGATCCATTGTTTGGGTATTTCGCTTTGGTCTGCGCGCAGTCCAGTAATAACATCACCATGAATGAAGATCTCTCTTCCTTTTATGCGAACCTTAGCCTCAATGACGACAAGAAAATCGAGATCCAAACTGATAACATTAATTTGGATGAATTGGAGGGGTCTAATCTACTCCTTGGCAGAGTCCTCGCCTCCCGCATTATTAATTTCGAATCTATTTTCTCGATGTTCAAACGGTTATGGAACCCTCGACATGGAGTTTCTTGCAAGCCCTTGGGTAACAACACAATCTGAAACATATTGTGCTTATCCCTAAAGTCAATAACCCAGAGCTCATAACTCAGTTTTGTCCTATCAGCCTGTGAAACGTCACCTATAAGCTTGCGTCCAAGGTCCTCGCCAATCGCCTTAGAACTATCCCATATATCATATCTCAATCCCAAAGCTTTTGTCCTAGGTCGCCTTATCACCGATAATGTCCTCTCGCTCATGAAACCTATCACTACATGCACATCAAACCTCCTTCGAAAAACCGGACTCATGTCTATTAAATTAGGTATGAGCAAGGCTTTCGATAGATCGAATGGAGCTTCCTTCACCACACCTTGGTTACCTTGGGTTTAAATAATGATTTTGTTGAACTTATCATGTCTGTGTGTCTAACACAAAATTTTCCTTCCTTTTGAACGGTGTTGAATTTGGTAATCTTACCCCGAATAGGGGAATCCGCAAGAGACCCCTTTCGCCTTATATTTTCATCATTTGTTCGGAAGTGTTCTCGTGTATTTTGCGGGACCTACATATATGTCAAAACATTCATGGGATCGCTGCTCATCGCCGCCCCTCGCATCTCGCACTCTTCTTTGCGACAACACCTTACTATTCGGAATGTGATGGTCGAGGAAGCCAGTGCACTTGAAATATGCAATTAATCTTTTTGAGAGCGTCTCTGGGCAATCCGTAAATCTGGACAAGTGGGGGGTCTATTTCAGTGGTGATGTTTAGGCTCCGACGCGTTGCTCAATTCTTGACATTCTTGGTTTCAAGGAGATTGATAACCACGGGAAATATCTCGGGCTCCCCAGTGTTATTGGACGAAATAAGAAAGAGATTTTTGGATATATCAAAGATAAGATCTGACATTGCATTCAAAGCTGGCCGAACTCTTATTTTTCTAAGGCGGACAAGGAAATTTTGATAAAATCGGTGCTTCAGGCGATACCCACCTACGCGATGAGTTGTTTTAAATTCCCGGACACGTTATCTCCGAGATTCAACGTCTTATTGCCTCATTCGGTGGGGTAGCACTCCTTCGACTTGAAAATCCATTCGTCTTCTTGGGACTCTTTCGCTCGCTCGTCGGAATTGGCCGGGTTTTAACCTTCAAGGCGTTCAATTTAGCACTTTTATCCAAGCAAGCTTGGTGTATCCTCATGAATCCATTCTCGCTCATTCCTGAGTCTTTAAAGAGAAATACTTTGATAACGACACTTTTATGGACGCACAGTTGGGTTATCGTCCCTTATGGACATGGCGATACATCATTCACAAATAAAAGTTCTCAAACACGGGTGCTTAAGCGTATCTCTTCGGGTAACAATTGTAAAATATGGGGCGATCCTTGGGTCCCCAAACAACCATTCATATTGAGATCCCGTCCTCCTCGCGCACATTCACCCCGACGCGTGCGCCTCGACTCTCATCGACTCAGAATCCCCCGCACGTGGAAATCGACGTTCATTAAAGACATATTCCCCGTGGATGAAGCTGAATTAATTTTATCTATTTCCCTCAACACATTGGTTTGCCGGACAGTGGTATTGGCTTCATAGCAAGAACGACAAATTTTCGGTTAAATTCGCCTATCATCTCATGGATAACCCGAATGATTTTGCCGAGGCTCAATTTGGTACATCTAGTTCGGGTCCTTCCCAAATGTGGAAAAACTATGGTCACTTAAGATCCCATGCCGCATTATTCACTTTGGTTGGAAGCTTCTCACCCGCACCTTTCCATGCCCGGAGAACCTCGCCGCCGACACTTGTCTCACCCCGGCTCGCCCCTTCTTCGCAGTCGAACGATCTTTCCTCCACCCATACGTTCTTTAATTGCCCCATTGCATATCAGGTTTGGACTCTCTCGGGCCTCCAGGAACTATCGCAACCTTCAAGCAAGCTTCGGAGACCTTTGGGCTAGAGGCATCCTTCTCTCGCGGCCGTCGGAAGTCGGTGCATATGTGTGCTTACCCTATGCAAAATGACATCCGGGCGTGCTTTAAATCGAAAATCTTTTGGGACGCTCCATTTGCCCGATTGGTATTGTCTCATCCGCTAGCCTTACTTCTCTCCTCGTTTTGTGATGCTCGTCTTTGGCCGTAACGACCCTCGCAAGCTCTCTCGGTTGCACCCTCAACGGAAAATGCCCTCCGGTACTCACATTTTCTTTGTGCGATATCGATATCGTGGTGGAGGTTTGTGCGGGAGTGGGAGTTTGCCTGGTTTCATCGGGATGGTTGCTTCATCAAAGGTTTTGCGAAATATTTCCCAGTATCACGAATCCCGACGTGGCGAAAGCTCTAGCTTTCCGAGAAGCGATAATTTTGGCCATGTCCTCAAGCACCCGCTCATCTCATTTCTCAAGACTAAGAAATATTATTCTAGCGGCATCAGTTCCATTGATTCCCACCCGGATTTTGCGCCTATCTTATCGACGTCAAGCACATGTGTTTGTCTTTAAATATTGGTGGTTTCTTTTGGATTCCTAGATTAGAGAATTTTCCCGCCCACGAGTCCGCCCGTTATGCATTATGCTAAACGTTGTACAGAACCTCGTGGGATTATCCCCGACTTTTTGTCTCATTCGGTCTTTGGGATCGGTTCCAGTAATTTTAATGATTATTTCCTTTCAGGGGAAAAAAATATGAAATGGATTTTAACTTGATTGAATTCCTACTAATGATTCAAAATATATCTCAAACCTCAAACAAACATCGCCCCTAAAGCTATAAAGTCGTTTCAATAATCACAAAAACAAACCAACACACTCTATAATTTTAGCATGCGTGTTATCAATTCGGTTAACTTACATCAATCGAATAGAAACCAATATTTTGGTTTGCATCGAAATCAAACCGAAAAATTTAATTCAATTTTTTTATTTCATTTTTCCAAAACTCAATTTTTGAGTACGATTTTGATTAGCCAAATCTTACTAAAAGCCAAATTACAACTATTTACTTATTATTTATACATGATTTTTTTATATAATTCTTATTTTTCATATTTACACTTTCTTTTTGAAGTTTTTGTTCACCAAACTAAAAACTTATTTCGATCTATTTTTAATTTTTCCAATTTCTTAATAAAAAAGTTATATTAATAAAAATCTAAAATAATTAGGTCATAACCTAACCGTCATTGATTAAACTCGATTCGATTTTGGTTTATGATTTTGTTGATCAAAATTTCGGTTGGTTTGGTTTGGATGGACTAGGGGTGGCCAAATGTAACCAAAACCCAATGATTTATGTTTTTTCCAAGTAAAAATACATTAGAAGAATTTTTTTGAATGTTTTATATTCGCAATCGCATGAGACATGCCAATATTAAGTACAAACTTAATATTATTGTGAATATTAAGTCCAAGTCATTTTCTTTTTTTTTTATATTTATTTTGTAAATCGAAATTGATAATCGTTTTTAAAAAAATATCAAAAGAAAAAAAGATGATTTTGGTTAAACCGTAACTGCATCAATTGTAGAGTTCCAATTCCTCATTATGGAAGAATTGGAGAAGAATTGGAACAAGGGGTTTTGGATCAGAATCGACAGCGAGTTAACCTTGACACACCTAACCCTTGAAAATTTGGACCAATTGTGCATCCTAGTCATTTTAGGTTTAAAAAATGAAAGAAAATAAAAAGAATTAGAAACTAGAAAACCCTCCAAGATTTGCTTACATCAAGGTCCGAATCCCTATAGGTTGCCCCATAGCTCGGTCTTACCTTATGCTCTCCAGAGAAACCCTCCCTCAACTGTCGCTTTGCTGGTTTGCGTAATTCTCTGCGACGAGAAGAACGAAGGGAAATCCCGGCCGTTTGTGGGGCCGGTGATAAAGCGAATACAAGAGGATAAAGCAAATAGCTTGAATGTGGTTCGTCAATATCTGTTCCTTACTATTTGTTTTTTCCATTCTTGTATCTAGTTATGCTTAAAGAAGTATTTCAACATATATTGTGGTGGTTGAACTCCTCAGTATTTGATTTTTAAGGGGTTTAAAGGTCAGTTTGTCCTTAATTGAACCAGATAAAGAAGGGTTTTCTCCAATTAACTATTGTTTGTGTCTCAAAATTCATTGTCAAGGATGGTTTCTTTTTTTTTTTTAATAAATTTATGTATTTTTTTCAGTGTAAGCTTTTGATATTTGACTATTGTACTTTGGCGTAATGATAGGGAGTTTTGGAGAAGGCACAAGAGAAAATTGTATGTCACACTTGGAGTTTTTGGCAGTGGGTATCTACTGTACAAACTCTATGATGCTCGGAGGTGTAGGCTCAGTGAGCTTGAGAAACAACTCGCATATGAGAGGGAAAGTGAGAAACTCATTAAAGCCCAGTTAAGATTAGCATTCCTCTGTAATTTCCTTCTGATATTGCTATTACTGTAACTCAAAAGCTCATGCTTTATTGTTTATTTCTTGGCTGATTGATAGAATTCAAACGCATTTTGAGAGCGTTCAGAGAATAGCTGATTCAACAACACTTCCTCATGTAATGCATTTATTGGATAGTCGATTAGCAGAGAACTTGGATCTTACTCACTTGACAGAGAGATTGATCCAAGGAAAGGGCCAACCAAACACTCTGACTACGATTGAGAAACTTGAATTATGGGATAGACTCAAAATTCTGAGTATGGACCAACTGTTTCCTTTCATGTACAGTGCATTACTTTTTTATTAACTTTCCCGATTACTTAATTGGCTTTTGTCCTCATTGGTTTTGTTGTTTCCAGGTTTTACAAAAATGGTATCGTCTCTTTGGGCATTGACTATGCTGAGCCTCTATATAAGGGTTCAAGTGAACATATTAGGGAGACATCTATATATTGACACAGCACGAGGTCTTGGAAGTTCTCTCCTGCTCGTAAGAATGATGCTATCTTTAATAAATACTTTATTCATCGATCTTCTAACATTCTGATGTTACTTATGGATAAAACTAATTATGTTTGTCTTAGATGTGTTGATGCCTTGATTATTATTAGTCTTGATAATATTTGAGGCTTTTCTATAAGATGTGTTTTAGGATGTGTGTTATCAATATTGGGACAATTTTTTGCCAGCTCAGAACAATCCAATATCATTCTTGTAGTTGGCGTAGTGTGTTATGTTCACATGTATGTTTCATATTTTTTGCTTCTTGCTTGTCGTAATAAGCTTAGACCAGGTGTTTTCTGACTTCACTCTTGGGGATTAGACACTCTGGACCAATTCAGTAATTTGCACTATTACGGCTTGAAATTGGATTAGGTATTAGTATGTTTGCGTACATGATTTTGTGTGCTTATTATATTATCTTTCTATCACAGGACATATCTGTTGCTTTCCACCAACTTTATATAGTGGCTATCCAATTATAATTTGGAGATGCCAGTGAGCTTGCTTTAGAAAATAATCTAAATATCTGACGATGCATTAGGATGCACCAGCGGATAGGCATTTTGTATTAATCTCCATTTATTCTCAAGCCTGATCTTTTAGTTTACATTTGAAGAATGTTTTCACTTTTGTGATCCAGGATGAAGCTGAGCTTATTGACAAAAATGATGAACAGCAGTTTTTGGCCTGTGCTGATTACCTTTCTAATTATGGCCTGCTTGCCTTGATATCCAATACAGAGGCAGCAACATCGAAGTCCTCAAGGGGTATGCCTTAGATTTATTAATGTCTGTCTATTAGAGTGTATGCATATTTATGGAAGTACTGGAGTATTTTTTCTTTCTAATTTCCTACAATTTTTATGTTTTGGCTGTGTCATTGTGTCCATGTTTCAGTATTCTTGCTAAACAACTCTCAGTTCTCGGACTGAAGTAGGACCCCCTTCTAAACTTGATACATTTTCGCCGTATTGTAACTGTGTCTACATCTTGACAAGTAATAGGTATCTGTTTCTTGAAAGTGGGCCTCCGTGGCTCCAAGAGTTTTCGGGTTCTTGGTTTATAGCCTTTTTTGGCATTCCACATCTTTATGAAACACTTTTCATGTTTAATTTTAATATTAACTCGTCTTATCCTTTATGGAATTTGTTTTTGGTCATTGTGCTCATAGTTATTTTTCCTTTTATAAATTGTTATTACCAGTACAGAACAACTGGTGCAGCTGTGTACGTCTTGAATGCATTGTGTGATAATAAAATATCCTGAGCAGCACTAGTCCTTCCATCCTGTATCATATAGTGATATTAACTTGAAAGATCAAGTGAGCCAAAATAAAACCTAGCTGAAATGATCAATTGAGAGAGAATATTCGTTTTGCTTTCCCCTACTCATCACTTTGTCATGGCTCCTCTAGCAGCTTTTTGGACCTTGGGTCATCTGAAGTTCTCTTTCCTGAACTCAAAACTAGGAGATGATCCATTACCAGTCTCTGTACGTTTAAATTTTCCACCATGCTTCTCTTTTCACCTTGTTATGAAAATCCTTTATTTGAAGACCAATTTATCAATTTAGTACCTCTCTTCTTTCTTCGAATTGAATCTGAAAAGACTTCTCTAAATTTGTTCACCTTCACGGTGGGATAACCTTTTCTAGCTCTCAGCTATTCAGAAACCACGGGTCCTGAGGTACTTTAGCTGATTCTCATTTTGTCTTGCACGTCTACCAGTGTTGGTATCTCCAAAAAGTTATTTTTAGAGTCTTGGCTTCCTTAAATTTCTGAAAGTTCTTTGCGGGAAGATGTTTTCTGTAGCTGCATCCTTCTGTAGTTTCAGCATTTCTTTTATGTTAAGCTTCATTTGTGTTAGCTCATCCATACACCTCAATATGCACAACACTCACGTCTTTTCATCAGACCAAATGTCTGTTCCATATTTTGATTCCACCTGAAAAATCTGTCCCAGAAGTGAATATTGCCATCCCATCTCCGTTTTCCTAGGACAGAGAACTGATTATGCAGTCAGAGATAATATTTTGGGATGTGTTTCCTTAATTTCAAGGATCTTTTAAAGTTATTTCATCCTCATCCTAATCTATAATGCATCTTAATTCTTTCCTAATTAATCTTCCAATTTCAGCCCTTATATAAGTCTTACCTACTTTAGAATGAACAAGAAAGCAGATTCCTTCCTGCGGCAACATGTTAGCATGGGTAAAACAATTGCCTCAGTTTTTTTACTGTACTATTTTTAGTTATAGAAGTTTTTCTTTCTTTAGTTCTTGTCTCTAGTCTTTTCAGCCTTTAGTCTGCCTTTATCAACCTTGTGAATAACCTTGTGAATTATCCTTTCCTCATGTTGTACAATCAAAATTTTTGCATAGATGAGGATGTTTACACTTTTAATCAGATTTCCAAATCACGGAAACGGCCCCAAAGGTAAACTGAAATGATAGGTTGATCACAGTTATATGTGACAAAGTTTTGAACTGAGAATTGGATCCATGGTAACAACATGATTTGGTCTCGATCAATGCTTTTGTGATTGACAAAGGGTGGGATCTCATAGTAAATTTAAAGGTACACTATGAAGGCTGGTGAAAAAAGAAAAAAAAACGAGATCTTCCCCCTTGCAGGGTTGGCTTTTGTATTCAAGGCGAGATGGAAATTCTGAACTTGTTTTCTCTTTGAGCACATTGTTTTAGTCTTAACATATTGAAAATGATTTAGTCCTACAAAGTGCATTGATAATTTTCTGCTAGAGTGGATCAGAAAGCAAATTTATCAATACTTGGCCACTCAATGTGATTCCTTTGTGACATCTCAATCATCATGGTGCTATTGTTAACACTCTTGTTAATGAGTGAGTATATAAATTTGATACAACTGGGTTCGAGTTTGTATGTCTTGTGAGTATGTATCATGCGTGTCCAAATGCACATTCAATGGTAGGATGGTGGGGGGATGAATTGGGATGAAAAAAAGAGGTAGGTGAGACGAGTATTCTGACCAAGTAAACATGCTCATGATCATATGAACATCAATCTTCAGTTTTGGTGGTTTGATATTGTTGTTAGCCCTCAAGAATTGATATATTTCAATACTCAATTCATTTCGTTAGTCTGGAAGAGGGGGTTATTTCTATTTATTTTATTTTGGGATAATTACAAAAAGTACCCCTGAGGTTTGACCTAATTACAAAAAAACCCAGCTAACTTTAAAACTTACAAAAAGTACCCCTGAGGTTTGAAATATATTTCAAAATCCCCCTTCATATTTGTAAAATCATTGCAGATTACCCCTTAATTTTAACACTAAATCAAACCTCAGGGGTACTTTTTGTATGTTTTAAAGTTAGCTGGGTTTTTTTGTAATTAGGTCAAACCTCGGGGGTACTTTTTGTAATTATCCCTTTTATTTTTTCCCCATTCTGTGTACCAGTGGAGTCTGCAGGTGATATAATTATTTTGACTATATACAAAATTGTGGTGGAAATGATCTTCAAGAACTCATTCAATTGATGCTGGCAATTTCACAGTAGGCAGGTTGTGTTTGTAATTTAAAGTGATTGAATTGTAACATTACGTAATTCAATGCAAATTAGTCACAAGGTGAGGTGGTTTTTCTTTTTTTGCTGCCTGCTTTCCAGTTTTTCAATCTTATATATGTTCTCTTGCTGCTTTTCGGAATGGTTGCTTTGATGCTCAGTTCCTTGGTTGTATCTTTGAGGCATTTTGGTTGGGTTTTGACCATGTTATCTGGACTATTTGCATGAGGTCAAGTACCTACATAAATTCTTGATCTGACACTTGGAAAAGGTAGATGTGGATTTTTTTTTCCCTTTTTGAGCTTGTAATTTAAACAAAATTTGATACTTGGACACATACCCATGTTTAAGATCCATGTCTGAGTCAAGTGACATGGGGCTTGCGTCCTTATGATGGCCCTTTGTATGATCTTGGGACACGAAATGAAATTTTTATTTGCTCTCGCATATATGAAGTTGGTGAATCACATTCCCAAATCCTGTGCTGTGTTCAATTGAGTTGTTTCCTGGAGCTTAATCCTTGTGTCAAGAAACAAAAATTTTGTTTTGTTGATCTGCCATGTAAATTTTAATGTCGAAACTCTGTTTAACCTTTTAGCTTATCATGTGCAGAAAGCAACTGAAGGATTTCTTCAATGCTTCGGTACTTCATGATACAATTATTCACATATTGGAGACTTTAATGATCATGCGGAGCCCTCATCACTGGGTAGGTTATTTAATGCCCGAAGATGCTGGACTTTACCAGCCCTCCAGCAGTAGTGCCTCAGATCTTTCACATGTTACGAAATTTGAATTACTTATGGTGGAAACACGTGCAGTGTTATCAAGGTATGATACTTCCAAGCATAGTTTTTGTTTTACATCTGAAATTTATACATAGCATTCTTAGAAAGTTTAATCAAGGTCAGAAAAAAATTTCTCATGAGAGCACCATTTGCTCCAAGTAACAAGTCACGCCTTCCAGGTTTTTGAGTCTCGTAGATACTTGCAGCAAACATGTATCTAATTGTAGGATATTAGAAAGGGATAATTACAAAAACTACCCATGAAGTTTAGCCTAATTACAAAAAACTCCAGTTGTCTTTCAAAATTACTAATACCCCATTGAGGTTTGTATTTACCTCACAAATATCCCTTCCTAAGGATGCATTGACGGTGCAATTTGTAAGATAAAAACAAATGTCAAACGGGTATTTGTAATTTTAAAAGATAACTGAGATTATTTTTGTAATTAGAAACTTCATAGGCGATTTTTGTGAAGGTAAAAAACTCGAAATTTGTTATTCCTTCTTGGTTCTTTATTGTAGAGACGTAGTCACGTAGACCAGGGTAATTACACTGCATGCTAGTTTTTGACTTAGATATCTGATATCAAGCTTAATGTTTAGTGTAGAGGGCTCCCAAAAAGCTTGCTTAGGTGGAAAAATCAGTTATTTTAGCCACCTAGAAGCTGAAAATCACTTTTTTTTTAGAGTTTGCGAACACTCCCATTATCTACCATCTGGAGTTTACCCTTATTTTTTGCTGTTAATCAAGATGCCTACGTTTTTGTACTACTGTCTTTGGACGATGCTGAATTACTATACGTTAACACGCTTGCTTGTTTGTTCTGTCTTTGGACAGTGCTGAATTTGCCAATATCGTTGACATATCACTGAGAGCGGTGGTGAACGGAGTGTTGGAAGATCTAATCGTCCATTGTGGAGAAAACAGTTTAACGTCTGGGATGCCACTCGCTAGAATTCTACCAAGAATAGCTCATATGGCTCAGCTGCTGCTTACAGAATCCAATAGAAGTAGGTATATCCAAATTATCCGAAGCATACCAGAAGTCGAACTATTCTTCACCCTTTTATACTCGACCACACCCGCCTCATAGTGTGTACCACATAGTGTAGAACCATTGTTGTTTGTAGTTTCTTTCATGAACTTGGATAATGTGAAGGAGTTTGTAGTGATCTGCAAGGCTTAAAGAGAATAAGGGAGATGCAGAGCTTTGCGGTCGTGTACTTTGATCGTCCCGAATGATATTCGTCGTGTTTCGGTTCCTTGGAGGGCTTTAATAAGTCAGTAGCTTATGAAAGGTTTCTCAATTTGAAGCTCCAAAAAGCTGTAAAGAAAAGGAAATCATGTCTTCATAAAAGACAGTCAAGAATGGTTATCTATTGAAATCTTGCGCATATGTTTGTGTGATTTTCTATAAAGAAAAATATGTTATCTAGTAAATTTACGCACACACTGACACATATATTGAGAAAATAGAAAAACAACCCAGAATAATGTAATATTATTGAAATAAAAAATATTTTGCAATATTAATAATAAAATTTAAGAGATTTTGTCAAATTATTATCTAAAAATATATATGATTGCTACTTTTTATGAAAAAAATATGTGGTTAAGGCGGACAACTGAACCAAGAATTCTCTTTTGATTTATTTCCAAAACTTCGGAGATTTTTGGTATATATATATGTATATATATAATTTTTATTGTGATGTGTTATGATCAATAACAGGACTACTAGGCTATGTTCTAGGTTTGTCAGTGTATATGTGCAATTTTCATTTTGATGTGTGATGAGTCTACTAGGCTACGTACAAATGGTCATCATAGGTCATGGACCTATATTTCTCTAGAATGAGCTGTAATGCTTATAACAACTCATGAATGCCCAAATATTTAAGGGCATGTTTGTTTAACTCTATCCAATCAAATTTTCTTCTCAACTTTTTTTCCAATCACCATTCAAATATACATTGTATTTTTCTTAGGGCTGCAATCGAATCGAATCGAGTCAAACTTTTGAGTGTTTGTGTTTGGCTCATTTATTATTGAGTCGAACTCGAGCCTCAATTTATCAAACATATTGATGGCTCACAAACTTTTTCGAGGTTAATCGAGCCTAAACGAGCTTAGTAAATATCAATTACAATTTAAATCATTCTTTAATTTATTATAAAAATAAAATTATATATATCTAAAACGCATAATATATTTACTAAAACTTATAATTTTATTCAAACAAATAAGTTTATTGAAATATTTGTACATTATCATAAGTAAAAATATAAAAAATTAAAATTATAGTCAAATTATTAGTTTAATATATACGAGCTTACTATCGAGCCTATTCACGAGTTTACTAATGAACATTGTTCACGAGCTAACAAACCGAATAACTCTAAATTTGAGTTTGATTCGTTTATTTTAACGAGCCTCATTAAACGAACGTAAACGAGCTTTTATTGAATCGAGCTCTCGAATAGCTCACGGCGGCTTGGTTCATTTGCATCCCTAATTTTTCTACTAATACACATATTTCTCAATACATCACATCAAACACCTCTTCTCCCATAAACTTCCCCAATCACCCACAATCACCAAATCAACGTACCCTAAGTTGACGGCCTCAAATGCGAGAATCGTGAAACTCATAAGTCCAAGAAGGTTGCAATGCTCTCTACACTATACTACACAATATACCATCATCCATCTTTGAATATTTAAGAGTGTAAATTAATTGTCTTTTCATTTCGTCCACTTTAAATTTATGAGTAAATAGTAGTGAAGTTTTTTAAATGGAAGTTGGATTTATAGATAAAAAAGTAATAATTGTATTGATGTGATAAATAATCTTTTAGAGATGTTGATTGTTTGTGGAATTTTTTGGGGAAATAAAAGTGTAAAATGTAATGACAACAAAGTAAATAAAAATAAAAACTAAACCAAAAATAGGCAATATGGATCCCATTTTATGCCTTTTGTTATCAAGATTAAGAGAAAAATAATAAAAATGATGATAAACTAAAAAAATTACAAAAATTCTTTACATGAATATGAGGGAAGAGAGAAATAAATAATATGGATGATTGGATGAATATCAGGATTTGGGAAGTGTGAGAGAAAGAAAAACGCGAGTTAATTTTGAAGAGAAATAACATTATTTTTTTGAAAACAATTTCCACAAGCAATCACCCATTTCACAAATTTCCGCTCAAAGATTAATATTTGGAAATTTTTGACAGCCAATCACAACATTGGTCTTTTATTCCACTTCTTTCTATTTTAATAGAATAGTATGAAGATTTATTTGGGAAAATAAAAATAGATTTTGAGAGTATGATTAAATATAAGAAGAAAATGTGATGATGATAAAGAAGAAAATGTGACGATGATAGTTGATGTGATAGTGTTTTAGTAAATAATAATTAGACGCGATTGGTGATTTAAAAATAATAAAGAATGAATAGTATATTTATGATATAATTATATAATTAATGATGATAATTGATAGTGATGTTTTTAGATTAAAAAATTATTTGATGTGATTGATGATTAGAAAGTGAAAATGCGTGAATATAGTAATGTTTCATTTTTTTAATAAATAATTGCATGTTGGGGCAAAAAAATTAATTTTGATAAATAAAAAAACAAAACTGTCATCCATCCACAACCTAAATATATTCATTTTCACCATTTCAAGGTATGCAATTTTATAAAGGATGAACCTCATTTTCGAGGGCCCCCAAAATTTTAAAGTATGCAATTTTATTGAATAGCTTTTGCTTTATCTCAAGCATCATAATGACTTGATCCAAAGGGGTATCTTCACACACTTTACGAACCCCTAATCATGATGTTATAAGCAAGAATATACATTTTTTTACAAGAATAAAGATCACGAGGAGACACTTATGGCATATTAGTAAAGGCCTAAGGTGTGATGAGAACAACGATCCACTACAATCGGAGTTAGAAGTTTATGTCCATGTGAACTCAAGGAGCTCACATCATCACGATATCGAGAGCTTATTAATAGAGCACGATGCGTGTCTACTCGTATTTCTAAAATAATATATCGGAATCTTATCATTAAAAGACACTTTATCTACCTTATGTTTTGCTTTCACTTTTTGGACAATATAAAGTTTTAAACCAAATTTAGTTATGGGGCACAATTGCACACATGATGGCGATCATGAAACTTTTATGAGGTTTGGTCTTAAATAAGTTCCAATTCGAAAAGCTTTTGAAACATGACAATGAAAGTATGATTCGTTCATATGACACATATTTGTAAAGACGAGGAGTTTACATTCTATTAGTATTAGTGTAGTACACAAATACATCTATATAAGTGCTTATTGGAGAATAATTTCACCGAATATAGATAAGAAACTAACATATATACATAAACATATAAAAAATAAACACAAATACAAAGGTGACAAAACTAACAAATACTAATAAAAATAAAACCCGAATTAAGAATAAATTGCATATCCAATATGTAATAGAAGCTATTTTTGCATATTTACTTATTATTTTTTAATATATAACTTCAAAGTACATGCCCAAGACTTAAATCACCACCGATCGTTGTTTTCCTCCATGTTATCACCCTTTGCCATGATTTCTAGTTCGCGACCAAAGCTTTAAAAATCAACGTCTTTCATTATCGCAATATCTTTTTCTTATTTAAAATAAAAATATTTAGAAACAATCAATATCAAATAAAGTTAGAAATAAAAACATTAAAAAAATAATAAAAATTTAAACAATATTCTATGAAAGTATTGGAGTTTGACTCTTTCTTGTTTTGGTGATTCCTTGAGAAACATATTTTCCAACTCATTATAATCGAGTTCACAATCAAGTCTTTCTTCCACAACCCAAAGCTCTATCTTATCGACACTTATAATCAACAGGATCACATGATCTCTTGTTATACTAACTTTATGATAATCACAATTATGAAAATGAAGAGGAAATATAATAAAACTCAAGTGACAATAAGTGCATGATTTTTTTATATATAATACTAAAAAACAGTTTTATAGTTTTTTTGCGAAGTAAGTTAGAATGCATGTAAACCAAATCATTCAACATTTGTCGCTTCAATCTATTTCCTTCTTAGTGTGAATGCGTAGAAAGACATTCCAATTATGCTTACATCCATAAGAAATTGTTTGACTCAATTTTTTTCTTTTGCCAATTTCTATAAGTTTGCAACATTAGTGTCGAACAACTTCCACCAATCATCTAGCAAAATAATATGATGAAAAATAAGAATACAAAAACCTATAGGCAATTCAAATTAGAAAATTTTAAAATGTAATAATCTATCAAAAATATAATGATTCATGGTCGAGTTGATCTTGCAATGATTAAAGCGATTGGTCTGGAAAAACTTTTTTGCCTATCATGAAATAGGGATATCTCGTTATATGTTTTTGGATTTTCACTCAGATTTTTTTCATTAATAATGTCCAACAATCCATTCATAATCTTTGGCTTACTATAAAAATATCATTTGTTATATTGGAAAGCAATATTCAAATAATATTCCACCACATGTCGAATTTTTCCACAACATCCTATGCAATCTCTAATTAATAATATTAATATATGGATCATATAATCCTTTTTTATTTCTAAATGACTCTTTGATCCCTTCCTTATTATGTACACGCATTCATATGCATAACTCATGTATGCGATTAGGGATGACAATGGGGTGGGTCAAAACCCGCCTCCGCATTGAACCCGCCCAAACCCGGTCAAGTGGGTCTCGAGACAGTTGTGGACCCATTTGACTAAAACCCATTGGTCCGGGCGTAACGGGTTTGGCCAAACCCGCCCCGCATATATTATGCACACTTTTTAAAAAAGTAGAAATAGTAATTACTTATTATTATAACTTCACATTAAAGTGTCTAATGTTTTTTTCGAAATCATAGAAATATACTCATTACTCAAAAGAAACTTACACCGCCAATGGTAAAATGGCCACCTTGAACATACATACATTGATACATATCAGCGGAGAACTTCGTCACGAGAGATATAACCACCGTAATTCGAGCGAGCAAAACAAGAAACAACTAAAAACAACACAAAACAAATGAAAACTAAGCACTCCATATGAGACTAAGCCACCCCCAAAAGGATGACTAAGGCACTCCTCAAGAGAGACCCAACTCGAACAAATTCGGGCACGAGCTACATAACGCACCGCAAGACAGTAAAAAATCGACTAAACCCTACGAGTTTCGCAAATCAACGGGGAAAATAAAGACTCAAAAAAAAAAAATACAACAACATATAGCTATGAAACTAGAAAAAAAAAAAAATAAAAGAGAGAAATGCCTCTCCCTCTCCCTCTCCCAAGCCTATTGCCGCAACCCATCGTCTACTCGACTCAAAACACCACCGTGAAGCTCCAACCCACTTTCACCCTAGACCAAAAGTCGGCCACCTTCGGACGCCCAAAGGACCGCCATTGTTGGCCTCAATAGGAATCATGGAGAGAGAGGGAGAGGGAGGGAAGAGGGGAGAGAGAGGGGGCGATCGTGATGGGGGAGGGAAGGGAAGAGAAATAAGGTTTTTCGGGGTAGAGAGAAGGAGGAGAAAAAAATTAGAGAGAGAAAGTAGGCGACACGTCAGTAATAGCTAAAAAGTCAAATAAATTATATTTCATTTTAATCATTTGGTTTTTCATTGATTTATATTTGAATATATTTTAAGGAGCATGTACAAGAAATCAACAAGATTTTAAATTTATATATATTAATGTCAGTATCATTTTTAAATAACCCATTCATTAACCTCACATTTTCTTTTATTTTTATATTAATTTTCATTACTTTTCACTTTGGACAAAGCATGAAATAATCTTCATTCAAGAATCACAGAACTTAGAGTGAAAACAGAAAGTGAACAAGTTGATTTTTCTAGCATGTTAGACCCGGCGGGTCCTGGGTCCAAAGCGGGATGGGGCGAAGCGGGTTTTGAGGCGGGCGGGTCATGGAATTTTCTTAGCAGAGCGGGTCCCAGGTTTGGCCAAACCCGCCCGTTGCCATCCATATGTGTGACTTCTCATCAAAATCATAATTACGCAACAAATTACTTAAAAGTGGAGCTCAAATTTTCACATTATTGGAATAATTATTCCTAAATCCTTCCTAATATACTCTTTCTAAAGACAAAAACTTGTATGAGATGGTCTCATGAGCATTATCCATGAATGAGACAGATCCTAAATAAAAATAGAATTTCAACTCAAACCCAAAGCCGCGAAAAATACCTATTTTTGTGATTTGTAGGATACGTCTCATAAACTTATGTCCATGAGACGGTCTTACATAAGACCTTCTTTTTTTTAAACATTTTTTTAAATCTTGAGATGTTACCATAGTTTGCAAATCCTCTTTATGTTCACTTAATCTTTTCATGGCAATAAAAGTATTTGCAAAGCATGATGGAGGTTTTGCTTATATTTTTCTATTTTCCTTAACTGAGGTCATTTGTTATTATACACGAAGCACGTGACCTTAAATACAAGAATAGTTAAATCACTAATATTTGGCAATTCACCAAGTATTTTTCATAATCAAATTAATGAAATGAATTTGCCGCACAAGGTGATCCAAGAATAGATGTATACCTATGATATAATAAATGTCCAACTCCATTGTATTTGTAATTTGATTGCATACGTTTCCATACAAACCACATTACCCGCACCAATTTATTTTCACAATTTCAACAAATAAGCTACACATATTTTTAGCATATGTCTCAAATCCCGACACATTGGACCTGTTGGCAAATCTTTTTCACGCAACCGACGAGGACGGTTTAGCTTGTCGTAATCTTTTGGAAGTAGCGAGAGACTTTTGATATTAAACATTTGTGGTGATTGCATTATGACAACTCACTTCGAGCCTTTTAATGAAAAAAATATTTGGATAAAGTGGTTTCTATTCGTGCTCCAATTTCGGGACATCATTCCTTCATTTGGAATCGTTTGTTAGGGTTTGAGATAAAGATGAGAAACAAATTCTTTGGAGTTTGGGCGTAAGGAAAATCTTTTTCTAGCATGATCAATGGTTTGTCCGAAATTTTGCATAGCGTTTGGAATAGGTTCACGAGTTCGTCAAGGGCAATAGGTTATGGAGGGACGACTTCTATAATTTCTCCCGTAGATGTTAATGAGGTTGTTGAGATGTGTTATTTGTGAAGATCGTATCAAATCCCCCAATTTAACATAGGTTTGCATGCAATAAAGTAATTACTTTGAATATAGTTGATGTTCCTTGTTGTAGAATTTTCGGAGATGGAAAGGTTTTATTATATCGCCGTGTATTCACATAAGATCAGTTTCTATCTTATCCAACGTCTTCAAAATTTATGGTCGCCTAGTATTCACTTTGCATGCATGTCTCTTTTTATTTTGAGGTTACTTACAATTGTCTTCCAATGGATGAAATACTCTATATAAAAAAAAGGCAAATTAGACACCTAAACTAAAAAATGTGTTTTCGAAAAACAAGGCTAAAAACCAATTTTCTTCTTGAAAAATGGCAAAAATCCGACGAATCCTAAATATATATATATATACACACAAAAACATGACTAACAATTTTAACAACATAGATAACATTATGTTCATACCAATAAGTAAGAAAATGCAAAAAAATAAATAAATAAATGTATCGTGTAATAAAACAAAACATAAAGTATATGTATGGTTCCACATCTATCATAATTGGGTGGAGTAGGAATTCAAGCACATATAGTATCAAAATTTAAAACTCACCAAATAAACTCATCCCTTTAAAGTTTAAACACAAAAACATTGATAACGAAATACGGTTGGAAAATTAAGTATTGGCGGCAAATTCACTTTCCTCATTCCATAATGTTTGTGAGTATTTAATGGTATACATTTTTCCGTTTATCCCCAAAAATCCCCTATATGTTGTTCATCCTGTTTCCTATCAAAGCTAACGTTAAAAAAAAAAAAAGAGTCTAACGTTAAAGTCTTGGATTGAGATCTTTTTTTGTTTTCTTATGGGCATCGTTTTTTATGACAAACGCATGTGATTTTTGAAGGGAATCTAATCAATTAACCCACATACGCTTCCCGAGAAAAACCCTTTTTTTTTTAATTTTTTTCACCGTAGTAATTAATCACTGTTCTAAAAATCTCATCCAGTCCCTATTAGTACCTATCTGAACGCTAGATTCCCCTTATCTGCTTATGTTATTCTTTCGATTAGGCTCCATCTAATCTTCACAGATCTCGTCTAATTCCGTCCAAGCTAAACCTAAGTAGTAGGCCACGGTTTGCTTAATTCCATCCAACCCCAATTAGTCCTTGGTCGAACGTTAGACTCTTATTAGGGGTGATCAACAAAAACCGAAAACCGCTAAAACCGACCGAATCAAACCGCACCACACCGCAAATGCTTATTTATTGGAAAAACCGCGATTAAAATTTTTAATCAAGACCACACCGCAAAAGATGGTACAATTACAATTTCAAGTCTCAAACCGCACCGACCGCACCACAAGTAGAATACTATATATACGTATATATATTCAATATATATTATTACATTTCTCTCAATCTATAGTATATTTGTGTATAATTATGAATTGTTATATTAATTATTTTCATTGGTTTATTGGGGGTATATTAGTTAATTTACTTAATAATTTAATACATCAAAGCCTTCATTTCTTGTTATGGATGTAAATTGTATAACGAGATTTATTTTGGGAAATTTGTGATATGGAGATTGACATATTGAATTATCGGAGAGTTTGCAAAAACTTATGCTTTTAGAAAAAAATAATTTATTGTAGCAAAAGTAAGAGTAGTTGTGAATCGAAGTTGATAGAGTTTGAAAATAAAATCAAAAGTTAAGAATCGAAGTTAAGTTAGGTGAAAAAGTTGTAGAGGTGCTTATAATTTGTTTATAAAATTTAAACTAGAGTAGAAACACAAATCTAAAACATCTCTCTCCATACTTTTAGGTTATGATTAAATGAAATGCAGTTGATACTTGCAAACACAAAAAGTGATTTTTAAGCAAAAATATAAGAAACATTTTTTTAGTAATTGCAAACACTCTCTATATCTATTAGATTCAACTATTATATGTTATTGTAGTTGTTATAATATTCAATTTAGACAACAACATATCATTAACTTTTTAGTTATCGAATTGATAAGTTTTTTTTTGCTCATTTTGATTGTTCCGCATAATATTCACCGCATGTTTGTTTTATTCTAAAAAACCGCCCGAAACCGCCCGAAATCGCCCGAAACCGTTGAAAACCGCATGTTTGTTTTATTCTAAAAACCGTGGCTTAAAATCAAACTCTTGGCCGAACCGCACTTAGCAATTCGGTTTGAAAATATTGAAAAACCGCCCAAACCGCACCGTGATCACCCCTACCTCTTATCCGTCTATGCTATTTTTTCCGCCTAATCTACCTAGGTCCTGTCTAACTCCTTTCTATGCTCGTTTAGGCTAGACCCCGATCGCCATCCGTGTACGAATAGTGCTTTTAGAATAATACATATAATCTCTTCCAAGCTCAATCTAAGCCGTAGATCCCAATCTATCGTGCGTATAGCAGATTCTAAAAATACTCGTCCCAGCCCGATTAGTCACATTACGTACACTAGGCTCTCCTTATCGCATATGTTATTACTTTGATTAGAACTCGCCTAATTTTCCTGCGCCCCGTATAATCTCGCCCAAACTCCTCAATATTTGTCAAAGCACGTAGTGCTTTTTACAACATCGATAGTAATAATGGTAGATGCAAGGAAACAACACCCCCATGGCCCCCACCCCCACTTACCATTTCTTATCAGCAAAACTATTCCTTTATATATAGTCCTCGTATCCTTTACCCTCATTTCATCTCCAGGTCTCTCTTTTTTCTAGGGTTTCTTTCTTCTCCTCTTTGGATAGCTTTTTACTTTTTAGGTAAGCCGCTGCAGATTTATTAAAAAAAAAAATACAGAGCTTCTTCAACTTGTTTAACAGAAGCTCAAATATAATCTGCAACTATGGAGTCTTTTTTTTTTAATTAAATTTTCTTGCAGCTTTTGGATCTGAACATATATATATCCATGGGCTTTTGCTTGATACATATATACATGTTTTTCTTACACTCTTAGATCTGGAGTATCTCTGTCTTTTTCTTACCAGATCAGGGTTTTATTTTATTTTTCATTATTTATTTTATTTGTAAATATTTTTTTATGGATTAGGGTCTGACCCTTTATTTTTTTCTTTTCATACTCATGCTTATATGTTCTGTTTCTTATATTTTTTTATGTCCCCTGTTTTAAGTTTTTAGGGTTACATCAAATTAACATATTCAAGACTGGATTTTTATCTTTTTTTTTTTCAACTTTTTTAAAAATTTATTTAGGGGTTTGAGAGTGGAGCTCCTTGAAGTCCAATAGAGGATCTTGCTGGGAAAAATAAGCTGCTAATATATGGATCCCATAGCCCTATCCAATACTTAGATTATTTTTGGATAGGTTTGTGGCTTGCATATGTCAGGAGCTTCAATTTACCCTTGTTTGACCCTTTTTTGGGATTGAAGGGAGCTCTACACTTTTGCCCTTTGACAAAAATTCATTTGAGATGTTCTGACGGATTAATTTTGTTAAACAGATCCTAAAATAATCGGTATTAGCTGAACCTATTTGAATTTGGATCTAACTTGCTTTGATTTGTAAAATGGGTTGGATCTGTCCCATGATTATATATTCTCTATGTTATACAAGTGTTTCATTTTTTTCTAATTTTTTTCCATGTTATTTTTAGTTTGAGATTTGTTGTTTTCTTGTCTCTCTATATTTTCCCTTAGATTCTGTTGTCCTTTTGGATTTTGTGTGTGATTATACCTTCTAACTTTACTCCTTTGCATGGAAACTGATGAAAGCCTGATTATAAGTTAAAAATCTTGAAATCTATTTCTCTAGATTTACTTTTGCTATATTTGGTTTCTGAAGAAAGTCAAATGTCTATGTGAATGCTTTTACTTTGACCATTTTGGAGATTTGTTTTTTGGATGTCTGATTGTTTCAGGGGCTCACTGGATTATTCAAAGTCTTTGCTGCAGGGACCTGGAAGATTTCAATCCATGGATTTGTTAATTAGATTTGGTTGTATTTTTAACAGATATGTACTTAATCTTTCATTGTACAAAATTGTGATTAAAGAGTTTATATGAAATTGTTTGGAATTATTTTACACAATTTTATCATGTGTTGTGAATTATTGTTGTGATAAAAATAGTATAGTGAATTAAAATATGGGTAATCATAAATACTGAGTAACATGGTTAACATTATTATATAACCTACTAAATTATCCCTTTTCTTATTTTGGAAAAAGATGTTATATACAGGGTTAAATATATTTTAAATATTTTTCATGAATACAAAGGGTACCTTTCAAAGGGATATTTTTTCATTAAATATTAACCCCACTAAGTAATTTGAATTATTAATGGCGTGTGGGCATTGGGTTAGCTATTATCCGACCACCACCATGAATAATGTTGACCCACAAAGGATTTTTTTTTGAAATATTAGAAAAACACAATTTTATTACTTTTTTTTCAAAGTTATCTATCATTCTATGTTCCACTAAAAACTTTTGATAAGGGAAGATTTCATCTTGAAATCCAAGTAAGAAGGCTATGCTTAGGAAACTTTTATAAAAAATTAACTATATTAGACTTTGTAATTTATTCTTTTATCCCATCACATTATTACTTTTTCTTTTCAAAATATACATTATTATTTAACCTCTTATTTTTCCAGTAATTAACCACTCATATTCAATTATAATTTCATTGATCACATAAAATACCATTATTATATTTTCATATTACAAATACAATAAATAGGTCTTAATTTTTCAATCACCATATCACTAACTTATAATTACACTATTAGAATTCATATTTATTTATTTTAAATAATTTTTCAAATTTTTATCCTGAAAAATAGAAAAGAGCAAAACGAACTGCACTCAAGCAATCACACCTGAATACTCTTTTTTTTTTTCTTTCAAGAAAATTACAATTTTTTTTAATATTGGTTCCAAAATGAAAACAATTGCCTTATAGAACATGATTAATTATTTGGGTTTGATTTTATTTTGACAGCAGTTTATTGTAATAATGATTTTTTAACAATATTGTAATAATGATCTAATTTGGTATTTGTGTAATAAATATCTTATTTTAGGAATAAGTATCAAAGTATGTGACTACGACCAAAAAATAGTAGAATCTAAAATATTAGATTACTGTACATGCTCAATTACGGTAATATTACTGGTGCAAATAGTAAGTAGCGTACATAAACCGGTCAACTCGACGTGGAAGCAACACAATAATGTTAATCTATTATTTTCTTCTTACATTTATAAGTTTTACTATTGTTTATATTATTCTTGGAGATTTCTTAATGTTTTTTTTTTTTAAAAATAATTCTTCATTACAAAACTTTTACTAACTTCCAATACCTGTTTTGAGAATAACAATATTATAAAGATTTCGAAATTCTTGTTATTTTTTTCAATTTTTCATTAAAAAAATCCCATAAAAGGAATAGTGAATGGAGTATTGGTTGTGCTAATCTGTTTATTTTGGTTATCTAACCATTAAAATCTGATTTTATAATTCATTATTGACTGTCAAATTACAGCAATCAAATACTTTTTCAGCATCCATTTCACCATCCATAATCGTTTATTTTTGGATGAATTAACATTAGTGCATCTTATATTTCACGGAAATTACATTAAATGTATGCCCTCCTATTCAAAATAAGTGACGTTTTTGACACAAAAAAATTCTTCAATATTAATGATATTTTGACATTTTCAAAGCTGGTGAGATAAAGTTCTTCCCGAATGACCTTTAAATGTATCAGTTTCAACTAATATTAATGCCTAAATTTAATTTATTTTTAAAATATTATATATGATCAATTAAGATTTTATCGGGTATTTTAACAAAATTCGTAATATGTGTTTTCCCATAAAACGGCAGTCATTTTAAATAGGAATGAAAGTCAACTGTAATTGAATTGGTGGCACAGGAATTAAGAAGCATTAATTTTGTTACGTATTTTGGTCAGAATTTCAGACCACATTTTCAACACTAGGTGGGTAGCTAGGTTCTAAAACAATGGTCACTTTATTTAAATTGTAATTTTAAATTTTTAAATGTTTAAAAAATTCAGACTTAATAAATAATATTTATTTGGATTTATTCAAACAATCTCATATTTTATTCAAAAAATTTACTATAAAATTATTTATTTTTTAAATACTATTTCACATTTTTAAACTTCATTTAGTTATTTTTAGATTCATTAAATAATTTTTAAAATTTTATTTTTCATATTTTTCGGATTTATTCTTGTATATTTATATTCCAGTTGTTAATTTGTAAATTCTTAAACTAATTATCATATTTATTTTGATATATTTAAACTCTACTTGTTAATTTGTAAAAAATTAAATATTTTTATATTTATTTTACTTTGCACAAGCATTTATTTTTGGTAGATAATAATTCAAGCTCAACATTAAAGTCCATGTAGCAATTAGAGTGGATTTGAGTAGTTCAAGCTCAATTTGTCGTCAATTCGCCAAAATATTAAAGTTATTTTCCAATTTTAAAACCCGCAAACTTAGTTTGCGCTAACATTGAATCAAACATCTAGAGTACGTATTTTTTATAATTTTGAAAGTTAACAATTTTTTTATTAGATCAAACCTCAAGGGTACTTTTTGTAATTATCCATTTCTTTAATTTGTAAGTTATCTAGTTCGTATATGTGATTCTACATCGTTTCTAATCATACAATGGGAAGCCAAATGAAAATGTCAAAAACTCAACAATTGAGCCAAATGCCCTTTGATTTCTTTTTTCTTTTGTCGATCCACAAGATATCCGCATTATCCTCCGGGGCACATACTCCACACTTTTTTAGGGATGTAATGGGACTTGGAGACCACCGAACCCCAACCGATATCCGAACCAAAATATATATTGACTTTTTGACTTTTTTCAACCGAACCATCCCAAAATTTTCTTGGTATGGTTCGGAAAATTTTCAAATATCCGCAATCAAAACCGCATCGAACCATATCAAACCGAATATCCGAAACTAAAACCGATTTTAAATAATTTTAATATTATACATGTATAATATTTTTACCTTATTTATATTTTGATATTGAATAATTAAACATTCCTTTGAAATTCAATATTATATAATACTAAAAATTATCAAATTTAAAATTTGGCATATTTTATCAATATATCAAATAAATAATTAAATATATATTTAACTCAGTAATAAGTACAATATATTGATTATTTATCAAATATTGGTTGCCACCATATTAATTTATTTAAATGAACCAATAAATTAAATTATAAAATCACATTTGATTTGTAGAAAATATTTAAATTTGATGATATTTTACTTATTAAGGATCATAATTAGACTCATCCTCTAATCAAGGAAATTAATTTATTTAAAAATAAGTTAAATAATTAGTACATTGCACATAAACTAGAGTAATCGTTCATCCAAGAAATTGAGTAATTGAGACTATAAACTTTCGTTTAATATTAGTTTATCAAAGTTATTAGTCAATTAAATTTTCCCTAAGTCAAGAGTTCATGGTAATGTGCCAATATTATATAATATTATTGTGTGCCTAGAGACTACTAAATTTATCATTTATTGAGATTTTAGACTTTTACTACTAATTATACGAATAATTAACATATATAATATCAAACATATTATGTTAAAATCCAAAAAACAAAAATAAATGTAATTATAAATCAGATAATAACTATTTAAAAGTTAAAATAATATTAAACTAATAATGTGGTATAGTCTATATCATGAAAGAAACATTTAGAATCACAATATACAAAATTTAGCTCTTAAATATGAATTAAAGAAATTTTATGTACAAATTAAATATAAAATATCAAAAAGTTAAACTCGTATAATACTAATAGTTTTAGTACGTTTTTGAAATTGCACTAAAAAAAGAATGAAAGTATAACCGTTTAAAGATTTCTACACCGATTTTGCTTTTCAATTTTTTTGTGTGTTTTATTTATGAATAATCTTTGAATCTCCGTTTCTCCGAACGTTTCATACCGTCCCATTAGAATGAATCTATGTCCCAAACTATACCGAACTTTTGGGATGTTTCAGGACGGAGATTCTTTTTATGGTTCGGTTCTAGAGATTTAATTTTGGGGTCTCCGAACTTTGGGACGGTTCACGAGATTTCTAAATCTCCGGACCGGACAGTGCACACCCCTACTTTCTTTCGACTATGGGACATCTATTCTTCCTAGAGATGATCTTAATCTCGGGGACGATGGGATAATCTAACCCCACCACTCCGCGTAATTAGTTAGATTTCGAAGTTGGTACTTTACAACCCCAGGCCCAACCCTAAGGTTAAACCAACTGCGAAGCCATCAAGACATTAGTACTTCAAGTCCACATGGAGGACACAAGAAAGAACAACTGAAGACTCATCAACGGCCCCAACAAAAAGCCCAGAGACACTACTAAAAAGCCCTAGGCCCACCCAAAACTACCAAAGAGTCAACATATATAGAACTAAGAGAGGTAGAATTTACCCTACATGCAGAACTTGGGGACATGCACTCGAGAACACATCATTTCACTGCCCTGGATTATTTGATTAATTCAATAGTTGAATTAAATATTAAATTAAATAATTAATTGGATTATTTAACTGAACTTAATTAGATCAGGAAGTCTATGGAATGATACAATTAATTGATAAGACCAATTAATTAAAGAATAATACATTAATGTGACAGTTAAGATAATTTAGTCAATTGAATAACATGATTATTTCATTGAGTTAGATAAAATCGATTTGATCAATTAAATTAAAGTTGAACTTAGTCAATTAATTGAGATTTGTTGGAGCTCTAGCTACTTGATTGGATTGACGATGTCACAAACCAACACTAGTCTTTTCTAAAGACGCTTTGTCCCCACTCACGCGCGCACTCGGAAAACTTCAGGGGGTCACCCATCCCATGTCTACTCCGGGCCAAGCATGCTTAACCTCGAGTTTTCTATGTAATGGGCACGTAAAAGAAGATGCATCAGAGGTATAAATAGTCCAAATCAAATCTTTTAAGCTTTCATTTAATCTGTGCAATCAAGCGCTCATGAGTTCGAATCGCATAGCCACGCCTCGCGGCTTTTTTAAAGCCCATTGCGGGCGCAGGATCTTTGACCAAAGCCCAACAAGATTATTGAATGGACTTTTTTAATTTAAACCAATATTTAACTAAGCCTACTTAGGAGAGGCCCGTCTAGCTAAAAAGATATTATCTTACAAATATTCGAATAAAATTATCCAGATAAGGAGGTCTTTTAAGATGACAGGAGATCAATTAGAATTATCCATGCATATATTCTTCTACTATGTCTACGTAATGTACCTAGACACTTTAATGACCACATGTGTACATTTAAATGTCTTTTCTCTTTAGTAATCAATGTAAAAACCGGATTGAGATATTTTGTTTCATTGTCTTGTTCCACTCGCTATTCCATTCGTCGGATTAATAACACGCTTACAAGACGATGTCACAATTGTACACGCATCTTCCATCCAATATATGAAATATGGAAATAAACACAAAAAATAGAATATGAGATCTCATCCTGGAAAACTAGTCACATTTTAGTTTTCTTTCAAGCTTGAAAGTACTCATCCTATTTTCTCTTCTTCTTCTTCCTTTTATCTCCCTTCTTCTTTTTCTTCAATAGGTTCCTCTTCCCTTTTCTTTCTTTCTTGTTTTCTTGTGTTGCTAAGTTAAATGCTGAAATTGGTCTCTCCTAAGATATATAACTTGCTGTATCTCTATAAATGAGGCATAATTGTGAGAGCCTTTAGGCCATATTAATTTATTTAAATGTACTAAGTTAAATTGAAAAATCATATGTGATTTGTAGAAGCATTTTATTTTTATCATATTTGACTTATTATTGATCACCTAGACTTATCCTATGATCAAAAAAATTTATTGATATTAACATTAGTTAAATGATTAGTAAATTGCATCTAAACTAGAGTAATCTTCTAATTAAGAAATTGAGACAGTGAGACTATAAACTTATATAAACTTTCATTATATTTTTTTTTCTTAGAATAGGAGAATATGCAAAAATTGGCCGCCAACGAGGAATTGAAGATGTAACTTGAGGAGTTTTCTAAAAAATACACATATGACTTTAATATTTTGGATTGTTGGAAAGTCAATGCAATTAGATATCCGATCTTGAGCAATATTGCTAGATATATTTTGACAAATAGATATGTTTTGACAAGCTTATATTGCTTGGGATTCTTCACTAAGGGCGCTCTTCCCATTCTTGCCACGCCCTTCATCTCTTCCTCCCCGACCTCCCAAGTCGGGTCTTGGTGAGGTGGAGCTGGGGCAATCTCTTAGTGGCTCCATCCACGGCTTGGTGCCTTTAAACATTCCAGACAACTTCGTCAAGCGGGGCTTGGAGGGCTTCTTGGATCAAGTGAACTTCTTCAACGTGCGTAACCTCTCCGGGAGGGGACAACGCCCTCTAGCTTGTGCCGAGGCGACATTCCTCCAGGAGGAAGAGGATTGGCCTCCCGTCTTTTAGGCGAACCTTCCTCTGGTTTTCGACTCTTGGACCAACATCTTGGGATTCGGCCCGCTTGCTTGAGATTCATCTGCATCTTCGTGTGCTTTGTCTTTTCCACGCACAACGCCAAAATGTTGATGCTTTTAGGATGCACCACTCCAAGTCAAGGTATCGATAAGGTCAAAGTCTTCTTGGGTTGTTCCAAGGAGGCCCCTCCGACACTCAAGTCAACACGGTGAATGAGAGAAAATATTAGACAAGAAATAAATACCGAATGTGTATAATCGAAATTAACTTACAAATGAGACGCAGGGGGTGACAATCCACGACACGAAACGATAACCCGACACGAACCCGCCCGAAATTACCGAGAGAAACCGAACACAAACACGAGAAATCCGAACCCGAACACGACTAACAAGAACACGACATGATGCTACAAATTTGTCTAAAACGTAGAAAATTTTATATTTTCATTAACTTTAGATGTATTTTAAGTAACCCAAAATCAACGAAACCAAACACGAACCCGATCGATGACCCAAATTGACACCCCTAATGATACATACGGAAATTTATATACGGACTCGTAGGTCGCGTAGGAGAAAATGGCTCGTGGGCCGATCGGGCCTCGTGGGCCGGATTATTCTATCGGAGCCCACTAATTAATGGATAGTTAATGGAATTAAATAAATATATAAATTGTATTATAATAATAATAATAAAATAACATTTTTGCCCCAACACAATTGTTTTTCAATCGATGTTGTAATCAGTTGCATGTTTATTCGATGAATGAAATTTATTTTGATTAAAATATATATATATATATATATATATAGGGATTGGTTCAAATGAGACCAACCCTTTAGGTTAGTCCATAGGAACACTTATGGACTCTTGATTAAAATTTTGGATGGTGTAGATCATTTTAGTTAATTTAAGCTTATAAGGGTATAATTGTACTTTTATATATCATCGTTTTTTTTTTTAATTGGATCACGTTAATAGCTATTTTTTAGGAAACATAATCCTACCTTCTTCAATTGCCCGATTTTTAGGGAGGAAAAACCAACCAATTTCAATAGCTACTTTTAAGGCAAATACAATCGTACCTTTCGGTTGGCCGATTTTTAGGAGAAAAACGCATCAACTCTTTTCTAGGAATTGTACCTTTTATACCTGGTTTTGTTTTATCGTATATTTAGTTCAATGGAATTGTATACTTAGTTCAGTGGACTTGTATAATTAGTCATGTTTTATTGTATATTTAGTTCAGTGGATTTGTATACCTGGTTCAGTGGAATCGTATTCTTAGTTATATAAGTAGTTTAGTAAGTAGTTGAGTGAATTTATATACTTAGTTATGTGGATTTGTATACTTAGATCAATGGAATTGTATACTTAGTTATATAAGTGATTGGTGGAATTGTGTATTTAGTTCGATGTAATTGTATACTTAGTTAATTGTTTTTGTATACTCGTGAATGTTTTAATGTATAGTTAGTTCAAGTGTAATTATATACTTAGTTAAATATTTCGTATACTTAGTAATATTTTCATGTATAGTTAGTTCAATGTAATTGTATACTTAGTTAAACGTTTTTGTATACATAGTATTATTTTAATGTATAGGTAGTTTAGGCATCCATGGTTGATTCATTGTTTATGAATAATTTTGTAGCAAGTTTCTCGTTAGAAATTACCTTATATACATTCATCGCTTGTGTTGAAATCAAGATTTTTTGCCATTGTAGAACTCTTTTTGAATCAAATGGATGATAACTCTTCGCCAATTGTATGATATCCGTCGTCCAAATTTTTTTTTCGTGAAGATTGTTCTGTGGAATAATTGCGGTCGATTGGAGTGATTATGGTGAATACATAGGTGTTGATTATGGCGATACAGAGGTGTTGTTGAGAAGGAGACATATTTAGTGATTATGGTGAATGGCATGATTTATGGGGACGTGATCAATAACAGATCACGTCCCTATTTTGTAGGAAGAGGTTACCATGTTTAATTTCTTGTATTCCTATTTTACACCTTTTCTTGTATACTTACACATGAAATTCGTATAGATTGGTTCATATCCCGACCATTGATTTATTTTTTTGATGATGTAGATTTGGTCCTATTTGAACTTACAGGAGGGTGGTCTCACGGATCCCCTCCCTATATATATATATTGTTCAATGAATGCTCCACACAGTATAATAGGAAAGTCTTTCTTAACTACAAATCACTGTGATTAAGATTTATGACTACTGTAGAAACCACTAAAAATTAAGGGACACGATAACTACAAATTACTTTGATTAAGTCAACTATAATTTATTATGATTTAACAATAAATATATACAACAATGTCGATACAACAACTGCTGTCAATTTTTTTATGTCATTAATTATTGTGTGAGGGAGGTTGACATAATACCGAATTAATTATAGGGATAATTACAAAAAGCCCCCTAAAGTTTGGGCTAATTAAAGAAAAATCAAGAGGTTTTGTATTAGGATACATTACAAGAAAAAATACCAGTTTACGTGCAGAAAAACCCGTAGGCGTAAATTTTCTGTATTTTGTACTGAATCTCAGAAGAATGAAATACATGAAAGCTGCATTGTATTTCTGTTACATTCAAATAAACCCAGGTGGTCCTATTTATATCCCAACAATAAAGGCGTCAAAATATAAAAACTAACAGGCTAAACTAATAAGCTGAAAACGTAATAGGGAAAAATGCGTTTTTATCTGATAATGTCAACAATATGTAAGTATTAAGATAACTACAAAGTGTAGAAAAGTCATTGTAGGTAAAATCAATTTAGATAAATATTTATCTACAAAATCTAAAACCGTCGTTATAATTTAGTGAAAAATATTTTTTATTATATAGATATTTTGTAAGAATCGTAAAATTTAGCTATAAAATCATTTCTATCCATAAATTTTATTGATAAATTAAAATTTTATTGTAGTGATATATCCGTCATTATGTAAGATTCATAGCTAACAATTACCGTTTCTGTATTTATCCATATGAATTTTATATAAGACAGCAGATGTAGCTACGAGACGACTTTTGACACCAAAATAATAATCAGTGTTTATATCCATTTGTTCCCTGAAACTTTAATAGCTCGCATCCAAAAAGTTGGAATAGAAAAAAAAACATCGTATTGACCCTAAAATCTAGCACTTGCAGCATGTTACAACTATAACTTAGAATGAATAAAATATAGGTGAAACCGATCAAAACTTAAAAATGAAAAATAAAAAATAGGTGAATAGTGGACTTTGGACATGTACTAAACATGAAGACTGGCACGGACATTTAATGCTAGGAATATATCAATTTTGTGTAAGGGTGGTCGGTTTCGGTTCTAAAACAACATGTTCTGATTCTTTCAAAATAAGGAACTGGAATCAGAATCCGTTTCAAAACCGGAATAAACGGTTCGGTTTCAAACTGGAACCCCGTTTCTCCACGTTTCTCCACGGTTCCAGTTCCAACTTTTTTTCTCTTTTGCTAATTTTTTTATTTTTTTCCAAATATGATTTATTAATTTCAGTTGCAAGAAAAAAGGTGAAAGGAAAAATAGAGAAATAATTGGACTTAATATTTATAACAATATTAAGTTTTGAAATTAATATTACTAATAATATTAAGTTGTCTACATATATATCGTCTTAAGGTATAGAAGAATCAAAGTTCAACTGTTCACGTAACTCACTTACAATATTTGGTTTAAGACGTGTCGCATACGATTGCAAATATAAAACACCATAATAAACATTTAATATTTCTTCTAGAATATTTTTTTGAAAAAAAAGAAAAAGCGTTCGTTTTAATCTTGAAGATAACGGTTTTAAGCGCCGGTTCCACCTCGATTTCATTGACGGTTCGAACCGACGGTTAAAACCGCTTGCCCAGACCAATCAAGAAACCGAAATAGACTTTTGGCCACCCCTAATTTTGTGGGCCAGTTGTATTTGTTTCTAATGGATATTTAGTTCTTCCCGGCAGCATTGATGATGCAAGTGTAAACTAGTTATCACTCAACAATTATCACATTCACATGGTGCTTCACAGTTCACATGTATAAATTCATGTATATAAATTAAATAAATGATGTTTGATGTTTAAATCAAAATTTTGACACAGAGAAAGAAAATGATGTTTGATTATGAGAAAGAAAATGATGTTTGATTATCAATTTTGTGTGCTACTTGTATGTGTTTTCTAATGGCAATTTAGTTCACGCCATTATTGGTGATGCAAGTGTAAGCTCGAAATTAAACTAAATTATATTTTTCTTCTCATGAACTGGGTTATCATTCATAGCCTTCAGTCATTACAAGGCCGTGCTTTCTTTACCACGAGCTTATAGCTTAACTCGTAGACGCTAATCCTTTACAAAGGTGTTGATAAGGGTTCGAACCCTATATCTTTCGAGTTTCTTTGGAATTTATCCTCTTCCTCCAACCACTACTCCCAACTTATTAAAAAAAGGCCATGCTTCCCGTGTATATAAATATTCGAATGAAATGATGCTTGATGTTTGAGTTAAAATTTAGGATAATTTCAAAAACACCCCAAGGTTCGGGCTAATTACATAAAAACCAGAGATATTTAAAAATTACAAACAAATCCTTTAGATTTGATCTGTACAATATTTTGCTCTTTCTTATGCAAAACATATTTTAAAAATGCCCCTTACATTTATCAAAAATATATTACATATACCCCCTTAATTTTAAGATACTAACAACCCTCAAAGTTTTTTTTTTTTTTTTTTTTGTAATTTTTAAAAATCTCTATTTTTTTGTAATTAGCTCAAACCTTAGGGGCTTTTTGTAATTATCCCTTAAAACTTTGATATCGATAATAATAAGGGAAAATTACAAAAATACCCTTGAGGTTTGGGTTAATTATAAAAAAACTCAGACATATTTCAAAATTAAAATAAATCCTTCAAGTTTCTTTTTGTCTTAATTTTAGGAGGATAACTGTAATATTTTTGTAAATGTTAGAGTTTTTTTTGAAATGTTTTCGAAAATCACCAGGAAAAATGTAAGACGGAATCAAAACTCAAGGAGTTTTTGTAATTTTCAAAGAACTCTGGGTTTTTTCGTAATTAGCCCAAACCTTAGGGGTGTTTTTGTAATTATCCCTAATAATAATACAATACATGTAAATTTATTTCTTCTTTATACTTTCGTCTGGCCTGGAATTCTAAGGAATGCTTTACCAGATTGACGTGGCATGCAAAGAATTTGAATTAGTTAATTGGAGTTGAATATATTATCGTAAGGCTCAACAAACATTTAAAAGAAAATCGGCCAAATCAAATTCAAATATTCCATGGCGCGTCCTTTATAGGCAATATAATTATATATAGGGCAATTACAAAAAAGAAAAAAACTCTAGCTGATATTTGAGCTAATTATAAAACCCTCATAGATTTTCCAAAATTACAAATAATTCTTGAAGTCGATTTTGTGTTAAAACTAGGGGATATTTAATTGTAATATGTTATGAAAGTTAGAGGATTTTTTTGTTCGAAATATTTTTTACATATGAAGTATAAAAATATAAGACGAAATCAAATATGAATGGTATTTTTCTATAATTCGCCCAAATCTCGGATTTTTTTAATTATCCCTTATAGGCTATAATACTTAATGCTTCAAATTTCTCTCTATGACTCTAACGTAACCAGATGTAAAAACACCAATAACATTTCTCTTAATAGACATGCATGTCTCCCGCGTGGGGATGAAAAAACGTCCCTATCCTATAATCGGGCAGCATGTTACTTATACACTAACTACACAAGCTAGAATGAATAAAATAAAGGTGGAGAGTGCACGGACCCCACCAAAAACACTGTACAGTCCGTGCATATATATATCTGGCGATTTATGGTGAGTGATGAGAGTTGGAATCGAATCGTTGTCGTCAAACATAGTCGACGTAAAGTATTGTTGGAACTTGGTTTTGTTGAGTTTGGGTTGTTCCCTACTTTGACCAATTTTTAGTGATTAATTATTTAATTTTAGAGGAATTAAATATTAAAATGATAATCTATATTTTGAGTAGATGAGTGTAGTATATTTAACTTTTCAAAACCAATTTATGGTGAGTGAGAAATAAAATACACAAAGTAGTCACTTGGAAATTGGATAATGGATTATGGGAAGGTGAAAAGTCACTCATCCCACATACGAATAATATATTGATTAAATTTAATATATCAATAAGTGGGTATGTACTATGTAAGAGTGTGCAAGATGAAAGAACTAACACATGTGAGGTGTGGTGGACAAGATCGCACGTCCCCTCCGGCCCGACCCGAGGGCCAAGCACGAGCTCGTGTCTCGACCGGGCTTAGTTTTGCACAAAAAATATTTGTTTTATTTCGAAAAAAATAAAAACAAAGAAAGCTGACTTAAAAGTCAAAACAATCACCACTAACTTAGTGGTCCGCCTACTACTTGGATGTTACAACATAGTGGTCATTAAAGAGTGCCCACTACTTGGAGGTTTCAACCCACTATCCCATGAAGTTATCGCCCGCAATTATGAGGCCCTTACCCGATTAGAAGTCTTATAGATAGGATCGCATTGTAGTTGTTCAAGAGACAAGCATTCTCTCATTTTTTATATTGTCATTGCATAGTATACTCAACTTTTCACATTTCGATTCGTTGGAGCCTTGAAATTTTGCAAAGCCGCTAGTTCAAGGACGTTTGTTGTTGTATCTTTGCGGATAAAACGCCGTCATTCGTTAAAGACTATAATGACATATTTATCTTGCGGATAGAGTCTAACTCGCCTTAGATTTTCTGCATTTTTCTTTTCTGTTCTATTGTAATAGATAGCTTTTGTACTCCAGTTTACAAAATATACGTAAAATTTCAACAAGGAAGCTGACTTATAAAAAAAAATAAAATAAAATGGAGAGTGGACTTTGGAGTATATAATAATAAAGTTATAAACATAAATGGTACGAACATTTAATGCATGCATGGATTGTAAATTTTGTGGGCAAGTTGTATTATTTCTAATGGCTGTTTAGCTCTTCACGGCATTACTGATAGTGCAAGTGTAAGCAGTAAAACAAGTTAATTATCTCCTCTCCAGATCTCGGTTATCCCTCAACATGAATATAAATTAAATGATCGAAAGAAATTATGTTTGACTATCAATTTTGTGTGCCAATTGTGTGGGTTTTCTAATGGCAATTTGGTTTTTCACGCCATTAATTATTGATGATGGAGTGCAAGCAAGGGCGGAGCCGGGACGTTTTACTGGGTGGGCCGATACACTAAAATGGGGTGGGTAGAACAGAAAATCTAAGAAAAATTAATACAAATTATAAGTAAATTTTTATTTTTTTCAAATTTCTCCCTAAAAGTTTTTTTTTTTTGAAAAAAAGGGTCGGGCCAGGGCCCACACTGCCCACTGCTCTACGCCCTTGAGTGCAAGGTTGAAATTAAAAATATTTTTTTTTGAAAAAAACCCCTGTCTACGCCCTTGAGTGCAAGGTTGAAATTAAAAATAATTTAATTTAATTTTTCCTCTGAACTAGCTCACTACAAGAAAAATTAAATTACCAAACAAACAATCTAGAGGTAAGTATTAGAAACAACTATAAAATATTATAGGTGAAATTGTTATAGCTAGGTAAATATTATCAACATTGTTGGTATTTAAATGCCTACAATATTTTCTTTGATAATTTTAAATTATTGGTGATTTGTCGGTAATTGATTGATATAGTTTGAAGAAGATAATATTCTTTATTTTGCATTGGGATTCTCGGATAATCAGTAAAATTGAATGACAAAAATCATTTCTGCTGTCAAATTCTATGGATAAACAATTTTTTTTTGTTAGTGATATAGGTTATCACTCATTGTCGTCAATCATCACACTTAGTCCTTGCTTCTTTCTTCTTCTTACTTCTTCTCTATATATAGGTCTAATGTAACCAGTTATAAGCACACCAATAACATTTCTCTCAATACTTTCTCCATATATACTCCATATAGCTAGCTAGCAAATATAAAACGCCTATCTCCATAGATGGAAACTCTAATTTCTTCCACTTTCCTTCCAAACCACACTCATGAGTTGGTGCGCATGCATGTTTCCCCATTTGGAATAACAAATGTGAATAGGTCTTCTCAACCTAAGATCACATCAAAAATGCTTATAATCCCCACAACTAATCCGAATCCACCTTCCACATCTCCCAAACATATCACTAAGAGAAGCAATATGAGACATGAATCCTTGCTTGCAAACATTTTCAACAAATTTGACAACTTGATATGCTCCTTCCTTGACAAACCTCTCCTCCCCCTTCCATCGATCCTAAACACGTTCTATCGGGCATGTGTTCGGTGGATGAGCTTCCTCCAACCATCTGTGATGTGGTGGAGGGTGCTCTTCCAAGTAGCCTTGATGGAGCCTACATTCGCAACGGCCCCAATCCTCGTTCGTCCCCAAGGGTCGCCCTTCATTTCTTCGAAGGCGATGGAATGCTTCATATGATCAAAATCTCCCGAGGGAAAGTCACGTTTTGTAGTCGCTACGTCAAAACTCACAAACACATGTCGGAGCGTGAAGCCGGTTATCCTTTCGCTATTGGTGTTTTCAGCTCCTTCAATGGCCTCCCAGCTGCCATGGCTCGACTTTTGCTAATTGGTGCACGAATATTATCAGGTAGCAATAGGTCAAATTGGCCACTTGCGTTTTTTGAAAATAAAAACTAGTGATGTTTTTACCAAAAATATGTTTTTTGCCATGTTGATTAAAAACTGAATGTTGACACTTCCTCGAAAATCATGTTTATTTTTAGTTATTTTGACTAAAAACTGATGGCCATACCTTTCTTGTATTCTTTGGTAAGAACTTGATCATTTTTCAAAAAAGTAATACAATACATTTTTCGATACCTAGAAAAGTTTAAGGTCCCGAGAAATGTACATGTCCCATAAAAAAAAGGCAAACTGGACAATTCAATTAAAAAATGGCTAAAAACAATATTTTTGTTATGGAAAAATGACTAAAAATCTGACGAACTGATATTTGCAGGCCAATACGATCCTGGAAACCATGGTTCAGGCACCGCAAACGTTAGTGTGGCCATGTTTGGTGGCGGTCTCTTTGCGCTCTGCGAAGCGGATATTCCCTACCAATTAAAAGTAACAAGAAACGGCGATATAATAACCCTAGGACGCAACCATCTCCACACTAACAACAATAATAATAAAAACAAAGACGAGCAGCCATTCCTGAGAATGACTGCTCATCCAAAAGTCGATCACCTCACCGGTGAAGCCTTTGCTTATGAATATGACGTCATACGTCCCTTCCTAACATACTTCCGAATCGACTCAAATGGAAGAAAACAAAAGGGTGTGCCGATATCCGATGTTGATGGATGCACGGTTATGCACGACTTTGGTGTGACCGAAAACTATGCTATTTTCCCGGATGGACAGATTATGGTGAAGCCTGTGTGGGTTCTGAGTGGGAAACCGCCGGTGGGGGTCGATTTCAGTAAGGTGCCACGGCTGGGGATTATACCGAGATATGCGGAGGACGATAGGGAGATGTGGTGGGTTGATGTGCCAGGGCTGAACATGATGCACTGTATTAATGGTTGGGAAGAAGAAGGTGAGATTGTGATTGTGGGTTCGAATGGATTAGTGGTTGATCAGTTCTTGGAGAATTTTCGTTATGCGGAATTGAGATTGGAGAAGATCACAATAAATTTGGATAAGAGGACGGTACAGAGGCAAATGTTGTCCTCACAAAATCTTGATTTGGGGATCATCAATCAGGCTTACCGTGCAAAGAAAAACAGGTAAATTATAGGGATAATTATAAAAACATTTTTTGAGGTTTGAGCTAATTACAAAAAAAATGAATCAGAGTAGTTTTAAAATTACTATAAAATCTGTCAGGTTTGATTCAATCTTAAATTAAAGAAGGTAACTGTAATATTTTTATGAACTAAAATATCCCTAATCATGGCTTATATTTTCATTATTGATATCCAGGTATGTATATGCAGCAGTAACAAACCACACATCGTGGGTTGGGGTGGTGAAATTAGACCTAGAACTAGCCAATGTGGACGGCGGCGATTGCACGGTGGCTAGCCGCTTATACGGACCAGGTTGCAACGGGGGCGAACCATTTTTCGTGCCAAGGGAGCCGAATAATCGAGAAGCCGATGAGGACGATGGATATTTAGTGACATATGTATATGATGAGAATACTCAAATATCCAAGTTTTTGGTTATGGATGCCAAGTCCCCTGCTCTTGACATAATTGCCGCCGTTAAGCTGCCCCAACGGGTTCCTGATGGCTTTCATGGCCTCTTTGTGTCGGAGAGTGACCTCACAAAACTTTGAGCATTATCTCTAGTGTAGTTAAACTATGTGGAACATTGTTCATAAGTATGTGCATATTCAATTATGCTAGCGAACTTGGTTTTGTTTCCAAGTTTATTACTCTCATTTGAATATCAAGAATGATTTCAATACTTTTCTTATGATTTTTTACCATCTATTCCATCTGGATCTGGATCCTGTTGGACTTGTATTTGTACAAGGTTATGATGTTGCCATAATTCTGTACCGTTTTCTCGACTTCTTTAATTAAGATCTTGAGAGAGCTTAGATGTATCTGTAAGAATCTCACCCCATCCGAGTTCACCATCGGCCTCATGAATGATTTTGATGTGGGCTTCTTCCTGATGATTGATGAGATCTTTGTCTGTAATATTTGATTCACCATAAGATTGTTTATGCGAATATCCTTTTGTCTTTTGCAGTATCTTAGAGTTTCCCCATATCGGTTGTCCCAAAATATTAATTTTCTTGATTTTTGTGTTCATCTATCTTCAAAAGTTGATCGAAGATAATACATGTAATAAATGCATCTCGAACACTTGTTCAGATCTATAATGGTTAGGCGCTGATATCATTTTTGAGCCGAGACATAGTCAAACAAGCCATTTTGACAAACAAGTACATTCCGTGTATTATTATGAAAATATAAAATGACACTATACGATATTACAACATTAATTTAAAAATCGGTGGCATAAATTGTAAATTTTGGTGATGTTTACATCGGTTGACCCAAGAATCGATGTAATATGAGACATTCTACATCGGTTGACTTAAGAACCGATGTAAAATGGCCATTTTATATTCCCGAAATATTCCCTCACAAGATCGATCACATGCTCCTTTCTTCAGGGCATTTTCGTCTTTTTTAATTGATTTTTTTAGTTCTAATTTTTCTTTCACTTTTATGTTTTTTTCTTTATCATCTTCCTCCCACCCATTTCCTCCCCAACATACCCCCACCTCTCTCCCACCCACAAAACTTTCATCATCAAAATAACTATCGTGAAATTGTGAAAAAATGATTTGGGTGTCAACTTTGTCTAACTTTTTCCACTCAATGGCAAATTGCTATCACGAATCCCCAATTGTGAAATCCAAACACAAACTCAAAGAAAATGTAAACCCATAGAAATCAAAAGGAAAAGCAACAAAATTAGAGTATAAAATTAAAATCAATTTCCTATTGCTTGAGCGAAGAACCTATTCGAGTGAAAACAAGAAATTGGCAACATCAAAGCTAATAGGATAATCGACAAAGAGTGGTGAATGTGATTGGATGAAAAGCTAGCGCGACTACCGCCCAAAGTGGTAAAATCCGGTCAATTTTTACGACCCAACTTGGCCAATGTAGTGTATTTTATGCCGGCCTCGTATTTATGCTTAGGGCCGACCGGGCCATGGGCTCATTAGGCCGAGCCAAAAGAGGCTCGATCATTTTTGGGCATGGAAATTCTTGGCTCAACACGGATATATACACTGGGCCAGGCCTGGATTGACAACTCTAAATGGATTTTATTATATCAAGATTAGCATTAAATTATTTATGCTTCTCAAACTCACCTCGGTCCGGACATATACGCAAATGTCAACATCTTTGAGCCTAAGTTCACCTAATAATTTAGCTTAGAATAAAACTCAAAACAAATAAAACCACAAATCTTAATCCTTATCAAGTATAAAGTAGACATGTCCAACTGTTCGAATCGAACCGTGAATCGGTTTCGAACCGTGGTCAACGGTTTTCGAACCGTTGACCCTTTCGGTTCGTTTCGGTTCAACCGAACCGTAAACCTTAATTTTAAGGTTAGGTTACGTTCCGGAATTCTCAAACCGTAAACCGCCGGTTCAAACGGCGGTTTTTCTATTTTTTTTTTTTTACAATTTGAAATTGAAATTTGAATTTCAAATTTCAAATTGAAATTCAAATTTGAAACGGTCACTTTTGTGACCGTTAACCGCCGATTTTAACTTTTTTTTTTTTTTTTTTTTTTGAAAATTCAAATTTTGAAAAAATTAACGGTCAAGATCATTTGACCGTTGATGATCAACGGTCAAGATCATTTGACCGTTGAAAACCGATTTCGGTTAAAACCGGCGGTTTTCCGTTTTTTTTTTTGTTTTTTATTTTTTTGAATTTCATTTTTTTCCTATAAATACCCCTTCCAATTCATCCATTTTTCCTCACACCAAATTTCTAATCTTCCAATTCTCTACATTCTCTATATTCAACTTGTTCAAGTTTAAATTCCAAATTTCAATTTAATTTTTAGTAGTTTCATACTTTTAATTTCATTAGCTATTTTAAAAAATGTCGAGACGTGGAGGATCTTCCCATCAATCTAAGGGCAAAGGTTTGGCGTCCGGCTCCGAGCAACAACCACCACCACCACCACGTTTTGATGAAGCTTTCGATTTGAACGAAGATGAAATCGAAGCTTGTTTTGCTAGTTTGCAACAAGAAGGTGAGGCTCAACCGGAATCGCAATCGCCAACTCAAACTCAAAGTCGCCGAGCTCCGCCACTTAGATCCGATATTTTTTCGGTTCATTTTAAAAAAATTTCGGATCCTACAACCGGCGGTTTCAAAGTTACTTGCAATTATTGCACTAATTCCTACAAGTTTAGAGGAGGGGGCGGTTATGGGACGTTCACGAACCACCTCAACAAAAAGCATCCGGATAAAGTTGGGCTAGATCGTGCTCAAACACAACTACCGACGGGATTCACGGGTTCTTCAACAGGTATGGAGTCTTCTTCTTCTTCTTTATTTAAATATACCGATTTAAATGCTAGAAAAGAGACAGCTTTATTTGTTAGTGGTATGTCACTTCCTTTTACCTTTGCCGATAATAAAAAATTTGAAAGGTATACTAGACGTGCTTTTAACCCCATTTGCTAATAAAATTTCACGTTCTACATTGACTCGCGATATTAAAAAAACAGTTTGTGAATATAAGTTTCAATTAATTAACTCATTTGCTAATTTACAAACAAAAGTTTCAATTTGTTCGGATGTATGGAGTGATCATTGGCAAAGAAGTTTTTTTTATGGGAATTACTTGTCATTGGGTTGATGATTCATGGACTTTGCAAAAACGTTTAATTGCATATAGAGATTTTAATGTTGAACATACCGCTTATTAATATTTCTCATAAAATTCATACTATTTTACAAGAATATGGTTTAGTTACAAAAATTTTTTCAATTTCATTTGATAATGCTAGTGCTAATACGACTAGTTTACCATCACTTATTAATATTTGTGAACCTTCTATTGGTGGCAAATTTTTTCATGTTCGTTGTATATGTCATATTATTAATTTATGTGTTCAAGATGGTTTAGCTACTTTAAAAGAAGAAATTGCACCTATTAGAGATGCACTTTTATATTTAAACAGATTTTCTTCTTTTTTGAAAAAATGGGCGAGATATTGTAAAGAAAATGGTTTATACCAAGAAAATTCTCGGCCGATGTGCCAACTCGTTGGAATTCTACATATAAAATGATAAATGATAGTTATGCATATAGAGAAGCTTTATGTTCATTTTTTTGCCGATCAACAATGTGGCATAGTTTTATTTCCCAATCAATGGGATGCATGCTCTAATTTATGTCAACTTTTAAAGGTTTTTAAAGATGCTACCAAGAATTATCCGGTGTTTATTATCCTACATCAATTTTAGTTGTAGATCGTTGTGTTAAAATTGCACTACTTTTTAGATCTCTCATGCCTTTCAGGCTACTATAAGACCAACTATTGCCCAAATGGGATTAAAATGGTTAAAATATTTCACTTATATTCCTAATGTATTTTTAGTTGCAAAAATATTAGATCCTAGAGTAAGATTAGATGGTTTAGAAGAATTGTTAGGAATATATTATGATGCTTTGTTTCCTATTAAAGAACATGACACTCCCATTCCAAGTGTTGTAGTAGAGAATGCTAAACAATGTTTATATGATATTTTTAAAGAATATTCAATAAAATTTGGTGATAGTTTTAGAGGCTCATCTAGTTTCGCTATTTCTACACCCGATGTTGAACATACTAGTGATATTGATACGTTTAATGAGGCGTCGGTATTTGCACCATTAGATAATTTTTATGACGCGAGGATACCAAAATGTTCGAGAGAGAGCGCATCCCCTTATCTTGAACTTGATACATATTTAACATCTCCTTTTGATTATATGAATTTGTAGTAGGGAATTCAAAGTTCGATTTGTTAAAGTGGTGGTCAAAGAGGTCTTCCTCTTTCCTATAGTAACTTTAATTGCGAGGGAAATATTAGCCGTTTCTGCCTCAACCGTCTCCGTAGAGCAAGCATTCAGTGAGGGAGGTTATATTCTGGATCCTAGACGATCTAGATTAACAGTAGAAAGTCTAGAGGCTCAAGTATTGCTCCACGATTGGACAAACGCGAAACACGTGAGCAACAAGTCGATTTTGATGATTAGAAGAAAGCGATAATCTTGATACCGATTCAAGCAACGGGTCACAAAATAATTGAAGAATCACGTTGGCACTTGCCACCTTCCCTAAGGTAAGTAAAGGTAAGAGAACTACGTAGGGTTTTGATTCCTCTATGAGGATACGTAAAGCAATTTTATTTCAATATTCAAAGTTAAATTTCAAATTTTTAACTTAGAATATTAAAATAAAACTCAAACCCATTTCTTTTTTCTTTTTCCTTTCTTTGTGGTTTGTACTTTGTACTTTGTAATTTAAACTTTATACGAAATTGTATTAACTTGTAATTTTATTTTTAAATTGTACTTTGGAATTGTAATATATTAGAATTTTTCATTTTGTAAATTGTAAGTTGTAATTTTACTTTTAAATCAATAAAATTATTTTTTGTGTTACTCAATTTTATTTCCTTCATCAATTGTGTTAATTTATCAATGGTGTTAATTTATTAATATTAAAAACTTAAAAATTCAAAAATTCAAAAATTCAAAAAAAAAAAAAAAAAAAAAGAAAAACCGCCAAACCGGAACCGGAACCGAAACCGTCTATAGGACGGTTAGGTTCCGGTTCCACCCTTTGGGCGAACCGGAATCGGCGGTTCCGAACCGTAACCGGCGGTTCGAACCGTTGGGCATGTCTAGTATAAAGCCTAAAAACCTAGTAGGCTCTAATATCAGCTTTAAACTAGGCCCAAGTCGAAAAGTTTAAAAGGTCCAAATCCAAAAGGTCCAATCATAACATAAATGAGACTTCAACCCCTATACTTGTATATCCAAACGTTCAAACTTATATTTAGATTATAGGACCAATATATAAACAACAGTATTAAACAGCCCAAACAACATAGCCCAATTACACAATTTTGCCCAAAATGGCAATAAAAGGTCCAAAACAGCATGGCCCAGAATAATGCATAAACAGCAAATAGATATAAATTATAATCACAGAAAAAACCACACAAAAAATAATATTTCCATATTGGCCCCAAACCACAAAAACATAGGCCAAAACACCCTCTTCCCCAATCATTTACAAACCCGTCACTCCCAACACCACCGCCGGCCAGCCCACTGTCGACGCCGTCTACACCGGCCACATTTGGGGTTTCAGGAAATTTTCTTTTTTTTAATCAATTTTCAATAATAAAAAAGAAAGGGAAAAATAAGACTTTAGAAAACCAGATTTGGGTTTCAACACTCTTCAAAATCAGATACGCAGCGGACACTAAATTTCAGATTATACAAGATGGTTAAAATAAGGGGAAATTACAAAAGACTCCCTGAGGTTTTGGCTAATTACAAAATAACCCAGAGATGTTATAAAAGTACTAAAAGCTTAGCTCATCAAATTAAAGTTGATTCTGTCTTAATCAAACTTCAACGGTTTTTTTCAATTTTGTGAGTAGCCCTAACCTCAAAGGAACTTTTTCTAATTATAATACTTTTATAATTAGCCCTAATATCATATATGCTTATATCATCAAAGATTTATTGAATAAATGAAATACATATATCTAAATCAAGATTTGTGTGTGGAACGCCTCACATATTTATGACACTCCTCAACTAAATTTCGTTGTTCTGTATAGGATCTTCGTTTTCTTTCTTAATAAGAGAATATAAAATTATGTGCGATTTATTATTTTGGGGAGTATAATAATAAGATTTTTTTATATATGTATCAAATTAGGGTTCTAATAATCCTTAAGTTGATTTCTATTGAGTATCTACTACTCACTTCATCCCAAATATATAGTCCACTATTCATTTTTGGGATATCCCAAAATATATATATATAGTTTACTTTCTATATTTAATAGTACATTTTTCATTTTTACTATTATAACCCTATTTAATATGAATTTTAAATATTAAGCATTTTTGTAGTTTCCAATACTTTTTTTAATCTGTGCGAGTAGTCAAAATGGACTATATATTTGGGACGGAGGGAGTATTTGTTTTCATATCAAATCAGTAGCTAGCATTATGACTCTACCGAATTTAGATTACTTAATAATTAGTCAAATAATTATAAAAACAAATAAAATTACACTTAATTATTGTTTTTTTGAGAACATATTAGGAATTAATAATTCCTACCCATGCATGCATGTGAGCCAGTGGTTGCACGCATCCGAAAAGTTGGAATAGAAAAAACACAATTGAACCTATAATATAATCGAGCAGCATGTTACACTAGAATGAATAAAATAAAGGTGAAAGATTGGACTTTGGTGTTACGGCACATTTCATTCTGAGACCATCAATTTTGTGGGCAAGTTGTATTTGTTTTATTTTTCTTCACGGCATTAACATTGATAAGGGCATTGTATCTTCGGTTTGGTCCATGCCACCACTTGGGTGCCAAAAGTGGGTGGATCTACCCTTAATTCACACATACACACACACATCCACGTGGGTGTGTGTAAAATCGGTAGATCCACCTTTTGGTCTTGCCACCAAGTGGGTGGCATAGACTACAATCAGTATCTTCCCATTTCCAAAAGTAATCCATTGGTATCTCTCGGTCGTATTCCGTGAAAGTCAAAAAGATTTGCTTTTATTTATAAAACGTCATTCATATAAATCTCGTGATGTACAGTTATACATACATTATTCTAAGTGATACATTTATAATTCCATTAGAATGAGAATACAAGGGGTAAAGACTAAAGAGAGACTAAACAAAAGTATAAGAGCGAAAACGAGACGATGAGAGTATAGGGACCAAATTAAGTGGGATAATATAAGAGTACAGAGGGATAAAATGACACAATTTAAAGTATAATTGGGCAAAGTTATATACAATATATAAGAGTACAATTATGTATCATTCCCTTCTTTCTTCAATAGGTGATGAGGCAAGATGACATCAAACATTAAAAAAACTTTAGGCAAGAAAACAACGGCCAAATTGCAAAATGTGCCCAGTAACTTTTAAGCTGTGGCAAAAGAAGACTGTAATTTGTTTAAGTGACAATTTATGCCCTGGACAATTTTGCTTTTATGGCTAAATAGCAAGTTAGGTCCTTTATCTTTAAAAGGTACGTAGCAATTATAGTCATATAACTTTCCAGAAGTAGCAATTTCAATCCTTTCATACCCTGCTATTTTCAAAAAACCCCAATTTCCAAGATTATGAAAATTTACATTTTCTGACACCTATTCCGTTCGTGGCATTGTTACACCTACTTAGATCCAGTCTCTGAATTTGACGATATGTCCTGTAAGGTGTACATCTCGGACAATTGTCCGGATCCATATTCTCGGAAATAATTCTCATCACATATTGTTAATTACATAAATATAATAAATATAACCAAAAATTCTTAATAAACCTGGGCTCCGATACCATTTTGAGCAAAACACTTTAGTCAAATAAGCAATATGTATGAATAAGGGTAAAATTGGTATTATAAAAATATTCAATTATCCTACTGGACCAATTTTGCAACGATTCAAAACTTATAGGACATAATTTGCTTAGGTAAAAACTTATAGGACCAATAAACTTTATAAACTTACCGGGCATATTTTGCAATGCTTAATAATTACTGTCCTAAAATGCCACCTACAAAAAGTTACAGGGTATCTTTTGCAATTAAACCGAAAACAACTATTGAGTTTGCTTCTAATTTATTAAGAGACTTTTAATAAAGAGCTCACTACAAAGAAACAAGGGAATTCCAACAAAAAAATTTGTTGATATTTGGCCAATTTTCATTGAAATTATCAATTCCAACATAAATTCCAATAGAAAAGCACCATTTGGTATAATGACTGTTGGAATGACAAAATTCCAATGAAAATTCATAAGGAAAAAACTATCTCAATAGTATCAAATGATTTTGCTTATTGTTGGATTTTCTATTGGAATTTCCCAACAGATATCAGAAGAATAAATTTTCATTGAAATTTTGAAAATTCCAACAGTTTTTTATTCTGTTGGAATTAATTATTGGAATTTAATTATTTTCTCCTAGTGGAGGAATTTACTAATAATCAATAAAAAATGAATGTCCTGATAGCTAATGCAATTGAAAATATATAATCAATATTATATTAATTGATATTAAAAGGAAAAATCAGTTGCATCAACCATTCATTATCTGCGTAATTCACATTCAAAACGTTGCCATCAATTATTTAATAATTTAATTCAGGGATCTAGGGGTGCCTTCCTGGCCCTGCCCCCACCCCCTCCCCAGATAATTTTTTTTTCATTTTTCCTAAGGTTAAAAGAAATAAAAAAATTTATATGTTTTTATAATGAAAAAAAAAAAATTCGGGCTAGGAATAATAGAGCCGATTGGCTAATCACTGGCCATGCATGATGGTCATAGCCTCATAGTAAGAAACATGTGGTTTCTAGATTTCGGCTAGGAATAATAGGGGGGTTTGATGCTACCTGCCAAGTGAGTTGTGCCCATATCCTGTGATTTTCTTAAGTCCCACTATGACATATGCATTTATTTTGTTTCAAAAAAGAAAATTAAAATGGGACACATGTCACAATCCTACGGAAGCCAAAGATTACCCACTGGGTAGAAAGATCTACTTACCCAAATAATAGAATGAGTTGGCTATGTCACTGGTCATGATGGTCATAGCCTCTAATTAAGAAACATGTGGCATCTCTAGAAGATGACGAGAAAAAGGGCATAGACTTTCAAAATCAAATAACACCACTTCTGTAGCCATCAAAATCAAATGGAAAATTCATTATTGTCATCACGATTCACGAGTTAGCATTAACTTACGTAGATATATTACTATTTTTGCATGTATTTGAGGTAATTCATTAAATAATGTTTGTCATCATGTACGTCGTCGTTCAACTTAATAAAATAAGAGCAAGTCTCTTGTGAGACGGTCTCAACGATCTAAATCCGTGAGACGGACCTCCTAAGGGCTCCGTCTTGAAAACATGAACCATGAAAATAAATTTAAAAATAATAATGAATCATGAAGAAACAAAAATAAACCCTAAAAACACGAAAAACAAAAATAAATCCAAAAATAAAAAATAAACTCTAAAAAAAACTAAAAATCCTAAAAACCCAAATCAATTAAAAATAAACCCAAGAAACAAAATAAACCCTAAAAAACAAATATAAACCCTAAGAAAAATAAAATCCTTTAAAACTTTGTGTAAGAGCTCCGTCTCACGGAAGTTTTTGCCATAAAATAATTGTTATTTTCTTTATCTAAGAAGCGGATTGAAATGATTGTTAATTTATTGATAAAAACATATTTAGTAGATAGTTTTCAACGTTCCAATTTTAGTTTACTAAATTACAAATATAATTAATTTAAATAAAATAAAATGAATCACGTCACACGGGCTCACGTGGGAATTTACTAGTATATATATGGCTCTAACATAACCAGTAAAGAACGCTAATAATAACATTTCTCGATAAACTCCATAAATGGAAACCTTATTTTCTTCCACTTTTCTTCCAAAATACCCTCACGAATTGGTGGGCATGAATGTTTCCTCATTTGGAGTAACAAAAAATGTGATTAGGCCTCCTCAAACTAGGATCACATCTAAAATGCTTATAAATCCCACAACTAATCCAAATCCACCTTCTACATCAACCAAACATGTCATTAAGAGAAACAATATGAGACATGAATCCTTGCTCGCAAACATCTTCAACAAATTAGACAACTTGATATGCTCCTTCCTTGACAAACCCCTCCGCCCCGCCATAGATCCTAAACTCGTTCTATCGGACACTGCCTCCGGTGGATGAGCTTCCTCCCACCGCCCGCGACGTGGTGGAGGGTTCTCTTCCGAGCGCCTTGATGGAGCCTACATCCGCAATGGCCCCAATCCTCGATTCGTCCCAAAGGGTCGCCTCTTCATTTCTTCAAGGCGATGGAATGCTTCACATGATCAAAATCTCCCAAGGCAAAGCTACGTTTTGTAGTCGCTACGTCAAAACTCACAAACACTTGCCTGAGCGTGAAGTGGTTATCCTTTCGCTATTGGTGTTTTTAGCTCCTTCAATGGCCTCCCATTTTGCCATGGCTCGGATTTTGCTAATTGGTGCACGAATGTTATCGGTAGCAATAGGTCAAACTGCCACTTACGCTTTTTAAAATGAAAATTAGTGATGTTTCACAAGAAAACATATTTTTAGCCTTTTGACTAAAAACTTATGGTTATATACTCTTCTAAAAATCATGTTTTTTTAGTTATTTCCACTAAAAGCTGATGATTTTATCTTTCCTATATTATTTGGTTACATATACTTAGTCATTTTCCAAAAAATTGATGCGTTACATTACTTGATACCTAGAAAGGTTTATTGGTCCCGAGGCAAACTTGACAATTTAACTTAAAAAATGACCAAAAAATTTGTATTTGAAAAACATGGCAATAAAAAAATATTTTTGCAGGCCAATACGATCCTGGAAACCATGGCTCAGGCACTGCAAACGTTAGCGTGGCCATGTTTGGCGGCGGCCTCTTTGCGCTCTGCGAAGCGGATATTCCCTACCAATTAAAAGTGACAAAAGACGGCGATATAATAACCCTAGGACGTAACCGTCTCCAAACTAATAATAACAAAGACGAATGCACCATTCCGAGAATGACTGCTCATCCAAAAGTCGATCCGCTAACCGGAGAAGCCTTTGCATCCGAATACGACGTCATTCGTCCTTTCCTAACATACTTCCGAATCGACCCACACGGAAGGAAACAAAAGGGCGTGCCGATATCCGACGTTGACGGATGCACGGTCATACACGACTTTGGTGTGACCGAAAACTACGCCGTTTTCCCGGACGGGCAGATTATGGTGAAGCCCGTGTGGGTTCTGAGCGGGAAACCGCCGGTGGGGGTCGATTTCGACAAGGTGCCGCGGCTCGGGATTATACCGAGATATGCGTTGGACGATAAGGGAATGTGGTGGGTTGATGCGCCAGGTCTGAACATGATGCACTGTGTTAATTGTTGGGAGGAAAAAGGTGAGATTGTGCTTGTGGGTTCGAATGGATTAGTGGTTGATCAATTCTTGGAGAATTTTCGTTATGCGGAATTGAGATTGGAGAAGATCATTATAAATGTTAATAAGAGGACGGTGAAGAGGCAAATGTTGTCCACACAAAATCTTGATTTGGGGAACATCAATCAGGCTTACCGTGCAAAGAAAAACAGGTAACTATAGGCTTAATTGCAAAATTATTACCGTAAATTTAGGTAACTTTAGGTAGGACTTTAATTTAAACAATCTGACACATCAAAGATATAAATCGCCGGAAATTTCAAAATTGGTCAGAATTTGATGACATAGCCGCCACATCGTTACCCTTAACTTGAGATTTTCAATTTTCCGTGGAAATGATGATGTGATCAGGATGCAAAATGCAAGTCGCGCTTATATCGCAAAACCACATCCCAATCAAAGCATCCACGTGACTAATTCAAGGGAAAATTGGAAATCTATAATTAGGGGTGATAATGTGACGACCACATCATCAAATTTCCACCAATTTCCGGAGTTTTTTTACTTAATGTGTTGAATTATTTGAATTAAAATCCTATATAGAAGAATGAAAAATAAAAGTCTAATTCTGTTGCCATAAAGTTAGTGGACCAATTTTGCTATTAAGCCGATAATAACTACTTTGACGATTTTATTTGTTTGTAGGTCCAAAGTTTATATTAGTGTAATGTAATTAACAAATGGGTTTTCTAAAAAAGAAGGTTTTCGTATTTAGGCTTATAGGGTGTTTGGCTAACTTATAAGCTTCTAAAACATCTTATAAGATGTTTGAGAACTTATAAACTGTTTGTATTTGTTTGGTAATTTTTTTTTTTAAAAAAAAAGATTTTATAAGCTCCCAAAATAAGATATCAGGAGTTTATAAGCTGTTTTTAAAAGATTAGGGAATCCCAACATTTTTTTCAAAATAAGATCTTATTTTAACAATTTATTTTAAATTTGACTATTTTAATTGCAAAATTGTCATTACTAACATCTTAAAAGATATACCATCTTATTTTATCCAAACACTCCTACAATTTATTTTTAAAATAAGATATAACATGTTCATAATTAAAAAATAAGGAGATACATATTTTTAAAATAAGGTCTAACATGTTGGTCTTACTTAAATACCCCTCTTGATCACCTATTGAAACGTGTACAAAATTTTAAAAATAAAAAAATGTGTTGGTCAATGGTACATAAATGAATACTTACTTTATATATACTTTATTGATCATTAGCCAAACACATAAACCCACTGTGTCACATGTATTTATAAATTACACTCGTGGTCCATAACATGAGGTGACACTATTTTAGTACCGTGATTTCAAAATAGTCACAAGTAGAATGATTTTGTTGCAAAATTAGTTCAATTGTTATATTTTCTGGTAATTTTGTTTTGCAATTTTGGTCTTACCATTAAAATATAAAAATAATTATAAAATAAGTATAAAATATAAAAAAATTAAACAAGTCTGAAATATAATAACAGATAAAAAACAAAAAGTACAAAAAGAAAAATAGATTATTTAGTATAATATTTAAGATTATTTTCAAATCAGTATAAAATAATAAAAATAGATTTACATAACTCTAAAATATAAGAATAATCCTAAAATAAGTATAAAATAGTAAAAAAAATATTTAACTCTAAAATATAAGAATAATTTCAAAATAAGTATAATATAATAAAAAATATATTTACATAAGTCTACAATATTAATGTTTAAAATTATGTATGAAACAGTAACAACATAAGAATATATTTTAAGTAGGGTTATTATCACAACCCTAACGCATAATAATAATTTAAAAGTTTACTTAAAGTTTCCCTAATTTAAGTATAAAAATAAATACTTATTAGTATATATTCATATTATATTTAAAATTTAAAAATTAATATTAATTATATTTTATATTAATATTACTGAATTCACTCATGAATAAGTTATGTTTGGTATATAAGATATTTACACATTTTTTAGTTATTATAATATTAAAGTTTATTCATACTTTATATAATAAATGTACTAAATATTAGTAGGAAGAAGGCATGCACTTGCCGTTAAAATTAAAAAAATATTTTACAACCTTGTGCAAAACGAAGAATTAAAGAGGGTGCATGGATACATTGAAATTATCGATTTTTAGGGGTAATTACAAAAACTACCCCGAGGTTTGTGATAATTACAAAAAGAATCCATGAAAAAAAAACCTCAAGTTTGATTCTCAGATTATACTTTTTACCCCATTCATAAGTAAACACATTTCAATCATTCCTTTACATTTGTAAAAATATTATAAATTAGTCTTTTACATTTAACACAAAATCAAATCTCAAGGAGTAGTTTTGTAATTATCCCCGATTTTTATGCTACGTTGAAGTAGGAGCTCCATTCAATTGTCCCACATAGGGAAGAATTCAAGATCCCCTAATCATGGCTCATATTTTTATTATTTATATCCGGATATGTATATGCAAAGAATAACAAACCACACATCGTGGGTTGGAGTGGTGAAACTAGACCTTAACTAGCCAATGTGGGGGCGGCGATTGCACGGTAGCTAGCCGCTTATATGGGCCAGCCGCAATGGAGGCGAACCATTTTTCGTGCAAGGAGCCGAATAATCCATCAGATGAAGATGATGGATATTTAGTGACATATGTATATGATGAGGATACTCAAATATCCAAGTTTTTGGTCATGGATGCCAAGTCCCCTACTCTTGACATAGTTGCCGCCGTTAGGCTGCCTCAATGGGTTCCCGATGGCTTTCATGGCCTCTTTGTGTCGGAGGGTGACCTTGCAAAACTTTGAACATAATCTCTAGTGAAGTTAAATTATACATGTGGAACATTGTTCATCATTGTAGTTATAGTTTTAGTACACCTAAATATTGTACCAAATAATACTTTGAGGTATGCATATACCATCATATTCACAATTTGTTATTAAAAAGTGTGTCTACTCGAAATTTTGCGAGAATAAGTGGAGCAAAGATGCTCCCTACAAGATAAAATTGTTCCATATGAAAGTGCCAACGGTTCTAGACAAATGTCCTGTTGGAAAAGTGGATGAAATTGCATCTTTGGGTACAATTTTCTTCGGACTTGATTAGATCTAACGATAAAAGTAAAGTGGATTCTTGTTCTACTCCGTGAGAACATTAAAATTGAATATTTGTTTTCCTTATCTCGTGCAATTAAAGGGAAGAGACTCTTTTGAAAAATCTAGAGGAAGTGATATTTAAGTTTGTCTAAAATGGTGTTTGGATGAATGAGAAATGAAAGGTTAACGTTGAGTATTAGAATTAATTTAAAATAAGAAAACATGTGGATTTGTATTCTTTAAAAGATGAGTTTGTCCCACATGGGAATACAAAGATTTTTAGACTAGTTTATATAATGTCACCTTACCAGATCTTACAACATGATTGGTATCACGGGAATTAAGTGAGAATGAAAGGGCATTCCCAAATTCATTCTCATTCATGCGATTGATACGTTTTAAAGATAAGAATGTCTATTTCCATCGGAATCTCTATACTCAATAGTATGAGATTAGTCATTTCTTACATCCCCGTGGTTTTAGCCATTCCTAATCTGTCGGGAGTGAATTTTTTTCTTTTGGGGTACAAAATGATCCTCATATTAAACTTAAAGAAATATCATATAAAATTAAACATATCTTGAAATTTAATATTTATTTTTATTTTCTTACAATTGTACTTTTTTTTTATAATTTTAACACGTATCTCACTCCATTTTTGTTTTAGTTTTTCTTTTCATTTAGGCATATAAATATTCGTGTAAATGGACAATAGAGTTGTTACATTGGTCCGACCAAGCCAACTCGGTGTTGGTGGTCGGGCCAAAGGAAAAAATTGGACGGAGACCGGGTCAAACAGTTGCAGACCATTATTTTTGAGCTCATCCCAGCCCAATCCATGAAAATACACACAAAAATAGGGTTGGGTTGGTATTTCGGCCCAATGGGTCGGGCAAAAAAGACCCAGTTCATTTTGGGCCTCTAAAAATGAAGTACAATCCGACCTTTTTCGGGCAGGCCCATCGGTCGGTTTCATTTGAGCTTAATGAACATATGATAAATTTAATCTTGGGTTGTTTGATAATTTGAGACCTAATAAAATAAAATCGTGTCATTAATACAAAACAAATATTTTGCATAAATTTAAAAATATCTAAAAATGATTCCACTATATATTTTTTTTGAGGAAAAATGATTATTTAAAATTTAAGATAAAGTTAATAAACAAAGATGAGATCATTGTTTTTATAAAAAAATTCTACTAAAGAGTGATTTAATCATTAAAAATGTTTCATTACATTCTTATTTATTTATTTTTAATTACCAATCATGAAATTGTAATCAAGTTAGAAATAACTTTTCCACTCATTTCCCATTCCTTGTTGATATCAAGCATAAGAAGTAATACATATAGCATTCCATTTCCCTTTATTATTGCATCACTAAGTTCATCCCATTACATTCATTCATACCAATCATGCCATTAAATTGTAAGACTATATTGCATAGAAACCATCGATTTGTGAGTTTAGCGTGACCTGCAGACACATATGTCACATCGAAAAGGGAGCCACATAGCCTACGTTTTGCGAGATGTTGTTTTATTTTTGAAATTAAATATTTATAATAGATTTTGAATTTGAATTTAAAATTATCTGTAGCAACAATTTTAATTCTTACCTATAACATCATATTTAATTTTTGAATTTAAATCTATAACGACAAATGTTATTGCTCTGTAACAACAATAAGCATTATTTTTCAGGTCTTTTATCAACTCTATAAATAGCTGACATTCCAACAATCAGAGGACCACACTCAACGCTTGCATCTTATTATTCTTTGCATATTCTTCTAAAATTTCTATTGACTTCCTGCAATTTTGGTGATATTTTTCGTGCCTATATTCGATTCACGGACAGAAAGGTAATCCAATTATCCGTCTTATTTCGGGAAACAAACGTCCAAAATAGGGGACAAATCTGTTTTAAGGATAGTGTGTGTTGAACAAAGCCATTTCTTTTTATCGACATTATGTAATTTCAAATTATATTCTTTTATTTGCTGCAATTTGTAATTATATATTTAGTTCTAGTTTTACCAATTTTCCATTTATAACTTCAAAAATCTTTGCAAAATTTTGCTAACAAACTTAAAACAATTTGGTCTTTGTAAAATGGGTGTTGACCGATTTTTACCAAATAATTAAGTGGTTTCCATTAGTGAAAAATAGAATTAAATTATTTGTAAAAATTCTACTAAGAAAGTAGATGATAATAGCATTTGGAATTTCTCAAAATCAATTTCGAGTGAATGAGAAATTAATGATAGAAGTTAGCCACTTTATACAAGTAATGGTATGGAAAATGGAAAATGTGGGGAAGAAGAAATGGTCCATCCACATAGGATAAAGAGGCAAAGTTTGCACACTATATTTATTCCAAGTTGACTTATGGGTTTGGGCCTTGGGGCACCCAAGTTTTTAAAGGGTGATGACCTACATGTTCGTGAGTTTGGTTCAAAGCACACACACCCACCGGCCGGCCGGCTCGGCCGGCCCCGCCCGGTGTTCGCCTTATTTTTAGCTTCACCGCAAGTGTACGGTGTAATTTATAGAATAGGGTAAGCAAGGTCGTATCCACGGAGACTAATAAATTAGTGCGCTAAGTATTGAACCAAAATAGTTTTATTTTTATTTAGACGATCGAAAGTTTGATGGTTGTTGTTTTGAGATTAAGACAATTTAAATCACTAAAACACGAAAAATAAGATAACACAAATGAAAGAAGTATCAAGATGATGAAATGGATTTCGAGTTAAGGTTTCGATTAATAATCCTCTTGTTGTCCGATTAAATCAAAGCCAAGGTTATTATCAATCTCCCTATAAGACGATCACAAAGCTATTTTATCCCCCTCTCGAGATGTATATAAAACGTAGATTGAAATATCTATGCTAGCATCTCTACTCAACAATAGATACACAACTCCCAAAAGCATCAAAGATCAAATGTCCTCACAATATTCGCAAACCTCTCGATTCATGCAAATATTTGTGTCGAGTATTCAAGATCTAATATTGAAACTCATCTCTCGAATTATGAATCAATATATCAAACAAGTTAAATCATTGATCAAGTGATAAAACAAGAATAAGCTCAAAATACTCAAATAGGCTTTAAGATAATAACTTCAACTAAGATTAAAACATCCAACAAGAGTTCATTAATCTACTTCCAAAACCCGGAAATCTCAAGAGTTTAGCTACACATGATTTCTAAACAACTCATAAACAAATTGTTCAAAGCCATTGCAACTAAATGAAAGATTGAAACTAAAAGAGAAACAAGAAAAACTTAGGAAAGTCGACAATCTCTCGATATATCTCCGTTCCTTAAGCTCCGATGCAACCCGATTGTCTCCTTGATGTCTTCTTCCAAGAATAGACCCTTGTCTTGTGTTGTAGATCCCAAAAAATGTCTGATTTCCTTGTGTGCGCCCCCCAAAAAGCCTTTTTATACTCCCCATCATGTTTAGGGCTTAATGCAGCAGATTATGGGATTCCAGCGCAGACGCACGGGTGGTGCGCCCACGCACGGGTTACCCGTGCGCCACCCTGTGGAATACCCCAACTCTCCTGTAGGGCGCACGGGTGGTGCGTCGGAGCACGGCCTACCCGTGCGCCACTCCGGTGAGATATCCTGACTCTCTGTAGGGCGCACGGGTGGTGCGTCGGAGCACGGCCTACCCGTGCGCCATGCTGCAGCTTCAATCAACCTTATACAGGGGTGCACGGGTGGTGTCTTGAGGCACGCCCAACCCGTGTGCCCCCTGTTTCTTCCGTGAACGCTCAACTTTCGCTCTTTTAGGCTTCACTTCTCGTATATCCACTCAATTCTCCGTGTTTCCACTTTGCTCTCGTCGTATTCTTATTTAATTATCTTCAAATATCATGAAATTCCTACAAAATAAGCAAAGTGTAATATCTTTTCCACAAGGAGTGAATATGTAACATTTAACGCGAGTATATGCATGTTTACTTATCATTATAGCTCGAAATACACATCGAAACACATGCAAAATTCACACTTATCAAAATCCCCAAACTTAAAGCGTTGACCGTCCCGATCAACAATATTTAGAACACGATAAAGCATAATAGGGAGATAAAGATAAAACGCACACAACGGATCCAAAAAGAAATTCATATCATTCATCATGAATGTCAAGCAACATACGAGTCAAGCCTCAAATATCCGATCAAAGAACACGCCTCAAGTAAAACAAAGTGTAATGCTCAATTCCAACTCTCAAAGTTAAGTGTATACTCTCATCTCTCGAGGATATAGGACGTGTTTACGCTCAAATCGGTTCGATTCGCAAAATTACCATAGGCTTGCAATTTGTCTCATATCTCCGCCACTAGAGTGTATGCAATTTGTGAATCAAAAAGGACTTTTTCTTTTAGTTATAATGAAGGCTCTTTGGTTAGGGTAGGAAAATATGGATAGAGTGACTCAAACTCGAGCGTATAGACCGATGAGCATATAAATTATCTACATTAAAGCTCAATATGCTACTAAATTCTTCTCTCATTTTCATCAACTCTTCTTATCTCCATCCCATTTCTTTTGTAAACATTATCACCTTACATTACAATTCCTAGCCTCCAAGTTTATTCAATGAAAACTCACATCATAAAATCGATTTTTTTTTTTTTTTTTTTTTTTTTTCGACTCTTTTATGAATTTTCAACATTTCTTTTCTCTCTTTTTCTTCCTCTTTTGTTCCCATCAACCAATTTTTGCACAATTATCCAATTTTTCAATTCCAACTCATTCAACCTCATTCATTCCCTTTACTCAATGTTATACGCTCAAGTGTAGGGTAACAAATATATCAAGTTAAGGCTTGAATTGTTGCTATCAAGAAATTAGGCAATAGGCTAACTAGGGATTTCAATATCATCATTAGGTAAGCAAAAGGCTTGATGGGCTAATAAAAATGGCCTTTGATCATTTTCACACCGCATACAACATGTGACCTTGATAGAGATACCCAAGCAAGTTCTAGAATTCTAACAACATGAGTGATACACTCAAATCACAACAAACAAGAAGATACAAGCAAGCAAAGGCTCAAAAGCTCACAGGCTTGCAATTATGTAATTCAAAGCATCAAACCAAGTTTTCCATATCAACATGCTCAATGTCATCTATTCAAGGCTCAATCAGCTCATTACCAACATCCAATCCCAACAATATGAATTTTCAATCAACACACAAACAACAAGTTGCACATGCTTGGTCAACACACTCTCTAACCACTACTAAAGCAATAGACGTGCTAAAGCTATAAACGTGCTCTAATGCAAATGCAATCTAGAGTGCTCTAATGCAACTATATGAAAACACAAAATGCATGATTTTTTTTTTTTTTATCCACACATTTCATATCAAGATACTATCTTCCCCCAAACTTAAATGAAATTATATCGCACGTAAGGAAAGATAGAATTTCAATAAAGAAAAGTGTGAAGTTACCATTGGGTTGCCTCCCAACAAGCGCTAGATTTACCGTCTATAGCTCGACGCCTGTTTTGTTAAATTACGGATCGCGCAAGGTGGTGGATGTCACCTCCTCTTGATTCCCTCGGTGGAAATAGTGCTTAATCCGTTGGCCGTTTACCATGAAAGTCTCGCCTTCTTTTGTCAACAATTCTACAATCCCAGGTGGATTCAACACTTTCTTTATCACAAATGGCCCCGACCACTTGGACTTGAGTTTTCCCGGGAAGAATTTAAGGCGTGAATTGTATAGAGCACCAGGTTCTCCCGGTAAGAACTCTCTTTTCTTGATCATCTTATCATGCCACCGCTTGGTTCTTTCCTTGTAAATTCGGAATTTTCGTGACGCTTCATCCCGAAACTCTTCCATCGATTCAAATGGAGCAACCTTTCCTCACCGGCTCGAAAATCCAGATTCGGTTTCTTTACCGCCCAAAATGCTTTGTGCTCCAATTTACCCGGTAAATGGCACGACTTCCCAAATACAAGTTGATATGGAGATGTGCCCAATGGTATCTTATATGCGATTCGAGCACGCCAGGGCATCATCCAATTTTAACGCCTAATCCTTTCGGTTGATGTTCACCGTCTTTTCAAGGATTTGTTTGATCTCCTGTCATAGCTACTCGCTTGTCCGTTGGCTTGTGGATGATATGCCAATGCGACTTTATGTTTGACCCCATATTTGGCCAACAAGTTGCTCATCAATTTGTTTACAAAATGCGACCCTCCATCACTAATTAAAGCTCTTGGAGTGCCAAATCTAGTAAAGATGTTTTTCTTAAGGAATCGCATTACAACTTGAGCATCATTTGTTTTAGAAGGAATTGCCTCTACCCAACGGGATACATACTCCACAAAGCAAGTAGAATATATTGATAACGAAGACGATGGAAATGGGCCCATAAAGTCAATCCCCACACATCGAACAACTCCACTTCAATTACGTTGGTCATTGGCATCTCGTGCTCCGTGAAATGTTTCCCATTCGCCGACACTGTCACATTGTTGTACAAACAAATAACGATCATTAAATAAAGTGGGCCAATATAGCCCACTTTGCAATACCTTCGCGGTGCGAGTGGGACCAAAATGTCCGCCGGATGGTGAAGAGTGACATTGTTGTAGGACTCCTCCCATTCTTCTTGAGGCACGCATCTCCTTATGATTTTGTCCGCGCACCTCTTAAAGAGTAGGGGTTCATCCACATATAGAACTTTACATCATGTAAGAATTTCTTCTTTTGATACGGTGATATTTCCGGAGGAGGTAGAACTCCGGTACCCTAAGTAGTTGACAAAGTCCGCATACCATGGGAACTTTGCCTCAAGCATGAGTAATCTTTCATCGTGAAACTCCTCTTTTATCAATCCCATACCTCCTTTTGCTCCTTCTTGATTTTCTAATCGAGACAGATGGTCCGCTACCACGTTCGCATCCTTTTCGGTCCTTGATTTCCACGTCAAACTCTTGCAACAACAAGATCCATCGAATCAACCTCGGTTTCGCATCCTTCTTGTCAAAGAGGTATTTGATAGCCGCATGGTCGGTATGCACAATCGTCTTCGTCCCGATCAAGTAAGATCGAATTTATCGAATGCGAAAACAATCGCCAACATTTCTTTTCGGTTGTGGTATAATTCGTTGAGCACTTGCCCAACGTTCGACTTGCATAGTAGATGGATCGGAACAATTTTTCCCTCTTTTGACCAAGAAAAGACCCCAACAAAGATAGTCGCTTGCATCACACATTAGCTCAAATGGTTGGCTCCAATGGGGCGACGAGTATAGGTGCGGTCACCAATGTCTTTGTCTTCAACATTTCGAACGCCCGCAAACATTCATTGGAAAAAATGAAAGAAAGATCTTTTTCTAGCAATTGGCTCAATGGCTTAGAAATTTTAGAAAAGTCACGGATAAACCTTCAGAAAATCCGGCATGGCCCAAAAAGCTCCGAATGGCTTTCTCATTTGTGGGAGGTGGTAGCTTCTCAATTGCTACAATCTTTGCCCGATCAACTTCCAAACTGCGGAGAAGAGACTCGATGACCAAGTACAATGCCATCGCGTACCATAAAATGGCACTTTTCCCAATTTAGTACTAAATTGGTCTCTTCACATTGCAAAACTAGGGAAAGATTGTGAAGACAATAATCAAAAGACTCCCGAACACGGAGAAATCGTCCATAAACACCTCCATAACTTTTTCAATAAGATCGTGAAATATAGCCATCATACAACGTTGGAAAGTGGCGGTGCATTACATAAACCAAATGGCATGCGTCGAAATGCAAATGTGCCATACGGACATGTAAATGTTGTTTTCTCTTGGTCTTCCGGCGCAATCATGATTTGATTGTACCCGGAATAACCATCTAAAAAGCAATAATAATCATAACCTGCAAGACGATCCAACATCATATCGATAAAGGGGAGGGGAAAGTGATCTTTTCGAGTGGCATCATTAAGTTTTCTATAATCAATACATATTCGCCACCCGGTAACAATCCTAGTAGCAATTTGTTCCTCATTTTCATTTTTACCACTTTGTTACCCCCTTTTTTCGGCACCACTTGTACAGACTCACCCATGAACTATCGATATCGCGTAAATGATCCCGGCATCCAACCATTTCAATACTTCCTTCCTAACCACATCTTGCATAATAGGGTTTAGTCGTCTTTGGTTTTGCACTGATGGTTTATACACATCTTCCATCCGAATTTTATGCATCACGATGGATGGACTTATGCCTTTAAATCGAGTTATAGACCAGCCTAGTGCCGACTTATGTTTTCGTAAAACCCTTAACAGATTTATCAAGTTGGGTAGGAGTGAGAAGAGATGAAACGATTACGGATTTGCATTATTTGTCCCTAGGAATGCGTATTTGAGGTGTTGGGGTAATTGCTTGAGTTCCGGAGGTAGTGTTGTGATTCAAAGATCGTGCACGGGCTGCCGGCGCTTCTTCTTGAGAGTTCCATCATTACTTGACATCACGCACGGCTGACCGTGCGTTGGCGCACGGGCCGTGCGTTCTTGAGAGAGTTCCATCTTTTTTTCGGCTTAGCGTTTTTCGCCTCTTTGCGCTATTAGGTAGTTCTGCATATGATCTAAGGCACAAACATAGTCGTACAAATCTTGGTTATCAAAATCAAGTACAACACTCGACATTGAGCACGAGTGGGTTAGACCAAATTCCAAATCATCGTAGACAATGTATGATCAACATAATCCTCCATGCATGAACTAACTATATCCAAGAAATTACAATTCTCACCGAATCATGAAATTTCATTGCCTTATATATAGAAAATAAAACATGCTCATCATTAACACGTAATGTGAGCTCCCTTTTGCACATCTATTAAGGCTTTTACGTTCTAAGAAAGGACGCCCAAGTATCGGTGGAACGTCTCGATCTTCGTCCATATCCAAAACCAAGAAATCCACGGGGAATATAAATTTATCAACTTTTACCAGTACGTCTTCAATAATTCCCCTAGGATACGTAAGTGATCGGTCTGCAAGTTGCAATGTCACCGTAGTAGGCTTCACGTCGCCTAGTCCAAGTTTCCTGAAAATGGACAAAGGCATCAAATTAATACTTGCCCCCAAATCACATAACGCTTTATTAAAGAAATTACCACCAATAGCACAAGGGATAGTGAAACTCCCCGGATCTTTCAGTTTTTGTGGTAGCTTCCTTTGGATAATTGCACTACACTCTTCCGTCAAATTCACCGTTTCATAGCTTGTCATCTTCCGCTTTTTGACATAACATCTTTAAGAAATTTCGCATAGTTCTAAGCATCTGTTCTAATGCGTCGCAAAAGGAATGTTAATGTGCAATTTCTTAAATATATCAAGGAATTTGGCAAATTGATCATCAAGCTTTTTTCTTTTGAAATCTTTGAGGAAAGGGGAGAGATATAGGCAACTTAGATAAATTCGAGCTAGAGGATGATTTTAGCCTTTCACCATTTTTGTTTGTTCGCCTCTTTGTTCTCTTCTTTCTCATTTTCTTCAATATCATCCTTCATCACGAGTCTCTTCGCTTTCGGCCTAGATGCTTCATCCGAAAGTTTCGGATTCCCGCATTTTTCTTTAGGCCCCTCATATTCGTATTGCATCAGTAAACGAATCGCCTTGCATTGTTCCTTAGGATTCATTTCCGTATTACTTGGAAATTGACCCTTTTGATGTTGACCACCCACAATTTTAGCCAATTGACCCATATGAGTCTCCAGATTCTTTATTGAGCTTGTCACTTGTTGTTCCAACTTATCCATCCGAAGGTCTTGCTTAGCGAGGCGGCTCCTCGTGTCATTCATGAAAACATTCGATTGATTTATGTAAGAGGTGAGTGCATCTTCTAACGACGATTTGCCTTCTCCATTACCACCTCCACTTGAAGTATTAAACCCCGGCGGAGGTTGTAACACGTTCTTTGTATTCGCATAGGAGAAATTTTCATGATTTCTCAACCCTGGATGGTAGTGCGTTGGGTTTGAATTATTCCGGAAATTGTTGAAATTCCGGTTATTCACATAATTTACCTCTTCCGTCGGATATAGAAGAGCTTCACTACCCGTGCTCGTATCTGATTCTGGCCCCTTCGTAAATACATTCAATTGAGTTGTCAAAGCCGCTACTTGTGCCGACAATGTTTTGATAGGTCCGAACCGAGATTTCGCTACTCGTTGTACATTGGATCTTTGGATGGCCATTGGTAATCTGTTCATGGCCATTTCCTCAAGAAGATTTAAGGCATCTTGTGGAAACCTTGCCAACAATGCTCCTCATTGCGGCATCTACAAATGCTCTAGTCTGTCCCATTAAACCATTGTAGAAGAAACATAATCTGTTGATCCTCCTCGAAACCCATGTTGCGGACATCTACGTAATAAATCCCGAAACCTTTCCCAAGCCTCGTACAAAGGCTCGAGTCGAAATTGTCGAAATTGAGTGATCTCGCTGAGCCGCAAAGTTTTGCTCGGTGGAAAGAATTTAAACAAGAACTTTTGGCTCAAATCATCCCAAGTGCTCACACTTCTCTTGCGTCAAAGTACCCAACCAATTTCTCGCCTTATCCCGTAAAGAGAATGGGAATAGGCGCAATCTTATGGCGTCATCCGAGACTCAGTTCATCTTGATCGTATTGCATATTTGGATAAAATGGGCAAGGTGAGAGTTAGGATCTTTCATTGCAAACCCCCAAACCGATTCTCGTTGCACCATATTGATTAGTCTTAGGTTTGAGCTCGAAGTTGTTGGCATTGATGGGAATATGGGCAATACCACCGTAATTACGATTCGTTTGTGGTCGAAAGTAATCACGAATGGCTTGTTGTTGAACCAGTATCGGTAACTCGTTTCCACCATTGTTTGGCGGTATTGGTAACTCATTCAAATCCCCATTATCGGATTGTGTTGTCTTTCGCCTAAAGTGGTAGATCGATCCTCCTCGCGAAAGCCTCAACTTAGGTATAAGCGGTATTAAGTCCCCCGCTTAGAGCGCGTGTTCATACACTACCCGGACCAAACTAGAATAGACAAGTCAAATAATGTGGAATTCAAGTCACATAAAAAAATAAAATAAATAATAAAGAAAAATGTCTAAATTAAGAATAATTCTATCTATCGCAATATTAGCACTAATAATTGTTTTAGTCCAACGGCGCCAAAAACTTGTTCGCCTTATTTTTAGCTTCACCGCAAGTGTACGGTGTAATTTATAGAATAGGGTAAGCAAGGTCGTATTCACGGAGACTAATAAATTAGTGCGCTAAGTATTGAACCAAAATAGTTTTATTTTTATTTAGACGATCGAAAGTTTGATGGTTGTTGTTTTGAGATTAAGACAATTTAAATCACTAAAACACGAAAATAAGATAACACAAATGAAAGAAGTATCAAGATGATGAAATGGATTTCGAGTTAAGGTTTCGATTAATAATCCTCTTGTTGTCCGATTAAATCAAAGCCAAGGTTATTATCAATCTCCCTATAAGACGATCACAAAGCTATTTTATCTCTCGAGATGTATATAAAACGTAGATTGAAATATCTATGCTAGCATCTCTACTCAACAATAGATACACAACTCCCAAAAGCATCAAAGATCAAATGTCCTCACAATATTCGCAAACCTCTCGATTCATGCAAATATTTGTGTCGAGTATTCAAGATCTAATATTGAAACTCATCTCTCGAATTATGAATCAATATATCAAACAAGTTAAATCATTGATCAAGTGATAAAACAAGAATAAGCTCAAAATACTCAAATAGGCTTTAAGATAATAACTTCAACTAAGATTAAAACATCCAACAAGAGTTCATTAATCTACTTCCAAAACCGGAAATCTCAAGAGTTTAGCTACACATGATTTCTAAACAACTCATAAACAAATTGTTCAAAGCCATTGCAACTAAATGAAAGATTGAAACTAAAAGAGAAACAAGAAAAACTTAGGAAAGTCGACAATCTCTCGATATATCTCCGTTCCTTAAGCTCCGATGCAACCCGATTGTCTCCTTGATGTCTTCTTCCAAGAATAGACCCTTGTCTTGTGTTGTAGATCCCAAAAATGTCGATTTCCTTGTGTGCGCCCCCAAAAAGCCTTTTTATACTCCCCATCATGTTTAGGGCTTAATGCAGATTATGGGATTCAGCATAGCAGACGCACGGGTGGTGCGCCCACGCACGGGTTACCCGTGCGCCACCTCTTTGGAATACCCCAACTCTCGTAGGGCGCACGGGTGGTGCGTCGGAGCACGGCCTACCCGTGCGCCACTCCGGTGAGATATCCCCGACTCTGTAGGGCGCACGGGTGGTGCGTCGAGCACGGCCTACCCGTGCGCCATGTCGCAGCCTTCAATCAACCTTATACAGGGGTGCACGGGTGGTGTCTTGAGGCACGCCCAACCCGTGTGCCCCTGTTTTCTTCCGTGAACGCTCAACTTTCGCTCTTTTAGGCTTCACTTCTCGTATATCCACTCAATTCTCCGTGTTTCCACTTTGCTCTCGCCGTATTCTTATTTAATTATCTTCAAATATCATGAAATTCCTACAAAATAAGCAAAGTGTAATATCTTTTCCACAAGGAGTGAATATGTAACATTTAACGCGAGTATATGCATGTTTACTTATCATTATAGCTCGAAATACACATCAAAACACATGCAAAATTCACACTTATCAGGGCCCGAGTCCGGTCGTGGGCTTGGGCTTGGGCTTCAAGGCCCTTATTCTTTTTGAACAAAAACCTTTAAAATAATTGATTAATTAATTTTTGAATTAATTAATGGATTTTTCAACCGGGAATTGTTCTCACCGAAATATGACGACGACGGCCCGTGCGTCGGGTCGTCGTCGGACTCGGACTGTTCAGATCCGAAGACGGGTGACACACGACCCGTGTGTCGGGTCGCAAGGCCAAGCCGTAACTTTGCCATTTTGGTTCGCATCCACGCATGGGCAAAGCGCACGTCGTAAGCGCCGATCGGCGTAAGTGCGGCAGTCGTATCCTGCTCGTTGAAAACCTTTCTTTTCGAGCCAAAAGATGTGATCTTTCCATATGGGGCACCGATGCCTATATAATTCGACCCCGCAGATGAAATATATACACGAAATTCATCGATTAATAAAATGGTCATTGCATTCGAGCATATTGACTTCCTCCTTCAAAAGCTTAAAAGTTCAAACACTTGTTGTTGTAGTTCGGTTTTGCTAGTGTTGCTAAACCGAACAGTGAAAGTCGTGTATCTTAGAGACAAACGCCGAACCGTAAGCACTTTGTATACGGGACGTCTTTCGTCTTGCAGAATCGAATATAATTCAGGGCTCGACTTAGCCATACACTTCAAACACTAGCCATTTTTCCGAAACATAAACCTTTCGTAAATTTTACCCAACAATGTTGATGCGGCTAAGAAAATAGGAGGGAAGAAGGGAGAGAAGAAGGCATATCACCTATTAAAGTGTGCGAAGTGCGTGTAGGAAGGTCGATAAGTGATAAATGAGCCAAAATTAGGGTTTGCGAGGATTTAATTGAGTATAGATGGATTTGGGTTGTGGGCAGGTCAAGTGATTAGGTCCGCAGTTATGGGTCTTTTCATGGACTCGTGGGCTAAGTAGTGATGTTGGGCCATTCTATTGTTAAATAAATCACTAGTGGCCTACAAAGGTTGTGGCTACTCAATTTTAAAACGCTGAACTAATACCAATTTTCGGCTTAAAATGCTAACCCATCCATTAAAATGGATCCAACTCTAACTAAATAAATTCTCAATTAATAGACCATGATAGAAAATCCTTAACCATTTCTAAAATTTCTGATCACTCTAATAATTCATTAGTATTCTGAAATAACTACATATAATCAAGTATTTGTTTATTTTAGATCTACCCTAAGATAATCAACACCGAATAACCCAAATACTCACACACATTTAATCCGAGTAGAAAGCATTAAACCAGTATTAAGTATATACTGAATGATAAACTCAAATTATTACATCACGCAAAAGTAATATAGACACAACGAAAAGTTTTATACCAAAATATTATTTATAATAATATTACACAGTTATCCAAAAATGGGGTCATATAAATATGCCACATCTTTATACTAGTAGGACCAAAATTGCTGCACAAAATACTTACAAAACTAAATATGTCATTTCCATATATTTATAGGACCAAAATTTCAATTAAGCCGCATATTTATTTCATCTGGTCTCCCTATCAATCCTAATTCACAAATTAAAAGATTTCGCCCTCTTGATCACCCGTGTAAAAAAATTAAAATAAATAAATAAATGTATTGCTCAATGGTACATAAATGAATATTTATTTATTGATTGATAGAAAAATATCTCATTAGCATATATACATATATATATACATATATAGGAGAAGAGTTAAATGAGACCAACGCCTTAGGTAAGTACGTATGACTAAATCAACTACGGATCAACAAATTTCGATGGCTAATATTAAATCGCTTAAAATATATAAAAAAAAGCTAATTAAATTGATAGAAGGACATATTAGTCTAAACCAATCAATCATATCCTATGAAATTAGAGCGGTTACATACAACAATATAGATGTTATCATACCATCTAAAACCATACCAAAATCACGTAATATTTGTCTCAGATTCTCTAATCTTATTCGAAGAAAAACTGCAAAAAAAAAAAAAGAAAGATCCTATCCTATAAATATAGATATAAACTAGTAAACTACATAACCAACAAATATACACTGTCTAAGCAACAAATCTGTCATCAATAAGCAACACAATTGACATATAAAAGGAACAAACTTATATATATACAAGACAAATGACCTATCTAAATCAATACATTTGCATCAATCTAAGCAACATTGTCTACTTAAATAAGCAGCATATTTGTCTTCAATACGCAACACAGTCCACATTAAAAAAGTAACATACTAACATATAATTACAAAGACAAATAATCTATTTAAATCAACATTGCATCATCTTAGCAACATTATGTGCCTAAATAAATAACTTATTTGTCCCCGATAAGCAACACAGTTGACATAAAATGGCATCAAAATTACATATATATATAAAAAAAAATGGAGTTGGTGAACCATCCCTTCTCTCTAACATATATCTAAAAAGACAAATGGAGCTTCAATGAGGTGTTTGTTTGAGTAGACGATGGGTTTAAAGTAGATTTGAAAGAGAGAGAGGCATTTTTCTCTTTTAATTTCGTTTTTCTCGTTTTTAGCTATATATTTTTATATATATTTTTTATTTTTTTTAGTCCTTGTTTTTCCGGTTGATTTGCGAAACCCGTAGGTTGGACAGTAATTTCTGTCTTGCAGTGCATGATGTAACTCGTGCCCGGGTTGTTCCAGTTATGGGTCTCCCTTGCGGAGTGCCTAGTCCTCCTTTTGGAGGTGGTTTAGTCTCCGATCGGAGTGCGTAGATTTTCTTTTGTTGTTTTTAGTTTGTTTTTCTTTGAGTCGTGTTTTACTCCCTCAATTAGTGATTAATTTCACCTTGTGCGGAGCTTTCCCTTTGACATAGATGTTTGTTCAAGGTGGCCTATATATTTGTCAGTTGGCAGTGTAATTTTGTTCTCTAGTTTTTAATATATAAGCTATCGTTTCGGGAAAAAATAAATAAAAAAAAATGGAATGGAATAGTTGGTGGTAGCAACATTGTATGTCTAAATAAGTAATATATTTGTCCTCAATAAGCAACATATTTCGCACATCGAAATGCGCCAATATTGATTGCAAATTTGACTATTAAAGGAATGAGAGAATATCAGAGATATGGTTTCAAATATATCCCAAAAAAGCAATATTTTGTCTTCAATAAGCAACATATATGTCCTTAATAAGCAGCTTATTTCTTACAGCGGATAAGGCCAGATATATGGTTTCATACAAATCACCAAAAAATCCAAATGTGAACAGACACTACAAAAAACAATTCTTGTTTTTAATTGTCATTCAAAAAAATTACATACTTTAATAATTATTAATTAAATAAAAATCAATCAAAAATAACTCCCTCCCGCTAGATCAAGTGAGACCATGTCTCTAGGTGAGACACAATGGACTAATCTCAACCATCCCCACTATTATTCAATGGGTGTGATTTAATGGATAAAAATATACTAAAACATTAATTTAATCAACATAAAAGTAATAGGGTAAAATAACATAACAAGACAGCTTATAAAAATAGAATTAAATCCCTTCCTCTCTCATTCATCTCTCAAATCTCACGTCTCTCTCTCTCTCTCCCTCACACACACACACACACACACATCTCTCGCCATATCTCACTCTCTTTCTCAATTCCTCCATTAACACAAATGGAAGAACTCGAATCGTGAAAACAAAAAACAATTGAAGAAGATGCAATTTATGTTTAACAACGATGGAGAATCAAGTCGTTTATATTTAACCTACACTTTATAAACGATTTTCGAGAAAAAAAAATTGTGAAGAATAAGATGATTTCTATTCCAAATGAAGAAACAACCATGAATAAGACGATGCATCCGTATATAGACATCAATGGAGAACTCGAAATCGGCCATTAACATAAACTCTTAAAAATCGTAATTTTCACGAATAAGACGATGCATAGATATTTATGAAATGATGTATAAATACTTATGAAACGATGCATATATATGTAGAATATTACATATTTGAAAATATGCAACAAAAATCAACTAAATATGCATTATCTCGAAAAACTATCTATGCAAAAAAAACTAATATGTAGTACAAGATACCCAACTATACAAGACATCATAAACTATGCAACAAAATCAACTAACTATGCATTATCTAGAAACTATCGTGCAAAGTGTGGAATAACCAAATTTGCAATACATTATGTAACATCCCATTTTCATAATTTCCAAAAGCAACATCCCATTTTGATAACTAAATATGCATCATATTGAACCTATTTATGCGAGTGTAGAATAACTAAATATGCGATTACATTATATTCAATTATGTATTGTTTCAGTAAAACAATGCCAACAAAACAACTAAATATGCATTATTTGATGTCTAATTATGCAAAGTAGAAGAACCCTAACTATATCTTTGTAAAATAAAAATATTTGGAAAGAAAACAGTTCCTTAAATTCCGCCACAAAACCGGCAGTTTCAATCTCGGACCATAAAACTACTGGGACCACTAATTCGAATTACAAAATTACAAAAAAATTTAAGATCAATGGGTAAGATGAGTCCACACTGTCTCACCTAAGGAGAGTGGTCTCATTTGAACAAATCATATATATATATATATATATATATATAGGGGAGGATCAAGTGAGATCATGTCTCTAGGTGAGACACATTGACTAATCTCAACAATCCCCCACTATTAATCAATGAGTATGATTTAATGGATAAAAATATATTAAAATATTAATTTTAATCAATATAAGGGTAGTAGGGTAAAATAACATAACAAGTTAGTTACAAAAATGGAATCAAATCTCTTTTCTCTCATACATCTCCCAATTTTTCCAATCTCACGTCTCTCTTTCTCTCTCTCTCATTCCTCCATTAACGCAAATAAAGAAAAATCGTGAAGAACTCGAAAAATTATACGGAAAAAACAAGAAAAATCGGTGTAATATTATAGAAATAACTCAACTAAATATGCATTATCCGAAAAACTATCTATGAAGCGTAAAAAAACTAATATGTAGTACAATATATCAAACTATGAAAGACGTCATAAACTATGCAACAAAATCAACTAACTATGTATTATCTAGAAACTAACTATGCCTTGTAGAATAACTAAATATGCAAGACATTATGTAACATCCCATTTTTATAATTTCCAAAAGCAACATCCCATTTTCATAACTAAATATACATTATATTGAACCTATTTATGCAGTGTAGTATAACTACTTATACGCAAAGACGTTATATTCAATTATGTCTTATTTTCGTAAAACAAGTGCCAACAAAATAACTAAATATGCATTATTTGATATCTAATTATGCAAAGAGAAGAACTCTAACTATGTTGTAAAATAAAAATATTTGGAAAGAAAACAGTTCCTTAAATTCCGCCACAAAATCCTAGTAGTTTCAATCTCGGCCCATAAACCTTTGGGACCACTAATTCGAATTACAAAATTACAAAAATATTTTAAGATCAATGGGTAAGATGAGTCCACACTGTCTCACCTAGGGAAAGTGGTCTCATTTGAACCAAATCATATATACATACATACATATATATATATATATATATATAGGGGAGGATCAAGTGAGATCATGTCTCTAGGTGAGACACAATGAACTAATCTCAACAATCCCCCACTATTAATCAATGAGTATGATTTAATGGATAAAAATATATTATAATATTAATTTTAATCAATATAAGGGTAGTAGGGTAAAATAACATAACAAGTTAGTTACAAAAATGGAATCAAATCTCTTTCTCTCTCATACATCTCCCAATTTTTCCAATCTCACGTCTCTCTTTCTCTCTCTCTCTCTCATTCGTCCATTAACGCAAATAAAGAAAGCGTGAAGAACTCGAAAATTACAGAGAAAAAACAAGAAAAATCGGTGTAATATTATAGAAATAACTCAACTAAATATGAATTATCCGAAAAACTATCTATGAAGCGTAAAAAAAACTAATATGTAGTACAATATATCCAACTATGAAAGACGTCATAAACTATGCAACAAAATCAACTAACTATGTATTATCTAGAAACTAACTATGCATTGTAGAATAACTAAATATGCAGTACATTATGTAACATCCCATTTTTATAATTTCCAAAAGCAACATCCCATTTTCATAACTAAATATACATTATATTGAACCTATTTATGCAAAGTGTAGTATAACTACATATGCAAAGACGTTATATTCAATTATGTTTTGTTTTCGTAAAACAGTGCCAAGAAAATAACTAAATATGCATTATTTGATGTCTAATTATGCAGTAGAAGAACTCTAACTATGTTGTAAAATAAAAATATTTGGAAAGAAAACAGGTTCCTTAAATTCCGCCACAAAATCCGACAGTGTCAATTTCAACCCATAAAAACTGGGACCACTAATTTGAATTACAAAATTACAATTTTACCCTTAAAATCAACGAAAATTAGGAATAATTAAAAAACTCAATATATCACATCCTTTCATTGTTTAAGATAAATGGGTAAGATGAGTCCACACTGTCTCACCTAGGGAGGGTGGTCTCATTTGAACCAAATCCTATATATATATATATATATATATATATATAGGGGGAGGATCCAATGAGACCACATATTATAGTGATACAATGTAGACTTATCCCAACCCTACCTTATATATATCAATGGCTAAGATAAATAGGGTTAATATTACATTAAATATTTAATTAAGGCAAAATAAGGGTATAATTGTCAAAACAAGTATGTGGATGTGGGGACCATCCAAATATGAAATCGATTATTAGGGGAGAGAAAATCACGTGGGGAGAGAGAAAATCGCGCATGTGCTTTCCGCCATGCAAAGATGTTGTACACTTATCAATGATTTCTTTGTATATTTAACACTATTTTCTTGTATGTTTAACATAATTTTACTGTATATTAAAATGGTCAAACAAAAACATGTGGGGACCGTTAACTAAGGAATCAGTTAGAGAGAGAGAGAGAGAGAGAGAGAGAGAGAGAGAGAATAACGCCATTAACATGTGGGAACCATGGATTAAGTAAATCAATTATAGAGAGATAAAATCATGCTCATTATTGTGTTGTATATTTAGCATATATTTGATGTATACTTAACACTATTTTGCTGTATATTTAACATAATTTTATTGCATATTAAAATGGTCAAACAAAAAATATAAGTATACAACAAAATACATATTAGTATACAACAAAACACATATAGTATACATCAAAAAACATAAGTATATAGCAACATAAATATATACATAAAAAATTAACTACTTATACAGTAAAACACATATAAGTATATATCGAAAAACATCTAAGTGTACATTAATCCTAACTGCCTCCTCGTAGGCAATCGGTTTCTCCACGTCAGCATCGTCTTCTTCACCAATCCTTCAATCATGTCCTTTATTCTGAAACCCCAAAAAATATCTCTCGAACTGGAGCAGTTACCACCACCGTCCATTGTTTCCCCACCACATGAGTTTAATTATACTCATGAGCTTAATTACCACCACCGTCTACTGTTTCCCCCATCACCTTCCACTGTTTCCCCACCACATGAGTTTAATTAAGTATAATTAAACTCATGAGCTTAAACCATAATTAAACTCAATAATGGTGGAGACATCAGATCAAGTCCGGTCGCTCGCCCCTTCCGCCGATCGCTCCACCAGCAGCGATGACGAATCAACAACCGCTGTCACCAAAACCCGCCGCAGACGGTGGCTCAAGTACGTAACACGACGACCACACCATGCTACCGCGGAGCCGTGATCGGGGAGGCGCGTGGGCCGCCGAGGAAGGTGAGGGCGCTGCGGACGATGAGGATGAACGTAATGGTGGACGTCATATCGGATCGGGTCCTGAACCCTTGGATGTTTCAAAGTTACCAAATTAAAATGATATTATGTAATTGTGTAATGACAATTACGCCTTTTCGACTTTAAAATAAAACGAAAATGAACATTAAATTGGAAAAATCCCAACCATCTAAAATTTGAGATTTTTGGCTAGGATTAGTCCACACTGTCTCACTCTAATTATGTGGTCTCATTTGATCCTATTCCTATATATATATATATATATATATATATATATATAAACTCAGTGTGTCACATGTATATATTTTAAATTATACTTGCGGTCCATGTATAACATAAGAAGTGACACTATTATCGTATCATGAGTTCAAAAGTGGTCCCTAACATATGAGGTGACACTATTATCGTACCATGGTTTCAAAATAGCTTCAGCAAAATAATTTTGTTACAAAATTACTCCAGCTGTTAAATTTTCTGGGTAATTTTTTTTCCGCATTTTTGGTCTCGCGGTTAAAATATAAAAATAATTATAAAATTAAATAAGTCTAAAATATAATAATAAATAAAAAAAGTATAAACAGTAAACAAAAATATATTTACATAAGTATACTATTTAAGATTATTTTCTATTAAATATAAAATGATAAAATATATTTCCATAACTTTAAAATATAAGAACAATCTTAAAATAACTATGAAATAGTGAAAAAATAGATTTAACTCTAGAATATAAGAATGATTTCAAAATAAGTATAATACAGTAAAAAATATATTTATATAAGTCTACAATACTATAATAATTTAAAACTATGTACGAAATAGTAACAACATAAGAATATATTAAGTAGGGTTATTATCACAACTCTAAAACATAAGAATAATTTAAAAATTACCTAACTTCCCTAATTATATAAGTATGAAAAATAAATACTTATTTAGTATTCCAATTCTATTTAAAATTTATAAATTCATTTTAATTATATTTTATATTAATATTGCCGAATCATTACTCGTTTTTTAGTAATATACAAATTTATTTGTACTTTATAAAATAAATATACTAAATATTATTAGGAAGAATGCATGCACTTGCAGTTAAAATTAAAATAATACTTTACATCCTTGTGCCAAACGAAGAATTAAAGAGGGGACATGGATGCATAAAAATTATCGACTTTTAGGGCAGTTACAAAAGCTACCCTGAGGTTTGTGATAATTATAAAAATCCATAGATTTTTTAAAATTATACAAAAAAAAAAAATTAAACATTGAGATGTGTGATTAGGTATTAATTTATACTTCACCTCATTCATAATCAAAATATTTCAAATACTCCTAGACATAGTTGCCGCCGTTAGGCTACCTCAACGGGTTCCCCGATGGCTTTCGGGGCCACTTTGTGTCGGAAAGTAACCTTGCAAAACTTTGAACATTATCTCTAACAAAGTTCAATTATGTGGAACATTGTAGTTATAGTTTTAATTAGTAATATCGTTATTCACCATTTGTTACTAAAAAGTCTGTCTACTTAGTAGACAATTTGGCAGAATAAGTCGAGACAAGTGTTCTCTCTCTTCAATACGAAATTGTCCCATACAAAAATACGTAATGGTTCTAGACCTGCGAATCTTATGTTTACAAGGAACTTAGTTATCTTCTTGAATTAATAATAAATAGATATTCTACACAAAATAATATAAACAAAATCATATCAAATCTCTTTCCCGTCTAATGTTTGTTAATCATTGTCAATTGGATCATCATGTAAGATACTAACATTTATAATAAAATAATTTCACGTCCAAAAATAGTGGAATACAAAACCAAAACAGGGGAATATTTAATGCCAGATCTTGATTTAATGAAAAAATAAAGGTGAAGAGTGGATTTTGAATATAACTAACGTCAAATCTGGTACGGATATTTAATGCCAGACTTATATATCAGTTTAACATAAAGAATGGTACGGATACAAAAAAATCACCATTGACTTGTGGCAGCTAAATTGTGTTCCACTTCCTATTCGACTACGTGTATAAATAGCTGGTGCCTTTAATTAAGTTCCTCCAAGGAGAAAAACACATGGACAACCTTTCTTCCTCATTCCTTAAGAAATGTTGTCTTACTCCACCACCGATCACATCTTCCCCACCATTACAACTCCTCCAATTTAAAACCACAACGATCAAAGCCAACATTAGAACAACATTTCCCACCCCGTCAAAAAAAGCTAATTGGCAATCTTTACTTCCCTCTATTTTCAAATCATTAGATGAGTTTGTGTGCAAATTCATCGACCCTCCACTCCCCGCCCTCATCGACCCAAAACTCGTACTCTCCGGCAACTGCGCCCCTGTTGGGGAACTCCCCCCCACCCCCTGCGAGGTGGAAGAGGGCTCCCTCCCTCCGTCCCTCGACGGCGCTTACATCCGCAACGGTCCCAACCCGCAGTTCATCCCTCGTGGGCCCTACCACCTCTTCGACGGAGATGGGATGCTCCACTCGATCAAAATCTCCAAAGGCAAGCCCACATTTTGCAGCCGATTCATCAAGACTTATAAGTACACGGTGGAGCGAGATACCGGATCCCCGGTCGTAATGAATAACCTCGCGGCCTACACGAGCCTCCCCGCTGCTATGGCCCGCCACGCCATTGCCTTCGGCCGCGGACTATCCGGCCAAGACGACTTCCGACGCGGCATGGGCGGCAACGCAAACACGAGCGTGGCCCACGTGGGCGGCAAACTCATGGCTCTCGGCGAGTCTGATCTCCCGTACGCGATCAAACTCACGTCGGACGGCGACATAATCACTTTGGGCCGCTTTGAAGAGTGCGGCAACCCGCCCGAATGGATCACGGCCCACCCGAAACTTGATAACGAAACTGGCGAGGCTTTTGTGTACGGGTATAGCGTCCGCCGCCCTTTCCTAACATATTTTAGAATCAATGCCGACGGGAGCAAGCAAGCCGAAGTGCCGATATTTTCGAAGAAAGACGCTTCTTGGTCCACGACTTTGCAATTTCGAAAAACTACGCTATATTTCCGGATTCACAAGTAGTGATCAAATTGAGGAGATAATGAGAGGGAAGCAACCGGGGGTGGTGGATACGGCGAAAGTGCGCAGTGGGATTATACCGCGACGTACGCCGTGGATGAGAGGAAATGTGGTGGGTTGAGGTTCGGGGTTTAATTTTGTACACACGGTGAATGCGTGGGAGGAAGACGGCGGTGACACCATTGTGATGGTGGCGCCGAATGTGCTTTCGGTGGACCATTTGATCGAGCGGCCGGAGTTGATTCACTTGTCCATGGAAATGGTTAAAATAAATGTGAAGGAAAAGATTATTCTGAGGCGCCGATTACCCATCGGTCTCGGAATTTGCGAGTCATCAATCAGGGATATGTTGGCAAGAGAAACAATTATGTTAAATTTTTGATTATAATTATTATTATTCTCTCTCTCTCTCTCTCTCTCTCTATATATATATATATATATATATATATTCAATTTTGTTTGCTATATATACATTTTTATAATAATTATATGAATTTTATCTCATACATCTAGAGATGACAGATTCCCATGGGGAACTATATATATCATTCATTGGTAACCAAATCGAATGAGATGGAAAAATCCCGATTAATCCAGGGATGGGTGCGGAGATGATAATTCCTCGATTCTCTAGAATCGGGATGAGACTTGGACGATATTTATATCCCTATATTTCTACCTATTATGATTAAATAAAACGGGATTCTTCGTTCCAATCTGCATTTCCCGAACACTTATATTGTATTTATCTATTATTACTATTAATTCTATTTATAATTTTTTATTTTATTTATTGTGAAAATTAAACCCAAGAATCTTTACATTTTACTTGTTCTTATTATTTATCTTATAAATTATGGATTATCTATGTTTTTTTTTAAAAAAGAATAAAATTTCAAAAAATAATTAACTAAGATAATTAATTATATTATAAATTATATGATTGAAACAATAAAAAATAAATTGCTATAAATTATAAAAAATTCTATTTGAATACAAAATATTTGGTTGTCTTAATATGAATTGTATCTATTTATAGAACATATTTATCTATAAAAAGTAAAAGTTTGAAAACGTTTTTAACTCCCCAATGTTGAATTATTTTTACAACCCCAATGCTGAATATTTAATAAATTTTATTTTCAATACAATCAACAATAAAGTCATTTCAAATTCCAATAATTGTTTGGGTTTAGGAAGTTTGAACAATTATCAAAATTATTAAAGAAATTAAAAAATCATGTTTTATATTTATTAATACAATTTTAAGGAAAAATGAAATATTTTAAAAGTACAAAAACTATTATATATATATATATATACATATATCAAACAATTATCAAACAAATAAATTCATACCTAGTTTGAAATGTACTACTTTGAAACTTGAATATCAAAATATATTGACAAATATAAAAAATAATTTGTATTAACATGAAAAATATGTTAATATATAAAAAAATAAATTTATATATAAAATACTATTATGAGTGTAATTTCATATTTAAATAAATCTTGATTTTGTTCTTATATATATATATATAAATAAAATGCTATATTTCTATGTATAGTTATATGTGATATACATTTCAATACATAATTTCAGATATTTTTTTAATTAAAATAAGTATTTTCTAATTGAATTTTATCAATTTAAATATAATTCTATATAATTATTAAGAAATCGGCTAAGACCAAGTAACAATTATACATATATCTTTACTTCCCTCTATTTTCAAATCATTAGATGAGTTTGTGTGCAAATTCATCGACCCTCCACTCCCCGGCCTCATCGACCCAAAACTCGTACTCTCCGGCAACTGCGCCCTGTTGGGGAACTCCCCCCCCCCCTGCGAGGTGGAAGAGGGCTCCCTCCCTCCGTCCTCGGGCGCTACATCCGCAACGGTCCCAACCCGCAGTTCATCCCTCGTGGGCCCTACCACCTCTTCGACGGAGATGGGATGCTCCACTCGATCAAAATCTCCAAAGGCAAGCCCACATTTTGCAGCCGATTCATCAAGACTTATAAGTACACGGTGGAGCGAGATACCGGATCCCCGGTCGTAATGAATAACCTCGCGGCCTACACGAGCCTCCCCGCTGCTATGGCCCGCCACGCCATTGCCTTCGGCCGCGGACTATCCGGCCAGTACGACTTCCGACGCGGCATGGGCAACGCAAACACGAGCGTGGCCCACGTGGGCGGCAAACTCATGGCTCTCGGCGAGTCTGATCTCCCGTACGCGATCAAACTCACGTCGGACGGCGACATAATCACTTTGGGCCGCTTTGAAGAGTGCGGCAACCCGCCCGAATGGATCACGGCCCACCCGAAACTTGATAACGAAACTGGCGAGGCTTTTGTGTACGGGTATAGCGTCCGCCGCCCTTTCCTAACATATTTTAGAATCAATGCCGACGGGAGCAAGCAAGCCGAAGTGCCGATATTTTCGAAGAAAGACGCTTCTTTGGTCCACGACTTTGCAATTTCGAAAAACTACGCTATATTTCCGGATTCACAAGTAGTGATCAAATTGAGGGAGATAATGAGAGGGAAGCAACCGGGGGTGGTGGATACGGCGAAAGTGCCGCGGTGGGATTATATCGCGATGACGCCGTGGATGAGGGAAATGTGGTGGGTTGAGGTTCCGGGGTTTAATTTTGTACACACGGTGAATGCGTGGGAGGAAGACGGCGGTGACACCATTGTGATGGTGGCGCCGAATGTGCTTTCGGTGGACCATTTGATCGAGCGGCCGGAGTTGATTCACTTGTCCATGGAAATGGTTAAAATAAATGTGAAGGAAAAGATTGTTACGAGGCGGCCGATTACCCATCGGTCTCTGGAATTTGCAGTCATCAATCCGGGATATGTTGGCAAGAGAAACAGGTATGTTAAATTTTTGATTATAATTATTATTATTCTCTCTCTCTCTCTCTCTCTCTCTCTCTCTATATATATATATATATATATATATATATATTCAATTTTGTCGCTATATATACATTTTTATAATAATTATATGAATTTTATCTCATACATCTAGAGATGACAGGATTCCCATGGGGAACTATATATATCATTCCCGCTGGTAACCAAATCGAATGAGATGGAAAAATCCCTGATTAATCCAGGGATGGGTGCGGAGATGATAATTCCTCGATTCTCTAGAATCGGGATGAGACTTGGACGATATTTATATCCCTATATTTCTACCTATTATGATTAAATAAAACGGGATTCTTCGCTCCAATCGCATTTCCGAACACTTATATTGTATTTATCTATTATTACTATTAATTCTATTTATAATTTTTTATTTTATTTATTGTGAAAATTAAACCCAAGAATCTTTACATTTTACTTGTTCTTATTATTTATCTTATAAATTATGGATTATCTATGTTTTTTTTTTTAAAAAGAATAAAATTTCAAAAAATAATTAACTAAGATAATTAATTATATTATAAATTATATGATTGAAACAATAAAAAATAAATTGCTATAAATTATAAAAAATTCTATTTGAATACAAAATATTTGGTTGTCTTAATATGAATTGTATCTATTTATAGAACATATTTATCTATAAAAAAGTAAAAGTTTGAAAAACTTTTTAACTCCCCATGTTGAATTATTTTTACAACCCCAATGCTGAATATTTAATAAATTTTATTTTCAATACAATCAACAATAAAGTCATTTCAAATTCCAATAATTGTTTGGGTTTAGGAAGCTGAACAATTATCAAAATTATTAAAGAAATTAAAAAAATCATGTTTTATATTTATTAATACAATTTTAAGGAAAAATGGAATATTTTAAAAGTTCAAAAACTATTATATATATATACATATATCAAACAATTATCAAACAAATAAATTCATATCTAGTTTGAAATGTACTACTTTGAAACTTGAATACCAAAATATATTGACAAATATAAAAATAATTTGTATTGACATGAAAAGTATGTTAATATATAAAAAAATAAATTTATATATCTAAAATACTATTATGAGTGTAATTTCATATTTAAATAAATCTTGATTTTCTTCTTATATATATATATATAAATAAAATGCTATATTTCTATGTATAGTTATATGTGATATACATTTCAATACATAATTTCAGATATTTTTTTTAATTAAAATAAGTATTTTCTAATTGAATTTTATCAATTTAAATATAATTCTATATAATTATTAAGAAATCAGCTAAGACCAAGTAACAATTATACATATATCACAAATAGCCAAAATACATGAATATAGAAACTAATGTCTAATAAGGGGGATACATAGTTTTCAAAGCCCATTATAAATTACAAAGTAATGAGTAAATATCTTTTTTTTTTGTTTTTGTTATTTATATATGCAATTTGGGTGCCAAACTGAAGATAATGAAAAAATGATTAATTTGATATATTATGCGTAAAAAACGGATCAAAAAAATAAAAAAAAGCTATTAAATTCTTTTTTTAAAAAAAAAAAGATACATATAATAATTAATGAAGTATATACACAAATTTGGAAAATTAATTTTGCATATTTCTATTTTTTATATCATTTTAAATTGTGATTTTTTAAAGAAAGTTGATTACCAAAAATAAAGAAATATCAAATATTTATCAATTCTTATTTTTACATAATTTTTTATTATTTATTATAATAACGGCAAAAGGACGGGAAAATTCCAACATAGTATTTCCAGTGATTTCTCCTTATATATATATATATATACACACACACACACACACACACACACACACACTAGTTTTTTGCCCATGCAATGTACGCGCAATGCACGTGGTGTATTGCGTCAGGGCAAGTGATTGCATCCATATAGGAGTGACAATGTTAATGAATATAACAACGTTCAATACAAACTTCAACAAATCAAGTTAAATTACTACATTTTAAAATTATAAAAGTTGGAATATTTTTTTGTACACATGATTATTTGTCTGTTTGATCTTATTAATTATTCACGTTATTTGCTACGTTTTGTAACATTATTAGATATTTTTACTTTTTGATATTTCCTTTGGTGTGCATTTATTTCTTGAATAATTCGGTGTTCATTGGTGTAATAATTTTGTATTTTATATTATTTTTTACTTTTAATTATGGATTTCATTATCATCTTTTATGGTGAGTCAATTCAGTTTGAGAAGATGATATATTGTTATTCAGCTTAATAAAGCATAACATCACCATTATTTATTGTCAATATTTATAGGTTATACCTTTGAAAATATATCTAAAAATCCAAGAGCATTATATTTACAGAATTTTCGACATAATTTTCAATGGTTGAGTTTTTTTAACAGAATTAAATTGCAATTAATCAAGTATTGAGAGTGTAAAAAATAGATCATAAATTCACCATAATAAAATATTTGTTCTAACACATGTAATTAAATATTAATATCTTAACGAAATTACTTTGACCGGAGCCTTTAAGTGCTTGTCCGGTTTTCAATCATATATTTTCCAGTATTACTTCATTAATTCCCAAGTTTGACGTTACATGCTGCAATTATAATTTTACTATTATTGGAGGGTGGTTTAGACAGAGAAATTCTTGAGATACTAATTATAAGTACTTGCTTATCAACCTTATATACTAAAAGAAAAAACAAGTTGCCACATGTCTTCACCTGAGCAATTTGGTACACGTGTCAACACCTTATTCTTCCAAATCCATGTGTCACCTTCATATTTAGCCATGTGGCAATCTATGACACTGCCTTATCCTTCCAATTATAAATTGATTTACTATATCAATTTATCATCAACATAATAATTAAATTTCCTATTTCCGTATATAAGTACTATTAAAATTCAATCAAACATTTAATCAGCAAATTAAATAATTCCAAAAATCAAGGATATAAAATTAGAAAGTTATTTTTGAGTTTTCAAATTAATTATGATTTAAATATTATTATGTTACAAAAACCAAGGATATAATTTCAATTATTATCTCTAATATTTATTATACTTTTAATTGCGATTTAAATCATTTACGGGGGTATAACAATTATATTAAATATCTTTTTTTAAGCATGTCAATGATTCATTATTTTTACCATAACTAATTTATTAGTTTTTATGTAAAAGCGAACTACGTCCAAATATTTAAAATTAGCACAAATAAACAATTTTACAGAGATTTTTTCCTTTTCAAGAAAACATTCAAAGATTGAAATTGCATTCTTTCAACCATTTAAAACTAATATGGTTGAAAATTCGTTGTTGTGACGAGGATGTTACACTTTCAAAAAGAATAAATAATGTAGTTTACAAAGAAGTGTTTTAGAATTTGAAGTGAACGATTGTATGATGCTCTTCTAAATTTCAAATTTCTTTTTAGTATTTTTAAATAGTATTTTGGATCTCTTATAACTATTAGAGTTGCGACACAAGTTTTATTTTTTTAAAAATTCGTGTAACACACTGGTGTTGTTCTAGTTATATATATAAATATATATTAAACAAAAATCATATTTTATAATTGGTACCTTAATTTGAGGAAAAAATAAAATATTTCAAAAAAGTAAAAAATATTCTATTTTTATATATACACGGATGTCAAAAAAAAGTATCAAACTGACAAATTCATTTCTAATAGTCCATGCAAATATACAACTTTGAAAGTTGAATATCAAAATACGTTGATAAATATAAAAATAATTTCTATTAACATAAAAAGTATGTTACAAATATTAAAAATATTTTTTATATATAAAGCACTATTATGAATATAATATATTTTAAATATAAATTTAATTTATTATTACACACACACATATATATATATATATAATGCTATGTATGGATATATAGCAATATATATAATAGTTGAATAGATATTTATGATATATTTTTCAATTTAAAAAGTATTTTTAGTTAAATTTACATAATTATGAAAAATGGGCATATCCCAGATAACAACTATATATACATATTGATGTCCAATAGCCAAAATATATAATTATTGTAGCCCATTACAAAATAATTTTTTTTAGTAAACATATCTTATATTTTTTTATTTTTATGCATACTTTTTATTTATATATGTTGGGTGTCAAACTGATGATCGTAAAAAGACGATTAATTTGATATATTATACATAAAAAAAGGGATTAAAAACAAAAAAAGTTATTACATTTTACAAAAGAAAAATAAAAAGACAAAAATAATAATTAATGCAGTACACACACAAATTTGGAAACCTCATTTTTATCAAATACTTTGTTATTATATATACATATAGATTTGCTATAATTAATTTACTAATTATCAAAATTAATGTTACATGTTATATTATATTTTACTAATTCTAGAAAAGTGTTTTAGGTGGAATTTTTTTTTATTACTATTTATAAGTGATTTGATTCATATGAAGATTATGTATATATACCAGCATATGTATATGTATAAGAAAGAAAATAGTGTTTTTGGTTCTGTAGATTTGACAATATGGAGATTAATTTAATCATCCAAGTAATCACCTTTAAATTATAATCCAATATCTTTTAAAAATTCGGATGACATTTAAATCATTTTTTTTACCAAAAATGTTTAATTTTACTGGAATATAGGGCAAATAGGCCGCTAATGTTTCTAAGAATTTTAGGAATTTTGGCGATTTGGTGCAAATATTGACATGTTAAATCACCAAAATTGACACGTAAAATTGGTACTAGATCTTTTGTTCAACTTCCTATTCCACTATACATGATGAATGACACGTGTATCCTTATTACATCATCATGTACGCTTTTCGTATATCTAATATTGTAGAATAGAAGTGGAACAAAATTATCGAATAAGAAATCACATTCCTGTAAAATTATATTCTCCTTTATGCAGATATATTTATGCAGCAGTAGTATCCAGTGGGATAAAGATGGCAGGTGTGGTGAAGCTGGACCTATCACTTTCCACGGCTAATTCCGGCGATTGCGTGGTGGCTAGCCGACTATACGAGCCGGGCTGCTATGGTGGTGAACCATGTTTCATACCACGGGACCCACATAATCCAACGGCGGAGGAGGATGATGGATATATAGTGAATTACATATATAACGAAACTACAAATGAATCCAAGTTTATAGTAATGGATGCCAAGTCTTCCAATCTTGAAATCGTCGCAGTTGTTAAACTGCCTCAGAGGGTGCCATATGGTTTCCATGGAATGTTCGTGCCGGATTGTCACCTCCAAAAGCTCTAAGTACAATATCATTTTGGACATATTTAAATTCCAAAATTATTTAAGCATCCAACTTTGAACTGGGTGACATGCATGTTTATAGGTAATAAGCTTTCAATTTGAAATAAAGTTTGTGTCAATGTATAATTGTTTAAGGCAACATTTGAGAGAAAACTCTCCAATAATAATAATCTGTTTGCATACATATAGATAATTTCTAATACCTCTTTTCCCGGATGATTCTTCTATTCCAAAAGGGTGTTTTATTTTCTATTTCACAACACTGATAATTGTCATGTGTATAAAATTTTTCATATTAGAATAACATCTATTTTATATTCTTGTATTAGTAAGGGTATAATAGTCTTTTTCAGGGGTAGAAACTTAATACATGACAAACATATCTAATATGAAAATATCTACACATAAATTTTTTATTGTGTAAAAACCATTTTTAAGGATAGATATTTTCATATTAGATATGTTTGTCATGTATTGAATTTAATTATGTGTTCAAGATGATTACTACCTTTAAGTTAATGAACATATTCAATCTAACTAATATTGTTTTGCAAAGTTTGATTAAGTGTACAACCGTTCTAAGTGATTCCAAACTTCCTTTGTCGTATCATATTTTGTTAGTTGCATATATAACAATTGAATAGTCAACAAAATTGTTAATCCATGTTATGAAGGTTGTCAAGATGAGAATTATTATTTTGCAACAAAAATGGTTCTTAATAGTGACAAGAATTGCGTTTATATTGTCATTAGTTAACCAAGTAACATTAAAAATTCAAATTAACATTAAAATATATTAAACATCATGATTCTTTCTCTCAACTTCTCAAGAAGCCAAGAACATACAGGGGAGATACTCCATTAGTGAAATTCAAATCAGTCTACATTAGACTTACATTTGTTATTTTTCCTCTACAAAGATTCACGATAAGAACTTACAAAAAATAAGCAAGATTGAACCGTTGTTTAATGAAACCCCCTGGTCAAGAAATCTACTGTTGCAGACCTGAAAATAGAAAAGATAAGTGAGAATAAAAACACCACAATAAGGTCATCACATATCACAGCACCATTCCTACAAAAATCAAATGCTTAAAAATTCCAGTCACTAAAACAAAAAAACCTAATGACTATCAAAATGGCCATAAGCGTACAAATCCAAAAACTTCCATTGGAAGAACCACATTCCTTGTTCAATTGGCGATTCAGTCTGTCGAAACAAGTCAACAAATCCCAAAACTCACAATACTCTGAATCTCTGATGGAAAGTTCTACAAAGTTTTCTTCTGTAGGTTAGAGAGGAGAAAGAGAGAGGAGGAGAAAAAGAGAGAAGAGGCCAGGGAGAGAGATTTACTGTCGAGAGAAGAGGGGAACGAGAATTTGTGCGATGGGTGCTGGTTGGCCTAAGGGCTTAAGCGGAAGTTGGAAGAAATGCGATATGACTAGCAGGCAAGTAGGAAAAGCGACATAAGGCAGCGACGAATGGGCGGTGGCGTGCGGGAAAGGGCTGAGAGGTTGAAGATCTTGGGGGTGGCGGAATGCGAGCAGCAGTCGCGGGGCACCGAGCATCGGGAGAGAGGAGTAGATGCGATATTTTGGTAGACAGGTTTTTGTTTAATCAAACTAAGACCTAACAACTTTCAAAAAAGGACTAACACCTAAATGTGGTAAAATAAAAAAAAATGTATAGACACCGGATTTTCAACCGGTGTCTAAAGATCTCATTTCTAAATAATTAAAGACACCTGTTTTATAACGATGTCAAAACAACTGGTGTTAATCTAAAATAATTTGTACAAATAGACATCGGTTCCATAAATTCGATGCCAAAACCGATATATATTTGGGGATATTGTTTTTACAAATATACACCGGTTCTGGGAAACAGCTGTTAATTATCAAAGACAGCACTAATTAGACACCGGTTTAATACAAAAACGTTGTTATAGGGGAAAAGAAGCAGAATAGTCAAGACACCGCTGTCTTTGTGGTGATGTCTATTTGCATTTTTCTTGTAGTGCTTGTTGCAAAGTCATTCATATTCCAATTAATCACCTTATCTAATCAAAACCTAGTAGCAAACGCAAACATTTTAACAATTCATTCTAGTTTTATATCCTAACATGCAAGTAATATTTTCTTTTATTTTATGTTTCTTTTGCGCCTCTAATTTTCGACTTTCTACCCATTAGTATTCATGAACCCTAAATTATAAAAGACTCCTTAAGCAACAAGATCAACCAATGCATTCTCCCACAACAAGGTATTATCAACAATGTAACATAATGAAATTCAATACAGTTGATTAAAACTCTTGAAAAAATGAAAAAAAAAAATCAGGAATTAGGGTTTTAAAAGATTGGGGATTTTAGTGGATGGGAAAAAGTACTCACCAACAAATCACCTCTATATCCGAGATGATGCAGCGGCCGAGCTTCTATTCTGCGCGGTGGACGGCAGTGGAGCTGAGCGGTGGAGCTGTGCGGCGGGTGTAGCTGTGCGCTGGGTGGACTTTGCAATTACACGATTCAGTTCGAAGTCTGATAAGAAGTTCTAGTTACACGATTTTTTCTTTTGACAATTCTAATTACACGGTTTGATCAATTCATTTACAATTTTTAAATTTGTGTTTAAGTTGTTATATTTAAAGGTTTAACCTTAAAGTTGCTAGTCATATTTTACATTTATGTTTAAGTTGCTAAATTAAAATGTTTAACCTTGAAGTTGCTAGTTATATTTTTAGATTTATGTTTAAGTTGCAAAACTAATAGGCTTAGCCTATTAAAGTTGCTAGTTATATTTGATTTTTTTTTCAAATAAAATAAAATAAAGATTTGATAACAAAAAAATAAAAATTACAACTTCCAAATTATGCTAAAGTTGCTAAAATAAAATTGATAAGTTAACTAAAGGCGATAGTTATACCATGAGATAAAGAATTGATAACAAAATTAAATAAAAATTAAAACTCTCAGCACTTTTAGAATTATGCTAAAGTTGCTAAAATAAAATTGATAAACTAACTAAAAGTGTTTGTTATACCATTAAAATAAATAAGAACTTGATAAATGCCAATAGACTCCGGTTTTATAACTATTGTTAAAATTGATGTCTTTAAGAAAAAAATGGCGCTAATTACAACGGTTTAACCAACCGTTGATGAAAAGGACGAATAAATATTGTATTTTGAATAATATTAGGCGCTAATCGACAACGGATTGCAAATACATTGTCGAAGACCTGAGAAATATGTTGTCTAAAAATAAAAAAGACTGCTAATAGATAATGCTTAAAGAAAGTATTGTGTTAGGCTCGAGTGAACTGGTTAACAAAAAAATCCGCTTATAGACAACGGTTTAATGAAACCCGTTGTCAGTACTTATAAGGACAATGATTTAACTAAAATCCGTTGTCTTTTGGTTGTTGTTATTCAACATTTTTCTTGTAGTGATATAACGTTTTTATTCTTAAGATAGTCACTTGCAAATCTTATGTTTACAACGAACTTAAAAATGTTCATAACTTAATTTCAAGAATATTGAAAAATATATAGAACAACAATATGTAGGGATATTGTGGTGTATAATGAATTAACTAGTTCGCTATTTATAGACTTTCAATGTTTTTGTGCCAAAAGATATAACTTTCTAGAAATTGGATACCTAAAAAGGTACTTTGATGGGTTTTTTTGCTTGTTTTGGATGCATTTTGGCACGAACATATATGTCGTCTTATGAGTATCACTGTTCTAAAAATTCTCGTCTAGCTACGATTAGTTCCCATCTAGCTAGGCGCTAGGTTTTTCTTATCCCACTACAAGAAAACAAGGGAATTCCAACGAAAATAATTCGTTGATATTTGGCCAATTTCTATTGGAATTATCGATTTCAACAGAAATTCCAATGCAAAAGCACCATTGGTATAATGGCCGTTGGAATGACAAAATTCCAACGCAAATTCCTATGGAAAAAATATTCCAACAGTACTAAATGGTTTTGTCTATCGTTGGACTTTCTATTGGAAGTTTCCTACGGTATACAGCATTGGAATTTCCATTGGAATTTTAAAAATTCGAACAATTTTTTATTCTATTGGAATTATTTCGTTGGAATTTGATTGTTTTCTAGTAGTGTCCGCGCATTATTTTCTTTTAATTAGGCCCTACCTAAACCCGCCCATGTCCCGCCTGACTCCGTCCAGGCTCCGCCTAGCCACTAAGCCCCAGTCTACCACTTGATTAACGCCTAGCGTTTTTTAAAACACTGCTTAGGAGTTGCTATCCTAATGAAATCGTGCATCAGTCTGCCAGAATCTCCTTATGTTGGATGGTCATCCAAGAAATAAATTGTTTATTTCTTTTTTTTTTTCCTCCCCGGCCTTTGATCTTGTTCTCGTTCAATGTGTTTGGCCAGGTAGGATTTGAATTGATTAGGATTTGAATTGATTTGCTTTATAAAATTCTATGTCAGGTGTACGAAATTAATAAATAAGTTTAGAAGAAAAAAATATATTTGATGGGATTCTTTTTCCAAACCAAACTTCGGATGCAAACTAATTCCTGCAAATCTTCAACATCTGCTGCATATCTCCACAATATTATTTAAGATATAATCTTAATTAGTCAAGTATCTTAAGTTATCTTGTAGAATCAATAAAAGATATTCCACACAAGATTTTATATATTAATATAAATAAAATCATATTGTGATCAAATCTTCGTTGTCTAATCTTTGTCAATCATTGTCTATTGGATCATGTAAGATTCAAACATTTGTAATAAAAAAACTCAAGTTCAAATATTAGTGGAATACAAAACCAAAACCGTGGAATCAGGGACGGACACATAAATTTATTCTTGGGGGGCAAACTTTAGGGGCGGCGCAGATGGTATCACTGCACAGGGGGCTCTCCGGCAAGGGCCCCCGAATTTGTTATATATATATATATATATTGGATTTGGTTCAAATGAGACCACCTTCCTTAGGTGAGACAGTTTGGACTCATCTTACCCATTGATCTTAAAAAATGAAGGGATGTGATTAATTCATTTTTTTAATTATTTCCTAATTTTCGCTGATTTTAAGGGTAAGATGTAATTTTGTAATTCAAATTAGTAGTCCCAACGGATTTTATAGGCTGAAATTGACAGTGCCAGATTTTGTGGCGGAATTTAAGGAACCTGTTTTCTTTCCAAATATTTTTATTTTACAAAGATAGGGTTTCATTTCGATCGCATAATTAGACATTAAATAATGCATATTTAGTTATTTTGTTGGCACTGTTTTATGAAAACAAGACATAATTGAATATAACGTACTGCATATGTTGTTATACTACACTGCATAAATATGTTCAATATAATGTATGTTTAGTTATGAAAATGGGATGTTCCTTTTGGAAATTATAAAAATGAGATGTTACATAATGTACTGCATATTTAACTATTCCACAATGCATAGATAGTTCTAGATAATAGATAGTTAGTTGATTTTGTTGCATAGTTTATGACGTCTTGCATAGTTGGATATATTGTACTACATATTAGTTTTTATACGATGCATAGATAGTTTTCAGATACTGCATATTTAGTTGAGTTTTGTTGCATATTTAGTTTTCGAACTCACTGTTCATTATTTCTCTGTAATATTGCACCGCTTTTTCTTGTTTTTTTTTCTCTATAATTTTCATGAACTGTAATTTTTGAGTTTTTCACAGTTTTCTTTATTTCCCTTAATGGAGGAATGAGAGAGATAGAGAGAGAGAGAGAGAGAGAGAGAGAGAGAGAGACGTGAGATTGGGGAAATTGGGAGATGTATGAGAGAGAAACATATTTGATTCCATTTTTGTAACTAACTTGTTATGTTATTTTACCATACTACCCTTATATTGATTAAACTAATATTTTAATATATTTTTTATCCATTAAATCATACTCATTGATTAATAGTGGGGATGGTTGAGATTAGTCCATTGTGTATCACCTAGAGACATGGTCTCACTTGATCCTCCCCCTATATATATATACAGAATAGCGTAGTCAGAAATTAATACAGGGTGGGCCAGATAAAAAAACTAAAAAAATACAAATAAATATTAACTATTTTTTTAAAAAAAATATTACATAGTAAATTTTTATTAAAAAAAAAGAGGGTGTCTTCTTCACCATTGCATATATATTATTTTTTGCTCTAGGCCCCTCAAAACCTTGGACCCGCTCTGTCAAACTCAAATCTAATATAAATAAAACAAAACATACAAGTTTTTATAAACAAATTTCATGGAAACTGGGAGGGGCAAGATATTTTGGTTTATATTTATATATACTATATTAATTTATTAGATAATATATTATAGTGGTTCAATCGCAAGATAGAGGGGGGGGGCGATGGCCACCACCAGCCCCTCCGTGTGTCCATCCCTGCGTGGAATATATAAAGCTAGCAAAAACCAGCCAGATCTACAGTAGAGTAGAGCTGGAGCAATGTCATATAGTTTTTTTGTTAATAAGTTGAGAGTAATTGTTGGAGGAAAGAGGATAAATTTTAAAGAAATTAAAAGATATATAATTCGAACTCCGGTCAACACCCTTACAAAGATGAGTTGGTATGGATATTGAATATAATTAACATAGTTGAGTTGAATGAAAAAATAAAGGTGAAGAGTGGATTTTGAATATGATCAACGTGAAACTTGGTATGGATATTTAATGCCATCAATCTTGTGTGTTTTCTAATGGCTAATTAATTAGGGTGCGATTGGATATACTTTCATTTTGAAAATTTTATTTTTGCTAGAGAATAGTGAAAAAAATATTCTGATGAAAGTTTTTGGAAAATTTTGAGAGTGTGAATGGATATGTAATGATGAAAGTTGATTTGATTTTAAAAATAGTAAAATAATGATTAGATGTGATTGATAGTTAGAAATGTGTGAGTGAGTGAATAGTAAAATTTGTGGGAAAATGTGTAATAATGATTAGTATTTTGTGAAAAAATGTGTAGATGTGATTGATGTAAGAAAAAATGAGAAAAAGTGAAAGTAAGAGAATAGTATATTTTCTGAAAATTTCATAAACAATCGCATTTTTGGTCAAAAAAATCCTCTAGCGGAACGAAAATAAAATTTCGTTCATATCCAATCGCAACCTTAGTTCCCCGCGTCAGTATTTTTCACTAAAATAGATACTCCCTCCGTCCCAATTTGATAGACCACCTTTCCTTTTTCATCCGTCCCAAATTATAGACTAGTTTCCTTATTGAGAGTATTAATTATACAACAATTGACCAAATTACCCTATTTAATTCACTTTAATTTTAACAAACTTTATTTTTCCAAGATAGTTGGAATACTAAAAATTAAAATATGAGTGCATTAATCTTCCAATAACAACACAATCCACGAAAATACCATACTAAATATCATGTCTCTTCACAATTTAATGTGAGGGTAAAATTAGAACAATATGGAAAAAAATTGTAATCCCAATTACATTTAGTATGTTTTCTTAATCTGTGTGATTTATTCTACTTGCCTATCAAATTGGGACGGAGGGAGTATAAAATTGGCTTCATGGGGTACCTCAATTAAATCACCCAAATACTATTTTTCAATAAAATAGATATAAAATTGGCTTGGTGGGGTACACCAATTACATCACCCAAATACCAATGCGACTTTTACACAAACACATAAGATAATAACGTGGGTTTTCCATTAATAGAAGCATTGTTGACATGTGGCAACTGATTTATGTTCCACTTCCTATTGGACTATGTGTATAAATAACTGGTTCCTTAATTAAGTTTCTGCAAGGGGACCAAGAAAACACAAAACATGGACAACCTTTCTACCTACTTCCTTCAGAAATATTGTCCAACCCTACCCCGGATCACATGTTCCCCACCATTACTACTACAATTTAAAACCACAACTATCAAAGCCAACAACTCTAATTCCCACATGGGAAAAACATTTCCCACCTCAAAAATTAATAACCAATCTTTACTTCCCTCTATTTTCAAATCACTAGATGAGTTCGTGTGCAAATTCATGGACCCTCCACTCCCGGCCCTCATCGACCCGAAACTTGTACTCTCCGGCAACTTTGCCCCAGTTGGGGAACTCCCCCCCACCTCCTGCCAGGTAGAGGAGGGCTCCCTTCCTCTGTCCCTGGATGGCACTTACATCCGCAATGGCCCCAACCCGCAGTTCATCCCCAGTGGGCCATACCACCTCTTTGACGGAGATGGGATGCTCCACTCGGTTAGAATCTCCAACGGCAAAGCCACGTTTTGCAGCCGATTCGTAAAAACTTACAAGTATACGGTGGAGCGAGATATCGGGTCACCCATCATAATGAACCAACTCGCCGCCTATATGAGCTTCCTTACCACTGTGGCCCGCCACACGTTTGCCTTCAGCCGAGGGTTATCTGGCCAGTACGACTTCCGCCGCGGCACTGGCAACGCAAACACAAGCGTGGCCTATTTTTGCGGCAAACTCATGGCTCTCGGTGAGTCTGATCTCCCGTACGCGATCAAACTCATGTCGGATGGCGATATAATCACTTTGGGCCGTGTTGAAGAGTACGACGACCCGCTCGATTGGATCACGACACACCCAAAAGTCGACAAGGAAACAGGGAGGCGTTTGGGTTCGGGTATAGCGTCCGCTGCCCGTTCCTGACATATTTCCGAATTAATGCCGACGGGAGCAAGGAAGCGGAGGTGCCGATATTTTCGAAGAAAGACGCTTCTTTGCTCCACGACTTTGCTATTTCGAAAAACTACGCTATATTTCCGGATTCACAAATCGTGATCAGATTGACGGAGATAATGAGAGGGAAACAACCGGGGGTCGTGGATACTGCAAAAGTGCCACGGCTGGGGATTATACCGCGGTACGCGGTGGATGGAAGGGAAATGTGGTGGGTGGAGGTTCCAGGGTTCAATTTTGTACACGCGGTCAATGCGTGGGAGGAAGATGGCGGCGACACCATTGTGATGGTGGCGCCGAATGTGCTTTCGATGGAGCATTTGATCGAGCGACATGAGTTGGTTCACATGTCGATGGAAATGGTTAAAATAAATGTGAAGGAAAAGATTGTGACGAGGCGGCTGGTTGCAAATCGATCTCTGGAATTTGCAGTCATCAATCCGGCTTTTGTAGGCAAGAAGAACATGTATATTGTTTTTGGAATATAGTTTTTTTTAATAAGTTGGGAGTAGTGGTTGGAGAGAATGAGATAAATTTCAAAGAATTGAAAGATACATGGTTTGAATCCTGGTCAACACTCTTATAAAAGGTGAGCGCAATACCACTTGAGCTACAAGCTCGTATTGTTATTTTTTGAATATAGTTACTATCCAGTACTGATTCAATCTCTCTATATGTATGAGAAAGATTTTGGTTCTGTAAATTTGACTATATGAAGATTAATTTAGTTATCTAAGTAGACATTTTTAAATTTTAATCCAATATCTTTTAAAAATTCTGATGACATTTAAATAGCTTTTGACCAAAAAATGTGTGATATTACCAAAATTACTGAGTCATAGGGCAAGTAGGCCGCTAATGTGTATAAGAATTTAGGAATTTTGATGCAAAAATTGACATGAATCACCAAAATTAACACGTAAAATTGGGACGAAGTCTCATGTTCCACAATCCTGTTACACTTTCTATTCCACTATACAAGATGTACGACACATGTACAATTATAACATCATGCACTCATACATCAAATACAGTGAAATATGAAGTGGAACATAATTGTGGAATAAGAAATCTCAATCCCGTAAAATTTGAGGATTTCAATGCTTAGGTGGCATTTTTCTAAATTTTTGTCATATTTGTATGTCACTGGTCATCGTCAGCAATTATCGATGGAATTACACAATTTTTGTAAAAATCGGACAAAATCCAAGTTTATAGTAATGGATGTCAAGTCTTCCAATCTTGAAATCGTCGTTGTTGTTAAACTACCTCAGAGGGTGCCATATGGTTTCCATGGAATGTTCGTGCCGGATTGTCACCTCTAAAAGCTCTAAGGACAACATCACTTTATTCATACGTATATTTCTTAATATTGCTTACACAATAACACAACCTCCTTTTCTCTCAAAGTGTGTGTTTCATTCACTCTTTTTTCTTGTCCTTTGTCGTTAAGGGGTGATTTTTAGTCTGAAATCACTCTATCTATATTTTCTTACCAATTTATTTTCTAAAAAAGTGGTTTTTCCACATTGATCTGGGTCTTTTTGTTTGTTCTTAATTATGATTTCGTCGTTTGGTGACGTTTGGTTTGTCGTCATAATGATGTAGTGTTTTTTCATGTGCGGAGGATTCATACAAGCAAGTTTTTGATCTAACATAGATAACAAATCAGATTATGGTCTTCAAAGATGTTGCGCAGATCCGAATCATCAAGTATTAAGATGTAGATTTTGCAAAGTTGTAGGCTTTAAGCTGATGTTTGTTATTCCAAGATGATATGAATCTTTTCATAATTTTATCGTTGGTTATTGATTTTTTAGTACCTGGACTATAGACACTTTGCTACTACCAGCTTGTAACTCAAATGATATTACTCACCCTTTGCAAGGGTGTTGACCAAGTTTCGAACCATGTATCTTTAAATTTCTTTGAAATTTATCCATTCCCCTCCAACCACTATTCTCAAATTATTAAAAAAACTATAAGCACTTTGATGATTTGGTACCTGACGTTTGCGATTCACTAATTCAATACTCATACTTCATTTTTTCTAATAAATTTGTGTTTATTCACATGAAAGGACGAAAATACCTCCAAGAAAAATGTTTATATTTAAATAACTTTTTCAAAATTAAATTAAATTATAAAAGCAATTAAAAATTTCCCATGCTATGGTTCCCTGCGGCCCAAACCTGGTGCCACATTAGGTTATGGAGCTGACACGCGTCGATCAACATCTGGAAACGTGTTCAGGCTTGGTTTAGGAGCAGTCTATTGGTGCAGCAAGAGGAGGCTCAAAAGAGATTCCTTTTCACATGCCATATTCCTTAAGGTGAAGCAAGAGCTTGTGAGACTAGTGCCTGAATAGGAAGTCTGAGTCAGGATTCACTTTACTATTTTAAAACACACAGTTTCAAGCTACTCGGCTAACTAGGATCGGAGTGGAATTAAGACTTAATTAATTTAATTAATAAAAAAAGTAATTTCTAATGAATTTTAGAAAAAATAAAATTAATTACACTAAATTAGTAAATACACATAAATTAAAATGTGATTAATTGAAAAGAAAATTTAGTTTAGTTATGTAAATTTAAAAATTAAAATAACATTAAATAATTTAAAAATTAAAATTAAGATATTAAATAAGAAAATCAAAGTAACTTTTTATTAATATATTAATTTTAAATAGGTTTTTAATTGAATTCTTAAACTTAAAAATAATTATTTTATTTTATGTTTTAACAATTAAGAATTTAATAATTTAATTTAATTAATTTCTTATTAAATTATTTTTAATTAAATCTATTTTTTAAATTGAGTAATATTAATTAAATGTTAACTTTTTAATAAAAATAATAATCATTTTTAGTTTAATTATTTTTAAAATAAATTCTTGGGGGTATTTTCGTTATTTCAAGTGAATATGTACCAACTTATAAAAAATATAAAGTATGGGTACTCAATTGATGAATCGGAAACGTAGGTACCAAACCAACAAAGTATATATAATTCACTTTTTTTTATAAATTTGTACTTATTCACTTGAAAGGACCAAAATGCCCCCAAGAAAAATATTTATACTTAAAATAAGTTTTTGAAAATTAAATTAAATAAAAAAATCAATCAAAAAATTAATTAATTTAATTAATAAAAAATAAAAAGAAATTTCTAAAAATATTAATGAACGTTTAGAAAAAATAAAATTAATTACTTTAAATTAGTAAATAAAGATAAATTAAAATTAATTAAAAGAAAATTAGGTTAGTTAAGTGAATTTAATTATTTTCTTAATAAGTCATTTATAGTGAATAGACATACCGATTTATAAAAAATATAATGTATGTGTACTAAATTGGTGAATCGGAAACGTCATTTATCAAACCAACAAAGTACATATAATTTAGGTATTAAAAAATCAATAAGTTTTTATCTTTTATGATTGTTATTAGTTTTGTTTGTGTCTTCTATCAATCTATTATAGTTTGAACTTATAAATGAAATTGTTTTCTTTTGTCAAGAAAAAAAATAATCTTACAACTTAGCTTCATATGTACCTTCTAAATTATTTATCCATCCAGCTTTGAACTGAGTGACATGCCTGCCGCAAGAATATGTTGTTAGGTAATAAGCTTTCAATTCGAAATAAAGTTTCTGCCAATGTATAATTTGTTTAAGACGACGGTTGAGAGAAGACTCTCCAACAATAATATCTATTTGCATACACTACTAACTAGAGTTAAACCTCTATAAATTAATAACTTTGGGACTGTCAATATTTATTAATTTAACGAGATATTAAATTAAAGAAATATTAATTTTGCTTGTTGTTTCTAAATCGAGACCGACCAAAAATATTATTTAAATAATGTTATTAATTAACTGAGTATTAAATTATCGAGGCTATACTGTAGTAAGGTGTATGTACATTGCAAACGATCCAATCAAAATTGAATCTTAAAGTAGGAATCAAGATTAAATAACTTTGTATATTTAGTAAATGTTGCTCATGTATTTTGCAGGGGCGTATCCACCTGGGCACATGGGGGTACGACGACAATACCTCCAAATTGAAAAAAATCTAAAATAAAATTATTTAAATAATAATAATAATAATAATAATAATAATAATAATACATTTGTTTTGTATAGGGGTGTCAATTTGGGTTGGGTCCGGGTTCGCAGGCCTGGTTTCGTGGGTTCGCGGGTCAAAATTAGTCAACTCGGACCTGGCCTGATTAATTATTCGTTTCAAAACCTTGAACCTGAACTGACCTATTTATTTCACAGGTAACTCAGATCCAACCCGTTTAACCCGTATAATTATTATTTTTATTTAAATTTAATAGTTTCAACAAAATAAAATTAATTTTTTAAAAATCAATTACTATAACACACTATTCAATCAATAAAAAATGTCACACACAATATTCAAAATATCACAATTCACAACTCGGACCCCCCTCCCCCATTTCTCAGTTGCCCTCCCCTCCCCTCCCCTTCCTCCCTCTATGCTTGTTGTAGGAGGGTCGACGATGGTCGGTCCTTTGTGATGTCCGGCGGTGGCCAGAAATTCCCGTTGATGGTCGGATTCCCTACTTCACAATGTTTTCTTTTACGAGCATGGAGACGATGGGCTGCTGCAGTATATTTGGGTGAGGGAGAGGCATTTTTATTACTTTTTTTTGTTTACATTTTTTTTGTTTGTGTTCTGTTGTAATTTTCTTATATTTTTTGTTGGAGTCTTTGTTTTCGCGTTTGATTTGCAATATTCGTAGGCGGGTCAGTAATTTCCGTCTTTCATTGCATGATATATCTCATGCCCGGATTGACCCAGTTGTTGGCCTCCCTTGAGGAGTATCTAGTCCTCCTTATGAGGGTGGTTTAGTCTCCAGTCGGAGTTCTTAGTTATTTTTGTCGGTAGGAATGGAAGGTTTATGTTTCAGAAAATGGCTAAGTGTTAAGATATATTTGGTTTAGTCGAGGCCTGTATTGGATATAGTCTCCGCAAGACGAAAATATCCCTGTATACAAAATGCTTACGGTTCTGGCGCTCGTCCCTAAGATACAACGACTTTTCTGTTCGAGTTTACATCACTTGCAAACTTGAAACTACAGCGAACAACAGGAAACGTTTCAAACTTTCAAGCTTTCAATGGGAAGAAATGTCAAAATGCTGTAATGCAAGTGACTCGATTATTAGGCTGATATTTCGTGTTTTCATATGTTGTTTCATTCTGCAAGGGTTTGATTTTATAGGCATCAAGGTGCCCGGATGGAAAAACCATGTCTTTTGGCTCGAAAAGACATGTTTACAGCGAACAGGTGCATCTGTTCAGAGGTTCGCATCAACGCATGACCTAGCGCACAGCCCCTGCGTGTGCCCGTGCTTGGTTGTGAACGAAAGAGCAAAGTTTCGACTTGACACACGACCTGGCGCACGACCCGTGCTTGGTTGCGAACCCTTAAGTTGGAAATTCTTTAATTAATTATAATTAATTAATTAATTTTAAAGGTTTTTGGTCCAAAAAGAATAAAGGCCTTGAAGCCCAAGACAAGGCCCAGGCCCAGGGGCCATGACCCAGACCCGGGCCGAGCCATCCAGTGACGCGCGTGTGTGTGCTTTGAACCAAACTCACAAGTATGTAGGTCCTCACCCCTTTAAAAACTTGGGTGCCCCCAAGGGCCCAAACCCATAAGTCCAACTTGGGATTTATAAAGTGAGCAAACTTTGCCTTCTCTTCCTATGTGGGATGGAACATTTCTCCTTCCCCATATTTTCCATTTTCCATAAAACTTTCTAGTTTTAAGTGGCTAACTTCTAGCATTAATTTCTCATTCACCCGGAATTAGTTTTGAGAAATTCCAAATGATATTATCATCTACTCTCTTAGTAGAATTTTTACAAATAATTTAATTCCATATTTCACTAATAGAAATAACTTAAATATTTGGTCAAATTCGGGTCAACACCCATTTTACCAAAATAAATTCCAACAATCCCCCACATGAATGAAATTAATGCATGCGTGTATGCAGATTCGCTTGAAAGTTTTGGCGAACTGTTATTGCATCTGGATAGATAGCTTGTGGCTTTGAATCTTTTTTAGTAAAATACTATCTGATTTACTAGCTGTTTAGTGGCGCGATGTCTTGAACTACTCAGTCGTTTGTGTAAATCGAGACAACAGTACTTATACAATAACAATTCTAACACTTGTTGTTCTCGCGTTATGTTTATTTCGGCCCCAGACCATATCTTAGATTCATAAGTGTTACTTTGAAGTGGCCATTACTTCTCACTTGTATAGGTGATCTCCTATTGAAGAGTATCTACCATATTTCACCTTTCGGTATAGGAATTATTAAAAGTCTTAAACTTAACCTCACCATATTCAACAAATTTTCATTCACTTGGAAGTTTCGGGAATGAGCTAACACATTTTCCAAGTGTTCAACTGAACATTCATAACTTAGTTGTCCCATTGAACCAAGGTCTTGGGATCTCCAATTCACAAGGTTGGATTACCGCTATGAAGATTCTTTAGTTTGTGGATTTTAAACACATTCCCCTTAATAATTTATACAATTGATCTCAATTTATACCTTTCGTAAGTGGGTCCGCAAGGTTTTCCTTTGACTTCACGTAGTCAAACCGAAATAACCCCATTCGAAATCAACTGTCTAATGGTATTGTGTCTTCGACGTATATGTCTAGACTTACCATTATACATACTACTTTGTGCTCTTCCAATTGCCTTTGATTATCATCACAATGTATCATAACAAAGAAAGTACAAGCTTATTCCAATAAGGAAAATCCTCCAAAACGTTTCTAAGCCATTCTGCTTCTTCTCCAACTTTATCTACAGCAATAAACTCGGATTCCATAGTGGATCGAGCTATGCACGTCTGCTTAGAAGACTTTCACGACTCCGCTCCTCTACTTATTGTGAAAACATATTCACTTGTGGACTTGGAGTCTTTTGTATCTGATATCCAATTGGCATCTCATTATCCTTCTAATACTGCTGGATATCTCGTATAAAATATTCCATAGTTCATGGTATACTTTAAGTATCTAAATACTCTTGTCACAGCTTTCCAATGATCCTTACTTGGGTTACTTGTGAACCTACTTAGCTTACTCACTGAATATGCAATGTCTGGACATGTACAATTCGTTAAATACATCAGACTGCCCATTACCCTTACATATTCTAGTTGAGAAACTGGTTCGCCTATATTCTTGGCCAAGTGTAGACTCAGATATGCATGTGTCTTAGCCGAAGGACTATCAAAAACATTAAACTATCTAAGTATGCTTTCGACGTAACATGATTGTGACAAGACACTTCCATATGAAGTTCTAGAGATTTTAATCCTAATATAACATCAGATAATCTCATATCTTTCATGTCAAAGTTCTTCTTTAACATGTTCTTAGTATTCACGATTAAATCATGACTACTACCCATAATCAACATATCATCTACGTAAAGGCATACTATGAAGTAATCATTTGGAGTACCTTTAATGTAGACACACTTGTCACATTCGTTGATCTTCAAACCGTTTGACTTCATAGTCGAGTCAAACTTTTCATGCCATTGCATAGGTGCTTGTTTTAGTCCGTAAAGTGACTTAACAAGTTTACACACATTTCGCTCTTGACCAAGTGCAACGTACCCCTCGGGTTGTTCCATATAGATCTCCTCTTCAAGCTCACCATTCAAGAAGACAGTCTTAACGTCCATTTGATGTATCTCAAGGTTATGCAAGGCTTCAATAGCAATGAGAACACAAATGGACGTAATTCTCATAACAAGAGAATATGTATCGAAAACGTTATATCCCTCCTTTTGTCTAAACCCTTTAGCTACCAAACGGGCTTTATACTTGTCTGTAGATCCATATGCTTTATATTTCCTTTTAAGGATCCACTTGCATCCCAAAGGTTTGCAACCCGGTGTGAGATCGACTAATTCCCAAGTGTGATTTTGCGTGATGGAATGTATTTCATTATTGATAGCTTCTTTCCAGAGAGGAGCTTCTGGACTAGACAAAGCTTCTTGAATATTTCTAGGTTCATTTTCTAACATATAAGTTAGAAAATCAGGACTAAAAGACTTAGCTACTTTTGTCCTTTTACTGCGTATTGGTTCCTCTTCATCATCACTTTGAGGTAACCTTGCAGTTTTATAAGTTCGTTTACTCGAACTTTCTTCTTTCCTTCCTTTGTTCGGATAGATATTCTCGAAGAATACAACATTCATTGATTCAATGATCATACCTTCATTTATATCAGGAATAGCTGACTTGTGCACAAAAAAGCGATATGCACTACTATTGTTAGCATATCCAATGAAAGCACAATCGATCATCTTCGGACCGATTCTAACTTGTTTAGGCTTAGGTACTTCGACTTTAGCCAAACACCCCCACAGTTTGAGGTATTTATATGACGATTTACATCCTTTCCATAACTCATATGGAATTTCGTTTTTACCTTTGTGTGAGATCTTATTAAGAATGTAGTTTGCAAAAAGTATGGCTTCCCCCCACAAGTTTTGGGGTAAGCTAGAACTTATCAATATCACATTCATCATTTCCTTAAGAGTACGATTTTTGCATTCTGCAACTCCATTTGATTGAGGTGAGTAGGGAGCAATCGTTTGATGAATTATACCTACTTTCGAGCAAAATTCTTCAAATGGAGCAACATACTCTCCGTCTCTATCACTTCGAATCATCTTAATTTTCAAATTAAGCTATTTTTCAACTTCATTCTTATAAGTTTTAAAAGCTACTAAAGCTTCATCTTTGCTTTTCAAAAGATATACATTGCAATAACTTGTGCAATCGTCAATAAACGTTATGAAGTACTTTTTCCCACCTCGAGTTTGCACAAGTTTTAAATCACACACATCCGAATGAAATGGTGCTTTGGCCAATTTTGCTTCAACACATATTTCGCATTTGTCTTGTGAATGGATTTTAAACGTAGGTATTAATTCAAGATTCACTAACCTTTTAATAGTGTTGAAGTTTACGTGTCCTAATTTACCATGCCATAAATTAGAATAATCCAACAAATAAACAAAAGTAATAGTTTTATTATTCGCCTCTTGGCGGAAAATAGACATCTTAAAAAGACTCCTATCAAGGTAGTCCTTACAAAGAAACTGACCATTCTTGGTCCTTACAAACTTATCGGACTCAAACACTAGTCTAAACACAACCTTACTAAGCAAAGGGCCGGAAACCAAATTCTTGCAGATATCCGGGACATGCAGCACATCCACAAGCGTAAGCTCCTTTCCGGAAGTCATCTTGAGCACAACTTTGCTAAGCCCCACGATGTTGGAAGTCGAAGAGTTTCCCATGGAAAGTTTCCTTCCATTTATCAGAGTGTAGGAGGAGTACATCTCCTTGTCGGTCCAAATCCGATGAGTAGCCATAGTATCTATCTACCACTCCCTTGGGTTATCCACTATATTGGCTTCAAACACAACGGCGGTGAGATCGAGATCCGACATGTCTATTGGAACAGACTTGTCCTCCATGACATTGGCTTGTTGGTTGCCACATTGATTGCCCTTTTTCGGGTGTCGGCAATCTTTGGCCATGTGGTTTGGTTTTCCATAGTTATAGCAATTCCCCTTGAAATTTTTGGCCTTTCCCTTGTCATTTTTACAGTGCTTGCGTTTGTTGCTAGTGCTCAATTCAGCAAGATTGCCCTTGGCCTCCATTCCAGACTTACTGGACTTCACTTCGGATTTTCGATTGTCTTCCTCAATTTGAAGTCGAACGATTAGATCCTCAACCCCATCGCTTTGCACTTGGGCTTGAGGTAATTCTTGAAATCCTTCCACAATTGCGACAATTTTTTGATTATTGCAGCCACTTGAAAGGATTCGTTCAGAAATATCCCTTCAGACACTAAGTCATGAAGTATGATCTGAATTTCTTGGACTTAGCTGATCACCGTCTTGGTGTCAACCATCTTGTACTCGAGAAATTCGCTGGCAACAAATTTCTTTTTGCTGGCATCTTCTGTTTTGTAATTGTTCTCCAAAGAGTCCCACAACTCTTTTGGATGGTTTAAACAAACTATAGACGTTGTAGAGGGTGTCGTCTAGCCCGTTCAAAATATCCAAAACATCCGGTACAGAAAATCATTGTTATGCCAAGCATCCACAATGATTCTTCGTTGGTTATCGGATTCTTCATCGCCAACAGTAGGGGGATCCTCCTTCAGAAATCGGAACAGACCCAATGTGGTGAGGTAGAACAACATCTTCTGTTGCTAGCGTTTAAAGTTGACGCCGGAAAACTTGCCCGATTTTTCTCTCTATGTGGGTGCAATAGCCATCGAAGTGAACGAAACTGAAGTCATCGTCTTGAAATAGAAACGTAAATTTTCGTCTTGCGATTGTCGGTAGGAATGGAAAGTTTACTGTTTCAAAAAATGGCTAAGTATTTGGATATATTTGGCTTAGTCGAGGACAATCTCCACAAGACGAAAATGCTCCGTATACAAAGTGCTTACGGTTTCGGCGCTCGTCCTTAAGATACAATGACTTTTCTGTTCGAGTTTACAATACTTGCAAACTCAAAACTACAGCGAACAACAGGAAGTGTTTTAAACTTTCAAGCTTTGAATGAGAAGAAATGTCAATATGTTGTAATGCAAGTGACTCAATTATTAGGCTGATCTTTCGTGTTTTCGTATGTTGTTTCATTCTGCAGGGGTTCGATTTTATAGGCATCAAGGTCCCGGATGGAAAGATCATGTCTTTTAGCTCGAAAAGACATGTTTACGGCGAACATGGGCATCTGTTCAGAGGTTCGCATCGACACACGACCTGGCGCACGGCCTGTGCGTGATTGCGAACGAAAGAGCAAAGTTTCGACTTAACGCACGACCCGTGCTTGGTTGCGAACCCTTTAGTTGGAAATTCTTTAATTAATTTTAAAGGTTTTTAGTCCAAAAAGAATAAGGGCCTTGAAGCCCAAGCCCAAGTCCAAGCCCATGGCCCATAACTCGGACCCAGGCCGGGTCGAGCCGGTCGGTGGCGCGCGTGTGTGTTTTGAACCTAACTCACAAGCATGTAGGTCCTCACCCATTTAAAAACTTGGATGCCCCCAAGAGCCAAAACTCATAAGTCCAACTTGGGATTTATAAAGTGAGCAAACTTTGTTTTCTCTTCCTATGTGGGATGGAACATTTCCCCTTCCCCATATTTTCCATTTTCCATACCATTTTCTAGTTTTAAATGGCTAACTTCTAGCATTAATTTCTCATTCACCCGGAATTGGTTTTGGGAAATTCCAAATGATATTCTCATATACTCTCTTAGTGGAATTTTTACAAATAATTTAATTACATTTTTCACTAATGGAAACTACTTAAATATTTGGTCAAAATCGGGTCAACATCGATTTTACCAAAATAAATTTCAACAATTTTGTCTTTTTGAATCTTGTTCTTCTCCCTCGAGAGCGAGTATTTTTTCTCATGTGCGGAGCTCTCCTATTGACATATATGTCTGATCAAGGTGACCCTTTTTCCAGTTGGCAACGTAATTTTGGCTTGAGTTTTGAATATACTATCGTTTCGGGAAAAAAAAAAAAGAATGCCATAATTATATAAATAACAAGATATACTTATCATATTTTAATATATCACAAAAAGGCGTTTCACCTTTTTATTTAAATACCACAAAGAAAATTAGGGTTGCCAATGAGTGACACGATACAATAACACGAGAGAGATAAATGACACGGTAATGCACGACACGACACGAAAGCATGAAATTTATAAATTAATTTAAAATTACAAATATTATTATATTTTAGATCAAATAAGATAAGTAACACGAAATCATATAGTACGACACAAACGCGCGGCTAAAATTGTTAAAATATCGCAAAAATCTTTCAACCTTTAACTAGAGAACCACTCCGAAAATTATCCCCGGGGGAGCGCTATTAACACCCCCAAAACTTATTAATACACCCTTTTCTCTTAATACACCTCCACTTCTTTTTTAAAATTAATTTATTTACTTAATACACCCCCAATAATCTCCAATTTACCCTTTCCCATTTAAACTCCAGCTTTTTCCCAAAACTCATGAATGTCGACATATCTTAACTCCAACATTTTCCCAAAACTCATGAAATATCGACCGTAATCAACAACAATTTTGTTAGAATCATATTTCATTAATATTCCAGTTTTGGGGTTACCATGGGTCATTTTAGAGTCAAAATAAAACTATGAGGCAAGGATTCAGTAAAACTGTAAAAGGCCAGAAAAAATTAAAACGAAGTTGAATACCTGTTGCTTGTTTAATTCTAAGCAATTAACTATGAGATTGCTGTGATTTTTTGCAGTTAAAAATGTTTTAACATGGAAACATGGAGAATCAGTAGTTAAATATTTGACGAAGAGATAAATTTCTTGGTTTCTGTTATAACAAGGCTCATCACCTTGTAACATATCGAGGTAGAGAGTCTCTGTAGTATTTCACAGTGGAGAATGTGAATCATGTTTTAATCTATCGTTAAAGAGAATTCTTATTCGACAGATTAAATTTTCAGGAAGAACTTCAATTTTATGTGCCACTTGTACGTGTTTTCTAATGATATTGTGGTGCAAGGTGCTTCATGTGTACATAAATTAATAATCGAAATATATGATCGATGTTTGATATATGTTTAAATCAAAATTTTGATACTGAAGAGAGAAATGATGTTTGGTTATCAATTTTACGGGCCACTTGTATGTGTTTTCTAATGACTGTTTAGTTGCCATTATTGATGACTACATGATAGTATATAATTATGCTGGAAAACTAAATTATATCAATAATCTAAATATAGATATTAGATGGCGCCAAATTAATTTGTGTATGCCTTCTATATATTTAATCAACCCTTCTTTGGTATTGACTACCTAATTAAGTATGGGTTTCTACCAACAACACCAACACATCAATAAAATTATGAGATAATTACAAAAATAAACCTGAGGTTCGGGCTAATTACATAAAACCCATATGTTTTTGAAAATTACAAAAACCTATCTTGAGCTTCGATTTCATCTCACATTTTCCCCTTCATAAACAATATACAATACGAACCCCCCAGCATTTATAGAAATATTACAGTTACCTCCTTAAATTTAAGACAAAATCAAACTTTAGGGTTTTTATTTTGTAATTTTGAAACATCTCTCATTCTTTTGTATTTAGCCCAAACCTCGGGTGTATTTTTTAAATTATTCCTAAGATTATTGGAATTGTCCTAATAAATTGATAATAGCCCTACATTAATCAAGTCAACACGTGAGTGAATAAATATTCATAATTAAGTGATATAAAGAGCGAAAAGAATATTTGAACGTCACTTGAAAGTTTTTTTTTTTTTTTTTTGGAGAAAGCACTTGAAAGTTGAAATGCATCAAATTGAATATTTGTAGTTGTTTCAATTCCCAGAGGAGGGTTATGCTTACGTGTTGTTGGATGTATGTGGTGCACGCCACTAAAGTTAGTTAAATTTATGGATTGAACTTGCTGAATTGGAGCCTCCCAATAAAATGAGTTTGGAATAAATGGTTGGGTTTGATTTATTATTGGGGAAAATTACGAAATTAGTCATGTAACTAAAAGGCGGTCGCAAAAAGGTCTTTTAAAATTTTCAAATGACACAATAGTCTTGTAACTATGTATGGGTTTGCAAAATAGTCATGCAAAATGCATGGTTTGCAAAATAGTCCTGTAACTGGTACTTGAATATTAATTTTGGTCCTAATTTCACTAGAAATTGGGAGTCGCATGTGCCGCTCACGTGATCGAAATCCAGTGAAATTTCAAAATTGCCACTGAAATTAGGGCATCTCCAATGTCATATTTATAAAAACCTCTACAAACCTACTTTTTGGTGGAGCCCATATTGCCACCTCATAAAAACCTCAAAAAGAAAAAAACCTCACATTTCTCCCCACAATCAAAAAACCTCTATACAATTTTGAACCTCTATACAATTTTTTTTTGGACCCTACACTCCCCATTTAAAAATAATATTCCTACCCATAATTTCCTCCCACTTAAAAAAACAATTGGGGGCTTGTCAAAAAAGACAAAAAAAATTGGAGAATGCGGTACCGTAAACACGGTACCGCTTTTTTTGGGAACAAAAAAAGCTTGCCTTTACAATGGTGGTGGGTTTTTTCACAAGGTTTTTCATCCCACAAACCTTTCAAAAAACCCACCACTACAGATGCCCTTAGGACTAAAATTGAGACACAAGTATAAGTTACAGGACGATTTTGCAAACTATGCAATATGTCTGACTATTTTGTAAAATCGTATATAGTTACATGACTATTTTGCAATTTGAGTATTTTACAGGACCTTTTCGCAATCTCCTTTTAGTTACAGGACTAATTTTGCAATTTTGCCTTTATTATTGTATTCCTCATCAAACATCTAAAAGTATCATATATCATCAAATTCAAATATTCCATCATCCTCAACAATACAACTATATTTTGGGATTATTACAAAAATCTCTTAGAGGTTCGGACTAGCTAGTTACATAAAAAAACAGAGATTTTTGAAAATTGCAAAAAAAGTACTTGAGGTTTGATTTTGTCTTATATTTCTCCCTTTATAAGCAAAAAATTCGCAAAATATCCTTTTATATTTCTAGAAATAATGCACTAGTCATGCACCCTCTTAAATTTTAGACATATATAATCAAACATGAATGTGCTTTTCGTAATTTTGAAATATCTCTAGGTTGTTTCTATAATTAGACCAAACTTCATTGGGTCTTTTGTAATATATGGCTCTAACAAGTAAGGACACCAATACTTATCATAATTTCTCCATACTCCATATGAAGCATAAATGCCTGCGTCCAATTATTGTGAAGCCCTTTCTTCCTCTTTGGCCTTCCAACACGGGATGAGATCTCCTATTCTACTCTTCCTATTTCACTCATATTCCATTGCATTAGATAGAAGACACATGTACAAGATGATGTCACATACAACTGTACACGTGTCTTCCATCCAACATATGAAATATGAAGTGGAATAGAGAAAATAGAATAGGAGATCTCAACCCTTCCAACACATGACACAGTCCTCAGTTGCTGCATGTTTCGTTATATAAAATCAATGTGAATAGGCCCAAGGGCGGAGCCAGGACGCTTTACCAGGGTGGGCCGATACACGAAAATGGGGTGGGCCGGATAGAAAATTCAAGAAAAATTAATACAAATTATAACTAAATTTTTTTTTTTTTTTAAAAATCCTCACTAATTTTTTTTTAAAAAAAAATGGGTCGGGCAGGGCCCATCTTGGCCCCACTGTCTCCGATGAATAGGCCGATCAATCTATGATATCAGTTACATCTAACAAGTTCGAATAACAATATGTTTTTTAAATAGACGGCGATATATATAAAAAGAAGAAAAATGTCATATTAATGGTGATCATAAGCCGAGCAACTAGCAATAGGTACCACGAGCATCATTAAAATCCATCAAAGTAAAATCTAAAGGGAAAAAACCCGATAGGAAAAAAAGTCATCACATATAACAATAAAACGTCAAACTTGAACAAATCAAAAGTGCAGATGGTACAAATGGAGACACGTCCTATATAATGCAAGTCATGTAAAAATTAGTGTAATGGCTCGAGTTGAAATCATCCTTTCAAAGATTGTCGTCATTATAAAAGTAGTGTGATTATTTTCAAACTGCTAATAATGATCAAAAGCCTTCTCAAACTCTCATTAAAATAAATCATTTCACCGCCAAATACGTGATCCCTAGTATTTAAATCACATCCAACCATGCAAAAGCTGGCTTTATTTTTTTTTAATAAAAAAATAATTAATTAATATCTCAAAATATTTTTATTTGTCTTTTCTGAACCCCCCAGTGTTTAATAATTGTGATCCAACGGTGCAAGAGCTGGCTTTAATTATTTGGAAAAAAATCAAGCAATATCCGAAAAATGTTTTTTATTGTCACTTATTCACCACCAAAAACCTAATGCCCTTAGTATTTAGATGTGATCCAACCATTCAAAAACAACACATACACACACACAGTAAACGTAGAGAATTAACCAAAGAGAGATGGATTCCATTAATGTGATAGCAATGGCTGGTGGAGATGGCATCCAAAGCTACACAAACAACTCCTCCTTCCAGGTATATTTATTCCTAACTTTTATGCATCAAATATTTTTGGATCCCCCTAGAGCCGTCAAAACAGTCAGCTGGCCCGCCCCATCTAAAGTAGGGAGACGGGTTAATTAGGTGTTTCGTGACCTGCCTCTAAACGAGCTCAACCGCCGCGGGCTTGGTGGCCGGGCGGAGCGGTAGGCTAGTCAGCCAGAAAGAGGGAAAAGAAAAAAGAGAATAAAAAGAAGGAAAATAATAGTATAACTGATATTTCCTATTCTCATCTCTTATAAAAGTGTATAATATTTTTTAAATATATATTTATCATCAATAATTATATTTAACTTGTTAAGTTTGTTTATGTAGTATTTTAAATTTTATTACAACTTGAACTTTATATTTTAGAATTTCTCATGAACTTTCTATCTACTTCATTTTAATGAATTAATTAATTGAATGTTGAATTATTTCTTAATGTAATCATAAAATACATTATATACGAGAAAAATTACTTTTTTATTTTAAAATTTTTTGTAGCCCGCGGTGGGTTGGGTTGGGCCGGTCAAGATATTTCTGGCCCGCCAAAATAGTGGGTTGCCTCGGCCCGACAGCCCGTTTTGACAGCTCTACATAAAACAAATCAAACCATTCTGTAGATATGAAGCCTAACTAAGTTTTTCCATTTTTTCCGTTTTCATGTTGTAGAAAATGGCTATTGATTACGCCAAGTCACTTATTCAAATGTCCATAGCTAATTCCATTCCGCCAACGAATAATTCTCCTACATCGATGACCTTCCGCGTTGCCGATTTAGGTTGTTCAGTCGGACCAAACACTTTTATCGCAGTGGACAACGTTCTTGAAGCCGTTAAACTCAAATACCTAAATACAGATCACGAAACCCCAGACTTCCAAGTTTACTTTAACGATCATGCAATTAACGATTTCAACACTCTTTTCAAGTCCCTCCCTCCCAATAGGGAGTATTACGCGTCGGGCGTACCGGGTTCATTCTACACCCGATTATTCCCACGTGCATCGCTCCACATTGTGCACTGTTCCTATTCTATCCATTGGCTTTCTCAGTTGCCAAGAGAGATTACGGATAAAAATTCTCGTGTTTGGAATAAGGGCAAGATACATTATGTTGGTGCTGGAGAAGAGGTAATTAATGCGTATTCGCGACAACATGCCATTGATTTTTCCAAGTTTTTGGATGTTAGAGCCCAAGAGATAGTCCCTGGAGGATTAATCATGCTCATTCTTCCAGCTCGTCCAAATGGGGTCCCACATTCTCAAGACCCTATCCCTGTCTTGTTTGATCTGTTGGGAGATTGCCTTATGGACCTTTCTAGAAAGGCAACTATTAAATAGGATAATTACAAAACTATATTTGAGTTTCAGCCCAAGTATAAAAGACTTTAGTTCTCTTTCAAAATTACAAATACCTCTTAAATTATTAGGGAAATTAGTCTTTTTGGTCTGCGACTTGGACTATTTGGAGATCTCTACTCCTTTAAGTGACTAATCGCCTTTAAATTTTGATCCAATATCTTTTTAAAAATTCGTACATTTAGTCTCATTTTGATTAAAATTGTGTGATTTTAACGGAGTTGCCGACTTTTGGCCAGTGGGTTGCTGGTGTTGCAAAGAATTTTAGGAATTTTGGTGATTTGGTGCAAAAATTGACATGTCAAATCATTAAAATTGACACTTAAAATTTGGGGATTTCAATGCTTAGATGACATTTTTCCCAAATTTTTGACATGTTTGTACCTTCTCTAGTTATAGTCAGAATTTTCGATAAAATTACACAAACTAAATGTCGAAAATTTTAAAAGATATTTGACCAAAATAAATCGGTGACAACCTAACTGATTTGAATCTCAAAGTAGTCCAAGTTACAAGACCAAAATTATTATTTTCACAAAGGGTTATAATAAACTTACCCCTTAGATTTGTATTTACCTAACAAATAATCCCCACTTGGAAGTGCAATTCGTAAAAGAGAAACAAATGTGATTAATGTGTGAGGGGAGTATATATCGATGAAAGAAATGTGATCAAATTATGGAATTTTTGTTTCATGTAGGGAGTAATTGATGAAGAGAAGGTGGATACTTTCAATGTGCCATGTTACTTTTCATCTCCACAAGAGTTGGAACAAGTTATAAACCAAAATGGACGTTTCACCATAGAGATGATGGAGAGTTTACCTAAATTGGAAGTTCCAAACATTTCGAGTATCCCCCAAGTCTTGTGCCGGGCCGCAAGAGCCATTACGGAGGAGCTAATAAAGGAGCATTTTGGGCATGAAATTTTAGATCAAGTCTTTGGCCTTTTCCAAGAGAAAATTGTCAAAGCATTGGATCGTATTATGGGAACAGATTTCAACTTGTTTATGCTTCTCAAACTCAAGGAAGAGACTTGCTTGCATTAATGGTTGTTTTTTAGTATTGACAAATTTGCAAAAAAATGTACATGTATTCCAATTGTAAAGAAATGATTTTATTTGTTTGGTGTCGAAATAAAAATATGCAAACTCTTAGGGCGTGTTTGGATTGAGGGATTTCAAATTCAATATATTTGAAAATTGAATGGCTTTCAAATATTTGGATTTGAAATCCATCTATTGTTTGGATGATGTGGATTTGTGCAAGAATTTCAAATCCTTCATAAATTTTGATTAAAAAATTGAAAGCTTTAATAATTGTTTTAATTGGTATTCGTAAATACAAATAAAAAATATAATCTTATTATTTTTATAAAAAATTACAATTTTATACACTAAAAAATATTAAATTTATAATTTTTTATTATGTGGGTATATGGGGGAGAAATGAATTTTTTTAAAAAGTAAAAGTTGGATGTGTGGAGCAAAAGTAATAATTGTGTTGAGGTGATCGAGAATCTTATAAAGATGTCGATTGTCAATGGATTTTTTGTTTGCAAATGATAGTGTGTATAATATAATGCAAGAAAATTGAAAATAAAAATAAAATATTGAACAAAAAATAGAAAATATGGATTTCAATTTAGACCATTTGTTAACAATATTAAGAAAAAAATAATAAATTAAAGAAACTGCAGAAATTTTTATATGAATAGGATTGAGATAGAGAAATAAATAATATGGTTCAAGATCGAAAATGTGATAGAGAAAGAGAGAAATAAGTTGATTTAGGAGAGAAGTGAGATTTTCTTTAAAAAAAAATCATTTTTCCCACAAAATTTTTCGCTCAAAGATGAAATTATGGAAAATTTCACAAGCAATGGCAAATTGTTTTGCTCAAAAGTGAAAATTTGGAGGGAAAAAAAAAAAGAAATTCACAAGCAATTGCATTTTTGCAGACAAAAAAGAAAGGAAAAAAAAATTAAAGAAAGAGAAATTTAAAGAGAAAAAATAAAACAAAGAAAAGGGGGAAGTAGATAAAAGATATTTCTGCAATTAAGTTTGTTGTGTGCTGACAAAATGAAATCCAGAACCACCAAGTAGGCCCGACCAAATGGAACCGAACCGGAGGAAGAGGAAGGAACCGAACCGTGGTCAACGGTTCTTGGAACCGTTGGATTGAGTTTCCCGGTTCGAACCGTGAAGGAACCGGTCTTTATCGTTCGGTTCCGGTTCCTCCTTTGGAAGAACCGTGGAACCGCCGGCCCACGGTTCGGTTCCAAGGTTCGCCCACGGTTCCAAACTTCCGGTTTCACGGTTCCGGTTCCACGGTTCCAACAAATATAATAAACTTTATAATGAATATAATTTAAATTTTAAGGGTGAAACGAGTCAACAAGAAATACAACCTACATCTACTACAAGAAATAATAGTAAAAAATGTAAGCAAACTATGTGGGCTTTGATTCCACTATATACTAAAAGGATACATAGACAACTTAATAATAATTATTCATATTAATTATTAATATTAAGTTTAATCCCATTTATATTCCTTTTTTTTTATTCTGTATAATTTAAAGTCTTCAAATAATCTAAGATAATATTCTAATTTTGGTATTGAATTTTAATGTGTTATATTTATACAAAAAAATATTAATTTTATTTTTGAAAAAAAAATAAAAACAAAAAAGAAGACGGTTCCACGGTTCCAGAACCGAAATGGAACCGCCGGTTCCACGGTTCCGTTCCCGAACCGAACCGCGATTCGGGAACCGTCTTGGAACCGCTTTGTTCAGAGTTCGGTTCGGTTCCAAATAAAATGGAACCGAACCGGCGGTTCGGGAACCGAACCGGGCGGTTCTCGGGAACCGTGGACAGGCCTACCACCAAGTTCTCCAACGGTGACTGAGCCACAGAAATGGCTTCTTCTCTCTCCCATGGCTTCCATCCTTCCCTCACACCTTCAAAAATCTGTCCTTTTCATAAACCCTTTAAACCTATACCCTTTAAAACTCCTATAATTACTCTCTTCAACACAAGAACTCCCAAATTCTCCTTTTCACAAACCAGAGCTACTCTTGATGATGACAATGGCCAAATCTCCACCACCACCCCATCACTTCTTGTTCAAGAACTAAAACAACCCAACAAGGTATTAATTATTTTTAACTTTCTCATTATGGGCAAACAGTATTGAGATTTGCTTTATTCTCTAATTTAGAGTTTGTTGTTGGTAATTACTTATGGGTTTTCTTTTGTTTCTTTGTGTAGCTCTCTAACAAATTTTATGTGGTTAGGGTACTCACTTATCTCTCCATTAGAACAAAATATTGAATTTTTATTTTTTTCCGTGGTTGTGTTGTGCTCAAACTGTACTCAATGCAATGCTGATTGTACCCTGGATTCTCTGTATTTCTTTTATTTGCTGGTTGAAAGTTGTTGATGAAAAGTTAGAATTTGAGAAATTTTCTTCAGTGCAGGTAAGTTGTTTGGTTATGGTGGAAGTAATATAGGGAATAAAAGAATGAGAGAATGTAATAAGTTTGCAAAATTCCATTGAAATGAACTTGATTATTCAGTTTGTAATTGTTTATATTACTTTAATGTTGATTATGCTAGAATACTAATTTATATTGACTACAAAACTACTTAAACTGTTATTTCAGAATATAGTGCCAAAAATCCGAACAATCATTTGTTAAAACTCATGAGTTTTGAGTTAAAAATGTAAAGAGAGCATCGAAGACACTTACAAGATCAAGAATGTTGCTTTTAATTTTTCAACTAGCCTTGTATTTTGTTCTTGATGCTACAGTTTTGAGATACACAATTTTAATCAATAGCTAAACAGGCAAGATTAGTTCGTGTTTTCTGTCCAAACATTAAAATAATTTGAGCAATTATCAATGTTTGTTTGGAACTTGAATTTCAAACGATGGATCATGGTTCATCGTGAGTAGAAACATAACTTAATTCAAGGAAAATTTTAGCTCACTAAGGCAAAAGCTAGAGCAGTCTTCAAAATTTGACCGAAGAGTTATGTATGGAAAGTTTTGCCTGAAACTGATAAAAATAAGCAACTTTTAGCTAACAGTTCTGAAATAAGTTCCAGAGATTTTCCGAAAATACCTAGTGGCTGTTTTGAAAAATAACTTTTAGGGAAAATTACAAAAAAGGCTCTGATGTTCGGTCTAATTAAAAAAATCCAGAGGCTTATGAAAATTGCAAAAACCCATTGAGGTTTGATTCCATCTTATATTTTCCCACTTCATAAGCAAAAAAACATTTCAACCCCCTCCCTTCCAACATTTAGAGAAATATTATAGTTACCCCTAAAATTTAAGACAATAATCAAACTTGAGGTGTTATTTTGTAATTTTGAAACATTCTGAATTTCTCTGTAATTAGCCTAAACCTTAGGCGATATTTTGTAATTATCCCTAACTTTAAGTTGGAAATCGCTTTAAAGGCCTACTCTTACAGTTCATTGAGATACAATAAAGCTTGTGCAACAATCTCTTAGTACCGATTACCTTTTTATTCTTAACCATCACTTGATTAACATGCCCTGAAATTCAATTCTTGATTCTCGGTATAATAATGTGTGTAAAAGAATTAAAGAAGTAGCCCATGAATTAAGTACCCAAACCTTGAGCAGTAATCTCAAACTTGAAGATGAAAATATTGGAGCTCACACTGACTTTACGTACGGACATGAATCATTTAGGAAGTTGAAGAATGTGTAAGAGTGCTTAAGAATGCAGCCAAGACCGAAAAGTTCCGTCGGAGGAAATTCTGGAAGCTTTTTCTGTGATTGAGAAGGCAAAGCTCGACCCATCTTCGTTTCTTGAAACCCTTGGAGGAACTAAGTCACCTGGGAGAACTTGGATGCTTATTTTTACTGCAGAGGTCAGTGTCTAATTTTCCCGTACTTGTGCTTTTATTAAGTCTGTTTAGTTTATCTTGTGATTTCATTTTTATTTTCTTTTTCTGCTGATACATACATATGCTAATTGGCAGAAAAAGTTAGAGCGCGGTAAATACTTCCCTATTACAGCCGTTCAGAGGTTTGATGCAGCTGTAAGCTTCCCGTCTCTTTAGCGTGCTTATGTTTGCTCTCATCGAAATGAAAGTGTTTTCCCGTAACGTAAATTTTTGGGTGTTGAAATGAAAGTTCCTCGGTTAGTTAATCACTTCAAAATAGGTAGCACATATTTTATAAAAATTTGAGTTATAGTTGCTCCAAATATGCTCATACGAACACTACAATTTTTGCTAATGTAGTCAATATGGTTGAGTTTGGATTGTAGGCTTCGGACGCTAAAGTATTTCAAATTCATGACAGCAAGTTTTTTTAATAAGTTGGAGAGACTTGGTTGGAGGGGAGAGGATAAATTTCAAAGAAATTGAGAGATAAGGGTTCAAACCCGATCAATACCTTGATGAGCGATACCACTTGAGCTACAAGCTCGTCATAAATTCATGACAGCAAGTTGATTAACCATATTTGGATAATTTAAAGTTATAACGGGTTTTATCTCCTATAAAATCCACATTAAGCTATTTTCCCGTTACTGAAAAATCCACTAAATATTAGAATCGTTTCAAATCCTTAGCTCCAAATTGATACTTTTGCTATTTTATCTCCTTTGCATATTTTTTCACTTCAGGAGGATGATATATTTTCACTTGATATTATAGGGAAAGAGGATTGAGAATGGGGTTTATCTTGGGCCACTTGGATGCTTGACTTTTGAAGGCAGGTTTTCATGGAAAAAACGAATACTTGCATTTGTATTCGAACGAATCCGGATAAAAATTGGTCCACTTGACCCGTTCGAGTTTAGTTTTAAAGGAAAAGACGAAAGGGAGCCAGGTAATCAGGATCCATTTTTCATTTGGTTCTATATTGATGAAGAAATTGCTGTTGCCCGTGGCAGAAGCGGGGGGAACTGCGTTCTGGGTGCGTTGTCAACGCATCGGCTACTAATATCTTGATTGTATTTGTTTATACTTGGTTGGATATCTTTTCCTGTATAGAAATAACCTGCTGAATTACGTTTATATTGCTAAAATTTTGCATTGGAGCAAGATGAGAAGTGTAAATATGTTAAAAAAGGCTATTTCTCTACGGCTGTGTGCCTTGTTTATTTGCTTTTGAATGGTTTCATTTTCTTCTTTCATGTTTTTGTGTCTGATTTGAGAAATTTGGATTGTGATGTAGCTTATGGATTAAGCTTATAATCATAATGTTCATATATGATGAAAGGGATTATTACAGGAAGAAAAAAAAAACCCCGATTTTGGGGCTAATTATAATAGATCCTAGAGATTTTTGAAAATAAAAAAAAACCCTTAAAGGTTTGATTCCGCTTACTGATTATACCCTTTATAAGCGGAAAAAAAAAACATTTCAGATTCCCTCCGATATTTATAGAAATATTGCGTTATCCCATTAAATTTAAGAAATAATCAAATATGAATGGGGCTTTTTGTAATTTTTAAACATATCTCGGTTTTTTTTTTTTTTTTTTTGTAATTGTAGATTTTGAAAAGATGATTAATTTGATATATTTGGCATCTAAACCTGAATGAGAAATGAAATCTTGTAACAATATAACCGGTTGAACCTATTTGCATCAGTATTTTAAATAGTGGTACAGAGCACCGAGGTGGATGTATAGGATAGATGTTGCTTATATTTGCTAGGGATAGTTGCATAAGACCCGTAGGTTTGGACTAATTACCAAAAAAAAATCCAATGCATTTCAAATTTAAGGGGGTAATTGTAATATTTTTAGAAATATCGGGCGTTTTGGAAATGTTTTTGTTTATGAAAAGAAAATGTAAGATGAATCTATCCTCAAGGGGTGTTTTGCAATTTCCAAAAACTTTTGAGTTTTTTTTTAATTAGCCCAAACTCTAGGGAGGTTTTTGTAAATATCCCTATATGCTATTACATTGATTCTGACCTTTTCTTCAGGTGAAATCTCAATATTGTCTTGAGTTTTCTATCCCTTTAATTAGTGGTTATAAGCACTGCTAGTTTTCTGGAACTATATGCATGTAAGATATGTATGAGTTTTATACAAGTGGCTGGAATATTCAAGTCACAAATGCAACTAGGGAAAATTACAATTGCAAATAAATGCTCAAAACAACAATGCCACATCTTTCATTTTGCTTTCCATGTTGGTGCCAATACCCCCCTTCATTTTCAGTATTACTTGTCTCCATTTGCATATAAGAACCAATTACTAATGGATTTGAACCTTTTTTTTTCCTTAATGAGTTGGGAGGAGTGGATGGGATGAGTCTACGGAAACTGAAAGACTCAAAGTTCTAACCCTATTTAATAATCTTGTAAAGGGTAATCGATACCACTTGATGCTAACATTTCCTACACAAACTAATGATTAACAACAATTATTAAATCATTTCAAAAAAAAAAAAAACAACAATTATTAAATGCACATAGCCATATAATTTACGGCGAATTATAAAAATTACCCTTGGAGTTTAGGATAATTACAAGAAACTCCAATCAGCTTTCAAACTTATATACACTCCTAGACGTATTACAAACACATCCTTAAAGAATAATGTCAGGGGATATTGTAATTTTGAAAGATAGTTTGGATTTTTTTTGGGATAATTACAAAACAACCCAGTTTGGGCAAATAATAAAAAAATCCAGAGATGTTTCAAAATTATAAAAAGCCTCCTCAGGTTTGATTTCGTCTTAAATTTAATTAAGGGGGTAACTGTAATATTTCTGCAAATATCAAGAGGGTTTTTGAAATGTTTAAAGGAGAATATGTAAGTGGAATCAAACCTAAATGGGTTTTTTGCAATTTTCAGAAATTTTAGGATTTTTTTGTAATTAGCCCGAACTTCAGGGGTTTTATGTAATTATCCCTTTTTTAAATAATTCGATTGAAACCTCAGGTGTATTATTTTATTTGTAATGAATCCTATATTTTTTTCTCATATAGGGACATATATGGTATAAGATTTACATTTGGGACAATATTGAAGGCCATCTATGAAGTTAAACGTGGCAACAACCTCTATTTCATTTGCTAAGACCCAGTTCGTTTGAGACTCGTGTGCTTTTTAGATAAGAGTAAATTAATAGTCATGGAATGGGTCCAAAGATTATTCTGTCAATCCTAGTGTGGAGAAAATCCTTTATCAATTCATGGTATGCCATCATCAAACAGCCAAATATAGCATGGACCTTTTTTTCTATATTGAAACAGGCAAAACCGATTGATTGGATCAACTTTGTATTTCGTTGGTAGACTTATATGTTGTCAGGGTAATTGACTCGGGTTCGGTCTCACTGTCACGCCCCAAACTGGACGCGACGACGATCCACAACTTAAATACAAATAACCAAACAGTCTAGACGAATATCATCGAGAACCCAATGAAACAGAGTCAAATAGCAGCGGAATAAAGAACAAGTACAAACTACAACTTACAGTCCACAATATCCATAATCCAAATTACATCCCCGATATGATCTAAAGATAACAACTTAAAAGTCAAAGGGTGTTGGAAAAATTAAGCACAAAATCAGCAGGGAATTTAATCTACTAATTCAGGAACAAGCAACAATAATATAATAACAAGCCAAAAATTAAAATAGAGTCAAGTTTAGGATAGCCTGGGTCGAAGCACGCCGTAGCGCTCTCTTAAGAGAGGAAACGCCCCCACTGCACTGGTAAATTGTTGATAGCACGTCCCTCTCCCAAGATTCGACAACCTGTTAATTCTATCGTGTGCAGCAAAGAGAACCCCGAACCACTAGTTTACTCAATTAATGCTCAAATCAACTTAGGAAGATAGAAATATGGCAGTTGATGATATGTTGGTTTTTCTTTTGAACTAGAAGAGCAATGTTTCCTTTTATTGAATAACAATATATGTTAAATAAAGGAACAGTGGGTTCATATATAAACTCAGTGAAATGGGTGACAATTTTCCAAGTAAAAAAAATGGCCGAGCAGTAAGTATGTTTTTGTATCCCTTTCTTAGAAAAATCACATCTGCTCCTTTATAGAAAAAGCTAAAGTGAAAGTCAGTCAACCCATTATCACCACTTGCATAAATCTTGGAAAGTGGGTATGGACTTAACCGTTGAGGGGTTGGAAATTAGGAGTTAATGGTTTTAAATCAGAAAAGAAAATATAATTCAACATTCCCCCACATGATTTAAAACCTCGAAAATAAATTTTGAGAAAGAGATGAACATATAATACCGTGTAATAGGTGTAGGTATCTTCCAGGTTTGAACCTCACTTAGTGTGAATGCACTACCACCTATAGGACAATAGAGACATGAATGTCGTGATCTAAGTCCTTGTGGCTAGACATCAACACATCACACATCACGGTATGAGTAAACATTGTGGTTATATCGGTGGTGCGCTTTCCGGTCATAAATGCGGGAATCTTGTATCATAAACGTCATTAGGGAGTAGCCTACACCCCCACGATGGCGACCCCACCACCACGTTCATTTAGGTGAATCCTCAAGGGTGACTTGTGACCAACCACCCCGCAAAATTATGTCTTTGGACTCATTAAGAGATAATCTCAACCTCAATCGTCACATGAAGAGCACTAAACACCATAGGAATGTGACTCGGAAAAATTCCGCAAAAATAAATAATTTATTATTATATTGTGCTCTTCCAAGCCACCCTTTTATAGTTTTGTTTGTACAAATTACAACTTACATCCACAATATCCATAATCCAAATTACATCCCCGATATGATCTAAAGATAACAACTTAAAAGTCAAAGGGTCTTACGTCCTTGATTACAAACCGAATGAAAAGAAAATAGAATAGTCCAACAACAATCACAAGAAACGAGTCTATCAACAACGACAAGAAATAGTAAATCCAACAAGTGGAGTACAAAGGCTCAATTCGTGGTCGGTTAAGCATCTTCAACGAAGTCCTCATCTAAAGGTTAGAAAACGGTGGGGATGAGACAAAAATCTCGATGGATGGGGTGATCGTGTGTAAGTGTGGCGATATACGATTAATGCGATAAGATAGTTATATGAAAACGCGTGAGTATGATGCATGAATTCACACACATCCACAAGCGTCGTGATAAATATATTAAGTAATATACTTATACGATTCAAGAAAATAGTTCATGGTCACACATGCACTATGTGATTGATCAAGACAGTAGATTGCGTACGGAAATGTAACGCCAACCCCATGCAAGGCAAATAATGGTTGCGTCACGGATTTGTAGCGCCAACCAATGCAAAACAAGTAAGCGGTTGCGTCACGGATTTGTAGCGCCAACCAACGGTCCGATAACTCCGGAATCGTGTGGATTGACAACGATTCCTTCGTTCTTCCTTGTAACTCCCGAGCAAGATGGTCAAGACCTATCACCTTATCGCTCCATAGGTAAAGACAAATCCACAAAGAGAGCTAGCTAGGCCCGGATTGTCATAATCATGATTATATCTCAAGTACTACGACCCGCTTCCCTTGGACAAACTCCGTCCCTCGATTTGCGGGATTAGGGCGATGGGGCGAGAAGAGTGGAATAGCGGCGAGTGTCCGGTTCCATCCCCCGACGTATCCATTCCGACGTGAGCTCGACACACCAAGTTGACTCAAGCGGGAAAGTAAATACAAGTTCGTAGTCAACAGTGCAATCGAGTATTATTGATTCAGGGGAAGCGATTACCAGAAAATTTTGAAACGCGAGTGGCAATTATGGCGTTGGTGGAGTTTTTGAATGAAGATGATTATCGGAAGGATAAGCAACCTTCGATATCTTGAAAGATTAAGTGGAACATAAGTCCGTTATAGATTCAACATCGCAAGGCGAGGAAGTCGCTCCGCTGATCGGGTATTAATCGGTCAAAACGGTCCGATAAGTCAAGGGTTTTTGGGAAAATAAAATATTTTAATTAAATCTCCAAGTCAGAGGGTCCAGGGATATTTTAGTAAAAGGGAAAATAATTTGAGTTAGGTCCTTTATAAAAGAAAATTACAATTTAGCCCCGTTTTGTAAAAACTAATACTTTTGGGGTTAAAAATTGAATAAATAAATATCCCGACCTTGAAAAATTATGAGGTCAGTTCCTAAATTCTCCAAATTGTTCAGAGATTCAGGTTTTTTAAAGTTTTGAGGTCAAGTTTTTATAAAATTCTCACATTGGCCCCAAATTTGTTAAAATTGTCATTTCGGGCCTTAAGTTTAAAATACTCGGAACTCACAAATCGGAAGGGCTTCTAATGTGATTCCAGTTGGAAAATGTCACTAAGGTTAGTAGGATATTGGGACAAAAGCAGTTTTTGAAAGAAATAAGTGTAGGTCCTTTAACGTTTGAAAATATCATTTTTGTCCCATTTTGAAATAATTGCCTTTAAGGCTTTTAGAGTTCCAATTGTTATGAAATTTGAACCTTGGGTCCAAAATATAATTATATTATAGTTAAATTATTGTTTCCAGGTGCATGGGCTTCATAAGTCCAGGAAATTTCATTTGGGTCCTCAAGTTTAGTCTTTTACACTTTAGTCCCTCAATTTTAGTAAAATTACTTTCCAAGCCCTAAACACTTGGATTTTTGGAATACATTTAAAATATGTCATTTCCAGTACCTTAAGAGTAAAAATTTCAAATTTTAAGGTTAAGGTCTGGTACAGTTTCAAAATTTTCAAAGTAGCCCTTAAACTTTCAAAATTTTACAATCTAGTCCTTGGGCTTTTAAAGGTTGATTTTATTTATCTTAAAACTCTTAAAACATTATTAAAATGTCCAAAAGTCATTTTTGAACCTGAGTACAGTCCCAAAATTCGAAATTTGCAGAGGGGTCCTTTAACTTTCATTTTCTTGCAATTTAGTCCACCAACTTTCTATTTTTACATTTTTAAGTCCAAAATTGAAATTTAATCAATTATGCTCGACTTTTCCAGGTTATAAGTCATCCAAAATATGGATTTCAAAGATCATACACATGCATGTCCAATACATACAAGAATTCATCAAATAGAACATTAAAGTGTAAATGCACCTAAAATTCAATAAATAGCAATTTTGAGCAATTCTTGAGAATTTTCATGATTTGATACATAAAATTGACATGCAATACATAGATTATATATCTCAAGGGCTCATGATCAAAATTCTACATGCATTTTAATAAAAACACCTAGAAGTTGGAAAGTATTTTTCCACCCACCTTAAAATTGGAAAATTGTGAAATAAAAGGATAAATTTCACAATTTTTGATGAGGTCACTTAGGTCAGCCCCTAAGTCAAGAAATATCAAAAATTTGGAGTTAGAAAAATGAGAGAAAATTAAGGAGAAAAAGAAGGAGATAAGGAAATTGGAAAAGACTACATTTTACCTTGTGTAGTAGGTGATTGGAGACTAGTTGAAGTTTTAAATTTGGAATTTTTGGTTCAACTCCAAAATCACCTAAGGTCAGCCCCTATTTCTCAAAAATGAAAAAGGGGTGTTAAAATTTGAAAAAAAAAAAGAAAGAAGAGGAAGGAAGGGTTCTAGTGTCCAATTCTTACCTTGTAGTCCAAATTCTCTACTAGTTCTTCTTCAAGTCTTCAAGTTTCACCACCATGCATGCATGTCTCCAAGTGGTCTTCTAAGTACCTCAAAATCCAAAATATAACTTAAGTTAAAAGAAGAAGGTGATGAGTAGTAAGAATTTAAGTTGGATTGAGGAGTGAAATTTCTTACCTTAAGAAAGGGGGGTGTTCGATTTTTGAGTTTTAAGTGGTAAGATTGTTTGTTTTGGTTTAGACGTTTGAAGAAAGAAAGTATGTTTGATGTTAGGAAGAAGATGTTCTTGGAGTTATGAAGATGGGTTTGAAGGTGTGAAGGACTTGTGTTTGAATATTTGAAGATGTGAAGAAGGGGTACTTGAAGATATGGAGAACTTATGTTGAAGATTTGAAGATGTGAAGAGTTGGTGTTTGAAGGTTTGAAGATATGAATGGATTTTGTTTGAATGTTTGAAGATGTGAATGAATCTTAGAGAGAGGTTAGAGAGAAGGAGGAGAATTAACTTGAGAATTAGAATGTGTTTGATAAAATGAACAAAATTTGTTCATCTTTTGCCAAAATGGCCGTCCACCATGCTAGAGAGGGGGAGGAATTTTTTGATTAATTTGTGTCTTGCATTTTGCCTCTTGCATGGGAGACATTTTGGAGGTCAAAGGTATGGGCATGAGATGGTTTGAATGGGATGTTGGAAGACTTCCAACATGTTGGCAAAATTAATAATAAAGAATTGATGTATGAGATTATGTGTATAATGTTTGAATTAATGGTATAATTATATACAAGATGACTAATATAAGGTGTACAAGTACAAGAGTTGAATGATATTTTTACTCCAAAATCATCATCATGGCCGTCCATACTAAGGGCATTATGGTAATTCCATATATTTTTTTTTGGTCCCAAATTTGATGATAATAGATGAAATATATCAATCTCCAAAATAATTAGTGATTTCCTTGATCACCTATAAGTCTCATGATCACTTATACTAAATCAAATTCTTAATTCTATAAGATAAAAGTATCTAAAATAAATAGTCTCTTAAAATTCTAAGGTGACTAATAAATACAAAAATAGTAATAATGATAAATCAAGTGATCATAAATGTGAAATAGAATTAATAAAGATCATGATCACAAGTAATTAATAAAATGAAATACAATACAAAATGTATATATTAATGATAATTACCCGTCAAAGTGACGCGGTAAAATAGTCGATCAAATATATAGACGACAATAAGACTCAATTATATGTTCGGAAAAATCGGGGCTTCACACTCACACTCATGTGAGTGTGTGTCCTCTTCACTATTATCCCACATTGTACTAAAAAAACTCGGTCGAAGCCAAAATCCGCTCTTTTTTATATTATTATTTTTTATTTTGTAAAATTTTGATTGTTTTTTTGAAAATTATAGTTGTTTTAGAATCAAAATGAGTTTCACTCATTAATCAGAAGAACCAGAACATATACGTACATTTCTAATTCAAAAAATTTAAACCTAGATAGATTTAACTTATCCGTAGAACCAGAACTTCGCAACGGAGGCGCTAGATAAAACACGTACAAAAAATAATATCGCTTTTATCACTTATCGTCTGATAATGGCATATCTGATCTTGTAAACAAAATTTTACATATGGAACAAACTTATTAACTGGAAAAAAGAAAAATTAAAAACCACCTATCTGGGACAAGTTTATTTAGATTAAAATCAATGAAAATTACTTATCGTATCCTCCATAGTCCATAGCAGGATGGGGGAAGAAAAATATGAAGAAAATGGAGGAACAAAAACGGTTAGGGTTTTGAGATAAGAAAAATAGAGTTTTTAAAATTTATAGTTTTTAAAATTTATACTTATCAAATTTATAGTTTTAAACTTAATTGATAAGTATTTGTCTTCATTGATACTCCATGGATACATCTACACATGAAAATATATATAATTTATTATATTGCTCATTTTCTTCAGCATTTTTTTGTGCGTCTATGTGAATTATCATATTTTAAATTTGAGTATAATTTTAGTTTTTTTATATTTGAAATATTATTTTTTTAATTATACTTAGTACGTCTGCATTTTCAATAATATAAAATATATAATTTTATATGTACATATATACCGATCATTATATCCTTAAAATTTCAAAATATATCGTATTTTCGCACTGTGATCGTATTGTATCCAGGGGCGTAGCTAGGGGATGCCACCCGCCCCACAAGACCTTTCAATTTTTTTTTGTCCCATTTTTTTATGGAAAAAAATAAAAAAAAAATATGTGTGTGTTTTTAAGGGGAAAAAATAGTTGAGCTAGGGGAAAAACAAATTTGGGCTAGGAGTAACTGGGTCAGGCACGCCCTTGATTGTATCGATGCTTCATAGTTTAATTATATATTCTTTTTATCTTTCAATAGTAACATTATTATTATACAATATACTAAAGAAATAATTTAGTTTCATGGTTGAACCACTAGTAGATCTTATATGTCCTACTAAATCGCGAAACAGTAATGATCAATGTATTCAACAAATCCGTTTTTTTTAAAATATTGCACATCACATTTCACGTGGAATTTTTTTTTTTCCCATGACAACTTGGCACTACAGGGAGGCAGGTAGTATAGTATAATTTGCCGATCGATAATTAAGGTAGTGGTTGAGTTGGCAAATCATATTAGAAAATATCTCATGAAATTAACATGGATATTATTATAATTCACATAGTTATTATAATAAAATTGTTGCAGTAGAATTATAACATTGGTCATAGCTAGTTTCAGTGTTCCACAATTCAAAATCTCATTTCAAAGTCTCAAGGTACAATTGGATATCTATTTCTGCTAGAGAATAGTGATGAAGTTTTGTTGAAAGAAAAAGAAGGAATTTTGGTAATGTGATTGAATATGAGATGAAAATATAATGATGAAAGTTGATTGGATATGAAAATAGTAAAAGATTGATTGAATATGATTGATAGTTTGAAATATGTGAGTGAGTGAATAGTAAAATTTATGAGAATATTGGTAATAATGATTGATGATTTGACAGATTTTATTTTTTGAAAAATGAGCATAAGTAATTGATGGAAGAAAAAAGTGAAAGTGAGTGAATAATGTAATTTCTGGAAAATTTCATAACCATTCACATTTTGAGGGAAAAAATCTCTAGCATAACGAAAATAGAAATTTCTAATAATCAATCGCTACCTCAGCATTTTTTGTGTAGTTTTTTGAATCGTCTTATGGTGTGTTTAGACTTAAAAGAATACCATGCTTTTATTTCAAAAAAAGAACAATATGCTTTTGATTGTAATATTTTAAAGTAACAATATATTTTGATAATTTATATGGTTTGCTTATATTTTTGTCTCATTATAGAATTCTTATGTTAAAAATAAAATTGAATTTTTTCTTAAAAAATATGGGTTTTGGATCTGAAAAATATGCGTCTGAAACACAAGCGTGCCTGTTTTATTGACAAATTTGGATTAATTTTTGCTTTGATTCGGATTCAATTCGAAAGTCGAAAAATCTATTAAATTTGATTCGAAATTAATCGAATTTCGAATTGAGGTTTTAAAAATTCCAATCGGTTTATTCGATTCGAGGAAGTCGAAGAATTCCAAATTCGATTCGATGAACACCCCTAAATTTACAGACAATGCACGTCTATTGTGTGTGAATTTGTATATATCCACATTAAATCTTTATTATTTATTCACATGTAGCATTCTTCCAGGTTTAGCATGGATAAACGGCAAGTACTCATCAAGTTACTTTTTGCAAGGAAATTTTACCGTTCTATATATTCTCGTTACGAAAAATTAATATTAATTACAAAAACCTTCTCCCTCTCCACAGTGGGAAGTTAAAATAATTCGATCAAACAGAAATATTATCGAATCAAATGTGTTAAATTTAACCTTAATTACAAAAGTTGTCCCCTCCCAATGTGGGTCATTTGCAATTTGCATATATATATATATATATATATATATATATATATATATATATATTTTTGAGTCTCATTTTGCATGGTAAACTTTGATTCTCTGGCATAGCTAACATAGTCAAAGCTGAATTAGAGGATGGTTAAATCTATGAGCTATTTAAAACATTTTATAGCATGATTAGAATGAGTCCTAATCTAGGAAGTACGGACACTTCTCTTATGATGTTGTACCCATACCGGATATGTATCTGATACGATACTTTGTCCGATACTTCATGGATACTTCTACACATGGAAATAGATAGAATTCATTCTAATGCTTATATTTTCAACATTTTTGTGTGTGTTTATATATGTGAGTTATCACATTTGATTTGAAAGATCTTGATAAAATTTTAGTTTTTTATATTTGAAACATTATTTTTTTAATTGTACTTAGTACACCTATATTTTTCAGTAATATAAAAATATATAATTTTATATGTATATATATACAAGACACGTATCCTTAAAATTTCAAAATGTATAATATTCTCGTACCCGTATTGTATCGAATCCGTGCCACGTATCCGCATCGTGCTTCATAGGTCCTAATCTTGTATTCCAAAATGTGTTATTACAAGTATGAGAGGCGAGCTAGCCGATTAGACTCGCTGCTCCTAGCCCAAACTTTGTCTCCCCCAACCCAACTTTTTTCCCCTTAATGTAAACATACAATTTTTTTCTTAGAAAAAATGAGATAAAAATATTCGGGGCACCGAACCCGTCCACTGTCAAGTATCTTAAATACACGTACGTCAAGTGTAGATTAATGATATGAGCAATACATCTGATGTGTCGATTAACACTGTATTCGACCTTTGAGTTAATTAAATATCATAATTAAGTCTTAAAATAAGGTTTTCATAATTATTTACACACATCTAATACATGTAGATGCATTTACATCGAAGAAGTTTCTTATAATTAATAAATATATTTTCAATCATTATAAATCTTTATATTTAATACATACACTAAAACATTGCATTTATATACTACAGGATACGTTTCTAGATTTTTTATACCTAAAAAGTTTAATGCCTGAAAGAGAAATATAATTAAACTAAGAGAAATGAAAAAAAAAATATCCCAAAATATTTTTGTCTGTCACTTCTTCAGGTTATGAGATTGGCGTGCAAGTTATTTTAAACCACCAAGAACCTGATGCCTCTGCTATTTAAATGCTGCCCCAGCAATACAAAAACAACACACACACACACCAAAACATAGAGAAAAATCAAAGAGAGTGTGTGTGTGAGAGAGAGAGAGAGAGATGGGTTCCTTGAATGGGTTTGCAATGGCTGGTGGAGATGGTGACCAAAGCTACACCAAGAACTCCTTGTACCAGGTATTTTCTATTCATTCTTAAGTGATATCTATCAGGAGCGTAGTCAGCCGGCTCGATTGCCCATAACCCAAACTTTTTCTCTCTTAAAAAAAATATATACATTTTTTTTAAAACCAAGGGAAAAAGGGGATTAAAAAACCCCTTCATGAATCAAACATGAATCAAACCATTATGATACTTAATTACTATTTTTTTAAATTTTTTTTTCTATTAATATGGTGCAGAGAGCGATTATTAATGCTGGCAAGTCACTTATTCAAAAGTCCATATATGATCACCTCGGCCCAAAGAAATTTCCTGCATCAAAGACCTTCCGCATTGCTGATTTAGGTTGTTCCGTCGGACCAAACACTTTCATTTCAATAGACAACATTCTTGGCGTTGTTAAATTCAAATACCTAAATATTAACGCAAATGAAATTCCCGAATTCCAAGTTTTCTTTAACGACCATACATTCAACGATTTCAATACTCTTTTCAAGTCCTTGCCTCCCAATAGGGAGTATTACGCGTCGGGCGTTCCCGGTTCGTTCTACACCCGATTATTCCCACGTGCATCTATCCACATTGTGCACTCTTCCTATTCTCTCCAATGGCTTTCTCAAGTGCCAATAGAGATCACGGATCCTAATTCTCCTGCTTGGAACAAAGGAAGGATACATTATGTTGGCGCGGGAGAAGAGGTAATTAATGCATATTTGCGACAACATGCCGACGACTTTTCCAAGTTTCTCGACGCGAGAGCCCAAGAGATAGTCCCCGGAGGTTTACTATTGCTCATTCTTCCGCTCGTCCAAATGAGCTCCCCATTCTCAAGACCCTTTCGCTAAAAACCATGCTCGGTTGGGAGCTTGCCTTATGGACCTCGCTGTAAGAAAGGTAACTATTGAATATAGATAGATAGATAGATATACGCGATGACAGATTGACCTTAAATCATAATATTTTTGTGTGTACTTGTCAAATATCCCTTAATCATGACAATAATTTGTATCAAAACGGTAATAGCCAAATTGGTCTCTTATATTTTGACTAAAAACTCTGATCATATATACATTTCTTGTATGTTTTGGTGAGATAGTTGGCTATTTTTCAAAAAAATTAACGCGGTTCATGATTGTTTGATACCGAGACATATTACTCGGTGTTGAGACTTGATTCTTGATACCGAAACATAATGTTTAGTACCGAGAAATGAGCCAATCCCTAGAAATGAAAAAAAAAGGACAATGCGGACAATGAACAAAAAAATGGTCAAAAACATGTTTTTGAAAAACAAACACTATCACTACAAGACAAAATCGGTTTACTGCGGAAGGGTAAATATTAAGATAATTGTAAAGTGTATGTGATTAACACCATCGTAGGTAAATATTTACCTACAAAATCTAAAATTGGTAAATACCTACAGATTTCTCAATAAAATTTAAAATCTGGCCGATATTTTGTCAGAACTGAAACTTTCTTGTAGCGTATATTTATTGACGAAATCTTTTATGTCGGTAAACTGAAACTTTCTTGTAGCGTATATTATATATGGTATTTGTTTCATCATGTAGGGACTAATTGATGAAGAGAAGGTGGATTCGTTCAACATGCCTTGTTACATGGCGTCTCCACATGAGTTTGAACAAGTTATAAAGCAAAATGGACGTTTCAAAGATAGAAAGGATGGAGGGTTTACCTCGGGCAAAAGCTTCCCACATTCCCAATAGCCCCAAGATATGACCCGAGGCATAAGAGCAGTGAAGGAGGAGCTTATAAGGCAACATTTTGGAGATGAAATCTTAGATGAAGTCTTTGCCCTTTACCAAGAGAAGCTTTCCATGGAAGTTGATCTTAATCCGGGATTTAACTCAACTTGTTTATGCTTCTCCAACTCAAACAAGACAATTAAATTCGTTGTGTATGTCGTGTTCGTGTCACACTATCGTGCTTTTGTGTTATCCGTGTTTAATCGTGCTTTTAGAGTCGTGTTTAATTATCGTGTGTTACCCGATCGTTTCATTTCTTTCTCGTAATTCGTGATTCTAATTAATGCATTCTTCACAATCGTGTATTTGTTTATTATAAGATCATATTATTTTCAGGATATGCATTAGGAAACAACGGACCACAAATTACCAATTCCTTAATGTATTGAATTTGTAGTTGTTGAATACAATGTATTGGTTACAATGGCAAAACCTTCACAATGGCTCGATTTACAAACGAAATGAACTATTCTATTACAAATGTAAAGTGAATCGAATCGAAGCCGAGTCGAGATACTATCTCTATCTCGCAAAGACAATTACGCCCGGCTAGTGCTCACGGTTTGACGTATTGCCTCCAAAGATAAAACGGCCGTCTTTCCTCGTGGTAGTAGCACCACTAACACGTAAGCTCATTCAACAAAAAGTGTTGAAGAGTTCTTTGGACTTTTTTGTGCGTAATGCGTAAGTATGGCTTTGTGTATGAATATTTGTTGTGTTCCAACCGCAATGCACTCAAATGAATTTATAGACAAAACACACTGCAGGATATAACAAAAAGTAGTGGGCATTAATCCAATTGTAACATCCCGGATGTTACACCCCACTACTCTATATGCACAAGTAGTGGGCTCTTTTCGTGATGACCACTTATGTTGGAGTTACTAACTCAGCGATCACACGAATGACACCTACAATGTCCAGATTCATCGGGTTTCAACAGTCCATGATCACTCGAACCAGGCCAAGCCCATTTTCGAGTGCAAAACTTTAGTGGACCTGGACCAGGCCCATAGGGCCGGCCGCCTCGGCCCAAGCCTAGCCCCGTGCCCATGCCCAAGCCCAAGCCCGTCCTCAGTGCCCAGCCGGGCGGCGCGCGCGTGTGGCCCACTTGTGATCATCCACTTGTGTTATAGTTTATACAACAAATAACACTTTCTAGTAAATAAACTAGGATAAACTATGATTTTTATTCCATGTGGGATAAGGCATGAGCCTTTTTTTACCCTTTAAATAATCTTTACATAATGCCCATTTATGTGGCTACCTTCGTGTATTAATTTCTCACCACCAAATTCGGTTTTGAGAAATAAAAATACTACGAACATCTACTCGAACGTAGATTAATAATATATAATTTAATTCCTCCGAATTAAATATTTAGCCACCGAAAAATTGGTCAAAGTCGGGTCGACACCCACTTTATCAAAACCAAAATTTCCAACAATCCCCCACATGAGTGGAAATTAATGTATGCATGAATGCAGACACGCAAAAAAATCCTCAAGAGACAATATTGCATTCGGAAAGGTAGCTTATGACTTTCAACCTTCCGTAGTCAATACCATCGGGTACACTGGCGGCTTAGTGGACGCAATGCATTGAACTATTCCTCCACGGTGTATACCGAGTCAACAGTATTAACACAATAATGTCTCATCACCTTCTGTTCTCACGTTTTGTGTCCGTTTCGGCCATGGACACCACTTTGGATTCATAAGTGTTACTTTGAAGCGACCCGCACTTCTCACTTATATAGGTGATCTCCTATCCGAGTATCCTTCCATACTCAACCTCAACGAGGTGTAGGAATCATTAAAAGTCAAATGACTTAGCATCACCACAACTTTGCAGGTGTTTCAACACTTGGTTTTGCTTTCTAGGGATGGGTTATAACATTGTTTCCAAGTGTTACAACATAACCTTCATAGTTTAGTTTTCCCATTGAACCAAGTTCTTGGGATCTCCGGTCATCATGGTTGGGTTACCACTATGATAGTTATTTTTACTTTGTGAACTTCAAGCCCATTCCCTCTAAGAATTTACCCAATTGATCTCGATTCAATCCTTTTGTCAAAGGATCGCGCCAAATTTTTGACTTTACGTAGTCAATTGACATCTCACCATTGAGATCAACTGCCTAACGGTATTGTGTCTCCGATTTAATATGTCTAGACTTACCGTTATACATATTGCTCGTGCCTTCCTATAGCCGATTGGCTATCACGGTGAATTATCAGAAGGCACAAGCTTCCTCCAACATGAAATATCTTCAGAAAGTTTGAAGCCACTCTGCTTTTCTTCACCGCCTTTATCCAAAGCTATAAACTCAGATTCCATGGTGGACCGAGCTATACATGTTTGCTTCGTGGACTTCCAAGATACCTCACCACCTCCAATGGTGAATATGTATCCACTAGTTGAATAAGAATCTTTCGAATCGAGATCCAACTAGCATCACTATATCCTTCAAGTACAATCGGATATCTTGAGTAGTATAGCCCATAATCCAAGGTATACTTCAAGTATTTTAACACCCTGGTTAACGCTTTCCAATGCTCATGGCTTGGATTGCTCGTGAACCTACTCAACATATTTACAGGGTAGGCCAAGTCCGGGCGTGTACAATTTGTGATGTACATCAAACTCGCCTATTATACGTGAGTATTCCATTTGAGCCACTGGTTCTTTTATTAGCAACCAGATTTATACTTAAATCAATGGGCGTCTTTGACGGTGAATCAAAAGCATTGAATTTCTTGAGCACTTTCTCCACATAGTGGGATTGTGACAAGATAATTCCATTAGAGTTCTCGCTTGATTTTTATCCCAAGGATTACATCGAAAGTCCCCATATCCTTCATGTCAAAGTTCCTCTTTAACATTCTTTTAGTCTCCATGATAGTATCATGACTATCACGCCCATGATTAACAAATCGTCACGTATAGACAAACTATGACAAATGCTTCGATGTCCCTTTGACATATACGCATTTATCACACTCGTTGATTTTAAATCCATTTGACAACATCGTATTGTCAAACTTAAGATGCCATTGTTTTGGAGCTTGTTTCATCCGCATACAAGGATCTTATTAACTTGCACACCTTCTTTTCTTGACCGGGTGCAACAAACTCTTCAAAGTTGTTCCATGTATATTTCAAAGATCTATCTCTCCATTCGTAAACGCCGTTTTGACGTCCATCCGATGAATCTCTAGATTGTGCAAAGCAAAGAATCGCAAGAAGCACCCGAAATAGACGCAATCCTTCATCGAGAATAGGTGTCAAAGAAGTCATATCCTTCTTTTTGTTTAAAGCCTTTGGCTACAAGTCGTGCTTTATACTTATCAATAGTTCCATCTGTTTTATACTTCTTCTTTAGGATCCATTTATATCCTAAAGGTTTATGACTTGATGAGGAGATCAACCAACTCCCAAGTATGGTTCTCGCAGAATGGACTCGATTTCACTATTGATAGCTTCTTGCAGAAAGCGGAGCATCTGATCGCTTAGAGCCTCTTTAATCAAGTTTGGCTCACCATCTAACATAAATGTTATGTAATCGTGCCCAAAAGACTTAGCCGTCTTAGACCTCTTCATCGCGTCTCGTTCTTCACTAATTGGTGTTAAACCACTTGCAGTTTCGTGAGTTCTTTTATTAGTACTCACTTCTAATTTTTCTCTACAAGGGTAGACATCCTCAAAGAATACAACATTCCTTGATTCGATTATGGTACCTTCAGTCATTTCCGGATTTTTTGACTTATGTATCATAAATCTATATGCACTACTTTGGTATGCATATCCCACAAAGACACAATCAACTGTCTTTGGTCCAATTTTAACTTGTTTTGGTTCAGGTATTGCTACCTTAGCCAAACACCCCCACACTTTAAGGTATTTATAAGAAGGCTTACGATTTTTCCACAATTCGTAAGGTGTCTTATCTTTCCCTTTAAGTGGTATTTTATTCAATATGTGGTTGGCTGTTAAAACAGCTTCCCCCCACATATTCTGGGGTAATCCGGAACTTATCAACATGGCATTCATCATCTCTTTTAGAGTCCGGTTTTTGCGTTCAGCAACACCGTTAGACTGTGGTGAATATGGTGCTGTTGTTTGATGAATTATGCCCGACTGGGTACATAGTTCTTCAAATGGTGCAACATATTCGCCACCTCTATCACTCCGAATTATTTTAATCCGACTGCCAAGTTGATTTTCAACTTCATTTTTATAATTCTTAAAAGCCTCTAATGCTTCATCTTTGCTTCTTAACAAGTATAAGTAGCAAAATCTTGTGCAATCATCAATAAATGTGATGAAATATTTTTTACCACCTTTAGTTTGCACGAATTTTAGATCACACACATCAGTGTGTATCAACTCTAAAGGTGAAGTGCTCCTTTCAACCGAATGAAACGGTAATTTAGCCATTTTAGCTTCAACACAAACTTCACATTTTCTTTGTGAGTTTACTTCAGGTAAATTAATCAATTCTAAATTTACCAATCTTTTTATAGCATTCAGATTTACATGTCCTAATCTAATATGCCATAAATTAGAGCACTCAGCAATATAAACAGAAGAAGATTCATTCTTATTCATATTCTCGCCAAAACGGCGTACAGTCATTACATTCATTTTGAACAGTCCTTTGTCTAGATAACCCCTACCAGGAACTGTCCAAATTTGCTAAGTACAAATTTTTCGACTCAAAAACTAGTCTAAACCCATGGTTGACAGCAAAGAAATAACCCGAAACAGATTTTTGCGGATGTCTGGGACATGCAAAGACATCATTCAGCTTCAACTCCTTTCCCGAAGTCGCTTTAGCACCACCGTTCCAACGCCAAAGAACATCGAAGAGGCGTGATTCCCCATATGGAGCTTTCCTACCGGTCGATGGGATGTAAGAAGAGAATGCATCCTTATCGAACAGACATGGCAAGTGGCACCGGGTATCAACAAACAATTCTTTCGGGTTATCCACCAAATTGGCTTCAAACACCACCGCCGACATGTCAACTTCTGTCAGCTCCCTTTCTTCAACCACATTGGCATTGGATCTGCGGTTTTGTTTTCTTTTTTTTCTTTGGCCGACGGCAGTCCTTTGCCATATGGTTCGGTTTGCTACGCTTGTAGCAAGCTCCTGGAATTTTCCACCGGTTTCTTGCCTTTATCGTTAGGCCTTTTCTTCGAGTTACTTGACGAGCCGTGCTCTATCAAGTTGGCTTTTGACTCCATAGGGACAAGCTTGGACTTAGAGTCAATCCTCCTATTGTCTTCCCTCAATTCCGAGTTTGACAATCGATCCTCTAGTCCCATCTCCTTTCGCTTATGTTTGAGATAATTCTTGAAATCCCTCCAAATGGGGGCAATTTCTCAATCAAGGCGCCACTTGAATGCTTCCGGCAAAGCCATTCCTCGGGCAGAGATTTCATGTAGGATTAACTGGAACTTCGAACTTGTTCCATCACGGTTTTAGAATCAACCATCACAAAATCCAAGAACTTACCGACAACAAATTTCTTTGTGCCAAAGATCCTCGGTTTTGTACTTCTTCTCCAAAGAATCCCACAATTTTTTGGAGGATTTCACAAAGACAATACACATCAGAAAGTGCATCACTAAGTCTGTTTAGGACATAGTTACGACACAGAAAATCACGGCCCCATGCATCAAACGCAACGCATTTTTCAAAGATTTGTTTCGTTCTCAAAGAACAACAGTGAGCGTCCTCGGTCGATACTTCGCGGACTCGGAGTAGTCGATAAAAAAAAGATTTTTTCGCCATCTCTTGAAGTCAAAACCCATTAATTTTTCGGGTTTCTCCTTGGGGGAGGGATGATTGGGGTTCGCTTGAGCTTGCCATCGTGAAGTTCGATAATGTCTTGCGTTTGTTGAATACAATGTATTGGTTACAATGGCAAAGCCTTCACAATGGCTCAATTACAAATCGAAATGAACTATTCTATTACAAATGTAAATAGGAATCGAATCGTAGCCGAGTTGAGATACTATCTCTATCCGCAAGACAATTACGCCCGGCTAGTGCTCACGGTTTGACGTATTGCCTCCAAAGATAAAACGGCTTCGTCTTTCTCGCGGTAAAAGTAGCACCACTAACACGAAGCTCCTTCGAACGAAAAAGTGTTGAAGATCGGTTCTTTGGACTTTTTGTGCGTAATGCGTAAGTATGGCTTTGTGTATGAATATTTGTTGTGTTCCAACCGCAATGCACTCAAATGAATTTATAGACAAACACACCGCAGGAGATAACAAAAAGTAGTGGGCATTAATCCAATTGTAACATCCGGATGTTACACCCCACTACTCTATAACAAGTAGTGGAGGGGCTCTTTTCGGATGACCACTTATGTTGGAGTTACTAACTCAGCGGCCACACGAATCCGGACACCTACAATGTCCGATTCATGGGTTTCAAACCATCAAATCACTCGAACCGGGCCAAGCCCATTTTCGAGTGGCAAAACTTTAGTGGACTCGACCGGGCCCAATAGGGGCCGCCGCCCAAGCCTAGTCACGTGCCCATGCCCAAGCCGAGGTCGGGGGAGCGCGGCGAAGGCTGGCGTGTGGCCCACTTTGTGATCATCCACTGTGTTATAGCTTATACAACAAATAACACCTTCTAGTAAATAAACTAGGATAAACTATGATTTTTATTCCATGTGGGATAAGGCATAAGCCTTTTTTTTTTTTACCCTTTAAATAATCTTTACATAATGCTCATTTATGTGGCTACCTTCGTGTATTAATTTCTCACTCACCGAAATTCGGTTTTGAGAAATAAAAATACTACGAACATCTACTCGGAACGTAGATTAATAATATATAATTTAATTCCTCCAGAATTAAATATTTAGCCACCGAAAAATTGGTCAAAGTCGGGTCGACACCCACTTTATCAAAACCAAAATTTCCAACAGTAGCAATCTTTCATAGTACACCCAGAGGCGTAGCCATGTGTGGCTAGCATGGCTCAAGCCCAAAGTCAAATTTTCAAAAATTATATTTTTAGTACTATAGTTTCTACAATATTCAAAATTAGCCCACCCAAAATTTAATGCAAAACTCAAGTTCACCCCCAAAATCTAAATGCAAGTTAAAAATCAAGAATGAAGAATGTAAAATTTTTGTCTTATAATAAGATTGATGTTATATTTAATATGTTCGTGATTTTTAGACTATTATGTGATCCTTATTTATCATTCGTACATTTATCATTTCATTACTTTTAAAATTTACTTAACTATTTGTATTAGTAATTTATTAGAATATTTATCGAATTATTAAGAAAATCATATATTTTATTAGTTAATGGCCTAACGGTCCTAACTAAATCAATTTAACGGCTTTGCTAATTGTACATATCGTGGTCGTGCCATGTTTCTCGTTTTTTTAGCGCATCGTGTTTTAGTTTAAATTTTGGTCCAATAAGGTTATTGTGTGTGTTCGGGCTTGAGCTTATTGTGTCGAGTTGTTATTTATCGGGCCGACAAGAACGATTTGTCACTCCTAAGTGTCACCATCAAGTATGAAATTAAAAAGTTATCTATTTTTTTAGTTTTTTTATATTTAATTATTGGCTTCTTGTTATTTTGGCCCGACCGACCCACCCCATTGTCATCCCTATATATAGATAATTTTTCTGAGAAATTTTTACTTCTTAACCCCACCCTACTACTAATTCCTGGATCCGCCCCTGAGTACACCCTTAGGCGATCGGAGCCGGTTTCAGGCAATAGGATACGTCTAGTCATTCTCTACCAACTCCTTTTACAGCTGGAAATTTAAATCATAAAGATTGGTCGGTTGGAACTTGTTCAATTTTTTTTTTTTTTTTTTTGTTTAAGTCTCCCGAAAGGGAAGGTCGCGAGGGTTGAAATAATCATGATCCGGATTTTGAAAGGTCCTCAATAGAATTCAGGATCCTTATTCCGGTTGTAAAGCGGGAGAAGAGGGAGAATGGGAACAGCCCCACGAGCAGCCCGCGTTTCTAATAATTCATGTATGTTATTCAAGAATTCATGTATCTTTTTTTTTTTTAAAGAAGCGGTCAACGTTAATTGAACTTTCTTGTATATTATTTATTTATTTAATTCATGTATCCGTTATTAATTAAGTCATGTATAGTAATTCAAAATCTAAGATTGCAAGGAGCATGTGAAGAAGAAATTAAATAATCCAACCCGTGCACTGAAATCCGTGTGAAAACTCCCTCAAAAGAAAAAAATCCATGTGAAAATGCATTGAAATCTATGTGCATGTGTGAAGAGATGGGCTGGAACAATGGCAATTAATGCATATAATTGAAGTGACATTTTAGTCAAAAGACAATAAATAATTCCATTAATTTATTATAAGGCTAAATTGCAAAAAAAGGACACTAATTATACCTCATTGGCAAAAAGATGACACTAAATTTGCGGGCTTTCAATTTAGGACAATAACTTTTGGGCTTTTACGATTTGAGGACAATTGAGCCGGAAATGCCCAAATTCGGGCTAATTGAATAATTGTTGAAAACAATTATTGTTGTAGCAAAAAACAGTCTAAAAATTATTTTATAATTTACTAATTAGCAATTAATATATGGGTACATGGATTTTATCTGAAAATTATACATTTAAAAATTAACAATTAAAATCTGAATATAAGAAAATAAATTTGAAAAATACAAAAATAAAATTGTAAATATTATTTAATAAATCTAAAAACAATTAAATGAAGTAAAAAACGTCAAGTAGTTTTTAAATAATTGTTTCCTATATCTAAAAATTATTGAGTAAATCTTTAAAACTATTTGAAAAAAAACATAAGAACTATAAAGATAAAATCTAAACACTATTTAGTAAACCTAAGATGTATTTGTAAATGTAAATATAATTTAAAGTAATTTTTAATTACAAACTAAAATTTGAAAATACTTAAAGTAATAAAAATTTTATATTTAAAATGTAATTAAAATAAATTTTTATATTCAGTTATAATTTCAGATTTATTTAAGTATTTTTGAAATTTTAGTTTGTAAATTTAAATTACTTTAAATAATGTTTTATTTTTTAAATAAAACTTAGATATTCATTGAGTAATGTTTAGATATTATTTTATGATTTGCAGTAAATTTTAGATGTTATAGCTATTTTTAAATTTATTAAATAAACTGTACAATTTTATTTTTTGTATTTTTTAGATTTCTTTTTTATATTGAAATTTTAATTGTTAATTTTTATATTCTTAAAATAATTATCAATTTTATTTTCACATATTAAAATTTTGATTGTTAATTTTTAAATTTTAAAATACTTTTTTGACTTTTTTTCACCACATATGAAATTAGCCCTAATTTGCGAAATTCGGGCTCAATATTAAGGTAATTAGCCCAAATTGGGGCTATTCGGGCTCAATTTGTCCTCAATCCGCAACAATCTAAAAGTTATTGTCCTAAATTTAAAGTCCGCAAACTTACTGTCCTCTTTTTTCCAAGGGGGTATAGTTAGTGTCCCATTTTTGCAATTTAGCCTTTATTATAATGATTATTTGTAAAATCATACAAGTAGCATTAAATTTGTTCTCTAAATTATTAACATCGTTATATTACTTGATTGATAACTAATAATTGTATAAAAATATAATAAAATCAAGTCCCTTTTTTTAATAATGGTTAATGTGTATTTATATTTTATAATTCTTTTTATATTATTCAATTTGTTATATCGATTATATTTTTGTCTGGTTGAGGGGTGGTATATTTTTGTGTTAATGTTGTTTGATGTAGTTAATTAATTGTTGACATACACACTACAAAGAAAAATCAATTTATGTATAGAAGAATTTATAGGTAAGTATCAAGATAACTGTAAATTGCAGGAACGTTATTAGAAAATACCTACTGTTTCCTTTGTTGGTAAATTTAAAAAAAATTTGGTGATTTATCAGTAATTGGTCAATATAGTTTGGGGAAAAATAAATTTTCTTATTCTATATATAATTGTATAATTTAGTGATAATCATTTTTGCCAGTAAAAATTCGGTCGGTAAATTGAATTTTTATTGTAGTGATAATTGTCAATGTTGTTTTATTATATATATTTAGTGGAAATTATAGTACATAGGATATATAATTATTTAACCGAAGCCGTGAACTTTTTAAAAATAAAAATATCTCCAGATTAAAAATCAATTTAAACATAACTTTTTGATTGAAATAAAGAAAATATCTCGATAAAAGAACACCAAACAACTCTCGATATTTGAAGCCAATCTTGCATCTTTTGAAAAATATTCTTTTTTAAAAATATCCATTAAATTTTTTTAAGAAAGACAATTACCAATAATCCGGATCAGCTTGCGTAATTGATGGACACACTATTATCAAAAATCTTTGGAAATCGATACCCTTTATTTGGATTATATATACATGAATCAGATCAAATGATAACCACTTTCCACCCCGAGTTCGTGGGTTGAGATCTCTATTCCACTTTTTCCTATTCCACTCTATTTCATATGTTGGATGAAAGACACGTGTACAATTGTGACATCACATGACATCATCTTGCACACACGTGTATTTCATCCAATGCAATGGCATAAGAGTGGAATAGGAAAAGTGGAATAGGAGATCCCATCCCGTACGGGACTAATTTATGGTATATGTCATTCTAAGGGTACGTCAATTGACCTCTAAATGTGCATCAACGTACTTTTAAAGTAAAGTTATTGGAGGCTGGCGAAAGAAGACAATTTTATCATTATTGATAGAGAAACAAAACATTAATGTAGCATCATTGTCCTTCTAAGTGTAGTGTTTTTTCTTTAATTTCTTTCAAAGAAAATCACCTAGAAAACAATTGATAAATCTGGACTAAACAATTTATTCTGACCAATCAAATTTCCCAGACGAGTCCAAAGTATATTGTATGACTCGTCTCCATTTGCATATAAGAACCAATTAGCTAATGCATTTTAATGTCTATTGGAGGGCTTTATGCACTGCATGGCTATGCTGCAAAGATATCCTTCCATCCACTTTATCATAGCATTACATCTTCATGATAATATCTCCACAGGAATTGTGGAGTCATAGACTCTCTCTTTGACCTTCTTTGCCTAAACAATAGAATTTTGAGATATATAAATCACAAACCATAAAAATATAAAGGGATAATTACAAAAAGTACCCTTGAGGTTTGACCTAATTACAAAAAACCCAACTATTGTTTAAAATTACAAAAAGTACCTATGAGGTTTGATTAATGTTAAAATTAAGGGGCTAATCGTAATGTTTTTATAAATGTGAGGGGGTATTTTGAAAAAAATTACTTATGAAGGGTTAAATGTTAGACACAATAAAATCTCAGGGTATTTTTGTAATTTTGAAAGTTAACTCAGGTTATTTTGTAATTAGGTCAAACCTCAAGGGTACTTTTTGTAATTAACCCATACATAAATGGCCATAAAATATGAATATAAAGAACCTAGGGGAGCAAGAACTTGGACCACATTAAAAGATGTACAAGAAGTAATTACCCCAATTAGGGTTCGATTTACACTACAAGAAAAACACCAATCGAAAAATCTATAGGTAAGTATTATGATAATTGTAAAGTATAGTTAAAATCATTGCGGGTAAATATTTACCAATGAATCTAAAACTTAAACTTTTGGTACCTATAATATTTTTTGTCGGTAAATTTAAAAACTACTATTGGTAATTTGTCGGTATAGTTTGGGGAAAAACAATATTAGTTAGTGACATAATTGTTTATGTCCGAAATTGTGTTAGTAAACCCGGGATTTTCTTGTAGTGTGTTAATTACGGAAAAAACTCATCTTTCTTTCAAAATTACAAATGCCCCCTCACATTTATTTCTCTTTTACAAATTGCATCTTCAAGATGGGAGTAGTATTTGCAATTTTGAAAGATAATTGGATCTTTTTGTAATTAATCGAAACCTCAGGGGTAGCTTTTGTAATTTACCAAGATAAATTGCTTACCTCGTTTTCCCAATTAGTGCGTAAGGTGATGATAAAAGGCACACCACTTGCACTGATAGAGCACACAGAATTCCCAACCACAGACCCTAAAAGATACAAAAGTCACATTCACAGCCATGTAGTAAAAATCAAGTGGTAAAAAAGCATAAAAGATATATTCTTGAAGGTTTTTACTTTTTACCTTTCCTCCTATATGTAAAACAAAAGCTAACAAGATAGCCACTGGAATGCCCACAAGATAATATGATCCAAGATTGATAAATGCTCCAATCTTCTGCCACCCACATCCTCTAACAGTTCCTATACAAACAAATGATAGCATATAATTTAGGATAAATTACAAAAATCGCCCAGTGGTTTAGGCTAATTACAAAAAAACTCCAATCAACTTTCAAACTTACAAATACTCCCTAAACGTATTACAAGCACCTCCTTACCGTTTACGTTTGCTTAGAACCCCCTTCTCTGAGGGTACGATTTGCACAATAGAAGCAAATGTCAAGGGGTTATTCGTAATTTTGAAAGATGGATGGATTTCTTTTTCTAGTTAACCATAAAATTTAACGGATAGGGCCATAAAATTTAGGGATAATTACAAAAACTAGCACTAGAGTTTAGGTTAGTTACCAAAAAAAACCACGGGTTTTGGAAAATTACAAAAAACCCTGTGAGGTTTGATATTGTATTACATTTCACCCCTTCGTAAGCAAAAACATTTCAAACACTCCCTACATTTGTAAAACCAATGCAACTATCCCCTTACATTTAACACACAATCAAACATCAACGGTAGTTTTTGTGATTAGGAATAATTACAAAAACACCCCTAAGGTTTGGGCTAATTACAAAAAAAACCAGTGTTCTTTGAAAAGTACAAAAAAAACCTTGATGTTTAATTCCATCTTACATTTTTCGGGTGATTTTCGAAAATATTTCAAAAAATCCCCTGATCTTTACAAAAATATTACAGTTACCCCCCTTAAGTTTAACACAAAATGAAATATGAAGGGTTTTTTTGTAATTAACCCAAACCGCATTGATTCAAAGGTAGTTTTTGTAATTATCCCTAAGATTTACGATCTTGATTGATTCTAAGCATTTATACCTGAAAGGACACACTGAAGCCCATCCATGAAGTTAGATGCAGCAAGAATTGGCATCATTGTTGCTACATATGTGACAACTTCTATCTCATTGCTGTAAGCATATCCCCATATATTTCGTATTAATAACAGAACCATTCCTACTAAAATCCCCTCACTGATAGCCATGAATAACACCACGCCCACGGCTAACCGTGCTGCTCGTGGGACGCCCGGCCCCCAGTTCATTCGAGACTCGTGTGCTACATTCAAATTATACAATATTTCAGATAGTGTACATTAACATACATGCTTTCGGCCACCGAGGTTGAACCGAATTACAAAAAAACTCCAGTTATCTTTCAAAAATTATAAATACACCATTAACGTGTTACAAACAACCTCTTGAGGTTTGTATTTACCTAACAAATGCCCCCTCCTGAGGTACAATTGTAAGACACAAACAAATGTCAAGGGAGTTTTTATAATTTTGAAAGATAACTAGGTTTTTTTGTAATTAGGCTAAACCTCAGGGGTAGTTTTTGTAATTATCCCTTTTTCTTAATGAGATACTCTTGAATATTAGTAAAGTTGTAGCATAACTGACCTCACAGCACAACTGAGTCCAAATGGGATCATCCAAACTGTTGAAGCTGTATTAAGGCTGGAGATAAAATATTATTTCAGTTAGCACTGCATTCACAATCTTGAGTTCTAAACAATGAATAACAAACTAACAAAGTAAGAAAACAGAGAGCCAACCTGATAGAAAGAACAGAGGTTTCTAACTCGGGATTCGGAAGAAGACCCGAAAGTAGAACCATCATCTCAAAAGACCATGCTTCCAAGCTGTTTAATTTATCGACAGAAAATGATTTTGTTACTGTTACCCACAAAATACCGACAGAATAAAAATATTATATTTCCCCAAACTATACCGACCAGTTAGCTATAAATCACCAACAGATTTTAAATTACCGACAGAACTATTGTAGGTATTTACCAACAAATATTTACATACATGTTACGGTTTTATGTAGGTATCTTGTAGCGTACGGGTAACAGAAAAAGACTTACCAGACCATGACTGCTGAAGGGATGGCAAGTCTGATAAAATTAAGGACATTGTGTAAGGCTTCTTTCGAAAATCCAGTCCAAGTTTTCGAGCAAGGAGCGAAAATTTAATGTAGAGAAACAACAAGAAAACATTTATCCAGTAAGAGATACAGTTCGCCACAGCAGCTCCTCTGCTACCAAGTCCGGACTTCAACACAAGAGTCCAGCACAAAAACAAGTGCAACAAAGTTGTAATCCCGGAACTTATCATCATCGGGAAGACGATATTCTGTGTTTGCAAGAACTTGACTTGGCATTGCAATAGGCCATAAGCGAAAATGCTAGGAATCATAAACCGAGCGTAAAGTCCAGCTTCTCTGGATATATCAGGATCTTGGCCTAATGCGGTTAGGATTGTACCGGTGTTCGCCCAAATAATGGCAAGAGGTATGCCAACAAGCAAAAGAACAAACATGGCTCTCTGCATTTGTATGCCCAACATATGATACTGTTTAGCTCCATAGGATTGGCCACACAATGTGTCCAATGCACTTGCCATGCCCATCTAATTAAGCACCACAAAAACAATGAGAAATATGAGAATTTACATTATTCTACAGGATAATTACAAAAAAAAAACCCTGAGGTTCGGGTTAATTACAAAAAAAATCCAGAGGTTTTTGAAAATTACAAGAACCCTCTTGAGGTTTGATTCTGTCTTGCATTTTTTCCTTCGTAAGTACCAAAACATTTCAAAATCACCCCTCATATTTATAAAAATATTAAAGTTACCCTCTTAAAGTTAAAACAAAATCAAACCTGAGGGGCTTTTGATGCATGTTTAAAGATATCAAATTCTTGATTTAAGTTCAGTACATGTAACCACAGTTCAAAGCTAGAACATCCATTTGTATCATTTTTCCTATAAACAAAATTTGAGAAAAATTGCCTAGAAATAGTTGAATAGAAAGGTTTAACTGCAACTTTGATCCTTTAAGTATAGGAGGGTAGCATATTTAATCATGTAAGTATTACGTGTAGCAATTTCGGTCTCGTATGTATAAAGAGTGGTATATTTGGTCATGTAAGTAATATAAGTAACGATTTTAGTCCAGTAAATTTGATTTTGCGCAATTTTACTCTCATAAGTTCTAGTTTTGTGCAATTTTCGTTCCAAAGGGTGAAATACTAAAATATTCATTTGTGACTAAAATTGTACAAAATTAGAACTTATGACCACTATTCGAAAATCCCGTCTAGCCCCGATTAGTCACCACCGCAAGCGCTAGGCTCCCTCGTCCGCCTAGGTTTTCTTCTCCGATTAGGTTCCGCCTAACCCCACTAGGCGCCCAGGCCTAGTCGCCCAGCGCTTTTTAGAACACTCGCTTATAACACCAAAATCGCACAAAATCAAAATTTACGAGACCAGAATTGTTACATAGAGTACTTACACAACTAAATATGCCATTCATTTAGATTTACATGATCAAAACTGCCCAAAAATCAAAACTTACTGGACCAAGTCACTGCATAGGATACTTACACGATCAAATACATCACCCCTTCTACTTACGGGACCACAATTGCAATTAAACCAAATACAGGGGTTGAAACCGAAATGCTTACCAACAAGCTAAAACCGGTGACAGACGCAAACGAGGTTGCCATTGAAGCCCCAGAAAGAGCTAATTCACCCAAATGCCCCACAAACATAACTGAAATAAGCTGCAAACAAAACTGCAACAATGAAACAGAAACCATAGGCCCCGCCAGCCATAACTGCTTTCTAAATTCCTCCAAAATTACTTCTTTTCCATCAAAAATTGAATCTTTTTCGTCCGTGATTTTTTCTGGGATTTGAATAAGTGGTGTGCTGAGAGAGGATTCATTTTCTTGGGCTTTCTCCATTTTTTGAGCCCTCCCTCCTCACACCAACCAATGAAAAAATCAATCAAAGATTATGAATTTTTGATGCAGTAATAATTTTTTTTATATTCTTTTTTTTTTGTGGGACAGAGTGATGAGTTTCGTGTGGATGTGTTGAGAGTGGGCCTGGGAAAATTGTCGAGAAAATCATGTGACTCTTGATTGAAAATGATAAAGAAAGTGGGATTTTTGGACGTACATTGGAGAGACATTTGTCTTTATTTGGGTGAAAAATGGAAAGAGATGTGTCATATGTTGAATGGCGGCGCTTAATTGTATTGATTTTGACCAAAAGTTTGGGCATCAATGTCGGGCATATTTCTTGGTTTTTGGAATAGAAGCCAATTTGATTTCAAACTCTGTATCGTCGATGCTAGGTAGCTACCAAGTGGGTGTTGGAAATTGGTTTGAGAAGTAAAGGTTTAATATCTAATTTTGACCAATTTTTTAGTGACTAATTATTTAATTTTGGAGGAATTAAATATTAAAATAAAATTCTACGTTTCGAGTAGATGAGTGTGGTATATTTAACTTCTCAAAACCATTTAGTGGTGAGTTAGAAATAAAATCTACAAGATAGTCACTTTGAAATGTGATAATGGATGATGGGAAGGTGAAAAGACAATGAAATGTTAATTTTATTCAATATATAAGTAAGTGGGTGTATAAGAGTGTGCAAGATGAAATAACTATACACTGCGTGTGTGTGGTGGGCAAGGCCACACGCGCGCCACGGATAAGTGTGAGTTTTGCATATATTTTGAGGCGCATTTCGAGCTATAATGATGGGTAAACATGCATATACTCGCGTTAAATGTTACATATTCACTCCTTGTGGAAAAGATATTACATTTTGCTTATTTTGTAGGAATTTCATGATATTTGAAGCAAATTGAATATGAATACGAGGAAAGCAAAGTGGAAACACGGAGAATTGAGTGGATATACGAAAAGTGAAGCCTAAAAGAGCGAAAGTTGAGTGTCTACGGAAAAGACAAGGGGCACACGGGTTGGGCGTGCCTCGACACCACCCGTGCACCCTGTATGAAGATAATCGGAAAGATGGCGACATGGCGCACGGGTAGCCCATGCATCAACGCATGACCCGGCGCCCTACGAGAGAGAGTTGGACTATTTCACCGGAGTGGCGCACGGTAAGCCGTGCTCGACGCACCACCCGTGCGCCCTACAGAGAGTTGTATTATTTCAAAGAGGTGGCGCACGGGTAACCCGTCTCGACGCACCACCCCGGCGTCTGTGCTGAATCCCATAATCTGCAAAGATTATGCCCTAAACTTCATGGTGGGTATAAAAAAGCTTTTTGGGGGCGCACACAAGGATATCCTGGCATTTTTGGGATCTACAACACAAGACAAGTGGTCAACTATTGGAAGGAGACATCAAGGAGACAATCGGGTTGCATCGGAGCTTAAAGAACGGAGATATATCGAGAGATTGTCGACGTTCCTAAGTTTTTTTTGCTTCTCTTTTAGTTTCAATCTTTCATTTTAATTTGTAATGACTTTGAACAGCTTGTTTATAAGTTGTTTAATCATGTGTAGCTAAACTGTAGATATTTTCGGGTTTTGGAAGTAGATTAATGAACTCTTGTTGGATGTTTTAATCTTAGTTGAAGTTATTATCTTGAAACCTATTTAAGTATTTTGAGCTTATTCTTGTTTTATCACTTGATCAATGATTTAACTTGTTTGATATATTGATTCATAATTCGAGAGATGAGTTTCAATATTAGATCTTGAATACTCGACACAAATATTTGCATGAATCGAGAGGTTTGTAAATATTTGTGAGGACAATTGATAAGTGTCATTTTGTACATATTTTGTGTTATTAATTCAATAGTTTTTGAATTGTTTTGTTAGAAAAATCATAGTTTCTCAAGTATTTCTGTAGCATTTCATTGTGTGATGTGTTTAACATTATAGATGGAGCAATTTGGAGCAATGTGAAGCCAATATTAATTGTAAAAAGCAAGAAAATCACTCAACATGACTTGGGGTGTCAAGTAACATGGCCATATTCAAAAAGAAGGAAATAAATTGGATAAAAATTGGAAAAAGGGTCCAAAACGGCCAAACAGTGTCACCGAACACGGCCATGTTGAAGGGGATCAAAAGAGGAGGAAAAACCGCACAAACCAGGCCCGAACACGGCCTGGCGTGTTGGATAACACGGCCGTGTCGCATTTCTTCAAAATTTTTTTAGTGCAAAGACGGCTGGCCGTCGCCCAACACTGGCGCGTGTCGGGACCTCTTTTGCAACTTTTCTTTGCGGAATTTGGGGAAAACTCACCAACTAACCCATTTTGGCCACTTTTGTACACTTTTAACACCATATTTTTTGAAACATGTCTCCATGTCCCTCCTCATCACTTGAATACAAGAATTCACCAACCAACAAGGAAAATGGGGTGATTGTTTAATAAAAGAGAAATCTTATCAATGTATTGGTTGCCTATAAAAGCCAAGGGTTGAAATTTGGAGATTCGTTCATTAGATACTCAGGAAATATTCATTGTATTCATTTCATTAAGTAGAATTGGGATCAAGGGGTCTTGGAGGAGAAAACTTGGGGCAATATTGGAGAAGAAGGCTTGGAGCAACATCATCAATCAAGAAAGAAGTCAATTGAGATTTTGAGAAAGATAAGTACACCATGTCTACAATACTTAAATCTTCTTGTGTAATTTATTCTTTGGTCAAAATAATGTGTAGCTAAACTCCTAGTGTTTGAATGTAATGAACTCTAGAATGGATTTGTGATTAAGGTGTGTATGTTTTTAATAAAATCTTCATATTTTGTGTGATTCACTTATATTATGCTTCGTTCATTCGAATTGATATATGCGCAATATTGATTTGAAGTTTATTTTTCATCCGGGAAATCGAGAGATTCATGGTGAAATAGAACCTATATAAGTGAAAATAGTTGCATGCAATCCTAGATATAGACGACATAAATCTTCCGGATTAGGGTCAAACCTAATATGGGAATTCACAAATCGTTATAATGTTGTCTTGGGGGTTTTAACTAGAAAGAAATTTCAGTTAATCAACTTGAGATTAGAAGTTTTTGCCTTGAGAAGGGTTTAACTTAAATTGGGAATTTCTACGGTCCACAAGACATGAGATTTTATTAAAAGAGGTTGGTTTTTGCTTAAGGGCTTACGATTGTATTTTTAACTTGTCAAATCACAAAAACATTCTAGAGGATTTACATTCAAACACATTTCTATCTCTTGATTTCTTATTTTACAAATCTTCCTTTATTTTTACAATTTATAATTTGTTTTCCTTTTTCATCAAACAAAAACTCGAAAATTGTTAGATTAAATAACAAAAAGACGGTAATTATTAGTACTTACAATCCTCGTGGGAATGACACTGGGTACTCAATAATCTATACTATAAAACGATAGTGCACTTGCCTACGCTTTTAAAGGTAGCTTTTGAGCCATCAAATTTTTGCGCGCATGTTCGGGGATTGTAATATTAAGAACGCTTTATTTTTGTTAATTTAATCATTTTTTATTTTTTATTTTTTTACCATTATCTTTTTTTGATCTATCTTTGTAAGTCTTGGTTTATACTTATCCTCTTTGTTTACCGCAGTGTATGCCTACTCGTCCGAATTTGGAAGCGCGACACCGCCAGTAGCAACACAGAGAAAAGTACTAACACGGACCACGAAGAAGATACTAACGAAAGTAAAGATTTCGTCATGGAGGATGAACAAAGAACTATGTATGACTATGCCAAACCATCCATGGATGGCACGTCATCTAGCATCGTAAGGCCCATTGTCGCCAATAATTTTGAAATCAAACCGAATGTCATTCAAATGGTGCAACAATTCGTTCAATTCGACGACTACCGGATGAAGATCCGAATAATCATATCGCAAATTTTCTCTCGATGATGCCATCCGTTTACGCCTATTCCCATTTACTTTTCGGGACGGGCTAAACAATGGCTAAATACTTTGCCAAAGGGAACGATTACAACGTGGAACATCATGGCGAAAAGTTCCTTTTGAAATATTTTCCACCGCCAAAAGCGCACGATTGAGGAATGAAATCTCTTCATTCACTCAAGAAGATGACGAGACCTCATGTACGACACTTGGGAGAGATTCAAAGAATTGTTGCGGAAATGCCCACATCATGGTCTTCCTATTTGGATGCAAGTCCAAACATTTTACAATGGGCTACTCTCGTCAACAAGGCAAATGATTGATGCGCGGTGGTGGGGAACTTTGAACAATAAAACACCGTGTTCGCCCAAGATCTCGATAGAAGGAATGGCCATGAATGGCTATCAATGGCAATCCGCACGAGGTAAACCTAACGAGCAGTGGGTGTTTATAATGCGGATGCAGTGGTTACACTACCCGCCACGGTCGAAGCTTTGACCCAAAAGATCGACGATCTAGCGACTCCTAAACCACCATCACCGCACGTTTTATCTTGTGAAACTTGCGGCGGATTGCATAATCATCAAGACTGCCCACACACAATACCTCACGCCGAACATGCTAATTACGTTGGGAATTAAGGTAGAAATTACCCAAGTAATCCTTATAGCAACACATATAATCCTGGGTGGCGACAACATCCTAATTTCGGTGGGGAAATCAAGGCCAACCACGACCTAATCCCAATCCCGATCTACACACGTCTCCTGATTTCGGCCAAATCAAGGTAAGCCTAACTTTGAAGATCTTATAACAAAGTTTGTGCAATCAGTGATACCCAATTCCAGCGGTGGAAACATCCTCGAGAAATCAAGAGGCATCTATCCATAACTGAAAACCAAATAGGATTGCGAAGATGATTTCCGAAAGGCCACAAGGTAGTTTGTCGGGTATCGAGCCAAACCAAGGGAGCACGTAAAGGCAATCACCATCGTTTTCCACATGAGCATGATTATGCCAATGCCGCCATGCAGTGCGTGGAGGATGACATGCCCAAAGAAAATCTCATGAAAAGGAGGTTGCGAATACAAGCCCAAGATCCCTTACCTGAGTCTAAGAAGAAGATAGAAGGGAGGACAAATTTGGTAAGTACCTTAATTCTTTCAAACAATTACATGCCAATATTCCATTTGTTGACCCTCCTTCAAAGCATGTTAGGGATCTTAATGACATCATTCCTAGTGAAAATAAGCTTAACAAATTATCAAATGTGCAATTGAATGATAAATGTCCTTCCAATGAACTACCACAAAAATTTAATGATCCATGAAGCTTTATTATCCCTGCACAATTGATGATTTACCCGTTGATAGGGCACTAGCCGACTTGGGAGCTTGTATCAACGTGATGTCTTATGAAACATTCAAGCATGCGGAATTAAGTGAACTTAAACCTATTAGGATGGACATTCAATTAGCCGATAAATCGATTAAACATCCTAGAGGTATTGTTAAAGATGTGCTAGTTAAGATTGATAAATTCATATTCCCGATTGATTTTATTATTCTTGACATGCATGATGATATATAAGTTCCCTTAATTCTAGGGCGTCCTTTTTGGCTACCGCTAAATCTCTCATTGATGTGCATGATGGAAAGCTTACTTTGAGAGTAGGGGTGAACAAGTAATCTTTAAAATTCCTTTGAGAAATCCTATAAATGATACTTGTTTTCCTATAAACTTGATTGAGACAAGGATAAATGATTCTTTGCTTGATATGTCTTCTAATAAATCCTTAAAAGTATGTGATGTTCAATGTGCAAAAAGTTTCCATAGATAAATCCCATTTTGAGAATAACATGCAGAAAAATAGGACCATCAAGGTTAATTGTTCGAAAATCTATACGGGTGGCGATGTTGTTCAAAGAGATAAAAATTTTCATAAGTTCAAGGCTCCGCCCGATTAAATCTTCACATTTAGGTAAAATGGTTCAGCTATACGACGTTAAGCGCTACCCGGAGTCAACCCGATGTTTGTGTGCAATTTTTTTCATTTATTTTTATTGTTTTATTTTATTTTTTTTTTCAAAATAATCACAAGTCCTTAGAGTCATTTTCAAATAAAAAAAAAAAACTCTTGAACATCTTCTTGGTTGTCCTAATTGGGAATATTTGAGATTTCACGGTATTCGAGTTGTGTGTTGCTTAACTTTGACTAGGTATGAAGATGCCGTTGAAGGTCCCGTACCAAAACAACCCAATGATCGCTCAACACCGATTCCACTATTGTAGTAAGGTCGTATTTTTTTTCCACCTCTTTTATATCATTCTAATTTCTTTGTTGTTTTTTTTAGTGTTTTGTGTGTGTTTGTCCATTTCTTTCTTTCACATTGAGGACAATGTGAATCTTAAAGTTGGAGGTGGGTACAATAACATTTTCGGAATGCTTGTGTGTTTGTTTTCAAGAGATGTGATTTTTTTTAACAAATTAAATGTTTGCTAGTCAATAACTTGGCCCAATTATACCTATATTAACTTGTTAATTTGTGTTTTTAGTGTGAAGCAATTGATTGTCTAGGATAGATTAGCGTGGATGCGGGCTAAGGTTTGACGAGATTTCCAACACCATAAATACTTGATGTGTTAAGGCATATACGACGATACTTAGTGCTATGAACGTCCGAGAACTCATGATTTAGTAGAGGTTAACTAGTTGTTAAACCAAGCTTGTGAAAAAAAACAAAAAAAAAATAAAAAAAAGCGAAGAAAAAAAAAACGGACAAATCGAGGTTATACTCCTCTATTTGTTGTTGCTTAGTAACTAGGAGCATTCATGAGCCCCATGTTTGTCTTTTACATAAAACAACGACACAAATATGAGTATGGGAAACCACCCTAGGAGTGTTTGAACAGTAAATTCAAAATATAAACCTAGTGGAAGCATGTCTCGAAAGGTCCCAAAAACAAAAAAAAAAACGAAAAAAAGAAAGGAGAATGAATACTCATTGACTTATCATTCCAATAAAGTTCAAGAAGCTTGGTTATATGACTAGTAAGCTAACTACAATGATCTATTGAATTCTTGTATTTTCATGGCGTTATTGAATTGAAGTTGTTCATAACTATCAAGATTTGTGGAGTGATGATTTCAAGTCGAATAATGCCCGCCGATATTACTGATCTTTCTTGATGATCGATCGTTTTACAAAACTATGTTTTTACTTAATGGTTAATTCGGGTTGAGAAGGCCAAGAACTTGACTACTTATGTTCAATATGTTGAAAAAAAAATTCATCTTTGTATGTTGTGATTTATTGAATCCTCTTTTTGATATAATGTTTTGCTTGAGGACAAGCAAAGTTCAAAGTTGGAGGTGGTTTGATAAGTGTCATTTTGTACATATTTTGTGTTATTAATTCAATAGTTTTTGAATTGTTTTGTTAGAAAAATCATAGTTTCTCAAGTATTTTCGTAGCATTTCATTGTGTGATGTGTTTAACATTATAGGTGGAGCAATGTGAAGCCAATATTAATTGTAAAAAGGCAAGAAAATCACTCAACATGACTTGGGGTATCAAGTAACATGGCCATGTTCAAAAAGAAGGAAATAAATTGGATAAAAATTGGAAAAAGGGTCCAAACGGCCAAACCGTGTCACCGAACACGACCATGTTGAAGGGGATCAAAAGAGGAGGAAAAACCGCACAAAACAGGCCCGAACACGGCCTGGCCGTGTTGGATAACACGGCCGTGTCGCATTTCTTGCAATTTTTAGTGCAAAGACGGCCTGGCCGTCGCCAACACTAGCGTGTCCGGGACCTCTTTTTGCAACTTTTCTTTGCGGAATTTGGGGAAAACTCACCAACCAACCCATTTTGGCCACTTTTGTACACTTTTAACACCCTATTTTGTGAAACATGTCTCCATGTCCCCTCCTCATCACTTGAATACAAGAAGTCACCAACCAACAAGGAAAATGTTCTCAAAAAAAAAAAAACCAACAAGGAAAATGGGGGTGATTGTTTAATAAAAGAGAGTACTATCAATGTATTGGTTGCATATAAAAGCCAAGGGTTCAAATTGGGAGATTCATTCATTAGATACTCAGAAATATTCATTGTATTCATTTCATTAAGTAGAATTGGGATCGGGTCTTGGAGGAGAAAGCTTGGGGCAATATTGGAGAAGAAGGCTTGGAGCAAAATCATCATCAATCAAGAAAGAAGTCAATTGAGATTTTGAGAAAGATAAGTACACCATGTCTACAATACTTAAATCTTCTTGTGTAATTTATTCTTTGGTCAAAATCATGTGTAGCTAAACTCCTAGTGTTTGAATGTAATGAACTCTAGAATGGATTTGTGATTAAGGTGTGTATGTTTTTAATAAAATCTTCATATTTTGTGTGATTCACTTATATTATGCTTCGTTCATTCGAATTGATATATGCGCAATATTGATTTGAAGTTTATTTTTCATCCGGAAATCGAGAGATTCATGGTGAAATAGAACTATATAAGTGAAAAGAGTTGCATGCAATCCTAGATATAGGACGACATAAATCTTCCGGATTAGGGTCAAACCTAATATGGGAATTCACAAATCGTTATAATCTTTGTCTTGGGGTTTTAACTAGAAAGAAATTTCAGTTAATCAACTTGAGATTAGAAGTTTTTCGCCTTGAGAAGGGGTTTAACTTAAATTGGGAATTTCTACGGTCCACAAGACATGAGATTTTATTAAAAGAGGTTGGTTTTTGCTTAAGGGCTTACGGTTGTATTTTTAACTTGTCAAATCACAAAAACATTCTAGAGGGATTTACATTCAAACACATTTCTATCTCTTGATTTCTTATTTTACAAATCTTCCTTTATTTTTACAATTTATAATTTGTTTTCCTTTTTCATCAAACAAAAACTCGAAATTTGTTAGATTAAATAACAAAAAGACGGTAATTATTAGTACTTACAATCCTCGTGGGAATGACACTCTGGACTCAATAATCTATACTATAAAACGATAGGTGCACTTGCCTACGCTTTTAAAGGTAGCTTTTGAGCCATCAACAATTGATCTTTTGTGCTTTTGGGAGTTGATTGTTTCATGTTGAGTAGAGATGCTAGCATAAGTATTTCGATCACGTTTTGTATGCATCTCGAGAGGAGGATAAAATAGCTTTGTGATCGTCTTATAGGAATATTGATAATAACGTGGCTTGATTAAAGGACAACAAGAGGATTATTAATCGAAACCTTAACTCGGAAATCCATTACATTATCTTGATATTTCTATCATTTATGTTATCTTAATCTTGTGATTTAGTGATTTAAATTGTCTTAATCTTAATACAACAATCATCAAATTTCGATCGCCTAAATAAAAATAAGATTATCTTAGATTAATACTTAGCATATCAATTTATTAGTCTCCGTGGATACGACATTGCTACCCTATTCTATAACGTACACCGTACACTTTGCGGTGAAGCTAAAAATATAGGCGAACAAGTTTTTGGCGTTGTGGGACTAATACAATTTATGGTGCTAATATTGCGATAGATAGAATTATTCTTAATTTTGACATTTTTTTTATTTTTTATTTTAGTGTGACTTTAATTCCACATTATTTGACTGGTTTCTTTTAGTTTGGTCCAGGTAGTGCATGAACACGCGCTCTAGGCGGGGGGACTTAATACCGCTCATAGGAAGTTGAGGCTTTCACTAGGAGAATCAGTGCTACCACTAGACGGGCTGAAAGACAACACAATCCGATAATGGGGGATTTGAATGAGTTACCAATACCGGCAAACAATGGTGGGAACGAGTTACCGATACCGGTTCAATAGCAAGCCATTCGTGATTACTTTCGACCACAAACGAATCGTAATTACGGTGGTATTGCCCATATTCCTATCAATGCCAACAATTTCGAGCTCAAACCGGCACTAATCAATATGGTGCAACATAATCAGTTTGGGGGGTTTGTAACTGAAGATCCTAACTCTCACCTTGCGCATTTTATCCAAATATGCAATACGATCAAAATGAACGGAGTCTCGGATGACGCCATAAGATTGCGCTTGTTCCCATTCTCTTTAAGGGATAAGGCGAGAAATTGGTTGGGTACTTTGACGCAAGGCAGTGTAAGTACATGGGACGAACTGAGCCAAAAGTTCTTGTTTAAATTCTTTCCACCGAGCAAAACTTTGCAGCTCAAAAGCGAGATTACTCAATTCTGACAGTTCTACAATGGTTTAATGGGACAAACGAGGGCCTTTGTAGATGTCGCAGCGGGAGGAGCATTGTTGGCAAGATTTCCACAAGATGCCTTGAACCTTCTTGAGGAAATGGCCATGAACAGTTACCAGTGGCCATCTGAAAGATCCAATGTACAATGAGTAGCCGAGATCTCGGATTCACACCCAATTAAAACATTGACAGCACAAGTAACGGCTTTGACAACTCATTTGAGTGTATTTACGAAGGGGCCAAAAACAGGCACGAGCATGGGTAGTGAAGCTCTTCTATATTCGATGGAAGAGGTAAATTATGTGAATAACCGGAATTTCAACAATTTCCGGAATAATTCAAACCCAACGCACTACCATCCAGGGTTGAGAAATCATGAAAAATTTTCCTATGCAAATACAAAGAATGTGTTACAACCTCCGTCGGGATTTAATGCTTCAAGCGGAGGCGGTAATGGGGAAGGCAAATCGTCGTTGGAAGATGCACTCACCTCCTTCATAAATCAATCTAATGCTTTCATGAATGACACGAGGAGCCGCCTCGCTAAGCAAGAGACCTTCGGATGGATAAGATAGAACAACAAGTGACAAGCTCGATAAAGAATCTGAAACTCAAAATGGGTCAATTGGCTACAATTGTGGGTGGTCAACATCAAAAGGGTCAATTTCCAAGTAATACGAAAATGAATCCTGAGGAACAATGCAAGGCGATTCGTTTACGAAGCGATCGAATATGAGGGGCCTAAAGAAAAATATGGGAATCTAAAACTTTCGGATGAAGCATCTAGTAGGGAAGCAGGAGAATCCGTGATGAAGGATGATATTGAAGAAAATAGGAAAGAAGAGAACAAAGAGGCGGAACAAACACGTGTTGAGAAGCTAAAATCATCATCTAACTCGAATATATCTAAGTTGCCTATATCTCTTCCCTTTCCTCAAAGATTTCAAAAGAAAAAGCTTGATGATCAATTTGCCAAATTCCTTGATATATTTAAGAAATTGCACATTAACATTCCTTTTGCAGCACGCACTAGAACAGGATGCCGAACTATGCTAAATTTCTTAAGGATGTTATGTCAAAAAGCGGAAGATGACAAGCTTTTGAAACAGTTGAATTTGACGGAAGATCAGAGTGCAATTATCGAAGGAAGCTACCACAAAAACTTAAAGATCCTGGGAGTTTCACTATCCCTTGTGCTATTGGTGGTAATTTCTTTAATAAAGCGTTATGTGATTTGGGGGCAAGTATTAATTTGATGCCTTTGTCCATTTTTGAAACTTGGATTAGGCGGCGTGAATCCAACTACGGTGACATTGCGCAAACTTGCGGACCGATCACTTACGTATCGGGGAAGAATTATTGAAGACGTCTTGGTAAAAGTTGATAAATTTATATTCCCCGTGGATTTCTTGGTTTTGGATATGGAAGAAGATCGAGACGTTCCACTGATACTTGGACGTCCTTTCTTAGCAACGGGTAAAGCCTTAATAGATGTGCAAAAAGGGGAACTCACATTACGTGTTAATGATGAGCATGTTTTATTTTCTATATATAAAGGCAATGAAATTTCATGATTCAAGAGAGAATTGTAATTTTTGGATATAGTTAGTTCATGCATTGAGGATTATGTTGATCATACATTGTCTACGAGATGATTTGGAATTTGGTCTAACCCACTCGTGCTCAATGTCGAGTGTTGTACTTGATTTTGATAACCAAGATTTGTACGACTATGTTTGTGCCTTAGATCATATGCGGGAACTACCTAATAGCGCAAGCAAAGTGAGAAAGCAGAAATAAGGAGTCGAACTTACAGAACGCACCACCCATGCGTGCACGCACGGGTTGCCGTGTGTGTGATCTTCAAGGTCGGGTTGAGCTCTCAAGAGCACACGGGCCGTCTTGCGCCGGCGCATGGGCAGCCCGTGCGTGCGTGAGATCGAAATGACAACACCACCTCCGGAACTCAAGCAATTACCGAACACCTCAAATATGCATTCCTTGGGGCAAATAATGCAAATCCGGTAATCGTTTCATCTTTTCTCACTTCTACTCAACTTGATAAACTGTTAAGGGTTTTACGAAAACATAAGTCGGCACTAGGATGGTCTATAACTGATTTAAAAGGCATAAGTCCATCCATTGTGATGCATAAAATTTGGATGGAAGATGTTTATAAACCATCGATTGCAAAACCAAAGACGACTAAACCCTATTATGCAAGATGTGGTTAGGAAGGAAGTGTTGAAATGGTTGGATGTTGGGATCATTTATGCGATATCTGATAGTTCATGGGTGAGTCCGGTACAAGTGGTGCTTAGAAAAAAGGGGGGTAATAGTGGTGAAAAATGAAAATGAGGAAGAAATTGCTACTAGAATTGTTACTGGGTGGCGAATATGTATTGATTATAGAAAACTTAATGATGCCACTAAAAGATCACTTTCCCCTCCCCTTTATCGATATGATGTTGGATCGTCTTGCAAAGGTTATGATTATTATTGCTTTTTAGATGGTTATTCCGGTACAATCAAATCATGATTGCGTAGGAAGACCAAGAGAAAACAACATTTACATGTCCGTATGGCACATTTGCATTTCATCGCATGCCATTTGGTTTATGTAATGCGCCTGCCACTTTCCAACGTTGTATGATGGCTATATTTCACGATCTTGTTGAAAAACGTTGTGGAGGTGTTTATGGACGATTTTCTGTGTTTGGTGATTCTTTTGATAATTGTCTTCACAATCTTTCCCTAGTTTTGCAATGCGATGTGAAGAGACCAATCTAGTACTAAATTGGGAAAAGTGCCATTTTATGGTACGCGATGGCATTGTACTTGGTCATCGAGTCTCTTTCGCATGTTTGGAAGTTGATCGGGCAAAGATTGTAGCAATTGAGAAGTTACCACCTCCCACAAACGAGAAAGCCATTCGAGCTTCTTGGGCCATGCCGGATTTTATAGAAGGTTTATCCGTGACTTTTCTAAAATTTCTAAGCCCTTGAGCCAATTGCTAGAAAAAGATGTTGCTTTCATTTTTTCCAATAAATGTTTGCGGCGTCAAACGTTGAAGACAAAGATTGGTGACCGCACCTATACTCGCCGCCCCATTGGAGTCAACCATTTGAGCTAATGTGTGATGCAAGCGACTTTGCGGTTGGGGTCGTTTCTCGGTCAAAAGAGGGAAAAATTGTTTCGATCCATCTACTATGCAAGTCGAGCGTTGGACGGTGCTCAATGAATTATACCACAACCGAGAAAGAGATGTTGGTGATTGTTTTCGCATTCAATAAATTCGATCTTACTTGATCGGGACGAAGACGATTGTGCATACCGACCATGCGGCTATCAAATATCTCTTTGACAAGAAGGATGCGAAACCGAGGTTGATTCGATGGATCTTATTATTGCAAAGAGTTTGATGTGGAAATCAAGGACCGAAAAGGATGTGAGAACGTGGTAGCAGACCATCCATCTCGATTACAAAATCAAGAGGAGCAAAAGGAGGTACGGGATTGATAAAAGAGGAGTTTTCTAATGAAAGATTACTCATGTTTGAGGCAAAGTTCCCATGTATATACGGACTTTGTCAACTACTTGGTCACGGAGTTCTACCTAGGATCTATCACCGTATCAAAAGAAGAAATTCGTACATGATGTAAAGTTTTACATGTGGGATGACCCCTACTCTTTAAGAGGTGCGCGGACAAAATCATAAGAAGATGCGTGCCATTTGCCGGTAGAATTGGAGCACAAAGCATTTTGGGCGGTCAAGAAACTAAATCTGGATTTTTAAAGCCTGAGGCGAGAAAGGTTGCTCCATTTGAATCGGATGGAAGAGTTTTGGGATGAAGCTTACGAAAATTCCCAAATTTACAAGGAAAGAACCAAGAGGTGGCATGATAAGATGATCAAGAAAAGAGAGTTTTTACCGGGAGAACCGATGCTCCTATACAATTCACGCCTTAAATTTTTCCAGGAAAACTCAAGTCTAAGTGGTCGGGGCCATTCGTGATAAAGAAAGTGTTGAATCCACCGGGATTGTAGAATTGTTGACAAACGAAGGCGAGACTTTCATGGTAAACGCCAACGGATTAAGCACTATTTCCACCGAGGGAATAAAGAGGAGGTGACATCCACCACCTTGCGCGGCCCGTAATTTAACAAAACAGCGTCAAGCTAAAGACGTTAAATATAGCGCTTGTTGGGAGGCAACCCAACAGTTTTTCGTGTGACCTTCATTTTTGTGTGTGTTTAGTTTCAATTTTGTGTGATTGGAGTGATTTGACATGCGTGTTTCTATTAATGAGTGTGATTTGTGTGTTTTTGTTTCATGTTTTTGTGTGTTTTTTATAAAAAAAAATAAAAAAAATAAAATAAAATACCTGAATTGTTGTACAGGTGCGCACGGGTAACCCGTGCGTTGGCACACCACCCGTGCGCCCTGCAGAGAGTTGAGGAGTTTGCCGGGGTGGCACACGGGTAGCCCGTGCTTCGACGCACCACCCGTGCACCCTGTAGAAGGGGGATAAATTTGACAGTTTTAAAATTGTTCTTCATATTCAAACTCTCAAAATCGCGTGCCCCTCCCTAATCCTCCCTTGTTTTCGAAATTTCTCCAAGTTATCACTCAAATTCGTCCACATAATCCCTCCCCCATCACAATTGAACTTCACTTTACATCGAATTCGAATTTGCTTGAAGAATTGTGAGCAAAAGCACTTAAGGTTCAAGTCATCTACTTCGAGTCTCACTTAGAGAATTCCGGCAAGAACACCGTTTCTCCTTGCGAATTCTTTGTCCATTATGTATTAGGGATCATGATAGGTGCTTATTCGATATTTTTGCTATGAATGTGTGAATTATTCTTTGAGGAAAATTATCAAACACCTTGTGGGCTTGTGTAATTGAGGAGATTTAGGGTGAATTGTTGATGAATAAGACATGGCCAATGATTATTTAAGCTAATACTTGTCTAGAATGGCCATAATTTTTGCTTGCTTGGGGTAGTTGATCGATCAAAGTAAAGTAGGCAAGTGAATTTGCATCACCTAATATGTTAGCTTTAATCCCCTATTTTGTTGTTGCCATTGATGATATGGGATGCTAATGGAATGTATTTCGGTACAAATCCTTCATGGCCAAGCGAAGAAACCCCCGGGTGGAAGGAGACGTGCACGCGGGCGGCATAACGCGACGTGGCACCGCCGCAGGTCGACCAAAACATCCGGCGGCATATGGGGTTGACTTGATGATCGCGAAAATCTTCGCAAGCGACGGTGTCAAGTTTTAGTATAGGTTTTGAAAGTAGGGTTATCGTCTCACAGGATTGTTATCGGATTTTATACTAAGTACTATAATTAAAATAGCTTAATTCTATCTAGAAATCGAAAATAGATGGATTGTTTTTAAACTAAAAAAAACTAAAATAAGCAAATAAATGGTTGGACAATTAATCAAACACTTGAGAAATGAATTCTAGAGGGTTGATTTCACCTAGTTATCCCCTATGTTTTCAATCCAGTTTATTAATCACAAATTATTAATATATAAGCCAATATTCCTACCATTTATCACTTTCTCTCTCGAGTGCCAAGTGATTCTAGGTTCCATTTCGATTTCGATATCTCTATAAAAACCATAAATTAAACCCTAATACGCTCAATGAATATTCTATCACAGGCTTCAAAAGATTCATAATCTCTCGATTCTATGAAACCCTAGGTTGTCTATTCTATGGCCGGACATTCAATTACCTCTCTCGAAGCGCCAAATCAAACACGCCAAACAATCTAAATTATTGATCGATAATCCCAGGATGCAATCAAATCAAATAGCCCAAATAGATTGAATAATATGCGAGTTTCAAAAACTGGAAATCAAAACATAGGTTCAAACGTAAGTTACATCAATCCCCTAGAAATATGGGTTTAGCTCATGTTGGATGTACAAAAATTCATGAAGAAATAATTATACATCTCAAGAAATCGACAAAGAAAAACAAAGAAAGAATTGAGAAGAAAAGAGAAGGAATTTTCTCTGTGTCGAGACGAGAAGTGCCTCCAATTGTCGTCCCGAACCCTAGCTCTGAGTCTCTTGCCGTGCGTTGTGCTCAAAAATAATGTCCGACCCCTTTTTCGTACGCCTCCTTGGTTTATTTATAAGTCGAAACCCTCAAATTCGCGTCAAAAAACGCCCAAAAATATAAGCCTGGGTTCAGCCTGCATCACACAAGGGGTCTTTGGAAGACGCATATTCTGGCCTTATTGCGCTCGTCAGTTCTTCATCTTGCCGTCGCGCGGCTGCAAGCCGCCCGTCATTTGCTTATTGCTGTTCGACGCCGACGCGCGTCCGCCGGGCTGGCATCTTGCTGCCGCCTTGCTTGCTTGCTTGATGCTAGCGATGGCGCCTTCATGTCCTCATGTCCCTTTGCACTTCTCGCACACCCGGCTTTGACACCTTTGAAGAGAACTGTTGCTATACATTTTGAAGCCGCTGCGCGCTAATCCTTCCCCGCTCCCAGTACTAATTCGACACCCCGCTGCTGCAAGGGCGCGGGGTTTTGGCGATGCGGCGCTCGTTCTCGCGTGATATTTTTCTATTTTTCCACTTCTAAAATGCGATCTTCACCGTCCAAACACGTTTTTCATCGTTTTTACTCAATTTCAGCTTCCAAGATTAGTCTCGACTCTCAAACGACACTAATTATATAAATCCGACTCAAACGACACTAAAAATACCCGAAAGCAACACAAAATCCTAGTCTAGAGCACTCAATACATTGGTATAAAACCGACTTAACACTTGACAAATGTCGATGATCTTGAGCGATGGAATCGCTTGATCGGTCGCCAAATAGCTCCATCCCGCTATGCCGACGATGATTGTACCCAAACTTTGGGGATACATGAGGACGTGTGGCGTCTTTTCACAAAGGTTGGATGGACAAACTTCATGAGCCGAAGGTGGCCGACATTTAAAAGATATACATTGGAGTTTTTGAGTACCGTGGAAGTACTCAAACAAGGCGGGACTTTTGAACCGTATATGATAAAATTTCGGTTGGGAACGTTCGTTCAGTAGACAAATGTTCTATGACCCAATTGAACACCATTTTAGAGGTCCCAACAAACGCTCATACCCGCCCCGATGCCCTATTATGATCAATATGACTTCAGAGAATGCTTGTGGAAACACCACAAACGGGGCCGATGTTGTATCTTTCGCGGACCGCCAAAGCCTCTTGATCCGAATCCATTTTCAAAGATATACAACGCGTGATCGCATCCTCTCGTGTTCGCCCGAGAAAATATTGGAGGGATGATGACTAAGGAGCTTTATCTCTCTAGTGTATGGTCACAAATACCCCTACAATACAAGTCAATTTCGCCGAGCAAATCGAAGCAGGTTAGCTAGGCGGGAAGGGGGTACGATTACTATATAAGGGCGCATTACCCTATTGCCCGACATTTCAATGTCGATTTTCGAGGCTTGGAGCCTATCCCGGGTAGCACTCGGGTCAATTTGGCATCGTTGCAGCACATGAAGTTCATAGCACACGAAGACAACACATTGGTACTTCTACAAAAGAAAGGTGTTGCATTTCCATTGCCTAACCCGCCATACACCACAGTCGATACATTGACGGACACCACCAACTTCCTAATTAACTCTGACGCACATAACCGAATTACCGAGGCTATAGAGGTAAGAAAGAAGCGCAGAGTTGAAGGTTTCTTGGATGAAGAGGATATGGTGGCGGAGAAAAATGAGATACATGGACGCGAAATGGGGATGGAACCTCATCACCCCCAAATTGGGTATGATATACCCGAGTCCTCACACGGAGGCGATTACCCCCGACATTCTCAAAGCGGGGATCGTCCCGGTACTTCTCATAGTGGATGACCCCAAATAAGCAAAGACTAATTTTCAAGACATGTTATATGCATTTGGGGAGGACTTGCGTCGGCAAGGAGAAGAGTTGATGCAGCAAGGAGAGGATTTGCGGCAACATAGGGCTGATTTTCTCGCGTTCAGCGAGCGATCTGATCGGCGTTCTGAGGAGACGTGGCAAGTGCTCCAACAGCTACAAATGTGGCATATTTCTCAAGGCCACTTCCCACCGCCGCCGTGATGATTGAGTATATCCCCACTTTTCGTTATTGAAATTCTATTTTCCCCTTAGACACTATAATTTCATTCAAGTTTGGGGAGATATAGTATTTTAATACATGAAAAGTGTGGATACCAAAAAAAAAAATTATTCATGCATTTTGTGTTTTCATATAGTTGCATTAGAGCATTCTAGGTTGCATTTGCATTAGAGCACGTTTATAGCTTTAGCACGTCTATTGCTTTCGTAGTGGTTAGAGAGTGAGTTGACCAGGCATGTTGCAACTTGTTGTTGTGTGTTGATTCAAAATTCATATTGTTAGGATTGGATGTTGGTTACGAGTTGATTGAGTCTTGAATAGATGACATTGAGCATGTTGATATGGAAAACTTGGTTTGATGCTTTGAATTACATAATTGCAAGCCTGTGAGCTTTTGAGCCTTTACTGCTTGTATCTTGCTTGTGATCTTGTTGTGATTTGAGTGTATCATTCATGTCGTTAAAATTCTAGAACTTGCTTGGGTATCTCTGTCAAGGCCACATGTTGTATGTGTGAAGGTGATTAAAGGCCATTTTTGTTAGCCCTTCAAGCCTTTTGCTTACCTAATGATGATATTGAAATTCCTAGTTAGCCAAGTTGAGCCTATAGCCTATTTCTTTGATAGCCAAAAAAAAAATTTAATCCTTGATCTTAATATATCCATCACCTAATACTCGAATGTATAGCGTTGAGTAAAGGAATGAATGAGGATGAATGGGTGGGAATTGAAAAGTAGGGTAAATGGGCACACTTGGTTAAATGGGACATAAAGAGGAAGGAAATGAGTTGAGTAAAAACAAAGTGTTGAAAATGCACAAATGAAAAATTGATTGAAAAGTTGATGAACTTGGGGGGCGAAGGATTGTGAATTGAGGTGATTCTCAAAAGAAAGAAAGGAAATGGAGATAAATAAAGTTGATAAAAATGAGGGACGATTGGAGTAGCATATGGGATTGTAATGAAAATGATTGATATGCTCATCGGTCTATATACTCGAGTTTGAGTCACTTTATCCAAAATTTCCTACCCAAACCAAAGAGCCTTCATTACAACCAAATGAGAAAGTCCTTTTTGATTCACAAATTGCATACACTTTAGTGGCGGAGATATGAGACGAATTGCAAGCCTATGGTAATTTTGCGACATCGAATTGATTTGAGCTTAAACACGTCCTATATCCTCGTGAGATGAGAGGAGTATACACTTAACTTTGAGAGTTGGAATTCAGAGCATTTCACTTTGTTTACTTGAGGCGTGTTCTTTGATCAGATATTTGAGGATTGATTGGTTTGTTGCTTGACGTTCATGATGAACAATATGAATTTCTTTTTGGATCCGTTGTGTGTGCTTTTATTCTTATCTCCCTGTTGTGCTTGATCGTGTTTTTTTTAAATTGTTGATCGGGACGGTCAACGGTGTAAGTTTGGGGGATTTTGATAGGTGCGAGTTTTGCATGTATTTTGAGGCGTATTTCGAGCTATAATGATGGGTAAACATGCACATACTCGCGTTAAATGTTACATATTCACTCCTTGTTGAAAAAATATTACACTTTTGCTTATTTTTTAGGAATTTCATGATATTTGAAGCAAATTAAATATGAATACGAGGAAAGCAAAGTGGAAACACGGAGAATTGAGTGGATATACGAAAAGTGAAGCCTAAAAGAGCGAAAATTGAGCGTCTACGGAAAAGACAAGGGGCACACGGGTTGGGGCCGTGCACCCCTGTATGAAGATAACTGGAGCTGCAGCATGGCGCACGGGTAGCCCATGCATCAACGTATGACCCGTGCGTCCTACAGAGGGTTGGACTATTTCACCAGAGTGGCGCACGGGTAGGCCGTGCTCCGACGCACCACCCGTGCGCCCTACAGAGAGTTGGATTATTTCAGCAGGGTGGCGCACGGGTAACCCGTGCTCCTACGCACCACCCGTGCGTTTGCGCTGGAATCCCATGTCTGCAAAGATTATGCCCTAAACTTGATGGTGGGTATAAAAAGGTTTTTTTTGGGGGCGCACACAAGGATATCCGGCATTTTTGGGATCTACAACACAAGACAAGGGTCAACTCTTGGAAGGAGACATCAAGGAGACAATCGGGTTGCATTAGAGCTTGAAGAATGGAGATATATCGAGAGATTGTTGACGTTCCTAAGTTTTTCTTGCTTCTGTTTTAGTTTCAATCTTTCATTTTCATTTGTAATGACTTTGAACACCTTGTTTATAAGTTGTTTAATCATGTGTAGCTAAACTCTAGAGATTTCCGGGTTTTGAAAGTAGATTAATGAACTCTTGTTGGATGTTTTAATCTTAGTTGAAGTTATTATCTTGAAGCCTATTTGAGTATTTTGAGCTTATTCTTGTTTTATCACTTGATCAATGATTTAACTTGTTTGATATATTGATTCATAATTCGAGAGATGAGTTTCAATATTAGATACTCGACACAAATATTTGCATGAATCGAGAGGTTTGTAAATATTTGTGAGGACAATTGATCTTTTGTGCTTTTGGGAGTTGAATGCTTCATGTTGAGTAGAGATGCAAGCATAAGTATTTCGATCTACGTTTTATATGTATCTCGAGAGGGAGGATAAAATAGCTTTGTGATCGTCTTATAGGAATATTGATAATAACGTGGCTTGATTAAACCGGACAACAAGAGGATTATTAATCGAAACCTTAACTCGGAAATCCATTACATTATCTTGATACTTCTATCATTTGTGTTATCTTAATCTTGTGTTTTAGTGATTTAAATGTCTTAATCTTAATACAACAATCATCAAATTTCGATCGCCTAAATAAAAATAAGACTATCTTGGATCAATACTTAGCATATCAATTTATTAGTCTCCGCGGATACGACCTTGCTACCCGATTGTATAACGGCGCCGTGGCCGAGGGCGAGCCCGTGCCGTGCCGTGTCCAAAACAAAACGATTTGCAAGTTAAAAGTCAAACCGCACTTTTAAAGTGAATCAAGACAATTCTCCCACTACTTGAGGTTACAAAGATAGTGGAGTGCCCACTACCCGGAAGTTCTGACCATTATCTGGAGAGCCTATCGGTAAGAAAGAGTCCCAAGGCCTGGATGGAAGTCCTATAAATAGGAGCATTTTTGTTGTTCAAAGCAAACATATTTTTCATACACAATTCTTTCTTGTACTTGCATAGTGTATTTTCGTTTTGCACATTTCGATTCGAAATGTGCCTTGTAATTTGATCTTTGCTATTGCAAAGGACTAAGTCATTGTATCTTTGGGGATAACCCGTCTGTTCCGTCAAAGACTTATACGGGGCGTGTTTATCTTGCGGATAGAGTGTTAACTCGCCTCAGCCTTTTCATTATTTCTCTACTGTAATAGATAGGTTCTTGTTGTAATTCGGTTTACGTAAATAAACACAGAAATTTCAACAACACAAGATAAATATTGTTTTTGTTTACGTAAACGATGGCGTCTACTTCAAGGGTGAATGTTCCTACCGCTCATGTCTGCTTTGAGCCGAGAAGCCGTAAAAATATTAAAGTGCTGATTTCAAAAGATGGCAATCCAAGATCGTTTTTATCGACTACGCCGAGCCTCGCTAAGTTCCTCGAAGGAGGATCCACCACGGTGGTGGAAGAAAATGAAACCAACAATGAAAAACGTGTTGCCTTTGATGCTTGGGGCCAGGGTGACTTCACGTGTGCCGCAACTACGCCCTAAATGGGTATCGATTCGCTATACAATGTGTATAGTGAAGTGAAATCTTCCAAAGAGCTCAGGATTCTTTGGAAAAATCTTACCGAATCGAGGAGGAATATTTGGTTCCAAGAAGTTCATGGTTTCGGGTTTCTAGATTTCAAAATGGTGGATTCTAGAACTGTCATGGATCAAGCTCAAGAATTGCAGTTAATTATGCATGATATTTGTGCAGAATGAATGCAATTGGGTGAAGCTTTCCAAGTGGCGTGCATGATTGAAAAGTTGCCACCTAGATGGAAAGACTTCAAAAATTATTTGAAGCACAAGCGAAAAAAATAAATCTTGAAGATCTAATTATGCGTTTACAAATTGACGAAGGTAATAGCAAATTAGATTCAAGGTTTGAAAAAGGTGTTGTTGATGCAAATGCGAATTTGCTAGAACATGGCAGTTCTAGTAACAGCAGCAAAAGGAAATGTGACAATAACAACAACTACAAGGGAAAGAAACATGTGAACAAAAAGCCGTTTACAGGAAATTGTCACAATTGTGGAAAGCCCAACCACATGGCTAAGGACTGTCGGCTTCCTTAAAAACCAAAATATAGATAGCTTTAATGCTAATGTGGTTGAGCACGATTGTATGATCCAAGAGTCGATCGATATGGATCTATCTGCGGTGGTTTTTGAGGCAAACCTTGTGGATATTGATACGGGGGACACTCGGCATGTCTGTTTTGACAAGGATGCGTTCTCTACCTACACCCCTTGTACAGGTAGAAAACTTAATATGGGTAATTCTTCCTCTTCTGATGTTGCAGGTTTTGGCAACGTGGTTCTGAAGCTCACTTCTGGAAAAGAGCTGCTTCTGAAGGATGTTCTTCATGTACCAGAAATCCGGAAGAATCTAGTGTCAGGATCTCTTCTTGTAAACCATGGTTTTAGACTTATGTTTGAGTCTGAAAAGTTTATTTTAACTAAGTTTGGACAGTTCCTAGGAAAAGGTTATATGTATAACGGACAGTTCAAAATGAATGTAATGCAGTTCGTCGTGTAACTGATTCAAGCAGCAATAAAATTGAGCCTACTTCTGTTTATATGCTTGAGTATTCTGATTTGTGGCATGTTAATATAAATGCTATAAAAAGATTAATGAACTTGGAATTACTTCCAACTTCAAAAATTGATTCTCAAAAGAGATGTGAAATCTGTATTGAAGCTAAAATGGCTAAGTTACATTTTCATTCGTGGAAAGAAATACAATACCTCTAGAATTGATACATACTTGATATATGTGATCCGAAATTTGTGCAAACTAGAGGTGGTAAAAAATATTTCATCACTTTTATTGATGATTGCACAAGATTTTGCTACTTATATTTATTAAGAAGCAAAGATGAAGCGTTGGAAGCCTTCAAAAATTATAAAAATGAGGTTGAAAATCAACTTGGGAGTCGGATTAAAATAATTCGGAGTGATAGAGGTGGAAAATATGTTGCACTTTTTGAAGAATTATGTAACCGTGGGGAATAATTCAATAAACTACTGCACCATATTCACCACAATCTAATGGCATTGCTGAACGTAAAAATCAAACTTTAAAAGAAATGATGAATGTCATGTTGATTAGTTCTGAACTACCTCAGAACATGTGGGGGGAAGCTGTTTTAACAGCAAACCACATTTTAAATAAAATCCCACTTAAAGGGAAAAATAAGACATCTTATGAATTGTGGAAAAATCATAAGCCATCTTATAAATACCTTAAAGTGTGGGGGTGTTTGGCTAAGGTAGCAATACCTGAACCTAAACAAGTCAAAATTGGCCCAAAGACGGTTGATTGTATTTTTATAGGATATGCATACAACAGTAGTGCATATCGGTTCTTGGTACACAAGTCAGAAAATCCAGAAATTTCTGAAGGTACCATAATGGAATCAAGAAATGCAATATTTCTTGAAAATGTATATCCTTGTAAAGAAAGGGTTGCAATAAGTTCTAACAAAAGAACTTGTGAGAAAGTAAGTAGTTCTTCAGAAGAGAATGAAGAACCAAGACGAAGTAAAAGGACTAAAACTGCTACATCATTTGGTCCTGATTTTGTCACTTACTTGTTAGACGGTGAGCCAAGTACAGTTAAAGAGGCCCTGTCTAGTCCAGATGCTCCGCTCTGGAAAGAAGCCATCAATAGTGAAATAGAATCCATTTTACAAAATCATACCTGGGAGTTGGTTGATCTCCCTGCAGGTAGTAAACCTTTAGGGCTAAGGGTGTAAATGGATATTAAAAAAGAAATATAAGGCTGATGGAACTATTAATAAATATAAAGTCAGGTTAGTGGCTAAAGGCTTCAAACAAAAAGAATGAAGTGATTTCTTTGATAAATATTCTGTAACAAGAATTGCATCCATTCGAGTGCTTATTGCGATTGCTGCTTTGCACAATCTCGAGATTCACCAAATGGATGTAAAAACTGCGTTTTTAAATGGTCAATTGGAAGAAGAAATATATATGGAACAGCATGAAGGATTTGTAGAACTTGGTCAAGAGAAAAAGGTGTGCAAATTGATAAGATCGTTGTATGGACTTAAACATGCCCCGAAATAATGGCATCTTAATTTGACACAACGATGTTGTCAAATGGCTTTAAAATCAATGAATGTGACAAATGTGTTTATGTTAAAGGCACATCAACTGCATTTGTCATAGTTTGTCTATACGTAGACGATATGTTAATAATGGGTAGTAGTCATGATATAATCATGGAAACTAAGAAAATATTAAAAAGAAATTTTGGCATGAAAGACATGGGAATTGCTGATATGATTCTCGGAATCAAAATTGGCAAAACATCTGAAAGAATTAGCTTGACACAATCCCACTATGTGAAGAAAGTGCTCAAGAATTTCAATGCTTTTGATGGTCCACCATGCAAAACGCCCATTGATTTGAGCATAAATCTGGTAATAAATAAAGCTGAACCAGTGCTCAGTTGGAATACTCGAAGGTGATAGGAAGTTTGATGCACATTACATATTGTACACGTCCAGATCTTGCCTATCCTATAAACAAGTTGAGTAGGTATACAAGCAATCCAAGCTAGGAGCATTGGAAAGCACTAACTAGGGTACTAAGATATCTAAAATACACCCTGAGTTATGGAATACACTACTCGAAATACCCTCAAGTACTTGAAGGGTACAGTGATGCTAGCTGGATTTCAGATTCAAAAAGACTCCTATTCCACTAGTGGATATATATTTACTATTGGAGGAAGAGCAGTATCATGGAAATCCACTAAGCAAACTTGTATAGCTAGATCCACCATGAAATCTGAGTTTATAGTTTTTGATAAAGCTGGCGAAGAAGCTGAATGGCTTCGTAATTTCTTAGAAGATATTCCATGCTGGAAAAAGCTAGTGTCTCATGTGATGATTCATTGTGATAGTCAAGCTACTATAGGGAGAGCACAAAGTAATATGTATAACGATAAGTCTAGACACATCCGTCACAGACATAATACCGTAAGACAATTGATCTCTAATGGTGTTATATCAATTGACTATGTAAAGTCAAAGGATAACATAACGAATCCGCTCACGAAAGGGCTTAACAGAGATCAATTGAGTAAATTGCTAGAGGGAATGGGATTAAAATCCACAATTTAAAGAACGATTAAAGTGGTAACCCAATCTTGGTGACTGGAGATCCCAAGAACTTGGTTCAATGGGAAAACTAAACTTTAAAAGTTCAGTTAAGCACTTGTAAATCAGTCTACCCATACCTAGAAGGCAAAACAAGTGCAATAAACTTGTTGGTTGTGGTAAGGTTAAGTCATAAGGACTTTTAATGATAAATTGACTCGGTCAAGAGAGATCACCTATATATGTGAGAAGTGAGGGCCGCTTCAATGTAAAACTTATGAATCCAAAGATGTTCAGTTAAGCCACTCCGGTGAATTAATCCGACTCTCTGTAGGGCGCACGGGTGGTGCGCCCATGCATGGGCTACCCGTGCGCCATGCTGTAGCTCCAATTATCCTTATGCAGGGGTGCACGGGTGGTGTCTTGAGGCACGCCCAACCCGTGTGCCCCTTGTTTTTTCCGTGAACGCTCAACTTTCGCTCTTTTAGGCTTCACTTTTCGTATATCCACTCAATTCTCCGTGTTTCCACTTTGCTTTCCTCGTATTCTTATTCAATTAGCTTCAAATATCATGAAATTCCTACAAAATAAGCAAAGTGTAATATCTTTTCCACAAGGAGTGAATATGTAACATTTAACGCGAGTATATGCATGTTTACTTATCATTATAGCTCGAAATACGCCTCAAAATACATGCAAAATTCACGCCTATCAAAATCCCCCAAACTTAAACTATTGACCGTCCCGATCAACAATATTTAGAACACGATAAAGTACAACAGGAGATAAAGATAATAAACAAGACACCGAGAATCTACAAGAAAATCCAAATTGTTCATCATGAATGCTGAGTACAACTCAATCAAGCCTCAAATATTTAATCAAAGAACACGCCTCAAATAAAACAAAGTGAAATGCTGAATCCAACTCTCAAAGTTAAGTGTATACTCTCATCTCACGAGGTTATAGGACGTGTTTACGCTCAAATCAATTCGATGTCGCAAAATTACCATAGGCTTGCAATTTGTCTCATATCTCCGCCACGAGAGTGTATGCAATTTGTGAATCATAAAGGACTTTCTCATTTGGTTGTAATGAAGGCTCTTTGGTTTAGGTAGGAAATTTTTGGATAAAGTGACTCAAACTCGAGTGTATAGACCGATGAGCATATCAATCATTTTCATTACAATCCCATATGCTACTCCAATCATCCCTCATTTTTATCAACTTCATTTATCTCCATTTCCTTCATTTCTTTTGAGAATCGCCTCCATTCACAATCATTCGCCCCCAAGTTTATCAACTTTTCAATCTTTTTCATTTGTGCATTTTCAACACCATTATTTTTTTTTCAACATCTTTCCTTCCTCTTTTTATTCCATTTAACCAAGTTAATTCCCACCCATTCAACCTCGTTCATTCTCCTTTTACTCAACGTTATACATTCGAGTTTAAGGTGATGGAAATATATTAAGATCAAGGGTCAAATTTTGTGGTTATCAAAGAAATAGGCTATAAGCTCAACTTGGCTAACTAGGAGTTTTCACATTTTTAGGTAGGCGAAAGGCTTGAAAGGCTAGCAAAGATGGCCTTTAATCACCTTCACAATTCACATACACATGTGGCCTTGACAGAGATACCCAAGCAAGTTCTAGAATTTTAATCAACATGAATTATACACTCAAATTACAACAAGACTGCACAAGATATAAGCAGTAAAGGCTCAAAGCTCACAGGCTTGTTAAAATGTAATTCAAAGCATCACACCAAGTTTTTCATATCAACATGCTCAAAGCTATCTATTCAAGGCTCAATCAATCCATAACCAGCATCCAATCCCAACAATATGAATTCTCAATCAACACACAAACAACAAGTTGTACATACTTGGTCAACACACTCTCTAACCACTACTAAAGCAATAGACGTGCTAAAGCTATAAACGTGCTCTAATGCAAATGCAACCTAGAGTGCTCTAATGCAACTATATGAAAACACAAAATGCATGAATTTTTTTTTTGTATCCACACTTTTCATGTATTAAAATGCTATCTCTCCCCCCAAACTTGAATGAAATTATAGTGTCCTAAGGGGGAAAATACAATTTCAATAACAAAAAGTGGGGATATACCTGAATCACTGCGGCGGCGGTGGTGGGAAGTGGCCTTGAGAAATATGCCACATTTGTAGTGTTGGAGCACTTGCCACGTCTCCTCGAACGCCGCTCGGATCGCTCACGAACGCGAGAAAATCAGCCCTATGTTGCCTCAAATCCTCTCCTCGCCGCCTCAACTCTTCTTCTTGTCGCCTCAAGTTCTCCCCAAACGCATAAAACATGTCTTGAAAATCGGGTGCCGGGGGGAGGTCCTCCATCGTGAGAAGGACCGGGGTGATCCTCGCTTTGAGAATATCGGGGTAATCGCCTCCGTGTGAGGACTCGTATATCATACCCAATTTGGGGGTAAGGAGGTTCTATCCCCATGTCTCGACCATGAAACGCATCCTCCTCCTCCACCATATCCTCCTCATCTAAGAAACTTTCAACTATGCGACGCTTTCTTGCCTCTATAGCCTCGGTAATTCGGTTGTGTGCGTCGAGTTCATTAGGAAGTTGGTGGTGTCCGTCAATGTCTCGACCGTGGTGTATGGCGGGTTAGGCAACGGAAATGAAGCACCTTTCTTTTGTAGAAGCACCAATCATTGTCTTCATTTGCTATGAACTTCATATGGTGCAACGATGCCAAATTAACCCGAGTCTTTGCCGGGATAGGCTCAAGCCTCGAAATCAACATTGAAATGTCGGGCAATAGGGGTAATGAGGCTCCCTATAGAGATCGTACCTCCTTCCCGCCTAGCTAACTGCTCGATTTGTTCGGCAAAATTGATAAGCGGTGTTGTAGGGGGTGTTTGTAACCATACACGAGAGGAGATAAAGTTCCTTAGTCGTCATACCTCAAATATTTTCTCGGGCGAACACGGAGGATGCGATCACGCTGCGTTGAATATACCTAAAACCGGATTCCGGATCCATGAGGCTTTGGGGTTCACGCGGCATACAACATCGATCCGTTTGTGGTGTTTCCACAAGCATTCTCAGTAAGTCGTATTGATCATAATGAGGCATCGGGGGGTACGAGCATTTGTTGGGACCTCGAAAATGGTGTTCAATTGAGTCATAGACGATTGTCTACGGACATTCCCCAACCGAAACTTTATCATATACGGTTCAAAGGTCCCGCCTTGTTTGAGTACTTCCACGGTACTCAAGAACTCCAATGTATACTTTTTAAATGTCGGCCACTTTCGGCTCATGAAGTTCGTCCATCCTACCTTGGCGAAAAGACGCCACACGTCTCATGTATCCCCAAAGTTTGGGTACAATCATCGCGGCGTAGCGAGAAGGAGCTATTTGGCGGCCGATCAAGCGATTCCATCGCTCAAGATCATCGGCATTTTCAAGTTGACCCCATATGCCTCCTCGACTGTTTTGGTCGACCTCGGCGTGCCACTCGCATTGTCCCCGCGTGCACGTCTCCTTCCACCCGGGGTTTCTTCGCCGCCATGAAGAGTTTGTACCGAAATGCATTTCATTAGCATCCCAATATCATCAATGGCAACAACAAAATAGGGGATTAAAGCTAACATATTGGGTGATGCAAATTCACATGCCCACGTTACTTTGATCGATCAACTACCCCAAACAAGCAAAAATTATGGCCATTCTAGACAAAGATTAGCTTAAACAACCATTGGCCATGCCTTATTCATCAACAATACATCCTAAATCTCCTCAATTACACAAGCCCATAAGGTGTTTGATAATTTGCCTCAAAGAATAATTCGCACAAATCATAGCAAAAATATCAAAATAAACACCTATAGTGATCCCTAATACATAATTAACAACGAATTCACGAGGAGAAACGGTGTTCTTACCGTAATTCTCGAAGTTAAACTCGAAGTAGATGACTTGAACCCTAGGTGCTTTTGCTCACAATTCTTCAAGCAAATTCGAATTCAATGTAAAGTGAAGTGCAATTGTGATGGGGGAGGGATTAAAAGGACGAATTTGAGTAGAATTTGCAAGAAATTTCGAAGGCAATGAAGTTGGGGTAGTGGGCGCGCGATTTGTGGGAGTTTTGGGAGAAGAGACGAGTTTAAAACGTCATATTTAAGCCTTTATTCTGCAGGGTGCACGGGTGGTGCGTCGAAGCACGGGCTACCCGTGCGCCACCCCGGCAAATTCCTATACTCTCTGCAGGGCGCACGGGTGGTGTGCCAACGCACGGGCTACCCGTGCGCACCTGTACAACAATTTAGGTAATTTTTATTTTTATTTATTTTTTTTAAATATAAAAACACACAAAAATGCAACAAAAACACACAAATCACACTCATTAATAAAAACTCGCATATCAAAGCACTCAAATCACACAAATTTTTGAAACTAAACACACACAAAAAATGGAATTCACACGAAAAACCATTGGGTTGCCTCCCAACAAGCGTTATATTTAACGTCTTTAGCTTGACGCCTTTTAATTCCGATTATGATCTTTGCGAAATGAGGCTTGTCAACTCATCGTGCAGTTTTCCATGCCAATCCCGCTCACTTGGATTTACACCTCCCTTGATCATTACTAAAGGAGGTTTTCCATGTTTGTCAACTATCCATGTGTTCTCCTCTTCATCGTGCGAATGGTACGTGCACGCTCTTGGTTCAACATCAGGCTTTTTGTGTCTTTCCTTCTTCTTCATTGATAATCCCTGCATATTATCTTTAGAATGCACACAATTATTCAAGCTATTAGCTTGAGTACAGAATTAGCAATTGTTGTTGTTTTACAACCATTAAAATCATCATGTCTTTTCACATTCGAAAAATGGAAAATGAAATACGCTCATCATCAACTTGTAATGTAAGCTCCCCTTTCTTCACATCTATTAGTGCTTCCATGATTGCCAAAAATGGACGCCCAAGTATAAGAGGGGTGTCACAATCCTCATTCATATCCAAAGACTAGAAAATCCACGGGAAATATGAATTTATCGACTTTTATGAGCACATCTTTTAGTATCCCCGTTGGATGTACGAGTGATCTATCCGCGAGTTGTAGGGTGACAGTGGATGGTCTCACTTCTCGCGAGTCCAAGTTTTTCGAGAACGGACAGCGGCATCAAATTGATACTAGATCCTAGATCACAAAGTACATTATCAAAGAAAATATCGCCTATTGTACAAGGAATGGTAAAACTCCCGGATCTTTCGGCTTTTGCGGTATTTTCCTTTGTATGAGTGTGCTACATTCTTCCGTCAGTTGACAATCCCATTCCCGCCCATTTGTTCTTGTTGGACATCGCTTCCCCTAAAAACTTTGCATAATTTGGCATATGTTTCATTGCATCGCAAAAGGAACATTAATGTGCAATTTTTAAACATGCCCACAAATTTAGCAAATTGATTATTCAGATTAGTCTTGTGAAACAATCGGGAAAGGAAGAGGAATATTATATTTCAAAGCAAATTAGAGTTAGGATACGATTCACGTTTCTTGGCTTTTTTTGTTTATCTATTTGTTGCTCGATTCCTCCTTTAACTTTCATATTGCCTTGAGCGTCATTTCGTCATTTTCCGAATTTGGATGGTAGGCTCGGCAACACACACGACTGGTCATGCATTGATACACGAGCGTGCGTGATTTCGACATCACCCCAATATCAGCATTTTCGGACACTTTATTCTCTTTTCCACCCCACACATGGATAGCATTGCAATGTTCCCCGGGTTGACCTCCGTGTTGCTTGAAATTGACCCTTTTGATGTTGACTCCCCACAATTGCGCCCAATTGACCCATTTGAGTTTCTAGATTCTTTATTGAGCTTGTCACTTGTTGTTCTAACTTATCCATCCTAAGGTCTTGCTTATCGAGCGGCTCCTCGTGTCATTCATGAAAGCATTAGATTGATTTATGAAAGAGGTGAGTGCATCTTCCAACGACGATTTGCCTTCTCCATTACCGCCTCCACTTGAAGCATTAAACCCGGTGGAGGTTGTAACACATTCTTTGTATTTGCATAGGAAAATTTTTCATGATTTCTCAACCCTGGATGGTAGTGCGTTGGGTTTGAATTATTAGGAAATTACCGAAATTAGGTTATTCACATAATTTACCTCTTCCATCGGATATAGAAGAGCTTCACTACCCGTGCTCGCACCGCTTCTCGCCCCTTCGTAAATACACTCAATTGAGTTGTCAAAGCCGCTACTTGTGCCGACAATGTTTTGATAGGTCGAATCGAGATTTTGGCTACTCGTTGTACATTGGATCTTTCAGGATGGCCATTGGTAGCTGTTCATGGCCATTTCTCAAGAAGATTTAAGGCATCTTGTGGAAACCTTGCCAACAATGCTCTCCCATTGCGGCATCTACAAAGGCCCTCGTTTGTCCCATTAAACCATTGTAGAAGAAGCATAAGCGTTGATCCTCCTGGGAACCCATGTTGTGGACATCTACGTAACAAATCCGGAACTGTCCCAAGCCTCATACAAAGGCTCGAGTCGAATTGTCGGAATTGAGTAATCTCGCTTTTGAGCCGCAAAGTTTTGCTCGGTGGAAAGAATTTAAACAAGAACTTTTGGCTCGGTTCGTCCCATGTGCTTACACCGCCTTGCGTCAAAGTACCCAACCAATTTCTCGCCTTATCCCTTAAAGAGAATGGGAATAGGCATGATCTTTATGGCGTCATCCGAGACTCCGTTCATTTTGATCGTATTGCATATTTGGATAAAATGCGCAAGGTGAGAGTTAGGATCTTGATTTGCAAACCCCCAAACTGATTCTGTTGCACCATATTGATTAGTGCCGGTTTGAGTTCGAAGTTGTTGGCATTGATAGGAATATGGGCAATACCACCGTAATTACGATTCGTTTGTGGTCGAAAGTAATCACGAATGGCTTCTTTGTTGAACCGGATCGGTAACTCGTTTCCACCATTGTTTGGCGGTATTGGTAACTCATTCAAATCCCCCATTATCGGATTGTGTTGTCTTTCGGCTCGTCTAGTGGTAAAGATCGATTCTCCTCGCGAAAGCTTGAACTTCCGGTATGAGCGGTATTAAGTCCCCCCACCTAGAGCGCGTGTTCATGCACTACCTGGACAAACTAGAAGAAACAAGTCAAATAATTGTTAGTCCAAGTGGCTACAATAATCTAGAGGGGGGTGAATAGATTATGCCGATTTTTCGCAAATCACCCTCTTTTTCGAAACAACGAGTAGACAACAAAAATGTAAATGCGGAAAATAAACAACACTCGTTGATTTAAAGAGGTTCAACCCACCTAGGGCCTAATCCTCTACCACCCCAAAGATATCTCAGGGATGGATTTTAAAAGGAAAAAAAGATTTTATTAATTTACCAAAAATTAATACAACACCTTGAGGATTACCACAACCCTCTTTCACCACCTTGAGGATTACCACAATCATCTTACAAAGACCTCCGAAGATTACCACAACCTTCAAACACCTATCACCTAGATCACCCAAGTGTATTCTTACCACAAGAATACTCACAAGGATGTCTTGTGTTGAATGATGACCAAAATCAAGATTACAACTCAATAATGATTGATACAATATGAGTACAAGTGTAATCAAGAATTGAAAGCCTAGACCTCAAATAAGTGCAAGTGAAAGTGCTTTAGGCTAATACAACAAGATATATGAAAGTGTTTGCCCAATTGCTCTTTGCATGTATATTGTGTGTTGTATCTTGTTGCTTGAATGAAGCCTCTATTTATAGGAGAGGACTTGGCTTTCATTTCCAGGACATAGGCTCCTCCTTGGGGAGTGATTTTTTGCAAAAGAAACCATTTAAAATGATTAATATAGTTGTTAGAAATCAATCCCACAAAATAGGAAAAGTTGTCCGAAAACACAACGGATAGTTTTTTCGATAAACGTGGGGTTCGACCGGTCGTGCAGAGATAAGATTGAAATTGAATTCTGCGAATTTTTACAGGGGGACCGGTCGAAGGGAGTGCGACCGGTCGCCGCCTTAGTCGGTTGCCGTTGCCCTTGACGATTTTATTTAAAGCAGAGAAGTCTGGAACAAAAATCCAACTTGCGGTGCAAGTCGCCGGCCGGTCGACCGGTCGGTCGCCCGCCCCTGTTTTTCTTACGTCCCATTTTCTGTTTCTCGGCTCAACTCAGTGCGGGTTGCCCTATAGGGCGATCGGTCGAGCCTGAGACAAATGTGTTGTCCAATGTTTTATTGAGAATAAACTTCAAGAAATACTCCGAAAAATAGTAAAAACATTTTAAGATGATCGGAGGTATTTAGACAACATTTAGGGACATAGTTTTGGTTTAAAAACTTATTTGAACAAAATCGAACATAATCATCAAAATCATGATAAAAACATTTATCTAACAAACTCCCCCTTTTTGATGATTACAAACCAAAACAATTTTCTAAGGACGATTTGAAAGCCAAATAAAATTTTAGGTTTTACGAGTAAACTATCCGTTAGAAGTATTTCATACAAAGCTCCCCCTATTTATGAGCATATCAACAAACGATTATTATAAGTAAGAAGCACAAGCTATAACAAGCTTATATAGAATGCATCATGAGCTAAGGAGCTCCCCCTGTCACAACACTTATAAACAATTTCATCCGAGTCCAAAATTCAAGCCATGGACTAGGTATTAGAATCCACAATACTTATTGCGAGCTTTTATTAGCTTTTCTTGAGCTAATGAGCTAATATCTTGTTTCTCCCCCTTTGGAATCATCAAAAAGAACGTTAGAATGGTGAAAATACCATACAATAATATCAAAGTGCGCCAAAGGGACGGTTTATTAACCGTTGAGCAATTAAAACATAATAATCCAAATGAAAATGGGAGAAATGTAATATGAAGAGTTCATATGCTTGTTTTGTTTGTCAAAACATGATCTTAATAAGTATAGAAAACTTTTGAAAGCAAGAGAATCATGTATAAGTGAAATTTTCATTGCGACATATCATCGAACACCTTGCGTGCGTTAAAAATAGAAGAGGTTGTATATAACCTTTGTAAATGGTTCAAGCCAAAAAATTTCAACATCAATTCAAGCCAATCATCATACATAACAACACAACAACCAAGCTCATCATGATCATACGAAAATTATATCAAAAAATTTTCAAGAAACTTGAAAACTCAAGGGTTCCACCCAATTGAGTAAAAGAAGCGAAATTCTTACCATTTGAGCGGAAAGAGTGAGCCATAATGATGATGATCATGCTATATAATGTCCATGTTGTGTAAAATATGCATGAAATCCATTTTAGAATGAAATTAGAGTGAATTTGGCAAAGGCGACGAAAAATGGCCAAAAATTTGTTAAAATGAAGAATCCTGAAGACAGAACGTTTAAAAGCCAAAATATAGCTTAGGGCGACCGGTCGAGGTTGAGGGCGACCGGTTGCCCTCAACTCCTTCAGCCCACCGTTTTGTCAGTTTTTTCCAAAATCCAAATTTTCAACCAAAAATCCGATTTTTCGCCCCTAAGTTTTAAAAACGTGCAAAATGCAAACGTAAGCTTCATTCAATATGCATTATGCCTAACCAAGCTCGTATTGAAGAAAAAGTCTCGGAAGATAGCGGTTTTGTGAAAATATCCGCTAATTGATCTTGAGATGGTACAATGGATATCTCAATTTTACGTTTTGAAACACAATCCCTTAGAAAATGATGTCGGATCTCAATATGTTTAGTACGGTTATGATGAACCGAGTTTTGAGCAATATTTATAGCGGATATATTATCACAAAAGATAGGTACATTTTCAAAAGAGCATTTGTAATCCGCTAAGGTTTGTTTTATCCAAAGAAGTTGAGTACAACAAAATGCGGCGGAAATATATTCGGCTTCGGCCGTTGAAAGAGAAACACAGTTTTGCTTATTTGAAAACCAAGAAACTAGGCAATCGCCTAAAAAGTGACATGATCCGGAAGTGCTTTTCCGATCATCAATATTTCCCGCATAGTCCGAATCACTATAACCTTTAAGAGAAAAATTTTCATTCTTTGGATAAAATAAACCATATTGAATGGTGTCTTTCAAATATCGAAAAATCCTTTTAACGGCACTCATGTGAGATTCTTTGGGATTGCTTTGAAAACGAGCACATAGGCATACGACATGAAGAATGTCCGATCTACTAGCGGTTAAATAAAGTAAACGACGACCAATCATACTCGATACTTTGATTCATCCACGGACTTGCCTTTTTCATCTTTGTCAATTTTGACATTTGTTGCCATAGGAATAGGGACGGTTCTTCCTTCTTCAATGCCGAACTTTTTCAAAAGTTCTTTTGTATACTTTGATTGCGAAATATAAATACCTTCTAGACATTGCTTAATTTGAAGTCCAAGAAAGAAGTTAAGCTCCCCCATCATACTCATCTCGAATTCTCCTTGCATTAACTTAGAAAATTTCTTGCACAAAGAATCATTAGTAGCACCAAAGATAATATCATCAACATATATTTGCACAAGTAAACAATCTTGCCCTTTTTCAAAAACAAATAGAGTTGTATCAACTTTACCTCTTATAAAACCATTTTGTAAAAGAAAAGAACTAAGTCTATCATATCATGCACGGGGTGCTTGTTTTAAACCATACAATGCCTTTTTAAGTTTATAAACATCATTAGGCCTAGAAAAATTTTCAATCCCCGGAGGTTGTTTTACATAGACTTCTTCTTGAATAATACCATTTAAGAAGGCGGATTTAACATCCATTTGGTAAAGTTTCAAATTTTTAAAACAAGAATAGGCAAGCAAAATACGAATAGCTTCTAAACATGCTACGGGTGCAAAAGTTTCATCATAGTCAATACCTTCTTCTTGATAATACCCTTGAGCTACTAACTTTGCCTTATTTCGAACAATGTTGCCTTGATCATCTAGTTTGTTCAGGAAAACCCATTTTGTGCCAATAATGGTTTGAGAAGGAGGACAAGGTACCAATTCCCATACGTCATTTCTTTCAAATTGATTCAACTCTTCTTGCATCTCTAGAAACCAATCCTAATTCTCAATAGCTTCTTTAGCATTTTTAGGCTCTTTTTGAGAAATAAGAGCTTTCTCGACAGATTTTCTCCGAGTCATCACTTTGTCAAGGGGATCACCAATAATAAGTTCTTTTGGGTGATCTCCCTTAAATTTCAATGCAACGGGAAGATCCGAGATATCACCTCTATCTTCTTGAGGACCATTTGAAGTGGATGGTTGATCATTTGATGTAGACGGTTGATCATCAATTTGAACAATTTGTTCAATAACATCCTCCTCATCAGTTTCATCATTAGGAATTCTTTCAACTCCCGAAGCTTCATTGAATTTAACATGGATGGATTCCTCAACAACTTCACTAGTCTTATTGTAAACCCGATATGCTTTGCTTTTTGTTGAATATCCCATAAATATTCCTTCATCGGCCTTAGGATCAAGTTTGTCCAATTGATCCTTGGTATTCAAAATAAAGCATTTACAACCAAATATCTTGAAATAACTAATATTTGGAGTTCTACCTTTCCAAAGCTCATATGGAGTTTTATTCATTTTAGGACGAATATAAACTCGATTAATGACATAGCAAGCGGTACTTACGGCTTCGGCCCAAAAATATTTTGGAAGTGAAAATTCATTGAGCATGGACCGACTCATTTCTTGTAATGTCCGATTTTTCCGTTCGGCTACTCCATTTTGTTGAGGTGTCTTTGGAGCGAGAAATTATGAGCATATCCTTTGGTTTCACAAAATACTCTAAATTCACCGTCAAATTCTCCACCTCGATCGCTTCGAATAGACTTGATAGTATCTTCTTTTTCATTCTCAATAAGTCTACACAACTTAACAAACTCATTAACGGCATCATTTTTATTGGTAAGAAAAAGAGCCCAAGTATACCTCGAAAAATCATCGACTATAACAAAAGTGTAATGTTTTCCACTTAGACTAGCCGTACCAATATCCCCGTACAAATCAAGGTGAAGCATTTGTAGGGGTTTGGTTGTGGAAATTTCATTTTTGGGCTTAAAACTACTTTTAACTAATTTGTTCTTTTGACAAGTGTCACATAAGCCAAGATTTTCAAAACTTAATTTGGGTAGTCCTTTCACATGTTGGTTTTTGTAAATATTTTTCAAATTCTTGTATCCAACATGTCCAAGTCGCCTATGCCATAAACTAGTTAAATCATTATTGGCGACTAAACAAGAAACATTTTGACTAACCAAATCACTTGTACAAATTTTGTAAAGATTGCCTTTTCTATTTGCTTCACAAATAATTTCACCATTTTTAAGAATAAGGCATTTTTCTTTATTAAAGGAAACATCATGTTTTGAATCACAAAGTTGGCTAACACTTATCAAATTAAACTTAAGCCCTTCAACTAATAGAACATTACAAAAGAGAAAGAAGAGTTACCAATTTCTCCATTTCCAAGAATCTTTCCTTTGACATTGCGAACATGACCATACCCTCTTCTTGGAGTTTGATGTTGGTAAAAAGTTCTCTCCTCCCGGTCATATGGCGTGAACATCCATTTGTCCACGAGCCATTTTGAATCTTCCATTGTGGTTATAGCCCCTATTACCTACAAAAGAATTTCTTTTAGGTACCCTATAATTTTGGGGTCCATGGGGTTAGTCTTGAGACCTTTGGGTCTCCAAACATGTCTTGAGCTATTTCTCAATTTGCAATTATTAGCATAATGTCCAACTTTGCCACAATAAAAACAAGTAGGAGTATTATAATTATTAGCACGTACAAAAGTCGGACTTTGGTTATTTTTCTTAAAAACACTTTGAAATGGCTTATAACCAAGTTCCGATTTGGAATGCTCACCTCTTTGTGCATCTAAAATTTTTGTAACTTTATCGTACTTATGTTGAAACGATGCATATCATTTTCAAACCTTCAATATCTTTTACGAGCAATTCCTTTTCGGTTTCAAGAGAATGAATTCTAGTAAGAGTAAGAGCATGAGCTTTGTCTAGAGATTCATAAGATGTAAATAATTTTTCTTTTTCAACTCTTTAATCTCCTTATGCTCCTTTTTCAAGTTTTTGTATTTAATGATTAAATTTTGAAACTCAATTTGCAATTCATCAAAATCACATTGCAAGTCATCAACTATAGAGGAAGTAGAAGAGTTTGAGTGTACCTCGTTGTTTTCATCGTCTATAGCCATGAGACCGTGTTCGGTTTATCCTTCCTCATCGGTTGTTTGAGTAGTTCATCCCATGTTTTGACTTCCGCATTTAGAGCCTTCTATTTTGTGAAAGGCTTCCTTTTCTTTTGCTCCTCTTCATCGAGCCGGGGAAATCGGCAATGAAGTGCCGGGTTTTCGCATTTAAAGCAAGCATTATCTCTTGGTTTTCTTGCTTTATTTTTATTTACAAATTTTGCAAATTTTTCGAACAAGTGCGGTCGTCTCCTCATCATCATCATCATTATCATAGTATGCATTATTAGAAGAAGAAGAAGCAAGACCTTTAGAAATAATTTGCATACCCGATTGATTTGTGGATGGTTTGGAATTTTTCCTCTCCTTGAGATAGACTTCATAGATGAGTAGATTTCAATAAGTTCATCAAACTTGAGTGTCTCAAGATTTTGTGCCTCCGTGATTGCCGTTACTTTTTCGGACCATGACCGGGAAGTGCATTCAATACCTTGGTCACCTTGTCTTCTTCGGAGATGACCTTGCCGAGGGCCACAAAAGGATTGACAATATTGTCAAGCCTTTCCACCATCTTGGAGATGCTTTCGCCATCATACATGTTAAAGTTTTGAAGTCTTTAACAAGCATGGTCTTTCTTGCTTGCTTGACTTTTTAGTCCCTTCATAGATTGTCTCCAATTTTTCCCACACCTCATGTGCCGACCTTATGCCTCTTATGCAATTGTACTCGGTGGCGGTAAGAGAACAATGCAAAATATTTAAGGCCTTATCGTTTAGGGAGAAAGCCTTTTTGTCGTTTTCATCAAACTCCTTGAAAGGTTTAGGAGCCAAGGTGACATCCTCCGATTTCTTTGTTGGTTGATCAACTCCTTCAATGACCACATTCCAAATGTCGAACCCACACCCTTGTAGGAAGCACTCCATACGGTCTTTCCAAAATGCGTAGTTGTTGGCGTCGAATAGTGGAGGCGCCGGTGGTGAGATGAGCATCATTTGTAGCCATGGATCTTTCCTCTTTACTCGGAACGAGCAAGCCAAAGAGTTTGGCTTTGATACCACTTATTAGTCCAAGTGGCTACAATAATCTAGAGGGGGTGAATAAATTATGCCGATTTTTCGCAAATCACCCTCTTTTTCGAAACAACGAGTAGACAACAAAAATGTAAATGCGGAAAATAAACAACACTCGTTGATTTAAAGAGGTTCAACCCACCTAGGGCCTAATCCTCTACCACCCCAGTATCTCCGGGATGGATTTTAAAAAGAAAAAAAGATTTTATTAATTTACCAAAAATTAATACAACACCTTGAGGATTACCACAACCCTCTTTCACCACCTTGAGGATTACCACAATCCTCTTACAACACCTTTGAAGATTACCACAACCTTCAAACACCTATCACCTAGATCACCCAAGTGTATTCTTACCACAAGAATACTCACAAGGATGTCTTGTGTTGAATGATGACCAAAATCAAGATTACAACTCAATAATGATTGATACAATATGAGTACAAGTGTAATCAAGAATTGAAAGCCTAGACCTCAAATAAGTGCAAGTGAAAGTGCTTAGGCTAATACAACAAGATATATGAAAGTGTTTGCTCAATTGCTCTTTGCATGTATATTGTGTGTTGTATCTTGTTGCTTGAATGAAGCCTCTATTTATAGGAGAGGACTTGGCTTTCATTTCCAGACATAGGCTCCTCCTTGGGGAGTGATTTTTGCAAAAGAAACCATTTAAAATGATCAATATAGTGGTAGAAATCAAACCCACAAAATAGGGAAAAGTTATCAAAAACGCATAGCGGATAGTTTTTTTGATAAACATGGGGTTCGGCCGTCGTTGAGAGATAAGATTGAAATTGAATTCTGCGAATTTTTACGGGGGACGGTCGAAGGGGGTGTGACCGTCGCCTTTAGTCATGGACGGTTGCCGAGCGATTTTCTAAAGCAGAGAATCCGGAACAAAAATCCAACTTGCGCAGTGCTGTCGCGCCGACCGGCCGACCGCACTGTCGCCCTCTCCCGGTCGGCCGGCCCCTACTGTTTTTCTTACGTCCCATTTTTGTTTCTCACTCAACTCAGTGCGGGTTGCCTATAGGAGGGCGGCCGGTCGAGCTCCTGAGACAAATGTGTTGTCCAATGTTTTATTGAGAATAAACTTCAAGAAATATTCGAAAAATAGTAAAAACATTTTAAGATGATCGGAGGTATTTAGACAACATTTAGGGACATAGTTTTGGTTTAAAAACTTATTTGAACAAAATCGAACATAATCATCAAAATCATGATAAAAACATTTATCTAACAATAATGTGGAGTTCAAGTCACACTAAAACAAAATAAATAATAAAAAAATGTCTAAATTAAGAATAATTCTATCTACCGCAATATTAGAACCATAAATTGTATTAGTCCCCGGCAACGGCGCCAAAAACTTGTTCGCCTATTTTTTTTAGCTTCACCGCAAGTGTACGGTGTTCGTTATCGAATAGAATAGCAAGGTCGTATCCACGGAAACTAATAAATCAATAGGCTAAGTATTGAGTCAAGATAATTTTACTTTTATTTAGACGATCAATATTTGATGGTTGTTGTTTTGAGATTAAGACAATTTAAATCACTAAAACACAAGAATAAAATAACACAAATGAAAGAAGTATCAAGATGATGTAATGGATTTCCGAGTTAAGGTTTCGATTAATAATCCTCTTGTTGTCCGGTTTAATCAAGCCACGTTATTATCAGTATTCCTATAAGACGGTCACAAAGCTATTTCATCATCCCTCTCAAGATGCATATAAAATGTAGATTGAAATATATATGCTAGCATCTCTACTCAACATAAGATATACAACTCCCAAATGCACAAAAGATCAAATGTCCTCACAAACATTCACAAACCTCTCGATTCATGCAAATATTCGTGTCAAGTACTCAAGATCTAATATTGAAACTCATCTCTCGAATTATGAATCAATATATCAAACATGTTAAATCATTGGCCAAGTGATAAAACAAGAATAAGTTCAAAGTACTCAAATAGGCTTCAAGATAATAACTTCAACCAAGATTAAAACATCCAACAAGAGTTCATTAATCTACATCCAAAACCCGGAAATCACAAGAGTTTAGCTACACATGATTAAACAACTTACACACAAAGTGTTCAAAGTCATTACAAATGAAACTAAAAGATAGAAACTAAAAGAGAAGCAAGAAAACTTAGGAACGTCGACAATCTCTCGATATATTTCCGTTCTTCAAGCTCCGATGCAACCCGATTGTCTCCTTGATGTCTCCTTCCAAGAGTTGACTCTTGCCTTGTGTTGTAGATCCCAAAAATGCCAGAATGTCCCCTTGTGCGCCCCAAAAAAGCCTTTTTATATTCCCCATCATGTTTAGGGCTTAATCTTGCAGATTATGGGATTCAGACAGACGCACGGGTGGTGCGCCCACGCACGGGTTACCCATGCGCCACCCTGCTGGAATACCCCAACTCTCTGTAGGGCGCACGGGTGGTGCGTCGAGCACGGCCTACCCCGCGCGCCACTCCGGTGAATTGTCGACTCTGCAGTAGGGCGCACGGGTGGTGCGCCCATGCATGGGCTACTCGTGCGCCATGCTGCAGCTTCAATCAACCTTATACAGGGGTGCACGGGTGGTGTCTTGAGGCACGCCCAACCCGTGTGCCCCTTGTCTCTTCCGTGAACGCTCAACTTTCGCTCTTTTAGGCTTCAAGTTTCGTATATCCACTCAATTCTCTGTGTTTCCACTTTGCTTTCCTCGTATTCTCATTCAATTAGCTTCAAATATCATGAAATTCCTACAAAATAAGCAAAGTATAATATATTTTCCACAAGGAGTGAATATGTAACGTTTAACGCGAGTATATGCATGTTTGCTTATCATTATAGCTCGAAATACGCCTCAAAATACATGCAAAATTCACACCTATCAGCCTTCAAAAATTATAAAAATGAGGTTGAAAATCAACTTGGGAGTCGGATTAAAATAATTCGGAGTGATAGAGGTGGAGAATATGTTGCACCTTTTGAAGAATTATGTAACCAGTGGGGAATAATTCAATAAACTACTGCACCATATTCACCACAATCTAATGGCATTCTTTGAACGTAAAAATCAAACTTTAAAAGAAATGATGAATGTCATGTTGATTAGTTTGAACTACCTCGAAACATGTGGGGGAAGTTGTTTTAACAAAGAAACCACATTTTAAATAAAATCCCACTTAAAAGGAAAAATAAGACATCTTATGAATTGTGGAAAAATCATAAGTCATCTTATAAATACCTTAAAGTGTGGGGGTGTTTAGCTAAGGTAGCAATACACGAACCTAAACAAGTCAAAATTGACCCAAAGACGGTTGATTGTATTTTTATAGGATATGCATACAACGATGAGTGCATATCGGTTCTTGGTACACAAGTCGAGAAAATCCGAAATTTCGAAGGTACCATAATGGAATCAAGAAATACAATATTTCTTGAAAATGTATATCCTTGTAAAGAAAGGGTTGCAATAAGTTCTAACAAAAGAACTTGTGAGAAAGTAAGTAGTTCTTGAAGAGAATGAAGAACCAAGACGAAGTAAAAGGACTAAAAGCGCTACATCATTTGGTCTCGATTTTGTCACTTACTTATTAGGCGGTGAGCCAATACGATTAAAGAGCCCCCTGTCTCAGTCCGGATGCTCCGCTGCGGAAAGAAGCCATCAATAGTGAAATAGAATCCATTTTACAAAATCATACCTGGGAGTTGGTTGATCTCCCTGCAGGTAGTAAACCTTTAGGGCTAAGGGTGTAAATGGATATTAAAAAAGAAATATAAGGCTGATGGAACTATTGATAAATATAAAGTCAGGTTAGTGGCTAAAGGCTTCAAACAAAAAGAATGAAGTGATTTATTTGATAAATATTCACCTGTAACAAGAATTGCATCCATTCGAGTGCTTATTGCGATTGCTGCTTTGCACAATCTCGAGATTCACCAAATGGATGTAAAAACTGCGTTTTTAAATGGTGAATTGGAAGAAGAAATATATATGGAACAGCATGAAGGATTTGTAGAACCTGGTCAAGAGAAAAAGGTGTGCAAATTGATAAGATCGTTGTATGGACTTAAACAAGCCCCGAAATAATGGCATCTTAATTTGACACAACGATGTTGTCAAATGACTTTAAAATCAACGAATGTGACAAATGTGTTTATGTTAAAGGCACATCAACTGCATTTGTCATAGTTTGTCTATCGTGAGAGCGATATGTTAATAATGGGTAGTAGTCATGATATAATCATGGAAACTAAGAAAATATTAAAAAGAAATTTTGGCATGAAAGACATGGGAATTGCTGATATGATTCTCGGAATCAAAATTGGCAAAACATCTGAAAGAATTAGCTTGACACAATCCCACTATGTGAAGAAAGTGCTCAAGAATTTCAATGCTTTTGATGGTCCACCATGCAAAACGCCCATTGATTTGAGCATAAATCTGGTAGTAAATAAAGCTGAACCAGTGGCTCAGTTGGAATACTCGAAGGTGATAGGAAGTTTGATGCACATTACATATTGTACACGTCCAGATCTTGCCTATCCTATAAACAAGTTGAGTAGGTATACAAGCAATCCAAGCTAGGAGCATTGGAAAGCACTAACTAGGGTACTAAGATATCTAAAATACACCCTGAGTTATGGAATACACTACTCGAAATACCCTCCAGTACTTGAAGGGTATAGTGATGGTAGCTAGATTTCAGATTCAAAAAGACTCCTACTCCACTAGTGGATATATATTTACTATTGGAGGAAGAGCAGTATCATGGAAATCCACTAAGCAAACTTGTATAGCTAGATCCACCATGGAATCTGAGTTTATAGTTTTTGATAAAGCCGGCGAAGAAGCTGAATGGCTGGAAAAAGCCAGTGTCTCATGTGATGATTCACTGTGATAGTCAAGCTACTATAGGGAGAGCACAAAGTAATATGTATAACGATAAGTCTAGACACATCCGTCATAGACATAATACCGTAAGATAATTGATCTCTAATGGTGTTATATCAATTGACTATGTAAAGTCAAAGGATAACATAACGAATTCGCTCACGAAAGGGCTTAACAGAGATCAATTGAGTAAATTGCTAGAGGGCATGGGATTAAAATCCACAATTTAAAGAACGATTAAAGTGGTAACCCAATCTTGGTGACTGGAGATCCCAAGAACTTGGTTCAATGGGAAAACTAAACTTTAAAAGTTGGTTAAGCACTTGTAAATCGATCTACCCATACCAGAAGGCAAAACAAGTGCAATAAACTTGTTAGTTGTGGTAAGGTTAAGTCATAAGGACTTTTAATGATAAATTGACTCGGTCAAGAGAGATCACTTATATATGTGAGAAGTGAGGGCCGCTTCAATGTAACACTTATGAATCCAAAGATGTTGTCCATGGCCAAAAAGGACACAACTGAAGAATAGAATGTGACAGAAGTCATATTGTGTAAATGTCATTGACTAGGTATACACGAAGAAGAAATAGTTCAAGGCATTCGTCCACTAGGCGCCGGTATATCGATGATATTTACAAAGGAAGGTTCAAAGTCGCAAAACTACGTCACGATACAATATGATTTCAATTAAACCGAGTACAAGAGTCTGCATTTTCATGTGCATTTGATTTCCACTCATGTGGGGGATTGTTGGAAATTGGTTTGAGAAGTAATGGCTTAATAACTAACTTTGACCAATTTTTTAGTGACTAATTATTTAATTTCGGAGGAATTAAATATTAAAATAAAATTCTACGTTTCGAGTAGATGAGTGTGGTATATTTAACTTCTCAAAACCATTTAGTGGTGAGTGAGAAATAAAATCCACAAGATAGTCACTTTGAAATGGGATAATGGATGATGGGAAGGTGAAAAGACACCATCCCACATGGGAATAAAATATTAATTTTATTCAATATATAAGTAAGTTGGTGAATAAGAGTGTGCAAGATGAAATAACTATACACATGTGAGGTGTGGTGGGCAAGGCCACATGCGCGCGTCTTGGCCCCGCCCGCCCGGCCGTGGCCTGGTCCGGGGTCCGTGTCGTGTCCCGACCGGGATGGGCCTAGTTTTACTGAGAGAAAAACATTTGTTTTTTACTTTCTAAAGAATAAAAAACAAGCGATTTGCAAGTTAAAAGTCAAACTGCGACTTTTAAAGTGAATCAAGACAACTCTCCCACTACTTGGAGGTTCTGACAGATAGTGGAGTGGCCACTACTTGGAGGTTACTGACAGAGTGGAGTGCCCACTACCCGGAAGTTCTGACCATTATCTCGAGTTCTTGCCTGCAAAGAAAGAGTCCGAGGCCTGGATGGAAGTCCTATAAATAGGAGCATTTTTGTTGTTAAAGCAAACATACTTTTTCATACACAATTCTTTCTTGTACTTGCATAGTCTACTCGGTTTTGCACCTTTCGATTCGAAAGGTGTCTTGTAATTTTGATCTTGCTATTGCAAGGACGAAGTTGTTGTATCTTTGGGGATAACATGTCATTCGTCATAACTTATACGGGGCGTGTTTATCTTGTGGATAGAGTGTTAACTCGCGCCGACACCTTTTCTCATTATTTCTACTCTTTGTAATAGATAGGTTCTTGTTGTAATTCGGTTTACGTAAATAAACACCGAAATTTCATGATGGGTTCTATACCATTAGATTAATACATACACACACATTCATATGGGTGTGTGTTAATCTAATGGTATAGAACTTACTTGGGTAGCTATCCAAGTGGGTAGCATCTTACCCCAATTGTCAGGGGCATAGTCAGGCCGCATGATTACCCCTAGCCCAATTTTTTTCCACATAGCTCAACTATTTTTAATCCTTAAAAATATATATATATATAACTTTTTTTATTTTTTTCATAGAAAAAATGGAACAAAAAAAATTTGGGGTACGCGGGGGGAGGGGAGGCCCCCCTTGTCTACGCCCCTGCCAATTGTAGACTCCTGAATTGTAAGCGTGATTGACCTAGATTTAGGGTGACAATCTCTGACATGATACGGTAACCCGGCACGAACTGGCCTGGAATTACTAAGAGAAACACGAACACAAAAAGCCTAAACCCGAATACGACTTACACGAATCTGACACGAAGTTATCAATTTGTCTAAAAACATAATATCTTGAATTTTATTTAATTTTTGATGTATTTTGAACATAACCTGAAATTTATTCAAAGCTAAACACAAACACGACTCGATAGCCCGAATTGTGACCCCTATCTAGGTTCGATCATAAGCGTTCGTAAATTTCAATTAATTTGAACCATCTATTTCATCAACGGTCACAGGCGCCACGTTTTTGGTTGAAAATGAAACCAAACGAGTTTCTAAAAAATCAATATGTTCATGAAATATTTAGAGAGACATATAATTTTTATATATCAATATATAATATATAGATATATGTAATACATAACATAAAATTTTGAGGGGGTTGGGGTCTTGGTCCGTCCCTGTCTATATATCACTCTCTAGCTCAACATTCAGGTCATGATCTTTTGAGATTTTTGTGTTCATTAGAAGATGATGGTATAGTAACATAATCTTGCAAAAGAAATATTTTTCAAAACTACAAATATTTGTTCAAATGTCCTTTTCTATGCAACAAACTTCGTGAATGCATTCTACATTTCTACCTTATAGTCTGGCCTAGGGATGTCAACGGGGCAGGGCGGGGAGCGATCCCCATCCCCGTCCCCGCGGCCGCGGGGAATCCCCGTCCCCGTCCCCGCGAAACAATTGGGGAAAATTTTCCCCCCATCCCTGTCCCCACGGGGATCCGCCCTGCATGGGATTCCCGCTCCCGCTTTAATATTTTTTTTGTTGCTAAAATTCAATTTTTTTTATAAAAATAATTATTTTTATATTAATAAATTATATAAAAAACTAATAAATCACTCATTAATAAAATAAATTAAATATTTTGTTATTTTTCATATTTAATGTGGATATATTTATACTATATTATAAATATTATATTATATATTTAATAAGCGATTCCCCGCGGGGCGGAGAGTATGATCCCCGTCCCCGCCAACGGGGAGAAAATTTTCCCCGCCCCCGTCCCTATGGGGAAAAATTTGGGAATCCGCCCGTCGGGCGGATCCCATGAAACAGGGAATCCCCGCCCCACCGCCATCTCTACCGGGCCGCCCATCAACATTTTGCATGGAAGATATATAGAATTAATGATAATTGATACCGTTAAAGATTTTTCTTGTACAAGAAAAAATTGATTTAACCATGTAGCCTTAAAGTATTCCGTCTTTTTTCAAATGGGATTTTTTTAAAAGGCATGTATATTATAACCTAAGCTACTTAATATATTGGGGTAATTACATAAACTACCAATGAGATTTGGGTTAATTACAAAAACACTCAAAGATGTTTGAAAATTAAAAAAAAATCTTGAGATTTGGTCATGTGTTAAATATAAAAGGATATTTGAAATATTTTTGCTTATGAAAGGGGTAAGTGTAATACTGATCTGAGATCAAACCTCATGGGATTTTTGTAATTTTAAAAAACCTGTGGTTTTAAGTAATTATCACTAACAAAAGATTGATTTTGTTATTTCTTTGAAAATGTCAAATATAATATTTTTATGGGATATTGTGGGAGCATAATATATAACCATTTCAAGATCTTAGGGATGGCAATAGGTAGGATTCGAGTAGGATTCTATATCCTCCATCCTCATACCCATTTATTATATTCATACCCATACCCATACCCATACCCATACCCATCGGGTATTCGGTTTTCATACCCATCCCCATACCCATCGGAGGATCGGGTATTCATACCCTACCCATACCCTCTTACCGCTTACAATTGTATTTTTTTCAAATTTAAGTTATTTCTTTTTAAAGAGAAATTTGAGTTATTTAAATAAAAATGTAGATATTTACTAAATTCTTAAGGAAACAATAAGGCAAAAAGAATATAGATAAGAATTAGCGAACTATATATTATAAAAATATAGCAAAATATTAAAAAGGATTAAACAAAAGTGTTAGTGGGTTAGTAGATTTTGGTTGAGACTTGGGGAAAATTCATTTTCTTTAAATATAAATAATTAGAGTTGTATAAATAAATAAATATATGTAAAATATTATAAATAAATATATATGTAGATATATTATATATATATAATATTATTATTTAATCGGGTATCGGGTAGGGTATGGGTAGGATGTACCTAGACCCACCTCCATACCCATACCCAAAAATACACATACCCACGTACACATTTATTTAATCGGGTACAAAACTGCCCTCCATACCCTCCTCCGTTAGGGTCGGGTATCGGATCCTCCGTCGGGTTCGGAGGAAATTGCCATCCCTATTCAGTACGTGAAAGTTTATATATTCCCTAAATTAGGTGCGTTTCCTTCTATTGCAAATGCAACTAATTTCCTACCACTTTGCTCCATCACCAAAAACAAGTGTGACTTTTTAAGCATTTCTACATTAATCAAGAAAATGTTTTAATAGAGAAAGAAGGAAAAGAGTAAACCAGCAAGAAATGGCCAAGGTGCCTAACAAATTTTCCATTTTGTAGGTCTTTTCAATTTCATATATCATTATTATCTCACGTTAGATTTTGTATTGCAAATTTGACTTGGAATTAATAATAAATATATATCACATACGTGTATAAAATATTCCTTATATATAGAGAGAGAGATGGGTGACGACATTTACATCTCATTTTCCTCTAAATACATCTACTATACCTCTTGAATTTATGGTATTTAAAAGACTATAATGTCTACTACCTAAAGAATGTATCATATGATCGTGTCACATGGTCGTACCACACGATTGTGCCACATGCATGGTCGCATGATCGTGTCACACGATCATGCCATGTGGTCATATACCACACGATTGTGCTACATGATCGTGTCACACAATTGTGCCATAAAGTCATGTGTCACACGATCGTGCCACATAAAGTTGGAGGGATCGATAGATTCGTGTTTGGTTCGAGAATGGATTATGGAAATTTGAAAATACTAAGGGTAAATTGGAAAATATTGGAAGGCTTAAAAAGAAGGTGGATGTGTTTAGAGGAACAGGGGGGTGTGAATATCGTCTCCTAGACCCTCATGAGTTGGCTTAGTCGCCTAAGGTAATTACATTTACAATCTCGGATCACGAGTTCAAATCGACTATAATGGAGTGTGGGGTTGGGGTTGCCCCTCGCGCGGAGGATTAAGACCATCCTTGTGAAGGAAACTAAGATCCAACATAGTTAAAATTAGTTAGATACACATTGTGCATATATACTATATTAATACAATAACCAACCGAAAATTATAATTGAAGGTAGGAAATTAAGATCGTTGATATTATTACTTCACTAGCCAATTTTGTAATGCCTCTAGTTAAAATCATCCTTTCAAATATTATAGTACAAATTAACAACCACTACCACCTAAAGATTGTCATTATAAAAGTAGTGTGATTATTTTCAACTGCTAATCATGATCAAAAGCCTTCTCAAACTCTCAATATAATAAATCATTAATCGCTTATATTAGCATATTAATCAATCAATTAGTAAAAATGTATGATCCCATCTTTGCAAAGAGTTTGAGTAGATCACACGAGCGAAAAAGGTTTAAATTTTGTGCACTCATTTTGTGCTTTGTTATTGCGTTGTGCATTTCCTCAACTTCCAGGCCTCATTTTCATGATCCCCTGTCAGTGAGTAAGTCTTATGTTAATTGGCCTCATTTTTATAAGAATATGATCTCTTTGTCAAATTTTGAATGTTGATTTCAAATTGTTTGACCCGTTTGTTGCAGTTGGAGATGGTGTCGTCAATTTGGAGTTGTCGATCGATGATGTTGAAGATGGCATGTTTATAATAACTGATGATGAGAGTGAAAACTCCGAGCCAAGAGGTAAATGCAACTTAATTATGACAATTAGGATTGAGATTTCATGTTCTGCGTTCCTATTTCATTTTATTTGATGAATATCATGTGTACAAGATGATGTCATAATTGTACATGTATCATTCAGTTGAATAGAAAGTAGAATAGGAATGTGAAACACGATCTCGACTCTCACAATCATCGGTGTTGCTCTCTTTTACACCCTCTCAAAATTATAAGCATAATATGTTCTGATTTAAATGTAGAATTTTTAGATGACCAGAGAGTATACAAACAAAAATGTTATATATTACTATGGGGATAATTATACTTTTGGTACCCAAAGTTTACTGCTATTTTGGTTTTGGTGCTTAATGTTCCAACTTAACCACTTCTAATACCCTAAGTTTCTGGGTGGGCCGTTATCTTTCCGTCCAAAATTTAAAATTGACCTATTATTGCAGGTAAGAAGTGTTTTTAGCTCTAATTAGCAGGTCAAATGTGATATTAAGCAACATATTTTTTTTATTAACCTAATAAATAATTAAATATGAATTATTGAACTATTTACTGATAAATATAAAATATAAAAGTAAACCACTTTTTACTTAAACAACAGGTCAACCTTTAGTTTTGGATAGAAAGATAACGGCCCGTAGTAAAAGTGATTAACGTCAGAAACTTAGGGTACTGAAAGTGATTAAGTTGGAACATTGAATACCAAAACAAAAAAGACAGTAAACTTCGGGTACCAAAAGTGTAATCATCCCTATTACTATGTGTTGTGCGCAAGTGATGTCACATAATTATTTTAAGGGATAATTACAAAAACTACCTTGAGGAGCCTAATTAAAAAAAAAATCACGTATCTTTTAAAATTACAAAAACCCCTTGAAATTTTTATTTACCTTACAAATACCACCTCTCAATGGTGCACTTTGTATGACATAAACAAAGGCCTAATTGTAATTTTGGTCCTGTAAGTATAAAGAAAGTCAATATTTAGTCATGTAAGTATCTTATGTATTAGCAATTTTGGTCCTGTAAATCCAAATGCGTGGCAAATTTGGTTCTGTGAGTGTCCTATATAGCAATTTAGATCTCGTAAATTTTTATTTTGTGCACTTTTGGTCCCATAAATTCTATATTTGTGCACTTTTGGTCCCATAAATTCTATATTTGTGCAATTTTGGTCCAAAATGGGTAAGTCATATTTCACCAATTTATGACCAAAATCGCACAAACGCGTGAAACTTATGGGACCGAAATTGCACAAAATCAATTTTTACCGAACCGAAATTCTACAGAAAAACACACTTAGAGAACCAAATATGACAATTTTTATGCATATGGGACCAAAATTGCCCCACACAAAAATTACAGTACTAATATTTACAGGACCAAAACAAATGTTGATCTACAAATTTCCATTACCTCTCAAGCCATCGTTCTTTTCTTTTCTTTTCTTTTCTTTTCTTTTTTTTTTTTACAATTGACATCTAAATCCTCTTTTTTCCCCATTAATTCCAGCTATTGAGAAGAAGAAATTGGAGCCACTATGCAAAACCTCAAATTACTGTGAGATTGAAGGGGACATAAGGATTCAACCCAACTCCTCCACAATATTTGTTCTTACAACCTCAAATTCAACCAATTCTTTGAACCTTGAGCCTTACCCTAGAAAAAACACTTTTCGTGTCAAAAAATGGACAATAAAACAACTACGACACAAAGACGAAAATGCCCCTAAATGCACTCAAAACCTCACCACCCATCCAGCAATCCTTTTCTCAATTGGTGGATTTTCAGGAAACTATTTCCACGATTTTGCTGACGTGTTATTTCCATTATATTCAACTTCATTCCATTTCCGGAAAGAAGCGCGTTTTTGATAAGCGATTACAAGCCCTGGTGGATAAACAAATTCAGACAAATCCTGGACTACCTAACCAAACACGATTTAGTAGACATCGACGGGGAGAAACTACACACACATTGTTATAACAAAATGGTTGTTGGACTTAAATTTTACAAAGAACTCATCTTCGATCCATCATTGTCGAAATCTGCAATGCGGGGCTTGAGGCGGGAACTACGGCGAGTGTACACCCGGAGAGAAATACGGCGATCAGAAACGGGCTATTAGGCGCGTCTCATGATCGTATCTAGAAATAGAACGCGGATTCTAACAAACGTGGACGATGTCTTGCGATTGGCGAGAACGTTGGGGTGCGAGGTGGTCTTAGCCGAGGCGAGGAGTGTCGACTAACGTGACGAGATTCGCTCGGACGGTAAATTCGTGCGACGTCTTTGATGGGAATACATGGCGCGGTAGGGATAGAGCTATTGCTCCTATTATGGGGCACGTGCCCCCATATGGTCTTTTTCAGTTTTTGTTATTTATTATTTATACAACATTATGCCTTACGTTAAAATTTATAAAATATTAATAATATTATAACACGGATAACATTATAATATTATAAATTAAAAAAGCATCAGATATTATTATTCAAGAAAGTGTTAATAGTGAGATGAAATTTTAAAAACTACATTTTAATTATGTTAAAGAAAAACAATGTACCCCATTAATTATTTTTTATGCACTTTATATTTTCATTTAGGGATAATTATAAGAACCCCTCTGAGGTTGGGGCTAATTATAAAAGAAAAACTAGAAGTTTTGAAAATTGCAAAAAAATGTCTTGAGGTTGATTATGTCTTATATTTCCCACTTCATATATAAAAATATTTTAAAAATCCGTTGATACTTATAAAAATATTACGATTGTCTCTTACATTTAAGTCAAGTAAACCTGAGGGGGCTTTTTGTCTTTTGAAACATCTCCTGGTTTTTTGTAATCAATTAGGACATCGTGTTTTTTTGTATTTAATCCTTTTATTTATTGTGTGTGTGCCCCCATTTTAAAAAATCCTGGATCCAACCCTGGATGCAGGACTAACGAACATGCTTTTCTTACCGGATAACGCGGTTTTGATTCAAGTGGTGCCGTTTGGGGGAATCGATAAATTTGCTAGACTTGATTTTGGGAACCCTAGTGCTGGTATGAATATAAGGTACTTGGAGTACAAGATAATGGTGAATGAAAGCTCATTAAGCCAACAATATTCAAGTGATGATCCAATTCTGAAACATCCAGAATCTTACAAGGGATGGAATGCAGTTCAGTCAATTTATTTGGATAAACAGAATGTTACCATTGATTTGGACAGGTTTAAAGGGACATTGGCTAAGGCTCTCAAGCTTTTACGCCACTAATAATTGATTTTTTTTTATTTTTTTCTGAGGCCATTTATTTATTTATTTATTTTTGTATTTCGATGTTCCATTCATTTGAACAGTGATTTATTGGATCATGTCTTGGTCAGGTCTTGCCATTATTTATTCTGTTGTTTGTTTAATTTTTAATGTTCGTACTTTTTCTTTTTTAACTTTAGTAGATGTCAAAAATTGATTCTCGGTTGATATTGTTGGGAAAAGTTGCATTAATTCTATAAACGGATAATTCATATAAAAAAGAAAATCCAAGATTCAGGCTAATTACAACACTACAAGAAAATTCCAGTTTACCGACTGAATTTACCAACATAAATGATTTTATTACTAAATTTTACAATTAGTTACAGAATACCTGCAGAATAAAAAATATAATTTTTCCCCAAATTATACTCGACAGATTACCGACAATTTTTCAATTACCAGACGGATTTTATGTAAGCATTTACTAACACTTTTAGATTTTGTAGGTAAATATTTTACCTACAATGATTTTACCTACACTTTATAATTTTTTTAATACTTACCTACGGATTTTTCTATAGGTAAACTGATTTTTTCTTGTAGTGCAAAAAAATCCAGAGATTTTTTAAAATTGCAAAAAACATCTTGAGATTTGATTTTGCTTACATCTTTCTCATTCATAAGAAAAAGAATTTCAAAAAAAAAAACCCGGGTATTTTGTAGAAATATCGCAGTTACCCATTAAATTTAGACAAACCCGACGAGGAGGCTTTTTATAATTTTGAAATATCTCTGGATTTTTTTTTAATTAGTCCAAACCTCGGGTGTATTTTTGTAATTATCCCTTCTATAAATATTAGTTTGTTAGTTGATACATTGTTGATGTTTATCAACACATTACTATTCTTTATTATTTGTGTTGTCTTTCGAAAGTAATTATTTCTCTGGCTATTAATTATTATTAAATAATTAGTATTATAATTGATTTTTCCGTTTTTGATTTAGAGTAATATTTTAAATTAAAAAAACATAAGTCACTATAACGATATTTTGAGAATTTTGCTTAGGACCCTATAAAGCATAGGTTCGACACTGGATGTCTGTGCCTTCTTTGAGGCCATTGAGTCAAAAGACTCAGGCCCAATAACAACAAATTTCCCAAAAAAGTTTTAGTCAACATAAATATATATAGAGAGAGGGGTAGGAATTTGAAAAAAAAAAGAAGAAAAGAAAAGAAACTTTCAAATTTTAAAATTCCAAAAAAAAAATGGTTTACCTTTAGCTAGATAGGGAACAAAACAATATAGTACAGATGGTTCCAAGAGAGAAAAATGGGTTGATATAAAGGCAGTAGAGACTAGAGAGGAAACAATATAGGCTAGAGAGGGACAAAAACAGGGAAAAAAATAAAGAAAAAGAAGGAAATGGGAAAAATTATTCTCTTGATGATCCATTAACATTGATAAAAAAAAAAAAAAAAAGTTTGAGATTTTTTAGTGGAAACAAGTCCGAAGAAAGAAATTTTTTATGTTATCTTTAAATTCTTAAATTAATGTCCATTTTAAAGTTCGACTCATGCCAAAAAAAATGATAGGCACGGCCTTGCCAGTTAGTGACAAGCGTTGTAATTATGTTTGAGATTATAAAATTCATGTCGTTTCGTGAAAAAAGGAACAAAAAAAACAGGTTATCTAGAATTTCAATTTTTGTTTCCGCTCAATTATTTTTATCATTAAAATCAGGAGCCAGCCAATTCATAAAAAATAATGTTACTGCAATTAAAATTCACCAAAAATCCACTCTCTTTATTTGTTAAAGAATAAAAAAACGAGAGGACAAGACTGAAATTTGTAGGTTATATTTCATATCTCCATCCGTACGAATCATAAGCGCGGGTGAACGAAGGGGGTTAATTAAGTACATTTTTCATAATTGTGGGACGAAATGTGACTTGAGTTAAAACTAAGGGGGGCAAAACTCAATTTCCCTTTAAAAAATAGATAATTACAAAAACTACCCCTAAGTTTTGATTGTATCTCAAATGTAAGAGGATAACTGTATTATTTATACAAATGTAAAATAGGGTAAAATCGTACTTTTCAAAAATCTCTGGATTTTTTTGTTATTATCTAAAACATCATGGGTAGTTTTTGTAATTATCCCTAAAAATTAATCAAACATAATACTTGTCGCTTGAGTCAATCAGGAAATTCGATCTACCCAATTGGATAAAGACTCAACTCCATGAGTGAGGATGTTTACATGTGTCCACTTATGACGAGAGAATATGTTCTTTTTAAAAAAAAAAAAATTGGACATATGTAATAATCCCAATTGAGTACCAATGAGCTTGTAGCCAGTGGTATAGCCACCTTAAGCCCAGTGCGGTCGACGACCCGTCTTGGGTCTCTCAGAACGACCTAATAAATTTGCAAGTGCAGACCGCACTGAAAATTCAATCCAAGATCTAGTTTATATAAAAACAAATTGAGTAAAATATATAAAAGGCCAAAAGAATTAAGAATCACCTTGGCCAATTAACATATATGACTATATGAGAGTACAAATGATTGACTTGTTTGTTATATAGAAAGAATGTATGTTCCAAACTTGCTAATGGACAACTTTTTTTAGAGCACTTTTCAATTGAACTTTTGGATCTAAAAATCCATTTTCCATAATAATAATAGTTGTTTGTGGTTGAATAATAACGTTTTGGATGAATCACTTCTTCAAAAAGTCCAATATAGATAAGCTAGAATTGGAAAGTATGAAAACCCTCATAGAATTATTGCAAGGTACGACTTCATATTGCCTTTTTATTGAAATATTTTTTATTTTCTACTTTTTAAAATATCGGTCGATGATCGCCTAGCAAAACGAAAAGAATCTCGACTTTGGCCGGGAATCACGGCTACGTCCATGCTTGTAGCTCAAGTGGTATCGCTAACCCTTTGTAAGGGTGTTGATAGGATTTCGAACCCGGTATCTTTCAATTTCTCTGAAATTCATCCCCTCGCATCCAACAAGTACTCTCAACTTATTAAAAAAAAATAATCTCAATTGAGTTGGGTACTACCCGATTTTGTAGCATCCTCAAAAAAAAAAAATTAACGAGTCTACCCCGACGTAATTTTCATCTCAACCAACAAAAAAAAAATTGAAAAATCCGACGGGGAATAATAATCATGAGGATCGTGGGGAGCATTAACGATTATGACAACAGCGTTTGGTATACCATATTTGTCACATAAAATGGGTTGCAACACGTAAATCTCAGCTCTGCCTAACTTGTTATAATTCCTACACATATGAATCCCAATATTTTCAAACTCATCAGTTTTTCATAGAAATAGATTTGTACACTGCCATTTTGGTAGAGAGAACATGGAATACGACACGATTTTCGCCCGAAGTTTTAGCCGGAAAGAGCAGAAAAAGATGGGACGACGGGGAGCATTTATGGGTTGCTTCGTTGTGGCATTCACCGTTTGTACTGTTTTCAAGCCCTATCTTGGCCCTTTACCCGTTAGTAAGTCTATTTTTTATATTTTACTGGCATGAGTAAACAGGGCGTAGCTAGGGGGGCCACTCTGATCCCGGCACGGCCCAAATTTTTTTGTCATGTTTTCTTCTAATGGGAGAACGAAATTAAAAAATATTTATTTTGACTAACGGAAAAAAAATAATTAGGCTAGGGGTAATTTGCTCTGCGTAGGAAGATGAGGTTAATATGATGTTTGTCAATTTTTTGATTTTTTTTCTTTTATAATGGGAACCCGAGGTTACTACCATTTCGTTAGCCTGCAAACTATGTCAGCCAAATAAGCCGCACTAGAAAAGCTATGTATGGCGAGGCTCGACCAAGCGGTACATTGGTGCGGTTCGAATATGAGAACCGGAGTCAATAAATTAAACCACCCGCTAGGCCGCCCCATATGTATAAGGAGCCAAGCACAAGTTTTGAGTTTGAATATAGGGATAATTAAAAACAAAAAACAAAAAAAAAAAAAGAGAGAGAGAGAGAGAGAGAGAGAAAGAGATTTTCGTACAAAAATCTCCTTTAGGTTTGATCCATCTAGCATATTTCTTCTTCATATGTAAAAAAATATTTCAAAAGCTCTCCTTATGTTTATCAAAGTATTACGATTACCCCTTCAATTTAAGATACAATCAAACATCAAAGGGGATTTTATAATTTTCAAAAACCTTGACTTTTTTAATTAATATATGATGTTTCGATTTAATATTTCATTTTGTTTTCACATATGTAAGTATAGTTTTGCACTTTGAATCTTATAAATTAATTAGGTCTTTCATCTTGGGTCCACTAAGTAGAAGACTTCATAGATTCAGTCATTTTAGAAAATTTTAAAACTGGTCCATTAATTGGACAAAAATCGGGCATTTAGTCAATGACATGTCTTTATCGTTGATTGTAACCCTACGTGGATTTTTTCTTTTTGCCTTTTTTAAGGCCTTAAAATATGAATTGTTTTTTATGATAGAGTGATAGCTAGGGCATACCACGTGGCATTTTTGGAGGGAAAAAACAATTCACTTTACAGATGCAAGCATGTAGTTTTGCACTTGAATATTGTGTTTCAATTTGTTATTTCATCTCTGTACTTTATAGATGCACGTTAGCTCCATATGATTAATCAGCATACGTTTATAGAATATGAAATGAAATAACAAATTGGAATAGAGTAAATAATATATCTATGTGACATGTACGAATATCTTCACATGATTATGTAGATATAGAGAATAACATATTTATGGTACTTTGATGCAGTGAATTTGGAGCAGTCAGTGGCTTTCGGTCTCAAAATGTTGATAATGAGCACAAAAGAAATAAGCCAATCCCAACAATCATGTAAGACCTTTCTATGAGCTTGCCGATTTTTTACCGTAACTTTTAATATTTATAATATATTCGTACGTATTAAATAATAATTTTTCCAGTCCTGTATATAACTAACAGAGGATTGTCTAATTATTGACCAATTTTAATACAGTTCATTTTCCAATTAGGCAAAGTTTAATTATTTGTTGGTTGATTTGACTTTTATCATAATATCTTCCATGGACATAAACCAATTGTATTGAAATTATAGAATTTCTACGATAATTAATTCATAGCCCTTCATTGAGGCTGCCATGTTTGGCTATATAGTGTCAAATGGAATTTGGTCAACCGCAAAATTGATCAATACTGAAGTATTTAATATCATCCGTCCCTATATGTGTCACAGGCCATGCTAGAAATATATTATATGGTATCAAATTTCAAAATACAAATTCGGGGCAATGTTAGGGATCGTGATTTTATAACTTAAAATTTTATCATTAGAGGGAAAATCATAACTATTAGGATAATTACACAAAAAAAAATATTCTAAAGTTTGGGCTAATCGCAAAAAAATACAGAGATGTTTAAAAATTACCAAAAGCCCCCTAGGTTTTGATTATGTCTTATATTTAATAGGGTAGTTGTAATATTTCTTGAAATATCACTGGATTTTTGACGAAATCTTTCGATTTTCCAAGACGAAATCAAACATTAGGGAATTTTTTGTAATTTTTCAAAATCTCTGGAATTTTTTGTAATTAGTAGTTCAGGGTTTTTTGTAATTTATCTGTGTTGAACAGAGATAATTTAAATTTGGTACATAAACTATACCATGCTTTCACTTTTAGTACCCGCATTCTAGACACATCAATTTTGCTACCTCATGTTTTACATTTTAATTACTTTCACTACATTTTATCAAATGTTCATCAATTTTGGTACCCGATGTTTTATCTCTAGCCACTCCATATGTAACAAAAAGCGATTAGAAAGTAAACTTAAGGTACCAAAATTGACACATGTTCGGTAGAATATGGCAAAAGGCATAGTTTAGGTACTAAAACCGAAATTATCCCGGGTTAAACATAACTTTGGCACTAACAACAAATTTCTTTTCTTTTTTCCAGATTCTCATGATGCAGATCAGAATATAATCCCAATTATTCATAATTTCACCAACTCAAAATCACAAGTCTACGAACTAAACGGCGACATAAGAATCCAAGGCAACTCATCCACCATTTTCATCATATCTTCAACATTAACCCAACAACAACACAACATAACTTCTTGGACAACAACACCTTATGCCCGAAAAAACGATAATTTGGCAATGAAGAAAGCCAAGAAATTCAAAATAATTCATCAAACCCCCCAAACAGCCCCTGCTTGCAGCCGGAAATTCGACATTCCGACGATCGTTTTCTCCACCGGAGGATACGCCGGAAACCACTTCCACGATTTCACCGACTTGCTAATTCCACTCTACTTAACTTCTCACCAATTCGATAAAAAAGTGATCTTTCTTGTTTCGGACAAGCGTTCATGGTGGACTTCCAAGTACAGAGCAATTTTGGAGAATCTATCCAAGTACAAAATTATCTACATTGACGACGAAACTCATCAAGTTTTGTGTTTTTCAAGAATGACCGTTGGACTCAAAGCCCACAAGGAGTTGGGCATTGATTCATCGGAGCCCCCTCATTACTCCATGACGGACTTCAGAAGATTCCTCAGAAGAACGTATTCGTTGGACAGAGAGTTCGTCAACATTACTATCCATAACCGCCCTAAACTACTCATCGTTTCTAGGAGAAAAACACGACACCTAACGAACGAAGGGGAAGTTGCTGACATGGCGAGACGGTTAGGGTTTGAGGTGGTTGTGCAAGAAATGGGGTGGCAAGTTTCACAAGTTGCGAAATTTGTGAATGGTTTCGACGTGATGGTGGGCGTGCACGGGCGGGGCTTACCAACATGGTTTTCCTTCCTGAAAACGGAGTCGTGATCCAAATGGTGCCGATTGGATTGGACATGTTGGGTAAGTATTATTTTCGAGTTCCTGCGAAGGATATGAAGTTGAGGTATTTGGAGTACAAGGTGAGTCGGAATGAAAGCTCGTTGTCGGGGAAATATGGAGAGGATAGTGAGGTGTTTAGAGACCCTGTTGGTGTTCGTAAGAAGGGATGGCATGGTTTTCGTTCGGTTTATTTGGATAATCAAGATGTAACTGTTGATTTGGGTAGGTTTAGGGAAACTTTGATGAAAGCTTTAGAGCTTGTTAGTAGTTAATTAGGGATTTTGTGTTGCAAAGGGTTCATACTTGTATTGAAATAGGTATTGATTTGTTACTATTTTTGGATTAATTTCTTGTTTTGGATTAATTTCTTGTTTCTATTCAATGTAAATTCCATCTCTCCGGCGAAAGTATTAGTGGGCTAGGACAATATATATTGTAGCAGTCTATCAGAAAATTTAGAAGTTGATAATGTTTGCAAACAGAGAATGTGAAACGTGAAAGTACAACAGTTGGTAGTGCTCGGAAAAAACAATAACAGTTCAAAAAATTAGCTTTTGGATAGAAAGATAATGGCATGAGTATTTAATAAGAGAAAAGGAATTTTGGATTTATAAATTAAATTCAAGGATAAAAATATCAAAAACAAACTTCTTATTTACTAAAATACCAAAAGCACTTTTCCGAAATTAGAAGCACCCCAGCACCAGCTTTTTGAATTTGATTAGACACAAACAGTATAACCCTGAAGATAAACAATATCAATTTGCTGGAGAAGATTTAAGAACCTGGATTCATGTAAACCCTTCAGAAATTGTTGATGCAGATAACAGAAATAAAACCTGTTAAGACAGGCCAGAGCCAAATCCACTGAAAACATATAAAAAAACATGTTTTTATATTAAATATCGAAGTCATCTTGCACAACTTTATCATTGCAGAAGGTGCATTATGATAAATTAACTACATATTCTAATTCTACACTGTATATGTCACCCTTTAGTCTTTCCTTACAAAGGATGAACCACCTTTATCGCCTTATTTTCGATCTATACCTTCTTAAACGAGAACAAAGTCTCCAAAACGTTATATAAGATACTAAATCTTAAGGTGTAAAGCTCATATTGAAGCCATCACTCCTGGCCAGATAGCGACAAGAGAATTTCCCAAAATAAGATTGCTTGAAATTGGCAGGCACTCCAAACAGGACTTTGTTGGTCCCAAGAATGTGAAAGAATCTGCTTATGGCATCGGAAATATCAACTTCATAGATTAACCTCTTCCCGATAAGAAAGTAAAATATATACAGATAATGTTGCCAGCCTACTGCAGTAAAAGATTGGAATCCTGAGTTCATGACTAAATATCGATAAAAGTAAGGGATAATTACAAACACTACCGCTGGGGTTTGGGGTAGTTACCGAAAAACCCAGAGAAGTTTCAAAAAAAAAAAAAAAAAAAATGAGGTTTGATTCTGCCTTAAATATAAGGGAATAAGTGTAATATTTTTACAAATGTAAAGGGCGTGTTTGAAATGTTTTTGCTTATGAAGGTGTTAAGCGTAATACAAAATCAAATCTCAATGGTATTTTAGTAATTTTAGAAAATCTCTTGCTTTCTTTGTAATTACCCCAAACCTCAGGGATAGTTTTTGTAATTAATCCTAAAAGTAATCATATACCAAACGAAGCTTCTGACCTGGAAAACTAACTTCAATGGGGGTCTGAAGTTGCATGAAATTGAAGTTGGACCGCTCAAGGTGACTGTTCGTGGACTACAGATTCAACTCTACCAAAAAAATGCTTTCTGAAAACAATTACCTCCACCTTGTAGCAGAATTTTGCGGTTTCTTCTTGCTTTTCTTCAGAAGGGTAGACATGTACTCAACCGTCTTTTCAGATGATTCACTCTCGCCAGTCAACCACCTGAGAGCCTCTGCAGCTGCATCTTTTTCTGCGTCTTTCTTATTACCACAAGGTTGGCCGACAAAATCTAGTCCGTTGAACATAACAGTGGATCTGAACTTGTTGTTTTTCAGTTGTTTTGTCTTGTAGGAAGGCGGCTGATGTCCTGCTCTAGCAAGTAAGGTTTGGAGGAGAGATTTTGTATTATTACCATTTCCCAAACCTAATTGAATATTTTTCGGGCTTTTTGGAGGGTGGTGAAATCTGACGCCCGTATACAAATCTGCCTTCGCATCGATCCTCGGAGACCAACAATCTCACTGCTGTTAGAAGGTCATTGTGACAATCTATGTCCAACTTTGAATTTAAAAGCTGCAGTCAAGAAGATAAGATTAGAAAAAGAAAACAATATCACAATATCACAGCACCGCACGGGTATTTTAAATGCTTGCTGATCACAAAGAAGATAAAAGATGGAAGGGAAAATAAAGACACCACGATTGAATTATCGAGCAATGTTATGTAATAGGACTAGTGAACATAAACATTTGAGAGTGAGTCTCATAGAGACGGTTTCATGAACTTAAGTCCATGAGACTGAACCTAAAATTATGATAATATGATTTCAAAAAACTTAAATAAAAAATTTAAAAATTTAAAATTAAACATGAAATATAATTAAACAAAAATTAAAAATTGAACATGAAACGTGAATATTATTAACACAATGAATTCAAAAAAATTGAAAAAAAATTGAAAAGGAAACATGAAACGTGAAATATTATTAAGCCTAAAAAAATATTAAAACAAAATATGAAACCTAAAGAAAAAGAAAAACTAAAAAAAATTTGCATGTTCTTTTAGTATTCCTAGGTTCCGTCTCACCGTGAGACGGTCTCATGCAAGTTTTTGCCAACATTTGATAGTGAGCACTTAAGACCTATACAGCATATTAGCCCAAATGCATACCTTCTTCTGAAGAAGTTCATCAAGCTCTCTCTTTATACTCAGATATGTATCAGCCAACTCAGGCTTCATGAAAAATTCCAAATATCCACCCAGCATTTTCATATAGCCATCCTACAAATAATGAAAACTGCATTTACTAGAAGCAAATGGACTTAAAACTAAGCAACCATGGATTCAATAATGTAATGTCGGTGTCCACAAGGAAACCATAGACTTACTAGTCCGCCTCTAGAAACAAATCCTCCAAATAAGAGAATAACGGAATCAGATACACCAGTTGAATCACGGAGGAAAACAGAATTGACTTTCACTTTTTCATTAAAAACAAGCCATGGGAATGGAATTTTGGTTTCCTGGGAATTTACAGAACCCTGACCAAAAAAAGAGGGTTATTAGTCCAAGCTGAACACAAAGATATAAATACAAATACTAAATCCACCAAAGCACTTTAGGAAGTGGTCACTGAATTGTCTCACCGAATGCAAAAGCACTGGACCATCCTCCATCGTTTTTAATGATATTGACTTCTCCTTGTTCTGCATAAATATAATTTTTGTTAGTCCTTCACATCCCATAACTAGTACCAGATAGAAATGCCAGCCAAACATTATCAGAAAATATAAACAACCAGTGTAAAGAAAAGGTTTGAGTTAAAACAAATGGTTGCAACGATAAACCAAGCTTTAAAAAAAAAGTTGTCCTCGTATGAAACCTTGTACAATAGAGGAAACCAAATGCGAAGAGCAAATTGTATATCCATATTATAAGTAGAAATCCCAATTGTGGAGAAATTGACACAAGACACCTCAGCCCTAGTAAATCAAATAGAGGTAATAACTTGGGACAATAATGATTACTCACCACAACAGAACATATTCCAGGGAACAGACCCGTGCATATAACTGCACGAATGAGATGCTCATCATGACTCCATTTGTTGCAACTCTCGACATTTTCAACTAAACCAATGTCTTTGAGCAGATAAAGGAACTGCTTCTTCAGGGATTCAATGGCTTTCAGAGTTTGTGTAGAAAGAAAATTTCTCCAACAGTATTCATAACCGGACTGCTTCCTTTCAGCATCTTTCCAACCTTCAAAAGCCCGGACGAGAGTGAGATGGTCACTGAAGTCACGACCAGAAAAGTGGGCCTTTGCAGACTCAGCAAGCTGCCAGAAGTGAAAAGAGATCATCAAAGGTAGTTCGTCAAACTTTAACTAAAAATTTGTCAAATAACAAAAGTTTCCTTGAGAGAGAGCTGCGTGGGTATTTGGAAAGAGAAGTTTACTTGAGTCAATTCTGTTATTTGCTCTGATGATATTTGGTTTTCATGTGGTACCAAATAAATGAAAAGGAAAACAAAGCACCAAATTATACATCTAAAAATTCTTATGCTACTTACATCCTTCTTGTCAAATGGCATCAAGAATGGATCTCTGACACTTAGGCCAGCAACAATGGTCATTATTGGATCTAAGCAGTTGAAAATAGCACCATATATAAGCATTTTCCCAAGCTTTGGCTCAACTGGAAGCATTGACAACTTGCGCCCTGGCAGCAAATGAACGTAGCGTATTAAACCTTTTGTTTTGCAATAACTACAAACAATGATGAAACTTTCCAAGGCAATGAACATATTTATGAACTGTAAATCAGAAGTTAAGAAATCCATATTACCCAGCAGTGTAAGATTTTCATTTTCATCTAAAGCCCCAATCATCTTTAAATACTCGATAGCATTTTGAACCTGAGAAGCAGACAAATTGTTAATGCGAGTTCAATTCAAATGCACGTGAACGGGTAAGGGTAAGTTACATATCAATGCAGGGGGAACCGTTTAGCTTACTGATAGAGGTTCGGGTGGCTCTAGGGCCTTAGATAAAAAGTCTGAAATGCTCCCAAGTTGTAGGCTCTTGATTTGCAAACATAGAGACTGTAAAGGTGTTCTCAAAAGTTCTGGCAATTGATAATCTGCAAAGGCATCATGTACACACCTAGGATAGAGATGGTAACACTCGCCTGGTTGAACACGACCTGCTCTGCCTTTCCTCTGAAAAACATTAAAATTATTCAAATTGGCATTTAGCTACTATATACTTCTCAAAGACAGTTTCCTAAGCAAAATGCTAACTAAAAGAAAAAAATTATAAAAACTTACCTGGCGAGCAGAAGCCTTAGAGATCCAGGAAGGAAGCAAACAAGGAGTGTTATTTAAAGCATCATAGGAAGTCTCTTTCGCTTTCCCACAATCAACCACAAAAACTACATCATTTATGGTGATACTTGTTTCAGCCATATTTGTTGCCAGAACAATCTTCCGGACTCCATCTTCTGGTTTATCAAAAATCAATTTCTGTGTTTCCCAAAAAAAGAGGAGTAAAGATTGAAAAATGTTAGTTAAAATTAGGAGCAAGAAGAAGGCTGAGGTAAAGAGAAAGACAAAAAGGGAGATAGATGAGCTGGACAAACAGGTAGACACGTAGCATAATAAGTTGAATTCTACAATGCACACAGTCAGACTGTATGCCTAGAATCCTTAAAAATGAGTCATCTTCCCCTGCCGCAACTCATCAAACACATAATAAGCTAGGGGTCTCTTCCAGATATTTGATGAGCTAAATTAACTACCAAATAGACCTCTGGAATCAGCAATGTAGCATGATTTTTTTATGTATAACAGGATTTTTTTTTTTTCCCCGAAAGACCTGCAGAAGTTGAATTATCAAACGGACAAAGGGCCAGTACACATATTCTGTACTAAGCGAGAGCGAGGACAAGTCCCTCATCAAATGGATAACGACCCAGTATGAACCTGTATAGTTTGCCTCGTGAATCATTATTCAGAAACTCTAGCAAGCAGTTAACTTCTATATGCTTGCCATAAATGCATATGCACCTTTTCCAGGCTGAGGAAGAATTAGAATTCTCTGAGGGAAATATCATTAACATATGCAATAAAACCGATCCAAAAATAATAACAAAAAATCTATACAGCAAAAGAAATCACCCCTTCCAGGACTTTGAGAATCGCAATTGCAGCTTGACATCCAACCCCCAAACCCGAGTTGCTGAGTCTTATATCCATCCATGGTAAAAGGCCTCCGCTTACAGAGGAAGAAATTAACAGCAAGTCCATAACTATTATGCCAGATATGAATGATGACCCTTTCACATAATTTAACAATTATTAGCTAAAAAAAGGACGAGGCAATTAAAAGGCATCCAAGTAACCTGCTCTGCACTGGCCATGGAACCATGGCACGCAAGCAACAGAACCCTGCTTGGGTCTCCCAGTAACGGATGAGCTTGAAGTTGATCTTTCAAAGAATTTATGTCATCCCATCCTGTCATAAAGACTAAAACAGCACCAGGCCTTTCTTTGCGACAAATATGACAGAGCACATGCTCAATGAGATTAAAGCCAATTGAGTCAGGATTCCAACAAGATAAAGACTCCCGAACTCGAGGGCTATACTCCTTAAAATCAGCAGCCATAAGAGCTTCCTGCTCCAAATTCAAAGACAAGGAATTAACACAACTGTAGCAAGAAGCACAATTTGATAGCAAAGAACATATACCTCAACAGCTGAAGCTATCTGAGTCTTCCTTTTCTTGATAACCTGCTTCTGCATTTTCCACATCTTGTCTTGACCATAATTATCAATTTGATTATATGATGTCAACCTATAGCCAGTAGTTTCTAGAATATTTTCCAGAAAATGAGTCCGAACAGGGTACGTAAACCCCTGATAATAAGACCCAAATACCATAGAATATAGAATTAGAATATTGATCAGAAAAGTATGGGAAAATACAAAACCAGAGCAGTAGATGTGGGAAGCAATAATGGGAAGAGAAAAAACATAAAATCATGAAACAAAATGAACGACAACATTGTCCTTCTTCAATACAGCGGAAAGGTCCTTCAAACAATTAAGAAATTTTAGCATTTCACAGTTTCCCCTTTGGCAGCAATATGCTACATGTGTTCAGTATATAATCATGCAATAGCGTTAATCTAAAATTCTAACTTACAGGAATGTGGATCATTGGAGCACCACCAAAATAAGAAGAGAAAAGCTCAGCATTTAGGGTTGCACTCATCAAAATCAATCGCAATTCCGGTCGACGAGGAAGAAGATCCTTCAGTACAATTAGAAGAAAGTCTGCAATGAAATTCAGATGACAATAAGAAACAAATAAAAAACTGAACAAAGAAAATTATTAATTAACAAGTACCTTCATTCATTCCACGCTCGTGAATCTCATCAACAATAACATGAGTCGTGCCTTTTAAATTTCTGTCAAGCAATAATCTTCTTAAAAGAATTCCAGTAGTACAAAAAAGGAGACGAGTATCTCTCCCTCTCATTCCCTCGAGGCGAACTTTATAACCGACCTTCAAAAGTAAAACCCAGCAAAAAAAGAGATTTGATTTATTATATAACCATCACAGAATTAATAGAAAAGAATGATTTCAAGCAAAAACAGCCGGAGAGACATACCGATTCTCCTATTTTCTCACCACGCTCAGCAGCAACTCTCTCAGCAACTGATATAGCAGATATTCGTCTTGGTTGGGTGCAGATAATGCTACATGCAGCTCCCCTAGCAGCTTCAATTTCTGATTCTAAGATGTATTGGGGCAGTTGTGTAGTTTTTCCGCAGCCAGTTTCACCAGAGACAACAACCACCTACAAAAACCAATCTTAGAAAAGGTCACAATATGTTCTAGCAATTACTGGAGGTTTCCCTTTTTTTTATTTTTTTAAATGCTTTAAAGACAATTAAATAGTATCAAAATAATGTCGAAAAACTTTCATCATGTACACTAACCTACCTACAGGGGGAGGGGGGAGAAGCTGCTAACACATGCAAATTTGAGGCGGTAAATTAATTATCTAACTGCTGCTTCTCCCTAAAGGTGGGGACTCAATCATTTAGGGCTTGTGGGGATAGAAACTATATTCTCTAAACCGAAGGTCATATTGGAGGATGTACAGCCCAGGTAAACATACTGTCAACAGCATATACCAGGCTCTCTTGATACTATGTGGTCTCCTGATTAGTGATTACTTCCCTTTCAGGACCCACCACTTGATAAAGGATAAGACTGATCCAGTTCCATCCCAATGGCGAGATGAAATGGGATCTGTCCACGTCCTACCGTGTTTAGGTTAGTGGTCAAATATTAAAATTCTCCACCATGAAGTCCCCCCCCCCCAAAAAAAAAAAAAAAAAAAACCCCATTACGGACAGCTTTCTAATCCTTCCTGTACGAATTACGATTAATGACAAAAAGGGGAAAAATATTTCGTTTGTAATTTGTAAAGGAATCAAGGGCGGAACAACTGCCTCAAAGCAATATATAAGAAGAGGAAAGATTTTCAACTTTCTCACCCTCAGTCAGCCCTCTGCACTCCCCCTTGCGGGATCCTTTAGGCTACAAATGGACATACCCTCACTCCATCACTTGACCAACAGGCTATAAAAAACATTATTCCCTCGTTCCAATAGGGATTAAAGCATACTTGACGCGCCTCATTAACTGGAGGTCTATCTTATTACACGCATCAGATAAATCACTATCACATACTGTGTCTTTTTATTCCAGACACATACTCGCCCGTCGATGAAAGCTTTAAGTTTCCAAACAGCAGCTAAAATCAATGTTTTAAGAGGCAAAACCACTGGGAGAGGCATTGCATGTGCTTCACAGTCGGCGTAGCATATGCTCCATAAGTTTTCTTACATGATCTTTGCAAATTAAACTATGCTATAAAACTAAATGTAAGTCAACATTAATAGAAACTGAAATCCAAATCCAAAAGGCATCCATTTGATCATTATCTTTAATCCTATTTAACACTGGTTTAGTTAGGGGGTTAACTTAGGGATAGTAAGAATCAACTTTACGTATATTTGTCAAAACAATCTCTTATTTATTAGAGAAAATTCTACAAAAAAATGATACAACTAACGGATGTAGATACCTTGCACGGAAAATGCGAAAAATAATACAGTTACTCACTCTAACAAGCAAATAAATCTAAGGCAGTCCACGACATTCAGTTTTAAAAGCATAGTTACATTAATTTGAAGCTTGTCAAATAAAAATAACTTGGTGTCAATATGATGCAACACAATAAATTTTAACACATAAGGTACAATACCCAACCCCTCTTGAATAAAAATCAAAGTGCGTAAAAGAATTGAGCAATCAAACAACACAAAGCAATGAATTTTTTTAAGAATAATAATTCATTAAACAATCCAATAGGCACCTGATTTTGAGAAATGGCATTCAATAATGTGTCTCTCTCTTTATATGAAGGAAGACTTCTTCGAAATTCTAGCATCTTCTGGCCTTCTGTAGATTCCTACACAAATAAGAAATCAAAAATAAATACCATTTAATCATTTACTACTTGAAATGATTCAACAAGATATACTTCAGTCAGCAACCAACAAGAGCTATATTTTCTTATATCTTTATTCCAAAAGCCTATTATGTCGGCATCCGGCAAGCTGATGATGTCACACTTGCTTAAAAAGATTCTCCAAACTGTATAGCAATTTGGCATCATCATTGAAAAGGCAAAAGTTTATCTTTTAAACAGAATGGTGTTTCCTCCCACACACAAGAAATTGAAGGGCTACAAGAATATGTTATGTAGTTCTCCTAACAATAAATGAGCTATTCAGAAGCCAAAGGAAAAAGGGATATGCAGTGCACATAAGACATACAGGAGCAGGAGTAGCATCAAACTACCAGAAAATCAATCTATATATACCAGTGAACCCATGATATAGCACAAGTACGGAATAATAAATATAAAATGAAAGAATAATATAAATAGAACATAGTACATGTACTATTAGTAATCACTCAAATCTGGATGATACTAACTTGCCAATCTTCTTGTTTATTTTGCATTTGCAAGCTCCTCCACCTAACAATTCTCTCAGCTATGACACTTTGGGTTGAGGGCTCCTCTTGCTCATCAAAACTTTCATTAAGCAACAGACTCTGACCCGCACTAGATGTTGAAAAGGCATCATGCGCAAAGTTTTCCTTGTTCACAGCCTTTCTAGAAAGGTGTGCCCTGAGATGAGAATCCACCACCCTGTGCAACCCAGATGGTAAAACCACCTGCAAATAAAAGCTGCCCATTTTAACAACAAAATGTGCATTAAGAATGAATAGCTATAAGTGTGGGATATAATAGAAGCATTTTATAGGCACATTCATTACTAACCTGCTAGGAAAACTTACTTTGGTGGTTACTAAAGAAGTGTTTAGGAGAACATTTCTTTTTTGATCACTAAAATAAAGAGAAAAAGTGGCTAGTAAAAGTTCAAAAAGGGTTTATATAATTAGGTAATACCTCCCTCTGCGGACGCTTGCTATCCAAATCTGATCTATAATTTGGCAGTGGTACTTTACTAAACACGACCACTTTCTCATACTGACGACTGCGATGAAAATAGACCTTTTAGAAAACAATTCAAAATAAAGATAACATATATATATATATATATAGGTTAGATATCACTCAGTTACCTGTGCAAGCCCATTCTGGTTGCCAGTGCTGAAAGCTGCTCAAAATCACGTCGGTCTTTTTCTCCTCGACGTAACCTCTTGCTTATCTATGCAGCGCATAAGCATGGTCAACTTCCACTCCCACTCCTCAACATTATCAAGGGTCGAAGCACACTGGCGATCATAAATAAACAAATCACAAACTATTGTATATAGAGTGTGGTCAACTTTACTAATATGCTACCAAACAGTATTTTCACTACTTGTACACGATGAAAGTAAGAAAATTCAATCAGTTCTGAATCCCACAAATCCGACAATCAAAATATGATGGGACCAGAAAGGAAAATAAGAAAAAGAAGAAGAAAGCCTACCAATTGCTTAGAAGAAGACTGGAAGTCACTATCCGACTCCTCCTCAGATACATATTCATCGTAAGCAAACCTTCCGTACCCCAAATTCTGCTGATAAAAAAGCGGCAAAGGAGAGGTAGAAGAAGCATTTCTACTGCGCCTCAGCCCAACAGAAGAGGAAGAAGAAGAAGAAGCAAAACAAGTAAAAGCAGAGCCCCTCCGAACTATGCTTCTATCCGTTTGTGGGTACAAATTGTGGAGCCTGCGGTACGTAGTGGCGATGGAGGACAATGATTTTGGCGGGGATGTGAGATGGGCCAGAGACATGGCTCTGAGCTTCAGTTTCAAATAATTGTGGACAAACATTGAGGAGAAAGGCATGGTTAATAATACATGAGCACTGTGTGTAGTGTGTGTGAAAACATGACCTTGCTGGGTTACCTGGGTATTGGGAATGTGGTTAGGGTTTAAGAGGAGGAAAAGGGGGGAGGAAAAAACCAGTTGCTGGCTTCAGCTTAGTGGTCAGTCTAACTGCATCGTTTATATTATAAACATATATTATATATGGTAACTTCCATTTTTCTACTCTTTTGCATATAATAACCTATCTTGTAAAAATCTCCGCCGAGTCTCGATTAATTACTGTAATCTGCTTAGGCACTAGGCCCTCTTATCCGCTTGCAATTTTTTTTCCGATTAGGTCTGCCTAATCCTGCCAGTCCCGCCCCCTAATCTTGTTCAGCCCGCTAGACACTAGGCCTCGAGCTCGATCTGTTGCCTAGCGAGCATTTAGTGTTTTTTACAACATTGGCCACTGTTCTAAAAATCACCGTCTAGCTTCGATTAGTCCTCGCCTAGGAGCTAGTCCCCATTGACCGCTTACATTATTTTTCCAATTAGGCAGTGTCTAACCCCACTCAGATCTCGCCTAGCGATTTTTAGAACACTGATAAATACACACGTCACCACCTTACTATTTTGATCTATGTGCCTACTCCTTGTTCTCCCAATTACAGTGTTTCACATTTAATGGTTAACCATTGTTTTCTTCGTATAGTATAATATAAAAGTTAATTAATAATATAAAAAATAAAAAATGATCTAACCCATATTATATATCTATATAATCTAAAGAGGCAAATTTCATTTGCCCCCCAAACTATGAGAGTCTTTTAGCGTTACCCACTTAGCTTTGAATTGTTTTACATTGCCCCATGAACTTTGTAAATTATTGCACTTAACCTATAATTTCCAAATTTACCCATTTAACCTTTATGGTTATTTTATTTTGTGATATCTGAAAATGGTATCATGCTCCAGATTTATTGATCAGATTTACTATTATTATTTAATAATACTTGTATATTGACTACATATGAGGAGATTTTGAGATAAAATTGATCTAAATAATTGTTCGAGATGTAATAGGTACAAACAATTCACTAGCAATGTGGGGTAAATTTGGAAATTATTGGCTAAGTGTAACAATTTGCAATATTCAGGGGGTAAAATAGAACAATTCAAAGTTAAATAGACAAAGTAAAAATACGCGTATAGTTTGGGGGCAAATTAAATTACCTCTAATCTAAATAAGTAAACTATTTTAAAAAATAAAAGATACATTTATTATATACTTTTGATTACTAAAATGAGCATGATTAACTAAACGATTTTTTAAATGCAAAAAAAAATATCAACTATTACAATATATAAATAATTTGTGAAAAATTAATATGAAAATGGTTGTAACAATATAATTAAAAATTCATGTCATTTTGATAAGTCATAAGATAAAAAAATCAAATTTTATAATAATTGAGCTTGGCAAGTGGTTAGACTCCTCCTACACTCTGAAAAGGTCATGAGTTGAAATCCAACTCAACTAGACGCACTTCCACAAAAGAAAGAATACTAGTCACATACGCGGGTTAGATTACGGATACAATATTTGCCTTTAAGCATAATTCTAGTATTGAAGACTTTGTATGGATGTATTTTCATGTGTCATTTTCTAATTTTCCAATTATTTTGGAAAACGAGTTTATATTTCTTTATTGAGGATTTAAGTGGAAATGGACTCATTTTTTAGTTTTCACATTTTTGAGGAAAACAGGATTTTGAAAATACAACAAATTATTTTTTTACCACAATTCTGAAAATCTATGTGAATTTACACTTCAAAAATCATAACAAACATATTTTCACTATAATATCGCAAACTTATGTTAAAAATACACTTCAAAAACACTAAAAGAATATATTTTCATTTCCAAACACATACCTTAATAAAAAATTCGAAAACAAACCAAATATATTATCATTTCTCACGCGAAAATAAACAAAAGTTATACATTTCATTTCACAACACTGAAAGTTGAAAATTGGACTCGTATTCAAAAGACATATTTCAAATTTATAATATTTTTTTTTGTTAATGTGTAACTCTATATTTAAATTCTTCATTTATTTACAATATGTTTTGTTTAGATATTTGCGTGTTCTTATAGTGAGTTCTACATTTCTACTCACTATAATTTCCAACCGTCTCTAGAAACCCTATACTATTTCTTCTCACTCTGTCTGTTCTCTCTCTTAGGGTTTTACGTTTCAGATCTTTCTCCTTCTCTCAAACTCCAATCAATGGCGGCTCCGGCGGTGTCGAAGGGGAAGTCGACAGAGACGTTCGTCGACAACAAGCGGAAAGACGACATCCGCATGGCGAACATAGCAGCGGCGCAGTCCGTGGCGAACGCCGTACGAACCAGCCTCGGCCCCAAGGGCATGGACAAGATGATCTCCACCTCATCCGGAGAGGTCATAATCACGAATGACGGCGCCACCATCCTCAACAAGATGGAGGTCCTCCAGCCCGCCGCCAAGTTCCTCGTCGAGCTTTCCAAATCGCAGGACGTCGTTGCTGGAGATGGCACTACCACCGTTGTTGTCATTGCCGGCTCACTGCTCAAGGCTTCACTTGGTCTCCTGACCTCCGGCATTCACCCCACTATCGTTTCGGACTCCCTCCACAAGACCTCGATTAAAGCCGTCGAGATTTTATCTGCTATGGCGGTCCCTGTGGAGTTGTCGGATCGCGACTCGCTTGTTAAATCTGCCTCCACGTCGCTCAATTCGAAGGTAGTTTCGCAATACTCCACTCTTTTAGCCCCTTTAGCCGTTGACGCTGTGCTTTCTGTGGTGGACCCCGAAAAACCTGATTTAGTGGATTTGAAAGATATTAGAATTGTGAAGAAATTAGGGGGGACTGTTGACGATACTGAATTGGTAAAGGGGCTGGTTTTTGACAAGAAGGTGAGTCATGCTGCTGGTGGGCCAACTAGAGTGGAAAATGCTAAGATAGGTGTGATACAGTTCCAGATCTCACCCCCTAAAACTGATATCGAACAGAGCATTGTGGTTTCTGACTATTCGCAGATGGATAGGATTTTGAAGGAGGAGAGAAATTATATCTTAAGTATGATTAAGAAGATTAAGGCTACAGGGTGTAACGTCTTGTTGATTCAGAAGAGTATCTTGAGGGATGCTGTAACAGACTTGTCTTTGCATTATTTGGCAAAAGCTAAAATTTTAGTCATTAAAGATGTCGAGAGGGATGAGATTGAGTTTATCACCAAAACCTTGAACTGCTTGCCCATTTCAAACATCGAACATTTCCGTGCAGAGAAGCTAGGATATGCAGATTTGGTTGAAGAGGTGCCACTGGGAGATGGTGGAAAGATTGTGAAGATTACAGGGATTAAGGACATGGGTAGGACTACCAGTGTGCTGGTCCGTGGTTCAAACCATTTGGTGATTGATGAGGCTGAGAGGAGTTTGCACGACGCACTGTGTGTCGTGAGGTGTTTGGTGAACAAGAAGTTTCTGATTGCAGGCGGTGGGGCACCTGAGATTGAGCTTTCAAGACAGTTAGGTGCTTGGGCAAAGGTGCTGCAGGGAATGGAAGGGTACTGTGTGAAAGCATTTGCTGAAGCACTTGAGGTTATTCCTTACACATTGGCTGAGAATGCAGGGTTGAATCCAATTGCCATTGTCACTGAATTGAGGAACAGGCATGCACAAGGCGAGATCAATGCTGGCATCAATGTGAGGAAGGGACAAATCACAAACATTTTGGAGGAGAATGTGGTGCAGCCCCTGCTGGTGAGCACTAGTGCAATTTCCCTGGCTACTGAGTGTGTTCGAATGATTTTGAAGATTGATGACATTGTTACAGTGAGGTAGAGTTGATTGAAAATTAAAATGTTGCCTGTTGAGGAAACTGTTTTGTCATTTTATTGCATTTGCATATCTTGTGTGCTTCTTACTCGTTAGTAGCTCTATGGCTTTTTGGAACTGAACTCGTTTATTTATTTTAATCAATGATGGGTGTCTTTATTTGCTGTTTACTTTTATTTCAATATTGCTTTAGTAAGGGTAGGAATCCTCTACGAACTATTTAAATGGGGCAGTGCAAAAACAGGCGGATATACATGATGTTAAAGGCCCTTCCTGCAGTTCTTATGAACTTTTTGCACTTATGCTTCTGTGATTTAATTGTTAATCAAACCTCGCGTACCATTCTTGCTTGGTAGAAACAAGTTAGTGCTGTTTTTAGGCCCATACATTGCGGAGGGCTATTGGTACTGGATCCCACCTGGCATTATCTGTCCTTGCCTGATGGGCCAATGAATTGGATATGCATGAAAAAGGACATGTTTTTCTGATTCCTTGGTGATGTTATATATAGGATCAAGGGCCAACGTCAAGAGATTTGTACTGACAGTATTCAGTACGTCATGGTCGGAACTAGTAATTTCTCTTTAAAGTTTTTGGTGGAGATGATTTTATTCTTCATTCAATCACGAAAATCCAGCATGAAATTTTTTGAGAGTTTAATTTGCTAAACAACCATCTTCTGTAAACTTTACGCATCAGCTGTGAGCTATTTAATTTGAAAGCTGTTCATAGTAATGTACAATTTAAGAAGCTGCTTGGCAAATTGTTTGTCTTCTTTGATTGGGTATTCCCTTTTCTAAGTCGAATAATAAAGAAAGTCTGAATACATCCAGTGAAGATTTGCATGTTGAATTCTAAGCCTTTTAAGGCCAGTTGGACATTTTATAGGGAATGGATCTTTTACTCTATAGTTTCGAGCCTGTCAGCTTGTGGAGACTCTGAATTTTTGTTAACAAAAGCAGATCAGAACATTACGGAACATCGTTTCTATCGGGGTTCTCTTGATCATTGTTGTTACCCTTTAACAGATGTTTTGTCAGTGTTTCTTCAGTATCTTTGCTTTGATATCTTGTCTCTGCTGTTTTACCCCATAAGACTAGATAGAGGCCAATCATAATGAGTACAGCTCCTATGACCCTGCAAGAGTGGAAAAAATTTAGAATCCTCTGATATTTTTAACTTTCTTTCAATTTGTTTATCACTGAATCTAGTAAATCTTAATCTTTCAACCACATACCCTCCAGAGTATAACTGATCACCGAGAATTACGAATGCCATGCCAGCAACTAATACTGTCTGGACCGGCTGGAAGCTGGCAACGAACACTGGCCCTCCTTTCTGAATGCACCAAGTCTGTAGGGATATTACTAGACCTGAAGATATTACTCCCTGTGACCAGTATATGGTAGTTAAGTTATGCCTTTATGTGAGACGATTAGCGTTTTAAACAATAATCAAGTTGGTTTGAAGTTTTACAGCGTATAAGATTGTAAAGATCTCTTCCCCCGACTTGATTTGCCAATGCTTTGGGTCCCTCTCTACGAAAGCTGCTATAGTTAGAAATTGGATTAATCCGAAGAAAAATGTGAATGATGTGAGTGAGAGTTTGGCTGGGTACTTCTTCACTATGGGAGCCTGCATTATAACAATCGAAGCTTAATTAGTTGATGGTTTGATTTTGGATTATGAAAGCCTTGAACATGCATATATATGGATTTTGTTTTTGTTGGTCGATTTGTTTAGAACTATGAATCATAACAGTAAAGGACTATAGGTGTCGAACCGGATTGCTATTTCTACCTTTACAGTTACAGTAAGGAGTTCCCGAGATCTTATAACTCCTTCAGTTTGATCAATAAATGACAAAGTTATCTTTAGTAATTTGTTACAAGCATCTTTTAAGCTGTAGAAATTTAGTTTATCCAAACAAATTATTAGATATAGGGTTTACCTGAAGGACCATCCAGCCAGCCCAGGATAAGCAGTGACCAAGAAGAAATATACAACCCCATGTCCAGTTCTGCACTTTGTTTGAAGACACTAACACAGAATTACTTCCTTCTGTTTCTGATGTCTGGTTCAAAATAGGAGGCCCTTTATACAAAGTGATTATCATTGCACCTCCGACACTTGCTACAGTCCCCAGAATTTTCGCCACTCCATCTATCCTCGTCAAGCTAACTTGCTCCAGCCTGAAAAAACCGAAACTTAAGTATTAGTTATCAATCTACAGACTGTTACCTGTTTTCTTTTTCTTTTTTCCCCCATCCGTACCTTAGAGCAGAAGCCATAATGAAAGTAATTGCTGGTACCGAGTTTTGCATTGCTGATGCGAAGGTTGGAGATGCATAGTATAAACCTAGGATGTAAAAACCCTGGTTTGCAGTAATTCTGGGAAGCATAAATAATCACAGCTAAGACAAGATTGAAGTAAAGAAGAATCAAAATAAAAGAATGTAGTTCATTTTGATATTTTAGCTCACCCCACTAGTGCTAGAAGGAAAAACTGAGCCAACAAAGAGAATGTGAGTGGTGGTCTGTCTTTCCTGTGAATGAATACAAATAAAGTTAGATACCTTAGTCATAGTTTGTTTTCGGGAGTGTTTGCAAAAACTTTTACTTTTAGAAGAAGCGATTTATTGTAGCAGAAGTAAAAGTAGCTGAGAAGTAGGAGTTGGTAGTGTTTGCAGATAGAATCAGAAGTTGGGAGTGTGGTGAAAAAATTGTTAAAGTGCTTAATTGTTCGTAAAAGTCAAACCAGAATCAGAAATCTGAAATCTGAAATCTGAAGTACTCATCTTCCCGCTTTTAGATTCTGATTAAACGAATCAGAATCAGAAGGCCAAAAGATGAGAGCACTTATTTTTAGTGATTGCAAACACTCCCTTCATTTGGTACGTAGAATTCATGCAAAGCCAAAAACTCACTTTTCTATGAAGTAGGCAAATGGTCCCAACAATAGCAGTGCAATGATATTTCTGTAAACAGGGTACACTACTTTGCTAACACCAATGTTTAGTGCAACCCTTGAGACAATGTGAAATCCTGCAAAGCAAAACTGCAAAATAAACAGTGAAATCAAAAGTTTCATTCTCTCAGAAATGATTTTTCTTGTGCCATGTTTGTGTTTCTGTTATGTACTTGGTGTATTTTTAGATTGTGAAAGTGATTCTATTGCTCAGCAATAACATTGTATATATATGTAGATGGATATACAGATGGAGACTATAATTTAATGGTGTGTATTATTAGCTGCCTCCAAGCATATGCAAATTGCAAATAATCATGAACTCTCATTATGAGATATGTATATAATTTATTAGTACAATGTATTGAGTGCAGTTTGTTGCTACATTTTAAGTTTATTATCTAAATCATATTTTGATTTGTTGACTTGAAATTTGAACTTTGTTAGGGAGACAAAGCATCAGTTGCCCATGTTGGGCAGGTAGTTGAGGATGGACCAATCTCAATTTTCAAATTATTGGTATTTATTTTATTTTAAACCATTTTGTCTACTCATTATTTCATGACAAATTGGTTTTATCAATCATTTGCAAAGATTTCAACTTTGTCAGAAACTGTGTCCAGCAGAGGGAGTCAGGGATTTCTTAGTTTATTAATACCTTCTTCCATTATACATGTTTTTTCTTTTTCTTTTTTCCCCAAAAACTTTTAATTTTTTAGTGAAATATGAATAAGTTATCTTTTCAATATTTCCGGGGAGGGAGGATATGATTCATAATATTTTAAAAACTTTTGTGGCATGTCAAATGTAAACTTCATTAGGGGTTAGCGGTTGGCGTACTGCAATGATGAGTCGAATTTTTTATTTTCTTAGAAAAGTAAAATTCATTAGGATACAATGAAGTTTTGTTCATAATATTATGCTAATCTGTTTTATTTCCCCTATTTGCTTCATCCAGTTGTTTATCAAAACTAAAATTACTATGTTGAGACTTAAAAATCAAAAGAAAATTTACAGGTTCTTGGGGATGCAATTGTATCCAGTGTAGTATGCAAATTGGTAGATGATCTCACTGAAAAATAAATTAATGCAATAACTATATTATCTATCCAACTATTAGTAAATATTTTAAAGGGATAATTACAACAAGGCCCCCTCAAGTATGATTTTGTCTTAAATTTAAGGAGTTAACTGTAATATTTCTACAAATATCAGGGTAGTTTTGTGAAATATTTTTTGCTTATGAATGGGGAAAGATGTAAGCAAAATCAAACATTAGGGTTCTTTGTAAATTTCAAAAATCTGAGTTTTTTTGTGATTAGCTTTAGCCCAAACCTCAGGGGGTTTTATATAATTATCCATATTTTAAAGAGTTAGTCTCCTGTCAGACCGTCTAACGGATCTAGATCCGTTAGATGGGTCTAACCCATCTCGCATACCTGACCCGGATCCACAAAAAATAAAAAAATGGTACGATAAAGCAGCCCCGTTCCCTTTGAATCATCTCACTTTCATCTCTCCCAATTGCGCATTATCTCAAAATGAATAACCCAAACTCTCAAACATTCAAGCATTCTTATCTCGGAAAAACCCATCATGATCCATTTCAAGTGGTCGCACAGATCACACTTCCCCTTCCCACACCTCCCAAAAAATTGGTGATCCTAATAGTTGCAGGAATGGATCTTAGGTGAAGGAATTGCAGCAAGCATAAGATCTAAAAAAGTTCCAAATTCTCAACAAGCAGCACATCATCTCTGCAGAAATTGAGTATTATTTAATATTTATGCGCTCTTCAAAGTGGAACACCTATCCCAAACTCTTCGCACACCCCAACCCAGATCCCGATGGTCATGGAGAAAACCGAGAAAAAGGCACCCACTCAACTGAGGAACTTAGGTCATACTGAATATAGGATAATCTCAGATTTGATATAATCAGTAAATATAAATGAAAGTTGCATAAAAGAAAGCGAGTTTAAGGTACTTACGGGAGAAAGAAGGTGGTAAAAATAGGATAGAGAGTAGAAGGCAAAAAGAAGCAAAGAAATCCATGGTTTTAGATGTGCTCTATTTTTTTCTTCAGGTGATCTAAAGAATAAATATTGCACTAAATGATACAAGTTTTAGTATCAGCTAATACTTTTGTGGAGAAATACTAATACATTTTATAAGAAAAACTAATACGTTGCGGGAGCACTACTAAAATACTCTCTAGAAAATTACTAATACTTTTTAGAAACTACTAATACTTTTCCGATGGACAACTAATACATTTTAGGAGTATATTTATGAGAAATACTAAAACTCTTCAGGGAACTACTAATACATTTGGAAGAACTGCTAATACTTTTTAGAAGGACGACTAATACTTTTCGAAGAATTTGTTAATACATTTCGGGAGAAAAATTTAATTATATTCGAGGGGAACTATTAAAACATTTCAGAAGAACTGCTAATACTTTTTAGAAGGACGACTAATACTTTTCAAGAAGGACTATTAATACATTTCGGGAGAAAAATTTAATTTATTTCAAGGAACTACTAATACTTTTTGAGTAACTACTAATACTTTTTGAGGATTACTAATACATTTGGGAGTATATTCGGGAGAAATACTAAAAACTCTTTGAAACTACTAATACATTTCAAAAGAACTGCTAATACTTTTTATAAGGACGACTAATACGTTTCAGAAGGACTGCTAATACTAGTGCTCCCTGAAAACTACTAAAACACCATTGCTAATATTACGGAAATGCCACCGGATCCGCGGATCAGATCCGTCTAACAGATCAAACTCGTTAGACAGTCTGATAGGAGTTTTTGTGTATTTTAAATGGAGGAAAAAAGGAACAGAGAACAGACAATGGAAATTCAACATTATAGACATATATACATATTTATATATATTTTAAATTTAGATTAGATAATGCTTTTAATTTTTATTTTAGTTGTATAGAAAGACTACAAAGCCGAAGGATACATAGAGCATGTGCCCCTTATTATTTGGGAATCTGGAATAGGAAGAAATATAATGAGTAATAATTAATGATGGAAATCTGGAAAAAGCCAATAAGTACCATAGTACAAATCTAATATCAAAATGGTCAGAGACGCAAACTTCAACTATGAGACATATTATCTAGTATGAGTGGTCAAGCATAAGATCCCCATTAACTTTACCTATCAAAATCCAAACTTGATCTGTATGCTTGATAAACTATGTTACATTTTTTTTTTATGAAAATAAAATTACATTGTTAGTCAAAGGCTTATTAACTGTTTTATTTTGTAAGTTTGCATCATACAACGCGATTTTACAACTTTTTAACGTATATAGTCAATTATAAGGGTGTGGATGGTACTTTTTTTCATTTGAGTTATGGTAACAAAGTATTCTTTTTCATTTGAGTTGGACTTGGATGAAGACAGATCTTAAGGGTGTGGATGGAACTTTTTTTACAAAATTTCCATTCAAAAGATTAAAGGAAATGTACACAATTGCCACACTTTATGGAGACAATGATAATTTTTATGCTTCTTTGGTTTTTTTAGACAAATTTACGCTCCCGCCAAATTTTTCGGACTTTTTTTTATATTGTTGTTTCAAGATTGTTTTGAACATGTTTCAAACATGGTTCTTCTAATAAAATTTTAGTGAAAAAATAAAATTTGCCTCCGTTAAATAATCCATTCTCGAAATCTATAAATAAATAAAAAAATACACACATAAAACAACACATATTAAAACCAAACAAATTAAAAATATTATAGAAACAACATGAATAAAAAATACAATTCTCCAATGCATGAAAACATAAAAAACATGGAAACACCCAAGAAACAATATAAAAACATCATATGAGCAAAAAGAGCTTAAAAATAGGTAAAAGTATTTAAACATCGAAAGCTGCGTGGAAACAACAAAGAAACATCATAACAACATTAAAAACGGTATGGAAACAACCCAGAAAAAACGTAAAAAATATTTAAAACACCACATAAATAAAAAGAGCTTAAAAAATAGGTAAAAACTATATTTACACATTGAACAATACATGTAGACAATAAAAAAAATTATTAGAACAACATTCAAAATATTATAGAACAACACGTAAAAACAATAAAACAATGTACAAAACATTAAAATTTTTATTCTATTCCCCCTATTTTTCAACTATATTAATAGAGGATATAAGTTTTCGCATAAAAATCTTTTACACTTGTCAAGCTGGTAAATAATTTGTTTTCCCCATTCACCTTTGGAAAAATCTTGGGATTTTCTTGAAACTCAAGGAGATAATTGAAATTGGAATTTCAGAGAGATAAGTTAGAGTTTCTCAAAGTTTTAATTAAAAATCTGCAAAAAAAAAAATATTTGTAATCAGTCCTACTATACGCTCACATTGTACAATTTAAAAGGAATATTGTCACGACCTCTGTTACCATCGGGACGTTATTTTGTTAATCAAATTTATGCACCAAGTTGATACACAATTCAAGATTCATGAATTAGCCAAGCATCTTTTTTGGCTATCCCATACCAAAATCTACAAATTGTTTTATGGAGCAAAGGATTTTGTTTCTTTCAGACAAGTTGAAAATGACACATAATTTTTAATTTCCTAACATCATTAACTTATATCACAAACCATACATCCATTCTATCCATGATTTGATTGAGATCATCATCGTTAGCATGTGAGGAATCTTGATTCAAAACTTGCTTTACTCCTTGGAATAAAATATTGCATTAATTCAAGATGCATTAACCTCAAATATGAGGAGATAATTACAAATAAGGGAAGATTACTCTCCTAAATTTTCATCTAAATATAGATAGATCTTACTACATGATTGATTGGTATAAATAAAATGAATTTAGGAATGTAATAACGATAAATAAAGAATGACATGATGATATTGTTCTACTTAGTATGTACAAAGAATGCAGAAGGGAATGAGGTAATGGTATTATTACTTGATTTAAATTTTTCCATGGTAATTATAAATGGATAATAGTCCTGGAAGAAAATAAATTAAATATCAAAATTCTCTTAAATAGGATTTCTTTTGATAAATTATATTAAATATATTATGCACAAATAAATTTAAAATTGTTTTAATGTGTAACAATATATATTTACAATATCAAAATGTTTACAATATATTTTTTTTATAAAAAATATAAAACTCAATAAAAAATTTTATATCAAGTTTTTAATTTAACTACTAGATATTGATAGAAACGACTTATTAGAATATTGAATATAATTTATATAGTTAAATTATAAATAAATATATATTTTTAATTTATAAAACAACTTTTCAAAAATCCAAATTATACCAAGCATTTTTACTCATTTTAGAAGGATAATTTTATAAAGAAAAATAAAATTACTCATGATGATTGAGAATAGCTAAACCCACGTGGGAGGGGAGTAATGTATATTCATTACTTTTGGGAATAGGAATTCCCATGCGAATGGATATTCCTATTACTAAACTATACCCAACATGTGAATAAGAATAAACCAAGCTATTCCCACCTCATTGCCACATATCAATCATGCCATAAGAAATTTATTAATTCCTCAGAAAATGAAATAAATAAAATATTGGTCTTTCTTCGAGTGGTGAGAAAATACACGTGCAAAATATTGTGCAAAATATGGTGTAGTTTGCGGCTCTGCGTCAAGCTCAAGGGTCTTCCTGTGCGCACCCAAAGGGCGAGTGGTTGCGGGTTCAGTTATATATATATATATATATATATATATATTATATAAACAAAATTTCATGTATGTTTGCACCTCTTTACCCAAGTCGAGTAAGTGAAACAACATAGTCATGCCAATTGCTAAACAGAATCCTGATCACATTAAAGTCTAGGCAGCCTATCCTAAGTATGGCAAATGGTAAGCAAGCTGCCATAGCAATATCCAGACAGATCAGTTTTTCGTAAAACATAGCCACATCCGACAACGAACAATGACAACATACCCAGTTTTAGTCAGTTAGATCCATCATCCACAGAAATTTGGATTCTAATTGTTAATGCTGCCTGAAAACAATGACAACTGCAGTGCAGTTATCTTTGCACAAGCGTTCGCGGACAGCTTCTCGCACAAGACGGCGGCACACTGCTGTAACTGGTAAACCCTCCTGTCATAGATGTGAAGAATAAGACGAGGGGCAACTTCATAGCCTCAGAAACATTTTAGGGATAATTACAAAAAGCCCCCTAAGGTTTGGGGCAAATTACAAAAAACCCAAGAGGTTTTAGAAAACTACAAAAAAAACCTTGAGATTTGATTGTCTCTTAAATTTATTGGGGTAAATGCAATATTTTGATAAACGTAAAGGGGAGCTTTTGAAATGTTTTTGCATATGAAGGGAGAAAATATAAGACGGATCAACCCTTTTGTTTTTGTAATTTCCGGAAATTTCTGGGTTTTTTTGTTGTAGTTAGCCTGAACCTCGAGTTTTTTTTTGGTAATTATCCCAACATTCTATACATGCATCAAATTTTTGAACCATCTCAGTTCCCAAACATAAATGCAATATAACTAAAATTGAACAGAAATAATGAAACAGGGTTTCCAAATGCTTCAGAGAGATATTTTACTTTCTTGACGCATGAACTTTCAGACAGCAGACTCCATATGTTACACACGAGAACTTTCCTAATTGACATGCATCACATAACGATGCTATTATGTTTACCTTGGAGACCCCCAATGCAGGGCAACAACCTTGGTTTTTCCGGTGTGTTTATATGGCAAGTGGGAACTTACAAGAAAATTGATGTATCGGGCAATTTCTCATGTCTCCTATTTAATGTAAATGTCAAATTGTTCTCTCCTAAGTTTTAATTTTACTAAACTCCTTATAGTAAATAAAATAAAATTTAAATTTATTACTCCTACCCTTAGATAACCATGAGTATATCAACACATTTGTAAAACTTCAATTTGATTGAGCAGCATCACAATGCATGGGTAAGAAACAAGAACAAAGGATAAGTTGGAGCAGACAACTGCTCGCAATTTCCAGATTAATATCTACACAGATGGGAATTTGTGAATAACTTGCGGGAACATATATATTGATATGATTCGTGAGCCATCTCACAATTTTTCTTTTATTTGAACTTTTAACTTTTGGTGGAGGCTGAGGCTTAGCAAAAACATAGGAATCAGAGAGAGCAGAAACGTAAACAAACCTTCAACAGTTTGTGAACAAAGTCAACAGCATCACTTGGTCCAAACACCTAGAAATTGGAAAGAAATTCATTCACATTGGTTAAGTTTTAGTAAAACAATGGGCAAATGAACTTGAGATCTTTTTGACAGAGATAATTTCAATTTTAGTACCTAAATTATGTCCTATTTTCATTTTTAGTACCCCACTTTGAGGCAATATCAATTTTGATACCCTGTGTTTTAATCTTTAATCACTTTCGCCACATCCCATCGAACAAATGTCAATTTTGGTACCATACGTTTTTGCTTTTTAATCATACATATGGAGTGATATAAAATCAAAACATTGGGTAGCGAAATTGACGAACATCTCGTGAAATGTAGCGAAAGTGATTAAAAAGTAAAACATGGGGTACCAAAATTGATACATCCAGAAAGTGGGTTGCTAAAAGTGAAAGCATTGTATAGCTTAGGTACTAAAATTGAAATTATCCCTTTTTGAAATAACAAAAGATTGCGACAGTTCTCAGATATGAAGATATACCCCCCACAAGCCATCACAGCCAAGAATTATGAAGTGATCTCTCTCAGTAAGGTCAAATGAATGAACATCAGGAATTGCAACAACGCCCACCTGAAATTCATTTCGCACTTTTAGCTCGATTAAAAGTTCAAAACCTTCGTGCATGAGTTTTTCATACAGGCATTTTTCATGGATAACATTAGACATAAGATATGTGCTCCATAACATCACTATGAGAAGAAATAAAGTATCTTGGCCAACAAATGGAGCACCCTCCCACATCTTTCCATGGAGAATAAAAATGCAAACTAAACTAAACATACAAGTTAGAGAAACATATAAACATGTAAAGGAGGAAATGAAAGGACGTGTATGGTTGTTGGAAAGAGGAGCCAAAAGTAAACCTTCTTGAATTGCCTATCTCCGAAAGCTCTTGAAACTTCAAGCCGCCCCTGCAAGCGTCCATTTGAACTAATAGATCCACCAGCCTATAGCATGAAATACATTCAGAAATATATATTCATCTAAGTAGATATAGCTAAGTTAGACGAGTAAGGACAAAAACAGTGGGCAGACATGGAATACATAATTAATGGCATAAGCCTTCAAATGGACAAAATATAATTCAGAGCTTCTGAATAGTAGATAGCCTTCCCCCTACAAATTAGTCAATCTACAACTGTCAACTGCACTACTTTAAATATTTAATATTACAAAAATATAAATGAAAACTAGTAAAAGGCATAGTAAAGCCTATAAACGGCTAAATGTCATTGCTTTCAGCAAGCAGATCCACTTTTGCTTATTCAGTGAACAAGCTCATACCTAACCACATTGACAAAGTGTTCATTCTTCACAACAGATAGGCAAACAAGGACAATATAAAAGCTGAAAATAATAAAAGACTTTTTACTTTCTTCATTAACTTTCTAGGCTACATGACCCCTGTTTGAAGTATCAGATGAATACTAACTGAATAGTGAGGTTCTTATTAGAAAACAACTTCATACTTAGTACTTAACCGTAGAATTCGTATTCCATGATCTTGTCCACAGTCCACTCTTATTGCTAATATATGTAAGAAAAAAATTGCCGAACACATGGTTTGAGTTCTGCAGATCTCTACATTGCAGTCAAACTCTACTTATTAACCCCTTGTCCAGGGTAGACCCCATGACCACATTATTACGAATGGAATCGGCTTGAAAGGGTTATTCTTTTATATATTTTCACAACTTACCAAAGTTTTGAAACTAAAACACTTTTAAAAACAGATGCTGTCACTTATCGCTCGAATTAAGAGGATTGGCTATAGATAGAAAAACATTTTAAAAGGTCCTGGTCATCACTACTATAATACGATGTAGCTTATAAGGCAAATCTTTCCTCTCTATATTGCAATAAAACTCCCACTGATGAACCCCTAGAGTCAATAACTAATTATTCAAATTTTATAATATCACTTGCAGTATCAGGACATTTCATGTCACTTGAAAACATGTGAGACCCGGATTGTGAAATATGACTCTCTGATTACCAGCTTTTGTTCTAAGGAGTAATCACATATCGAAGTACTAAAAAAAAGGACTTGTTCTCATATCACAGAGGCCTTCAATCATGACTATGAAGAATCAGGCATCACCATTCAATTATTCTGATGTCAAAGAGAGTGTAAAATCACATAACTAGAAATGCAAGATTCCATTGCTACAAACAATGCACCTTCTGAATACGTGCTCGTTCTTGTGGATATATGGCTTTGTGTTCCCTTGTCAAAACAATGGCCTTTAATGGTTTTGAGCTGTCCAAACCACTCTGTGAACCATCTGCTGCAGCTGATCTTGCTACCACTGCTTTTGCATCGCCAATATTAGCAACAAAGACCTAAGTAACACATAAAAATAGAATCACTAGAGATTCACCATAGAAAATCCAGTGGAATTACATAAAAGAAAGATGTTTTTGTACTACAAAAAAGAAATAGACTTGTGTTGTGTAAGCTATATATGTCATTTAATTTAAATCTAATCTTAAATACGTGAAGAAGCTTTCTAGACATCAGTCAACAAAAGTAAAGTTAAAAACTAAACCCATGCTTTATATTCTTCTGCAAGGCAATTTGCATTATTCTCTTTCCAATCCAATAATAAAACTTCCATAGATAGTCCTATATAGCAGTGTTAATTATGTGGCTAATTATTTTTTGTTTTTAAACAATATTGGAAAGTCATTAAATATATAGGTTAATTTACTTTTACAATTATAAGTGTTTAGTAAGGAATTTTACCAGGAATGATGCAATGTTGAGTTTTTTTATTTCTTAGAAAAATCCAAACGTATTATTCGAAAAATAAAAGAACAAGTCAAACTTGGCATCCTCTATGGGGACAAAGGGAATGCAACAGAGGGTGGGTAATTTTCCAAGGTAATGCACCTCCTAGAGAATCATTTTCAAAACAATAAATAACTACGATAGTTCGGTAATGCTGATAGATTCAATATCATAGTATTGGATTAAATGGATTTGCATGAAAACAAACTCCCCTCAATTAAATCCAATAATAAAACAAATATTGATTATTGTATAAACAAATTGGATATATCTGGTTATCTGTTCAGTATGATGAACCAACCATAACGTGTTGTGTGAGAGGGGGTTGTACAAAATCCTGGCATACATCGATTACCGAAAAACTGCATTTCCTGGCAACCGAATTTTACGCATTTTTATCATGTTGCTTTTGCTATAGAGGGAGGACTTGTTGTTCAATACGCCGTTCTCAACACTAACCATTAATAGGCATAAATATTTGGGTAAATCTCATATTAACCCTCTATATTCTCATTGAGTATCACTTTTACTCCTTGTACTCTCAATTGTATCATTTTACCCCTTTATACTCTCAATGAGTATCACTTTACCCACTTATGCTTTTAAAATATCATTTTATACTCAAAACAATGACCGTTTTATCCTTCTATTAGTTTTAGTAAAATAACACAATCATCTTAAAATTATTTAATATTAATAAACTTGTACTTATTTCAAAATTAACTTTCACAACTTGATTAATTAACGCTTAATATTAAATCTATTATATTCTACATTCGATTGCTAATTACTTAACTCTAATATATCCCTATTATTAAATTAATATATAAAATGATATTATAAGCTATACATTATAATTTAATTTTTTCTTATTTATCACATACTTAAAATTAAATAATATATATCTAATATATTTTTATTAAAAATGAGAAATATTATAAGTATTTTTTCAGTTATTGACTAAATAATCATAATTTAATAAAAACTATGTTTGGAAAAAATAGTCATTCTAGTGGCTAATTTTTTAATACAAAGTATTATTTACAATATAATACAAAAAATTTAGATTTATAATTGAAAAAAGAAATATGTATGAATATATTAGTTTACGGAAAATAACCTACAATATAGTTATTTAATAGAAACTATTAAATTTAGTAAATAACAAATAAAATTTTCAAAAACAATTTTATGTATTTAAAGCCATTAAGTTAAAGTAAAAATAATAGTAAGGACAATTAGGCCATCTAATAAAAGAATAGGAGGATAAAATGATATTTTAATTGTATAAGGGGGTAAAGTGATACAAGTTGAAAGCACAAGGGGGTAAAGTGATACAATTGAAAGTATAAGGGGGTAAAATAATATTCAATGAGAGCATAGAGGGGTAAATTGAGATTTGCCCTAAATATTTACACCAGCAATTGCATGGATAGCAAATATTTTGAAATTCTCACATATATTACTCAAACAAACAACAGCTATTATAATCCCAACATTGATTACACACGCAGACATAACTTTGCTGTAGCCACCCACAGCCATTCTTTCTTCAATTTATATTGTCACAACTCACAAACACATCTTTATTTTCTTTCCACCTCGTTTGTGGGTGTCCAAAATCTAATAGGATAAAACAACCTGCATGGCCTCTCTTCCTATCATCGAACTGGAAACTTTCCATGTCCATGATTGTTTGAATTGTGCAATGTAAATTAGTACTCAGACAGGCTTCAGCTTGACTATACATTCTAAGGTAACTTCTATCACATGATGTATAGACAAAATGATAATTCTTGTAACTTTCAAATGAACAAATTCCAGAAAATTCTTTATTTATAATCGATCCCTCTATTTCCTTTTTGAGTTATTAAATCAAGTTGCACACTTAAGAGCAGCCCTGGTGATCGCATTAAGGAATGCTAAAAATGGCCAGATACGTCATCCTCAGGGTTTGCATTTGAACTACCTATATTACTTGGCGTCTTGAATGAAAGAAAAGTTACCGTTTGTCCCAATACCCACATGCATACAGCTGTGGCACCATCTTGCCATCCCCCTACCAAAAGAAAGCAAAGTTAAAAAGGACAATACTTGACTATCAAAATACTAGAAGTGTAGATATATATCAAATTATTGAGCACCTGTTGAGAGAGTTCATTATGATCAATGGTCAAAATCTTGAATATAAAAAAACAATTGGGTGACATCATGGTAGGCCATGAAGAGCTTTTTATCGTATATTGATGCAAAAAAAGGATCAACAAGGTGACCTACCAAAGGTTGTTCTAAGAGTCTAATAGCAAAGGAGCTAAAACATAGGAGTGCTTTCATATTTCACCATAGCATAAAAAATCAGTGGACTTCCAATTTGAAGCAAAACACTTCAAGCATTAACCATGCATTTTACTGCTTTTGAGGTAAATATTCAACGGTTGGTCAGAAAAAAACAATATATATCCCATATCAACATAACAAAGGTGCCATGAAAGCCCCTTCAAGATCCAAAAGAAACCACTGCGTGCTTCTTAGAAGTTCAAAATCACATCACAAGAGCTTAAACTTCAACATCATATCAAACTAATCCGCCAAATAATATAAAATGTTTTTGGGTCCCAAAACATGTGTTACTCTTTACTGTCTCCAATATGAAGTTAAAAAAAAATATAATAATACTTTGGATTTGGGCCAATAATATATTATTTTTCTACAATTATTATGTAAGCATGCCATTTATTTCAAGAGCGAAAAGGGAAAATGATAACACAAGAATAAAACTGCCAAAGAACCTGCAGCACTTTCCTGAAGGAGAGCCTCATCTGTTTTCCGAATCCTATTTAGAAGGGAAAAAAACCTAAATTATGACCTTGTATCATGTAAACTGATATGAGAATCTAAAAACTCAAAGCCAATTAATTATGTTGTCTTTAACTAGGTCTTAAACTAACCCGACAGGCAAGAAAAGCTAGAATTCGAGCATACCATTAAGTATAGCCTTCTTCGCACACTTAACATCCAACTGTAATTTCATTAGCAAACAACAACATCATTCATGGGAAAAATCTCAGAGAAAAATTGTAACATAAAATTCTGCAATTTCAAAACATTCAAATTCAAATAATACACTAAATGCTTAGACAAACAGACCAACTCACGTGGTAAGCCCGCCGAAAGAACATGCTTGTGTAAATGCTTTTGTGCATACTCTGCAGCTAACCGGCCTCCATGCCCATCATAAATAGCAAAATGCGCACATCTATGAGGCGTAAGAAATTTAAAAAAAAATGTACTACGAAATTCATTGGAAAATGGAAATTAAAAACAGAGGACCTCAAAATTTTGGAAGAAGAAAGCAAGCAAGCCAAAGCATACAGATTGTGAAAGCAATAAATGTTCATAGGAAGAGACTTGTCTACAACCAACAATTAGCCAATAAATAAGTAAAACCTAATAAATAATGGAGTTTAAGCTTTATAACTTATTAACAATCACCGATTAAAATCAAAAAAAAGTATAAACCCATTAATAATAGGATTCGAGAAAGGAACCTCAAATTTCCAGGGGATTCCAAGGAGGCATCCAGAAGCACCACCCAAGCATCTTCCATAGAGTGCCTCGACCCCTTATCTTCAGCTGCATCGGCTTCTAACGCGAAAAAACCCTTCTGCGAAGAGCCGTTTGCACTCGACGCTTCGTTCGTAGTACCCTCGGTCTTCAATTCATCCTCTGTTTTCAGCCTCTTTCTAGGTGAGGAATTGGAGTCGATGAGTTCATTTGGGCGTTTGATGTCGGAAGCCTCGGCGTTGGAATTGGATTCTGGTGCTGCCATTTTTTTGCGGAGCGATGAAAGGTAAAGGGTCAGAAAATACAAGGAAATAATTAACAGTTTGTTTGGAGATCGGCTTAATTGTAATTTTGGTCCTATAAATACAAGAGAATGACATATTTGAACCAGGAAATATTCTACATAGCAAAGTTAACTAATCCCATAAGTTTAGATTTTTGTGCAATTTTGATATTATCAATCTAAAGGAGAATTTCACAATGAGACCCAAATTTAAGGGAATGTATCACTTTAAAGTCCAAAATTACAAATTTCTCAAATTGGGACCTAAATTTTACTTTTTTCTCAAACCAAAACCCAAATTTTTTTTATTTTTTTCTCAAATTGGACCCTTATCCAAATTTTAGGTTTTTACTTCAAGTTTTGGACGTTAAAAAAAAGAAAAAAAAATTTAGGTGGTTATTATTCAACCCCGATATTTGATTAATACGTCACACTCCTAATATTTACAAAAATGTCATAAGTTAAAAAAACTATGATACCCTTAATAAAATAAAACATTATAAATACATCCATTAAATCTCTAAATACACCCCATCTCATTTTTAAACATATATTATTCTTCCTTACACCCTCTCTCATTATTCTTCTCTCTGCAAAATTTTCCAAAAAAAAAAAAAAAATTTTGAAAACTTGTTCATGCCTCCAAAAAAACACATGTTCGTGCCTTCAAAATCTTTGGCTAATATTGATAAATTCCAAAACATTGTGCAAAATCACTTATGTTCACTTGTTAAATACTTCAAAATTCACCCAACAATACTCCACTAAGAAACACAAACTAGAAGAAAAAACCAGCAATGTCAACTGAAGCAAAATCATTTGGAAACATTAAAAGAAAAAATAAAGCACGATAGTAACTAATATTTTCAAGGCACGATAGTAGGTTATTTTTCATAAGGCACGATAGTGGGTTATTTTTCAAAAAAAAAAAAAAAATCATTCGTGCCTCTAAGAACCTTCAAAAATCCTTCAATTTTTCAACCAATTTCGACTAAATACCCAATTTTCAACAGCAATTCGAAGAACCCAACCCCTAAAGCATTCACGGAAACAAAAATACCCAATTTTTGGACTAAATTAGACTAATATTGCAAAATAATGAAAAATTTAAAAAAAAAATTACATCTCCTTGCGGTGACACCGCCGGTGCCTCCTCCTTCGCCTCGTTTCTTCTACTCTTCCTTCTCGTAAAGTATGTCAACTTCTTTTTGGGAGAGATTGAGGTGTTAGATTTGGGGTGTGAGAAGAGAAATGATAGGGTAAATGAGAGTGGGATATATGAATTTTGTGGAGTGTATGTTAAGTTAAAGTTTTTTTGTTTTGGAGGGTAAAATTGAAAATATAGGTGAAGTGTATTTAATAATTAGATGGGTTGTAAAATAGGGGTGAGTGTATGTAGAAATGTCGTGTATTAATCAAATATTGGGTGCAAATAGCGACAACCAAAAATTTATTCTCTCATAATTTAAGTTTATGCATCTTGTGTATCTACATTAGTGACGTTAACCAAAATTGACAACAAATATGGATTAAGAAAAAAATGAGTAAAAGAACAAAAAGAGGAAAAAAAATTAATTTTTGTGGCTGATTGATAGATTACACTAAAATTTTCCATTATGTTAAGTTATAAAAACCAAAGTGAGAACCCGAAATTTGAGGGATGATCCAATGTGAGAAGGAAAACAAAAAACAAAATTAGGTCTTGATTTTGAAAATTGAAAATTTGAGCCTTAAAATGATTGTACTTTTTTTTTTTTTTTTCCAAATTTGGGTCCTCTCATGAAATTGGACTTAAATCTAAAGGGGTGATATATTATCTGGTACTATATGTATCCTACTTATCAATTCCAGAGTCCCTTAATTTTGTTTCACTGCAATTTTGGTCCATAAATTCTTTTTTTGTGTAATTTCAGTCCTGAGTAATGCAATATTTCACATTTTTAGACTAAATCTGCACAAAATTAGAACTTATGAAATTAAAATTACACAAAGTCAAAATTTACGGAATAAAATTGCTACTTAAGATACTCAACGTCTTCAAACTTTAGTTGTAGCTCCAGTATATTGCTGCAATACTTCAGAAAAAGTTGCAGAAATCATCCATATCTATGAAGGCACGTCTAGGCAAAGAATCAATTTGGCGAAATCTGAATTGACTTCGAGCAGTAACGTTGATGTTGATTTCATGAGACAGATGAGTGGTTTATTCAAGGTGAGGGAGATTGTTAAGGGATAATTACAAAAAAACCCACAAGTTTTTAGAAACATCAAAAATCCCTTTTAAAGTTTGATTCCATCTTAAATTTTCCCAGCAAAATAATATTTCAAAATACCCTTAATATTTTCAAAATATTTCAAAAAACCCCTTAATATTTACAAAATATTACAGTTATCGGCAAAATCAAACTTCATGGATATTTTTGGGTAATTTTGAAATATATCTGGAATTTTTGTAATTATGCTAAATCTCGGAGTGGTTTTGTAATTATTACAATTTTAAAAGATAACTTTGTACTTTACCCCAATTATTATCTAATGATAATGATGACAAAGGCAGTCCAAAAAGACCTCTTCTTGATTGCTACTAATAAACAGACGATCTTGTCTCATTCGACGTCTCGTTTTCCTTGCAAGTAAATATAAATACATTTTGCCAAGCGAAGAACAATAAACAAATGGCCAAGTCTACTGCCCGTCACGATCTCTCTCGACTTCACCGGGACGCATTTCTGGTAACTATTCATCTTCTGCTACAGCTTTATTAAACGCCCCCATGTCAGACGAAGGAGATGTATACTTGGGTTTTTTGAGCAAATCAAAATGATGGGCGATGAAGAAATAGTAATTTTCAGGGAATTGTACGATTTCCTGAAGAAAGAGAGAGGTGCGAGAATGATAATGGAGGAAAAACAGCTGGATTTGGTGCTAGTGCCCCTGGGATTGGGGGTTTTGTTGGCGTACCATATTTGGCTTCTCTTCACCATAAGACGAAACCCTACCAGGACTGTGATTGGTCTCAATGCTGAGAGCCGCCGCAAATGGGTCTTCTGCTTGATGGCTGTTAGTATTTCACTATTTCCTTACTTCACTTCACTTCACTTCTCCTTTATTAATTTGTGTTTGTGTGTGAGTAACTAGTTATGTGTATTTGACAAAGTTCTCTGGCAGTCAATATTTTGGCTTAATTGCGAAATTTGGTCCCTAATTTTACGGTGGTGGCATTTTAGGATTTTTGTTTTTCTACTTTTCGAATTAGGACTTTAGTTTTAAAAATCCGATCCGTTAAGGACAAAAATCACTGGAAAAATATGAAATTGGTAGGAATTTGATGGTGTGAATGGCACCTCATTACCTACCCCTAATTGGTGATTTTCAATTTTCCGGTGGAATTAGTGACGTGGTTGCTGACTTGTATCCAAAATGCACACGTGGCGCTTACATGCAAAATGTGTTCTGTCAAAGCATTTACTTCACTAATTCTGCCAGGAAATTGAAAATCCCCGAGTTAGGAATGAACATGTGGCGGCAACATCATCAAGTTCCGGCAAAGCAAATTTCTGAATTTCCGGTGATTTTTGTCCTTAACGTATCCACTTTTTTAAATTAAAGTCATAATTTGCAAAATGTAAAAATAATAGACCTAAAATGCCCTTTGCCTTAAAGTTACGGGTAGGACGCAATTGAACCGAACCGAGAAAGTGAGCTTTTGAGTGTTTGAGTTTGACTCGTTTATTATCGAGTCGAACACGAGCCTGAATTTATCGAACATGTTGATGGATCACGAACTTTTTCGAGCTTAATCGAGCATAAACGAGCTTAGTAAATTTTAATTATAAATTAAATTATTCTTCAATTTATTAAAAAAATAAAATTATATATATATATATATATATCTAAAACGCATAATATAATTATTAAAACTTATAATTTTATTCAAACAAATAAATTTATTGAAATATTTTTATATTATCATAAGTAAAAATATGAAAATTAAAGTCAAATTATTAGTTTAATTTATACGAGCCTATTCATGAGCTTACTAACGAGTTTGTTCACGAGCAAAAGAACCGAATATCTCTATGTTTGAGTTTGGTTCGTTTTTTTTTTTAACAAGCCTCATTAAACGAACTTGAACGAGCTTTTATCGAATCAAACTCCGAATAGCTCACGAGCGGCTTGGTTCATTTGCAACCCTAGTTACGGGACTAATTTTGCAATTAAGCCCAAAATTTATCATGTTCAGAAACCAGTTATGCTATCAGTGCATATAGTATTGATTTCAATGTAATTGTCTTGTTATCTTCTTTAAATGATGGGCTATTTGATGCTTGTTTCTTGATAATTACGGCAATACCCTGTTGTTGAAATGGTGGGCTATTGGATTATGTCATTGAATGAGAATGATATTAGAAATGCTAACATCCCTTTGGAGTATGATGGTTCTTATATGCTTAAGTGGTTCACACAAAATTGTAATGATTTTATAGATCCATGCTCTTATACCCTCGCTCCATTTTGTAACATCTTCTCTCCTGTTTTTAATGTCTAATAATCAACCTGTGGAAAATTAGGGGAAAATTGTTGTATTTCGATTTCCGTTAATTACTAGGTTAAGAACTAGTTATATACAATGTTTGAAAAGAGAAAATATAGGGTTGCGATTGGATGTGAGCGAGAATCCATTTTCGTTCATTTGGAATTTTTTTACCAAACATGCGATTGTTTATAAAAAATTTAAAAAATACTATTCTTTCACTTTCACTTTTTCTTTCACCAATCACATCTACACATTTTTTCATAAAAACTAATCATTATTACACATTATCCCACAAATTTCACTATTCATTCACTCACACATTTTTAATTATCAATCACATCCAATCATTATTTTACTATTTTCGTATCAAATCAACTTTCATCATTACTTTTTCATCTTAAATCCAATCACACTATCAAAATTCATTTTTTTCTCCCAAATTTTTTTTCCCTACTATTCTCTAGCGAAATGAAAATTTTCAAAATGAAAGTATATCCAATCGCACCCCCTAGGTAACTACCTAAAGTCAACTCCTAAATCTAAGGAAAGATTATTCGAAACTTAGGATGCGATTGGATATGAACGAGATTTCATTTTCGTTCCGCTAGAGAAATTTTTTGGCCATACATGTGATTGTTTATGAAAATTTTCAGAAAATATACTATTCTTTCACTTTCAGTTTTTCTCATTTTTTCTTTCACCAATCACATCTACACATTTTTCACAAAAAACTAATCATTATTACACATTCTACCACAAATTTCACTATTCACTCACTCACACATTTCTAACTACCAATCACATCCAATCATTGTTTTACTATTTTTAAATCAAATCAACTTTCATCATTACATATCCATTCACACTTTCAAAATTTTCCAAAAACTTTCATCGAATTTTGTTTTCACTATTCTCTAGCGAAAAGAAAATTTTCAAAATGAAAGCATCTCCAATCGCACCCTTAGCAGTTTATAGATTTTCAAAGTAAGTGAACTTTTCAGTTATTAATGACTTAAAACCAATTTTCCAGATCTTGTGCAATGTTGTCTGTTCCAAGTTGTTATGAATGAATGCTTGCGTAATGCTTGAAACAAGAAATAAAGTATTAAAAGTAGAGAAGGCAGTAAAAAGAGTGAAGGGCACAAATTCTTTTATAGTGGTTCGAATGTGGGTAAATTCAAAGAATGCTTTTCACTTATTTGTAGACCCCAAAAATTGGCCTTGTGGCTTAGTTGCTTCTTGTTCACATAAGATTTCTGAAATTTCTCTTCAACTTGGGAGACTTCACTTGCAGTTTAAGCTCAGCTTCGAAAGCGTGAAGCCTCGGTTTTTAGGAACCTTGTATCAGAACGTAAGGAAGTTATAAGGAAGTTAGATGACTTAGATGTTCGTGTGAAAACTTTCAACTTGCAAAACTTATTCCCTAGATCACTGAAGTTCCTTTTATATATGATTCAAATCTGACCCCTTTGAAGAGAGATGGCAAATTTGAATTTCAACCACAGCTTTCCACCTTTTGGAAGCATCAAAAATTGCGGATTTGTCTTCAAACTACATATTCCAAATGAAAATTCCAAACCATTAAATTTGGCAATACTTGATGCTGATCCTCGTTTGCTCACCAAGCTGGACACATTGGTTTGCTCTGGTCCATTTGTTTGAAATTAGCAGCATTCTAACTCCAAGGATTCACAGAAAATAAATAAAATTGCAAAAGAAAATACACCAAATTTATATAGATTCGTCATAACGTTAATCTTCATCAGCCATTGCAGATTTCACTATGATGAAAGGAGATAACAAATACAAGAGAATTCTCACACACTCTCACCCCGAATGTGAGTTTCCTTTCAGTAGCATCCAAATGAATACTGAGCTCCCATCCTATTTATATGAGGATTCCACAAATAAAATGATCGAAGATCCGGTCTTATAGTCGAAATGCATCTTGGCAGTGCATCACCTAAGTGCACCCCTAGGGGCGACATTCTGACCATCTTCAATATAATATATATATATATATATATGTATATATATATATATACACGTAATTTCGATATTCTAAATCTTTCAATATGGATAGGATTAGCATTAGCATGAATTTAACATAATGAATGTCATTGACTATTTCTTTCATTTTTTAGCCTCTAACTAACTCGTAGCGTACGAATCATTGCAAAGTTCAGTAGATCCTTATATATGAATTATTTCAAATATGTATTCTGGACATCCTCATACAGAGATTATTATCTTTTGTCCTGACCAATCATAGTACATGCATTAGTATAACTTGTAAAACTTAGAAGTAGAAGTTGACGTAAAATCACATGGAATTGAGAATATTTGTTTTATTTTTGGGCCAAACAGTGTTATGAATTTTATGAGATGCCGAGAAATAGTTACTTTGCAATAAATAATCAGTATTTATGTCCACGTGTTATCTTTAATCTGCCACTGTGCTGCTTTCATGGTATCCACTTAAAAGTTTTGAGTAATAGAAATTGACTTTGTTAAAGAGTAGTCATATATTTAGCTCTGTTTTCCGATAGTTGCTCAGACTTCTTTGAACATTTACACTTTTTTTGGTGCATTGTTTTTCGTTCAGCCATGAAATTCAATTGCTTCAATTTTGTATTATGTGAAGAAATTTTAGTAATGATTGGTGCTATGCTCATGCTGATTTTTGTGGATGCTAACGGGCTCATCAATTTCAAATTACTTTTGGATAATTACAAAAACTTTCCCTGAAGTTTTGGGTTAATTACAAAAAAACAGAGATGTTTGGAAATTACAAAATTAAGGTTTGATTCAGTGTCATTACAATATTTTTACAAACCTAAGGGGAGTGTTTGAAATGTTTTGGCTTATGAATGGGGTAAAGTGTAACACAGAATCAAACCTAACGGTTTTTTTTCCCGTGATTATCAAAAACTTGTAGTTTTTTTGTAATTAACCCAAACCTTAAGGGTCATTTTTGTAATTATCCCTTGCTTTTAAACAAATGTCGTTTGATATAACCCTGAGCCGAACTTTGTCAATTTTACAGGATCCACTTAAAAACGGCGTTTTGGCAATTCAAACCATACGCAACAACATAATGGCTTCGACGCTTCTAGCCACGACAGCCATCACTCTCAGCTCACTAATAAGCGTATACGTAAGTAACAAATCAAGCTCTTCCTCGGTGTTAGAATATGGAGACAAAACTTCAGTCATGTCATCTGTGAAGTTCTTTGCAATCTTGGTGTGCTTTCTTGTTGCCTTTCTTTGCAATCTGCTGTGTATTAGGTATTATGCCCACACGAGCTTTCTTGTCACTGTACCGGCGTTTCAAAACAGAAAAGACGCGATCGAATATGTAGCAACAAATCTGAACAGAGGTGGCTTCTTTTGGTCACTTGGGCTACGAGCATTTTACCTATCGTTCCCTCTTTTTTTCTGGGTTTTTGGGCCGATATCCATGTTTGCGTGTTGCTGCGTAATGTCGTTTGTTTTGTATTTTCTGGATACGTGTACGGATTTTACGAGGGATCTGCACGATCATTCTGTTAATGGTGAAGACGTAGAGGCAATTGTTCCCCTGGCATGATTTTGTTGTACACTGCTTGAATATATGTCACCAATTTGCTCCAAAATTTAGTTTTGAGGGTGATTGAGAAGAACGTCTTTATATATGTCTTACTGTGTTAACTCTTATTTTCTTTTTGGTTGCCACCTCTTTGGCTTTTTGTATCTGTTATGAAGTTTAGGGATAATTACAAAAACATACCTGAGTTTTAGCATAATCACAGAAAACTCCAGTTATCTTTTAAAAATTACACATACTCCCTTTTAGTGTTACAAACACCTCTTTGAGAGGTTTGTATTTACCTAACATTCAAATACACTCCTCTTCTGGGGTGATTTGCAAGAGAAACAAATGTGAAGGAGGTGTTTGTAATTTTTAAAGAAAACTGAGTTTTTTTGTAATTAGGCTAAATGGGTGTTTTTGTAATAATCCCTAAAGTTAATTCTTCCATAAGTTTGAATGAACCTGCTTGCGATCTAGGTTTTCTTTCTTTTTTATTTAAATGAAGTTTATGAAATTATGAGCATTCTTGAAATTATGGGTCATCAAGTCGACCCCAAGTTGAAATTAAATCAGCTTGAAGGTTCTACGGTTGATAGCAAGAACTTGAACAGTAGGAAAAGAGTAGAAAACCAGTCGATCCTGTCCTAGGCGGATTTGCAGCAGAAAACACGAACCAACAACCTATGGCTCGCAACTTGCTTTTGTAAGGGCAAAAATCCAAAAATTAAATGGTGGAGTTAGATTTTTTTTTTTTTTTTTGAGAGGGGAGTTAGATTGGGACACTAACGACAACTATAAATTAAAGGGAAAACTGATGTCTATTATTCACTAAGTAGACATCGGGTTTCGTAAAATGATATCGAACCGATGTGTTTTGGGATGCTTTTGACAATCGACCGGTTCAGAAAACTGATGTCTATTATTCACTAAGTAGACATCGGGTTTATACACAACGGATGTTAAGTGTGAAAAAACCCATCAGAAATGCCTTTAAATTTATGTCTTTTTTGGTGATGTCTATACTCATTTTTCCTACAGTGTGTTATCTCATCATCCGATTGAGTCATGAGGCGCCAACTTTTATTTTCATCATTTGAATGTATGTAATTTCATAGATTCAAAATAATATTGTGTATTACGATCAAATCTTAAAGGAGATTTCTCTAAGCGGGCATCCATATGTTTTTAACTTTTCATTTTATTTCTACAGCATTTTTATGTATATATATTGGATTCTTTTTGTGTATTCAAATTAAAAATACATATAAGAATTTGTTCATTGTTATATAATATTGTGTATTAATAATATAGATTAAAATATTTATAATAATTGTGTAATATTTTTTTTTGACAAATAATTATAATATATATATATATATATATATATATATAAGAATTTGTTCATTGTTACATTACTCATTGTGTTCCGGGCCGGGCATATATAATTATGTATGATGAATCATATATAATAAACTCATGTATACATATGTGTGCCCGTGTGTGTAATATATAACATATACCAAATAAATATTTTTTTCTTGTACGAAATACAAAAATAATATTTACCATTAGAATTTATTAATAATTATACCTATATATACTTATGATATTTTTGTACTCTATATTACGTGTAGTGTATTATATAATGAATATATTATATAATAGTACATATTGTACATTATATATAAGGTAACTATTTATGTAATATCATCATAGACGGAGGCACAACCCTCCTTGCGGGGGCACGTGCCCCCCGTCAACAATTTTTTTTTAATGTTTATTTTTAAAATCTAATAATTAGGTTAATAAAATAAAAGTATGTGTGTACTAATTTTTTATTTAGTTTATAATTATACCTATTTTATTTTTGATATATATAGTTTAAAATTGTATTCGTTTTGAGTATGTCTGGTTACCCTGTGCTACGGAAATAAAAAGTAATACTTTTCGATTTAAAAAAAATATTTTTAGCGTAAAAACTAATACATTGTCTCAACAACTAAAAAAGTATGTTCAATCAAAAGTATTCCTTTTTACCCAAAAATATTATTTTTTTACCCGGAAAGTATTATTTTTCACATAAACGCATTATTTTTTTTCGTCCCACGGTGTAACCGTCTTACACAAGTTTTTGCCTTATTTTGTGCTTCTTGATAAAAAATTTATGGATCCGTCCCTGTTATCCATCATACAAAATGAAAGTTCTATACATTTTCCCTCTCAAGTGTAGAATTACAACAAATAAAAAATCGCTGGAAAACCAGTTTATCAATATCAAATATATAGCACATATTTTTGTAAAAATATTCCCATTAAAATAGATGAATTAATGGCCGGACATATATATCTAAATTATAGGATCATCAATCATGGTCTTGATTATGCTCTTCTAGAATATGTGCACCTGTAAAGAAAACCGATTGTCAAAAATTACAAAAGATAGGAATATTAATTTTATATATAACAAGATTCATTCATTGGGTATAAAGTCTACATCCAATAAATGCCTTAAAGTGTGACACATTTTAATTTATTTCCCATATAATATGAGAAACAAATTAAAATGTGTCACACTTTAAGGCATTTATTGGATGTAGACTTTATACCCAATGAATGAATCTTGTTATAATTATATATGGGAAACAAATTAAAATGTGTCACACTTTAAGGCATTTATTGGATGTAGACTTTATACCCAATGAGTGAATCTTGTAATTTTGGATATGCCATTTTAACGCAATTTAGAATCTTTTATTGTAGTCCACTAATTGTTTCCTAACATGGCAAGTGGTAGCTTACTTCTTTGGAGGACCAAGACATGACAAGTCTTAGTAGGACCCCAACACCACCTAAAAAATGTAAGAAATTATAAATATAAGATACTTAAAATTTTAATTTGGTCCTATAAATTTTAAAATTAATCATTTTATAAGTCGTATTGTTGCTAGAATATTGCAAAATCACCGGAAATGTCATGAACATACATGATAGTAACTAATGATCTACATTAATCCTAAAATTGTAAGTGTTGATAATGTGGATTAATATCTGCCATGTCACCTCAGAATAGTCGGAAATCAAAAACTCTCCATTTTTAGGAGCACGTGTCAATTTTTGGCGATTTTGCAATATTCTTGCAACAATAGGCCAACTAACATTGAGTAATTTTAAACTTACATACCAATCGAAAATTAAAAATTAATAGGACCAATTTTAATACTTACAGTACCAATTTTGCGATTATGCCGATGAAGGTTATCAAGTGTCGTATTTCGCAAAAATTGGACACTTGATAGATTTATACGAATAAAGCGTAAGTACATCATGTGTAGCATCTAGATAACCAAAAGACAAGATAAGAATGAATCTCCGAACCCAATCACAAGTTGATGTTAGAATCATGAAGGTGATGGCTTATCAAAGAACCATAACGATTTGGTCAAATAAGACTGCAAAAAAGCAATTTAACAGTGAAAATAAAAGGCATCAAACTATCTAATGACATATCAAGCATCAAGCATCAAGCATCAAATCAATTAATTAAATAAAGATTGATCATGTTAATTAGAACATATGTGACACTAATCATTATGTCATGATCAACAAAATATATGTTGTCCACCATCATATTTTGAATGCGATATATATATATATATATTAAACCAACAATTTTAGTTAAATTGCTTAATCCAAAGTCGAAGGAAAAAAAGGATCAAATTTCCAAGTGCATCTACTAATAGGACTAGAAAAACAACTTTGTCGTTAAAAATTTAACTAGGATGGACAATGGCGGTCGTGACTTGGGGGGTGAAACTTATTTTAAGGACCTATAGGATGAATTTTTCTTCAAAATATTAGGGAGGACAAATGTAATTTTTCATTAATAGATATAATTTTAAAATAAATAACAAGTAGAGAAATTAAGTTTCGAAAAATATTGGGGGATAGTAGTCCCCACTTGCGCCCCTGTTAGTTTCGCCACTGAGCATGGACTACCATAAATCAAAAGAAAAAGAAAATTCAAGGAAAAAAAACATATAATGGGATTGTGTGCAAACTCTAAACAAAAATAATTCTCAAGATGGAAAAAGTAGTTTTTTTTTTTTTTTTTTTTTTTTGCGTCCGTAAACTGAAAATCACGAGTTCGCAAACACTCCAAATATAGGGGGAAAAGAAAAATTAGAGAAAATTGAAGGTGTGATGACAGAAGCATAGAGAGCACAAAGGAGTGAGATGCATAATTGATGCATTTTCATCATCTGTGCTCTCTATCTTCTGTCAACATAATCTCACCTCTATTCCCCTTAATTAATTACACCCTACCTATATATGAAGAATTGTACATTTGGAAGATCAGATTGTACTTTTGGAAGATCAACTTGTACAATTAAATAAATGTATATGGTGGGTTTTTCTTTTTTTGTGGAGAGAGAGAGAGAGAGAGAGAGAGAGAGAGAGTAATATATGAGGGAGAGAGAGTAATATATGAGGGAGAGATAATATTGAAGGTATGATGAGAAATGGGGAAGGGCTAATGTGGTGTATTTAAAGGAAGAAAAAGTAAAGAGGCAAGGATAATCAAAGTGGATATTTTAGTGGTACAAATATTGGTGTATAGTTTGTACCATATGCTTTGTAACAGCTTCTCACGAGTTGAACCAAGTCAAGGATATATGGTTACATACATGATATATGATATATGACAGCCTGTAACTTAATTCCCAACAACCCTAGGGTTTTTTTTCCCCCTTACACATTCACCATGCATGCATTCATTCTTTACATGGGTTGATCATTGATAAATTATGTTCCAATTTTTTTTTAAAAAAAAAAACAAAATCTCAAAAGACACTTTCTTCTCTCAAAGCCCTAGCCCTTTTTAACGCGAGTTAATTTGTAGCTCAAGTGGTATTGTTCACTCACAGGATTTGAACCATGTATGTATCTTTCAATTCCTTTGAAATTTATCTCTTCCTCTTCAACCACTACTCCTAACTCATTAAAAAAAAAAGCCCTAGCCCTTTTCATTTTCCTCATCTTTTTCTTTTTTCATTCTCTTATGGAGGATGGGGTAAATAATTTTCATTTCATTTTAGTCACAATATATTTATTCCTATTATATGGGGTTTAGTTGTCCCCAAAAGTTGCTATTTTGTCTCCAATATGTGGTTTATTCTAGTTATTAAGTATGTCCCATGTATGGGATTTTGTTCAGAAGATTTAGATGAGTCATTACTGGATGCAACGTGATAGGAGCGAGATTAATTTCTCTTTTGTCAAACGCATTCTTTGTGATGTTTTGATTCTAGATCTGTTGGATATCTGTTTAGATGTAAATATTTTGTTTTATATATGTAAATATGTATGACCTTGTAGGTTTTTTTTTGTTTCGCCAGGCAATCATCCGTTGGAATTTTAAAAAATAGAAAATAAAAAATCTTGCAATAAAACCATGCAATAATTCTTTGAAGGTTTTTATACTTTCCAATTCTAGCTTATCTAGATTTGACTTTTTGGAGAAGTGATTTATCCAAAAGGTTATTATTCAACCACAAATAATTATTATTATTACAGAAAATGGACTTTTAGATCCAAAAGTTCACTTTAAAAGTGCTCCCATAAAAGTTGTTCATTATCAAGTTTGGAAGTTGGAACATACATCTCTTTCTACATAATAAACAAGTAACCCATTCATACACTCATATAATCATTTAACTTAATTGGCAAAGGTGATTCTTAATTTTTTTTTTTTTGGTCTTTTATATATTTTACTTAAATTTTTTTTATGGACTAGACCTTAAACTAACCTTTTAGTGCAGTTCAGGACTAATTTATTAGGATCGGTATGAGATCCAGTGCGGTCCATCAACTGCACTGGACTTAAGGTGGCTACACATTGTACGGCTTGCAATTGTCAATCTCCATTCATTGCAATTGTCCAACGCCATTCATTGCAATTGTTTTCATTGCCGTATACATTTACAGAAACTAGACTAGGGTCGAATTACCAATTTGAATAAAGAGAAAATTTAATTCAAATGCTTTTAGGAACTAATCAAATATTTTAGCCTAATATATCTAGTCCAAAAAGCTGAAATCTTGGTGACAGTTTTACATTTCCTAACGATTCTAATCCATTTAACATGATCGATCAATCAACATTACAATAATTGCACGTCTTTTTTATGTATATTCTGTGAAACGTACATTTGGTAAATTCTTATAGAGTCAAATATAAATTAAAATGTCAAATTAAGATAAAAGATGTAAGATTTACCCGAAAAGGACTATACAAACTGAAAATTACCTACGGGCGCGACTGAATATACTTTCATCTTGAATTTTTTTATTTTGCTAGAGACTAGTGGTTTAGAAGAAAAAAAAATGAATTTTGATAGTGTAATTGGATGTGAGACGAAAAAGTAATGATTAAAGTTGATTTATTTAAAAATAGTATAATAATAATAAGATATGATTGGTAGTTAAAAATGTGTGAGTGAATGAACAAGAAAATTTATGGGAGAATGTTAAAAAATGATCAATTGTTTTGTGAAAAAATGTACAGATGTGATTGATAAGAGAAAAAATGGGAAAAAATAAAAGTGAGATAATAATATATTTTTTGAAAATTTTCATAAACAATCGCATGTTTGGTCAAAAGAAATTCTCCAGCAGAAAAAAAAATGGAATCTCATTCATATCGAATCGCAACAAATATATCTTGGTGACAGTTTTACATTTTCTACTGTTGGTGGACGATTCTAATCCATTTAACATGATCAATCAATCAACATCATACTAATTAAAAAAATTATCACCTATCATTTTTAATTATGTATATCATCTTACATAATTTCCACATTACAAATATTGCACGTCTTTTTTATGTCTATTCTGTTAAACCTACATTTGGTAAATTCTTATGGAGCCAAACATAAATTAATAAAATGTCAAATTAAGATAAAACATGTAAAATTTTACCCTAAAAGGACTCTACAAATTGAAAAGAGCAAGTCTCTTGTGAGACGGTCTCACGGATCTAAATCCGTGAGAGACGGATCTCCTAAGGGCTCCGTCTTGAGAACATGAACCATGAAAATAAATTTAAAAATAATAATGAACCATGAATAAACAAAAATAAACCCTAAAAACATGAACCATTAAGAATAAACCCGAAAAACAAAAATAAACCCAAAAATAAAAAATAAACTCTAAAAAAACTAAAATCCTAAAAACTTATCAATTAAAAATAGACCCAAGGAACAAAATAAACACTAAAAAAACAAATATAAACCCTAAGAAAAATAAAATCTGAAAAAAAAAAAAACTTTAAAACTTTGTGTAATGGCTCCATCTCACGAATCTAAATCGTGAGACCGTCTCACGCAAGTTTTGCCAACTGAAAATTACTTAATTTTCTATTTGTTAAAAAAAAAAAAAGAAAAGGATCCACTTTTTGTGTTTGCATTAGATGGTAGGGAGTAGGGGGGATGTATGTACTTGATTTGATAATAATGAAGGTGTGAGGGCATTTTTGATAGGGTGGTTGAGTTAGTTTTGATTGATTTGAGATACTGTAGTTGTTTTTGTAACTGAAGTTTCCACAGCAGTACTAAGGGCTGACTACTATTCTGTGTGGATTTTAACCGCCCCCATAATGCAGATTCCATTCTTTTCACAAGGCCTGTCATGCAGCTTTTGCTAATTCATATATGTGACTAAAGATAAGGGTGAAAATTTGTGTTGTGTTCGAGTGGCGGACGAGGATTCGGGAGTTGGGGGCGAAATCTATTTTGAAAACCTTTAGAGTAAATTTTTCTTCAAAACTTTGGGGGAGGCAAATGCAATTTTTCACTAGTATAGATATATTTTTAAAATAATAACAAGTATAAAAATTAATTTTTAAAAATTTTGGGGGCCACCTTAGTTCCGCCTTTGGTTGTGTTTGAGTTCGCGTGTCCTTTCGATATATAAAATTTCTTCTAAATTCTAGTAATTAATTTGGTGGGTTTAATTAATTGTGTCGATTTCTCAAACCTAATCGACGTGGTATTATTGTGATTTTCGGGTTAATCTAAAATGATATCTACATTTAAAAAATATGAATAATTCATCTTTTTTATGAGTTATTTGTTAGAAATCGAAATCACAAATGTGCATGCTTTAATTCACAAAATCCATAAAAACATGCTTCAACCGATCTACTATGATAATCCGAGAAAGAGTAGAGATTAATCGAATCGCGAGCGCACTGAATACATTAGGACTTGAGAGATCCGGATGCGGTTTGGTCTTACTGACGAGCGGTTCTCTTGAAAGTTCTCAGTATTACGCTCGCAAGGGAGACAGAAGTTTTCTAGATCTTTTACGAACCGTCGCCTGGGACCATAATTATTTTAGATAAATATCCCCTTTATTTTCTATCCGGTCCTTCAACAAATAGAAAATCTCCGAATAGTATCTACGTATTTAATCACGAACAATTTGATGCCCTTTTAATCCAAAATTAAAACCTTATTAGATCACTTTAGTTGGATTGAACCGTAAGACAACTATGCATATTTAATTAACATAAGTAAATCCAAATTAAATATTTCCAACATTATTATGTGGGTCGTATGAGTTAAAGTTAATCCGAAAAATATGTTGAAACACATTTAATAACTTTTAAAAATTTAATCATTATACTATCAATATATTAAATCTATTAAATCAATCAAAAGTATCATACAAAAAATGGGTGCAGGTACAAAGAGAGACCAGACAATTATTTTTGGATCCTAGTCTGGCCCATTCCATGAAAAAACACTAAAAAAATTGGTCAATTGGACCGATTTTTTGGGCCGAATGGGCCATACCAAATAAGTTCGGCTCAATTTGGGCATCTAAAAACATGGCCCGACCTGACCTTTTTATCGGGCCGAGCCAAAGTTGATAGTTCTATTGTCTGTTGACTCTGAACAAGTTATGATGATTGATCAATGGTTATACATAATAATCATTGATTTTTATAGATGCGTTCAATGGTCTCATGACAATTACCCCTGATCAGCTTCAAACAATTTTGAAAATATCATAACTTTTATATGTTAAACTATTAAGTTTCAATTTTGTTTTCGAAGAATTTGGCCCCCAAACAAATTAGAAGTATCTTTTCCAATACTTTTGACCACAAAAAAAAAAAAAAAGAATCATTCTTATCCCCTAGCTAATCCGAACTTTTAATCCTATCCTGAATAATCTCACAATAAAATAAATTAAAATAATTGGTCATAAAATATCCTACGTTCAATTTAACATGTGTGGTCTAGAAAAGTAGGTGTAGGAACATTGCCATTTACTTTAACAATGAGTTTTCATACTGAAAATTAACTACTCAAAAATGTGTGGGACAAAAAGTTGTGTGTAAATTCCCATCTGAAATCCACTTTTTCATTTCCCAAATTGGCCATATTCTATGCTTTTTATATTCTATGGAATTTGCATGGCTTAACAAAAGAATGGTTGGGAGAGTCGGAAGAAGAATGATTAGGGTTGATGATAACGAGACGTATCAATTCTATATACTAAGGCTTCGTTTGGTTCGACAATAGGATTGAATTTGATTATTTCCCACCACTTTTATTGGCTTTTTCCTATGGATTTATTAAGGTCAAATAATGTGTTTATTTGAGTGATTTGGGTTGTTGGATTGTAAGAGTTGTCTATTAAATTGTTTGGTTCAAAAGAGAAGAATATTTCAATAAGTATTGAATTACCTTATTACCCTTAAATTATAATTCACATTTCTATATCACCCTACACAATTACAAGGACAGGTTGTAGATGGTGGTAAGTAGGTAATTTGTAATAGCAGGATATTGTGATGTATTCCTCATCTCACCTAGGGGTGGGATACCTATTACCTCAATGAGAAGGATAAAGAATCGGGTCATGCTAATTTCGCGGTCATGGATGTGTGACCAAACAATATAATAGAGTGAAATATTAGAAAAGTGATTGATATGTCCAACCAAACGAAGCCAAAAAAAAAATAAACATGATACGGATCGTTACTTTTTAGGCGGATCATCCAAAGTCAATGGTGCAATTTAAAATTATTTTTAGGGGAGTCTTCAAGTCTTCTTCTCCGAAAGTTAGAAATCCTCCGATTGAGAACTTGCTTGTACACATACGCAAACGCTAAGTGGGGTCTTTGGAAGTTGCCCAGTGAGATCTCTCCGACGCTCAAGTCAGCTTGTTGATGAGAGAAAATAATACGATGAAGCGAATCTTTGAATTAAATGCGTAGGAGAGTTATTATGAGCACATGATAATGTACTTACAAATGAATATGAGAGACTTTTTATACCTGGGAGATGGGATATGTGGACCGCGTAGGAGAAATCGACATATGGTCAATCCCGAACTCCTTTGGGCTGGGTTATTTTATTAAGCGTCCATTAGGCAATTATTAAATTAATATATAAATCAAATTATATATTAAATAATTGAATATTATTTTTGCCCCAACGTATAGATTGATAGTCATCTCATTATTTTAGGGACACGTTTCTACTGACAAATCTCATGTAACACACAGATACTGTATTGTTCTAATTTTATCAATTTTGTTGAACAAGTGGAGGTCCCTAGTCTCGTCCATTGCTATTTGGATCCAAACAAGATTACAACTCGTCAAATAAAGCATAAGACCCCAAATGAATTTCTATTCTACACTTTCTTTTTATCCACCACTTTCAATCTTTTCCCCACTCAAATGGGGCGGTGGCCCAGATACCCTAGCAATTAAACGTGTCAATGCCCCATAGCCTCAATCATCTCAATGTGAGTCCATCATATGTCAGAAATGCTACCCTCATCTAGGGGCGACAATACACTATAGGATTTAAGCAGTAAAAACCAGTCTGGCCTGATGGGCCGACCATGTGATAAGGCGGGACTTGGTTATGATTTTATAAGCTCGAAAGAGAGGTCTATTTGGCTTGCCAATTTATTTGTTTTGGAATGTTGGGCCCGATCACCTCATTGGCTTGGGCCTATTTCATGTGGATTCTCATGGGCTTAGCTCGACGAACCAACACTAAGTTGGACCGGTCTAATCTATTGGCAACTCTAAATATGAGCTCGACCTAATGAGAAAAATACGAATACTGAACATGAACACAACACAAACATGACTAAGACGATCAAACACGATGTTTACAGGTTTATCTTAAAACATTTATAGTTGTCTTATATTATACTTATCTTTTTATGTACTTTGAATATAATTCAAAATTAACTCGAAAATTAAATGCGCAGACGCGATCCGGTGACCCAAAATGCCACCGTTATACTCAATATTAATTCATATATTACGTGTAGATCCATCATATTCATATATCTTATTTTTAATAAAACGTGAAACTAATTTTCTTAAACTTTCTTGATTATTCAATTTTCTCGAGTGAAAATATATTTAAGATAAAAGTGTTAGGAAGAGCGATGAGTAAGTAATGTATGTCAACAAAAGTTGTTAAACTTGCAAGTGAATGAGATACATGCCAACAAAATTTGCTAAATTCATATTTTTAATTAAATATTCTATGTATGAGTTAATTACATCACATATATAAACAGGGACGGATCCCAAAAAAAAAAAAAGTTTAAGGAGCACAAAATAAATATAATTATAGCTGGGATATATTGTGGAATTGTGTTATTATTATTATTATTATTATTTAGAAAATTGTGTTATTAATTATTTGAATCTGACGTTGAGATTTATGTTTCATAGTTGAATTTACGCATGAAATTGAAACTTTATATATTATGTCTTTGATTTCGTGCACATTAAGTTATGATTATGTTCTGAAATTGCATATTAGAAGATTCAATTGTTGTGTATGCGTTTCACTTTCTATAGCCCTCCGTCTGGAATTTTTTTGGATATTTGGTCGTAAGGTCTTTAGTTATTTTTTTCAATTAAAAAAATTTGAAAAAAACTCAATCTGGTCTTTTCTATCTTCTCGATTTGAACAACAATCTATCGGATAATAGAAAACTATGTGCAATTTAGTACATTGGGAGCCATAACCATAAAGTTCTTTATAGGTATCAAATTAGGTTACTATAATCCCCTAAGTTGATTCATATTAGATATCTAGTTATCTACTCTTTGTTTTCATATCAAATACAGAGCCTTAGGACTCCACCGGATTTAGATCACTTAATTAGTCCACTAATAATTAAACGATAAATATAATTATAATTAAATATGTTGACCACATATTAGGAATTAAATAATTCCTAACATTATAGACTAAATAAAATATAACTAATGAGGCATGATGTTTTTGTTCTTTTACTAGATAATATATAGTTGTTAAGATTTTATTATGTAACACTAATAATGATATATAAATATATATTTTGAGTACAATTACAAAGTCCCCGATAGGGTAGGACGAGTGGGATTTGATCCAGGTCAATAGCCTAGTTTACAAATGCTCAAACCAATTGAGCTACAATCAATTCCCTAATAATGATATATATAGGAATAGGATCAAATGAGACCACATCATTAGAGTGAGACAGTGTGGACTAATCATGTCCACAAATCGTAATTTTAAATGATTGAGATTTACCCAATTTAATGTTTGATACATGTTTTTATCTTAATTTTGATGATTTTATTTTATCACCAAAACAATGTTTTTTAAAGGTTGTCCAAATACTCCTAAATGATTTAAAATGTTTTTAATATTTTCCGGAGTATTTTCTCAAAGTTTATTTTCGTCTATATTGGACAACGCTTTTAATGATTTTACGTTATTGGGTTTTCATTCTCAAACGATGTTTCTAAATGTTGTCCTAATACTTCCGATCGGTTTAAAATGTTTTTACTATATTTTCGGAGTATTTCTTAAGTTTTATTTTCGACAAAAATTGGACAACATTTTGCGTCTCGTGGTCGACGGCCGCTCTATAGGGCAACCCGTACCAAGATGTTTTTAGAAACAGAAAAATGAGACGGAAGGAAAAACAAGCAGGTCGTCGGACTCGGCGTCGGCCGACCGGTCGGCCGATCGGTCGATCGGCCGACGGTACTGCAAGTGTGTTTCAAACGACGCGTTTTATCCTTGCAATATCCATGAGGGGACCGGTTGGGGTGATGGTCGACCGGTCGAGGTAGACGTCGTCGGCCGCCCTGTGTTATTTTGCTGTGTATTCTTTTTCAACGTCTATTTCGTGCGGCGACCGGTCGCCCTATGTATTGACAAAAAAATATGACCGTTTGACAAATGAGACACATTTCCTTAAATTGTGGGATTGATTTCTAACAAACTATATTCTTGATTTTAATTGTATTTTTCTCAGAGATTTTCAATCCCCAAGAGGAGCCTATGCTTGATCAATCATCTCCTATAAATAGAGGAAGTTTTGGAGCAACCAATACAACAATTGAGATACAACACAACAAGATACACTTCAAGCAAACACTTGGTCTTTCATAGTCATTATTCTTGTTGTAAAATTGCCTAGCTTATCACTTTCACATCTTTGAGGTCTAGGCTATTCTTGATTACACTTGCACTCTATTGTATTTATCAATTATCGAGTTGTAATCTTGAATTTGTGGTCGTCATTCAAACACAAGATATCCTTGTGAGTGTTCTTGTGGTAAGAACACACTTGGGTGATCTAGGTGTTAGGTGTAAGAAGATTGTGGTAATCTTCTTGTTGAGGTGTTGAAGAATTTGGTATTCTTCAAGGTTGAAGATTGTGGTAATCTTCACAAGGTGCCGTTGGAGATTGTGGTAATCTTCAAGAAGAGATTGTGGTAATCTCAAAGGTGGTGTTGAAGAAGAGTGTGGTGCTCTTCAAGGTGTTGTAAGTTGAATTTGTATTAATTTTGGTAATTAATAAAATTTTTTTCTTTTCGAAATCCATCCCAGGATATCTTTTGGGGTGGTAGAGATTAGGCCCTAGGTGGGTTGAACCTCTTTAAATCGACGTGTGTTGTTTACATTCCGCACCTTCATTATTTTGTTTGAGCATTCGATTGTTAAAAGAGGGCGAAATCGAAAAGATGGAGATAATCTATTCACCCCCTCTAGATTATCGTAGCCGCTTGACTTACAAGTGGTATCGAGCCAAACTCTTTGGCAAGCTCGTTTCACATCGCGAGTGAAGAGAAACGATCGACGGCTACGAACGAAGCTCATCTATCCGCACCTCCACCACCAAGCCACCACTATTTGATTCCAAGAATTTTAATTTTTGGAAAGAAAGAATGGAATGCTATCTACAAGGTTGCGGGTTCGATATTTGGAACACCGTCATCAATGGAGAATCCATTCCGATGAAAGATTCACCACACACCTCAAAAGGCTTCAAAAAGCTCAATGATGAAGAGAAGAAAATCATCTCCCTAAACGGTAAGGCCTTAAATGTTTTGTATTGTTCATTTACTAATTTAGAATATGAACATATTGTAGGAATAAAGTCGGCACATGAAGTATGGCAAAAATTAGAAGCCATCTATGGAGTATTTGCAAATGAAAGGAGTCAAACAAAAGCATCTACTTCTCAAGATCATACAAGCTCAAATCTAAGGAATAAGCCTTCTACAACTTCCAATTATGAAGAAGTTGAATATTGTTTTATGGGCATCAATGAAGAAAATAAGGTATGTCTTAAACCTCTACCTCCTATGATATTCAAAATGATTATAGTGATTTGCAAAATGATTTTGATGATCTTCAAGATGAATTCCAAAGCTTGCTTGATAAGTACAAAAATTTGAAAAAGGAATTCAATATTTTGAAAAATGATAAGGATAGTTTATTTACTTCCTATGAATCACTATCATGTGCTCACACCACCACTCTTGATAAGGTTAGAAACCTTGAAATAGAAAATAGTACTCTTGTTGAGAATATTGATTGCATGAAAAAGGATTTATTAAAATCACACTTGAGTACTAATAAAATGTCCAATATTGTTGATGTTCATAATTATGATAAAGGACTTGATCATAAGCCTAATGTTGTTAATCATATGAAAAAGGATCAAGTCACTATGCACGTTGGTCATTATGCTCCTAGAATTATTACATGCTTTTATTGCGGTAAAAGGGTCATACGGTAAATACTTGTCGGGCTAGAAATAGCTCTAATTATTGTTGGAGACCTAAAAGTCTCAAGACTAATCCCAAAGGACCCAAACACATGAGGGTACCACAAAACAATGTTATATTAGGTACCCGGCGAAATTATGATCGAAGAAAATTTATACCGCCAAGAAGACATCAAATGACCGTTTCATTTGATCAAAGAAGGAGAAACTATTTTCGACAAAGCCAATTTCCAAGAAGAGGATATAATCAAAAATGGGAAGAACACAATCCTTGGAAATGGCAAAGACAAGATGATTTTCAAAGAAGAAGAGACCATCAACAATGGGAAGGACAAAAATTTTGGAGATGGAGTAATTGGAGAGATTACTATCAACATGAAGATTTTCAAAAGGGAAAATATCATCAACAATGGGAAAACCCATGGAAACGGCATAATTGGTAAACCGTATCTCCCTAATTAAATATGCATTTTATTTGTTTATTATGCATGCTTTTATTTGTGTCTTAATTGCAAAATGAGTTTTCAAATATTCATTTTTTTTTAATTAAGGTCTTCAATATATACTTGTGCTTTTAAAATTTTTTAAAAAAGAAGACCTTATATGATGTTTTTAAAACTCTTGTGCATTTTTGTAGACTAAAGTGTGTTATCATCTTTTATGGATTCTTATGGCATGAGCTTACTTGTGATATCTCTTAGCCTACACTTTTATCATTATGATTTGTGCTAGATATGTTTTAAGAATTGTGTAGGATTTACATTTTCACAAATGGCCATTTACGTCATTATTTGTCAAGAAAGGCATAAATTATCGAGGTACGTTTACTTGTGTTATTCTTACTCTTATAGACTCGATATATGTATTGCCATGTGCCTATGTGCTTGTTTTTCATAGTATTTCATACAAATGCCATTAAGAGGTTTTTTAGATTTTTTGAAAGGCACTATTTGATATTTGATTGCACATATTTGCTTTGTCAACTCTTGTTCCAATACTTCTTTTAAATAAGGTCTCAACTATATGATATCGGATTTGCAAATTTCAAAAAGAGACTTTTATAGCTTTCTTAAGCTTATTTGAACTTGCATGATTTATTAGACTCTTGATGATATTCTAAAAGCATAGTATGTGTTTCTTGCTTCATGGTCTCTATATATAGTGTCTATTTCTACTATGCAAGATATTTTGTGATTAAGGCATGTTTTTACACTTGGGCTATTTTTTTCTTGCTTATATAAGCGATGCCATTAATGAGTTTGTTAAGTTGTGTAGATGAGAAATGAAGTACTCCAAATATTTGGATGTAAATGTTCTATTATGAACACCTTAGATAAATTGGATACCCTATGATGATAGTGATGAAGAAGATAAAAAGGGTATTAGGAACAAACTCGATGACCAAGGCAACATTGGTCGAACTAAGGCGAGGTTAGTAGCTCGAAGGTATTTTCAAGAAGAAGGTAATCGATTTTGATGTAACATTTGCACTCATAGCACATTTTGTAGCTATTTGCATTTTACTTGCCCATTCTTGTTTTAAGAAAATTTCAAGTTTTACCAAATGGATGTTAAATCCAAATTTCTAAATGGTTTTATTCAAGAAGAAGTCTATGTAAAACAACCTCCGGGGTTTAAAATTTTCCAGGCCAAATGATTGTTTTTAAGGCCTTGTATGGTTTAAAACAAGTACCCGTGTATGGTATGATAGACTTAGCTATTTTTGCTAAATGATTTTACAAAAGGTAAAGTTGATACTACTTCTTTGTTTGTGAAAAAGGGCAATATTGTTTAAACTTGTGCATATTTATGAGAGTATTTTTGGTGCTACTAATGAATATTTGTGCAAGATATGGTTCTCTAAGTTGATGCAAGAGGTGTACTTGAAATGAGCATGATTTCTTGCTTGGACTTCAAATCATTCAATGCCACGAAGATGGTTATATAAGAACTCTTGAAGGAGTTAAGCATTAAAGGAAGAAGAACCATCTCAACCTCTATGGCTAAAGATTGACATAGGTTAAGAAAGGCAATTGAGCTACAATCAATTCCCTAATAATGATATATATAGGAATAGGATCAAATGAGACCACATCATTAGAGTGAGCAGGTGTGGACTAATCATGTCCACAAATCAGTAATTTTAAATGATTGAGATTTACCCAATTTAATGTTTGATACATGTTTTTATCTTAATTTTGATGATTTTATTTTATCACCAAAACAATGTTTTTTAAAGGTTGTCCAAATACTCCTAAATGATTTAAAATGTTTTTAATATTTTAGGAGTATTTTCTCAAAGTTTATTTTCGTCTATATTGGACAACGCTTTTAATGATTTTACGTTATTGGGTTTTCATTCTCAAACGATGTTTCTAAATGTTGTCCTAATACTCCGATCGGTTTAAAATGTTTTTACTATATTTTCGGAGTATTTCTTAAGTTTTATTTTCGACAAAAATTGGACAACATTTTGTCTCGTGGTCGGACGGTCCGCCCTATAGGGCAACCCGCACTCAAGATGTTTTTAGAAACAAAAATGAGACGGAAGGAAAAACAAGCGGTCGGCCGGTCATCGGGCGTCGGCGTCGACCGGTCGGCCGTGGCCGCCATCGGCCGACCACTGCAAGTGTGTTTCAAACAGTAACGTTTTATCCTTGCAATATCCATGAGGGGGACCGGTTGGGGTGATGGTCGACCGGTCGAGGTAGACGCGTCGGCCGGTCGCCTGTGTTATTTTCGCGTGTATTCTTTTCAACGTCTATTTCTGCGACCGTCGCTCTATGTATTGACAAAGAAAATATGACCGTTTGACAACAGACACATTTCCTTAAATTGTGGGATTGATTTCTAATGACTATATTCTTGATTTTAATTGTATTTTTGTAGATTTTCAATCCCCAAGAGGAGCCTATGCTTGATCAATCATCTCCTATAAATAGAGGAAGTTTTGGAGCAACCAATACAACAATTGAGATACAACACAACAAGATACACTTCAAGCAAACACTTGGTCTTTCATAGTCATTATTCTTGTTGTAAAATTGCCTAGCTTATCACTTTCACATCTTTGAGGTCTAGGCTATTCTTGATTACACTTGCACTCTATTGTATTTATCAATTATCGAGTTGTAATCTTGAATTTGTGGTCGTCATTCAAACACAAGATATCCTTGTGAGTGTTCTTGTGGTAAGAACACACTTGGGTGATCTAGGTGTTAGGTGTAAGAAGATTGTGGTAATCTTCTTGTTGAGGTGTTGAAGAATTTGGTATTCTTCAAGGTTGAAGATTGTGGTAATCTTCACAAGGTGCCGTTGGAGATTGTGGTAATCTTCAAGAAGAGATTGTGGTAATCTCAAAGGTGGTGTTGAAGAAGAGTGTGGTGCTCTTCAAGTTGTTGTAAGTTGAATTTGTATTAATTTTGGTAATTAATAAAAAAATTTTTCTTTTCGAAATCCATCCCGGATATCTTTGGGGTGGTAGAGGATTAGGCCCTAGGTGGGTTGAACCTCTTTAAATCGACGTGTGTTGTTTACATTCCGCACCTTCATTATTTTGTTTGAGCATTCGATTGTTAAAAGAGGGCGAAATCGAAAAGATGGAGATAATCTATTCACCCCCTCTAGATTATCGTAGTCGCTTGGACTTACATTTAATAGCATTTTTTAATTTATTTTATACCTGTAAAGGGCAATATTGTAATTGTATAATTACACCAAATCAAAAATTACCAATACCTTCCTCCCCGCCGTGGGTTGAAACGTCTCTGCCGCCTTGCGAATGTCCGGCGGATCATTCGACGCCGAACCGCAGCCGCCACACCGAATCGGCAAAATTGAGACACGATGTCTCGCCCCTCGGCGCCAACGTCGCCACGCCGTGACTCGTGGGCTCTCACCGCCATCTCCCGTGGGATAAGTCCCGACCATATCCTCTTCTCGCTTGGTCGGCTTGCACCGCAAACCCATTTGTCCGAATTTCGTCGGAGTTCGAGAGATATTTTTGGGGTTTGAAATAAATGAAAGGATTGGAGGATTGGTAAAGAAGACGATACGATGTGGAGAAAACGAAGGCCTACGAGGAGGCAATGAGGAATATTGTATACTTATATATTTTTTGATGTATACTTATATGTGTTTTGTTGTATAAGTAGTTGATTTTTGATGTATGTATTTATGTTGTTGTATACTTGTGTTTTTTGTTGTAATTTTTTTTTTTTTCAAACGATAGAACATAACATTAAACTCGAAGAAATTTACATTGGGTGGTCAATGACCAACAATCCTCTTGGAAACAAAAACAAAAACCTCCAAGTAGAATCAAAGAGATCCATCAAGAATGATGGTCTAAATACGATGAAGGACTTAGCAATTTGGAACATCAAGAGCTTAAACCCAAAAAGCCTAATATTAATCCCACACAACCCCAACACCAACAAACAAAACAAAAACCAGATCAAGCAACAACTTAATACATTGAAAGTACAACAATGTAATAAATCTATAAAACTTGATCTTGATTGAGGCCAAATTCCACAACTTGAAAGCCTTTTTGCCAAACACCCTAAGACCGATGTAAACATCTTACCAAATCAGCCGAGAATAGAACACGAACAACAATTTTAGATCCGCATTCCATCAAACACGCAAAACTAAAACTCCGAAAAACGGCTAGAAGTTCGGGTATGTGACAAAAGTCTTCATCTCATGCACTACAAATCGAGATCCGTTTACTATTACGACTTCCAAAAGTGATTGGATTCATTCTTCCGCCTCAAACACAACCGGATCTATGGCCAAAACACCAAGATCCGTCAAAAACAACAAAAAGACCAAAAAAGAACAAGAAAAAAGTAAAAAGAGAAGGGAAAAAATAAAAACTAAATAACACAAAACCCATGAAAGGAAACAAAAACTCCCATGGAGGAGACAATAACTCTCATAAAGAGAGAACCAAGCACTCCCATAAAGGGGACACCATACAAATAACAAGGAAAGGAAAAAAATAAAGATAAACGTTGGTTCCCCCATCTTCTCTAATGGAGGAATGGGGAAGAAGAAACTTTGGCGGCGTGAGACAAGGAGAATGGGAGAGAAATAGAGAGAAATTTTTTTTTCTTTCAAGACCATATTTATGTTTTTTGTTGTATACTTATATGTATTTTGATGTATACTTATATGTGTTCGTTGTATACTTATATTTTTGTTTGACAATTGTAATATGCGATTCAAATATGTTATATATACAACATAATGGTGTTAAATATACAATAAATATATGTTAAATATACAAGACAATAATGAGCGTGATTTTCTCTTTCTATAATCGATTTACTTAATCCACGGTCCCCACATGTTAATGAGTGTGATTCTCTCTCTATATATACAACCGATTCCTTAATTCACGGTCCCCACATGTTTTTGTTTGACTATTTTAATATGCAAGTAAAATTATGTTAAACATACAAAATGATGTTAAGATACTGAAGAAATCACGATAAAATGTACAACATCTGCGTGGCAGAAGCACGTGCGTGATTTTCTCTCCCCACGTGATTTTATCTCTCCTAATAATCGATTCCACATTTGGATGGTCCCCACATGCTTGTTTTGACAATTTTACCCTTTTTCGGATTTAATTAAATGGTTAATATATTATTATCCCAAATTATTCCTAGCATTTGATGTAAATGAGGGAGGGTTGAGATTATTCAACACTGTCTCATCATAAATGTGGTCTCATTGATCCTCCCAATATATATATATATATATATATATATATATATATATAAAATACTAGAAACACTTTTTTTTAATAATTTTATATAATATTATTTTATTTTATAATGTATTTTGGGCACATTATTATAAGCCTTACATAAATTATAATGTTATTAGTGTTATGGTTTTGAGTAAACTATTAACCAACTATCATATATTTTATAATGTTGTAATGTTATATAACACATTGTGCACAAAAATAGTAGTGCTATATAAATAAATAATGTTACATAAATAATGCATATTTAAGAAAAAGCTATGGGGCAGGTGCCCCATAGCAGGCAATGTACATTTGTCACTGTATAAAAGTCGAATGAGTATTATCATGTGTAGCGAAATTGTTGGTCCGCGTATCTCTAATCATGCTCATTTACAAATTTCCTTCAAGTTGAACAATGAAATACGTCTTTCAAGACTTCACACATGAATGATGAATCAATCATGAACATATCTTTCTCATTGGTGGTGGATAACTATTAGACTATTAGAGGTTCCCACTTAATTATATACACCTCAAATACATAAAGTTCTATAGTGATTCTTCAAGAAATAGGTAAAAAGATGAATATGGAGATCTATAGTTTTTTGGAGAAACATTCATTCGTTTTTGTTGGAAAGCTTTCATTCCACATATTTGTTTCACACATTTTCTTCCTCTTGAAGATTCTTGTGTTTTGTCTTTGTAGAATTCTTCAGGAAGAATTGATTTGATTTAATCACATGTTTTTTTGATTTTATATACTTATCCAATAATTTTGAGATTCTTGTATATTAGAAAAGACTAGTATTTCGCCCTAGCTGTAATAGTGATTCTTTAGCAATAGTCAAATTGTTGTACGAATATTACTTTGGCAAGTTGTAATAGATCAGATGACAAAACTACCTCGCCCAACTATGCCAATCAAGGACTCCCGCCTCGACTATTTGATAGTGGTAGGGGTGATCAACAAAAACCGAAAACCGCTAAAACCGACCGAATCAAACCACATCCGTCACGCCCAAACGCGACGCGACAACGATCAATCACTTAAACAGAAATAATTCAATAGTCTAAACTAATGATACAAACTCCAAGTGAAATAGATTCTAATGCAGCGGAATAAAATACACACAAGTACAAATTACATCTTAAGGTCCGACGAAATCTGAATACAACCCAATAGATTATCCGAATTTAACTTTACGGTCCAAACAGAATAAAATGAAAAGTCTAACAACAATAAAAGTAAAAGGAGTGTCGCTCCACATCAACAAGAGGGAATTCAATGTGGTAGGTTCGACGTCTTCAACGTACTCTTCATCTAAAGGTTAGAAAACAGGGAGGAGGGAGTGAGAGTAAATCTCGGTGGATGGGGTGATCGTGTGCAAGTGTGGCAATATATATAGTTAATGCGAGAAAACGGTTGTATGAAAACGCGCGTGAGGTATGATGCATGTTTTCATACATAGCCCACAAGCATCGTGATAAATATATATTAAGTAATATATTTATATAGTTTGAGAAATAGTTCGTGGTCACACAGGCACGATGATTCAAGCAGACATGAGGATTGCGTCAAGTGTAGCGCCAATCCCATGAAAGACAATTAGTGGTTGCGTCATGAAGTGTAGCGCCAACCCATGCATTACAAGTAGCGGTTGCGTCATCAAGTGTAGCGCCAACCAAACGTTAGTTCAACTCCGGAATCGTGTGGATCGGACAGCCGATTCCTTCGTTCTTCCTTGTAACTCCCCGTTCATGATGGTCAAGGGTCACCTTATTGCTCCATAGGCAAAGACAAAATCCATGTTGGAGCTAGCAAGGCTCGGATTCGTCATAATCATGATTATACCTCAAGTACTACGACCCGCTTCCTCGACAAACTCCGTCCCTCGATTGCGGGATTAGGGCGATGGGGAAGAGTGGAATAGCAGCCGAGCTGCCCGGTTCCATCCCCGACGATCCATTCCGATGTGAGCTCGACACACCAAGTTGACTCAAGCAAGAAATTAAATACACGTTCGTGGGTAGTCAACCAGCAATGAGTATATTGATTCGGGTTAGTTCATGAAAAATTTTCAAACATTTGCGTAAGGTAATTATGGCGTTGGTGGAGTTATTTGGATGAAGATGATTATCGGGAGGATAAGCAATCTTCGATATCTTGAAATATTAGGTGGAACATAAGTCCCATTATAGATTCAAATCGCAAGACGAGAAGCCGCGTCAGCCTGCGATCGGGTATTGTCGGTCAAGGTGGTCCGATAAGTCAAGGGGTTTTTGAGAAAATAAAATATTTTAATTAAAAATTGAAGTCAGAGGGTCCAGGGCTGTTTTAGTAAAAGGAAAATAATTAGAGTTAGGTCCTTGATAAAAAGAAAATTTACAATTTAGCCCCGTTTTGTAAAAACCAATACTTTTGGGGTTAAAAATTGAATAAATAAATATCCCGACCTTGAAACATTATGAGGTCAGTTTCTAAATTCTTAAAATTGTTCATAGATTCAGATTTTTGAAGTTTTGAGGTCGAGTTTTTATAAAATTCTCATATTGGCCCCAAATTTGTTAAAATTGCCATTTCGGGCTCTAAGTTTAAAATAATTGGAACTCACAAACCGGAAGGGCTTTTAATGTGATTCCAGTTGAAAAATATCATTATGGTTAGTGGGATATTGGGACAAAAGCAGTTTTAAAAAGAAATAAGTTTAGGTCCCTTAAGTTTTGAAAATCTCATTTTTGTCCCGTTTTGAAATAATTGCCTTTAAGGCTTTTAGGGGTCCAATTGTTATGAAATTTGAACCTTGGGTCCAAGATATAATTATGTTATAGATAAATTAGTATTTCCAGGTGCATGGACTGCATAAGTCCTGGAAATTGTATTTTGGTCCTCAAGTTTAATCTTTTACAATTTGGTCCTCAAATTTTATAAAATTACTTTCCAAGCTCTAAACACTTGGATTTTTGGAATACACTTAAAATATGTTATTTCCAGTCCCTTAAGAGTTAAAATTTCAAAATTTAAAATTAGGGTCTGGTACAGTTTCGAAAATTGCAAAATAGCCCTTAAACTTCTAGAATTTTACAATCTAGTCCTTGGGCTTTTAAGGGTTGATTTTATTTATCTAAAAACTCTTAAAACTTTATTAAAATGTCAAAGCATAATTTTTGAACTTGAGTTCAGTCCCAAAAATCGAAAATTACAGAGGGGTCCCTTAAGTTTTATTTTCTTGCAATTAAGTCCACCAACTTTCCATTTTTGCATTTTAAGTCCAAAAGTTGAAATTTAATCAATTATGCTCGACTTGTCCAGGTTATAAATCATTCAAAACATAGATTTCAAGAGTCATACACATACATATCCTTCCCATACAAAATTTCATCAAGTATAACAATAAAATGTGCATGTATGCCCTATTTTTCGATAAATCACATTTTTGAGCAACACTTGAGAATTTTTCCAACTTGATACAAGAAAATAGCATGCAATACATAATATATATCTCAAGTGCTCAATAACAAAATACTACATGCATATTTTCAATTTAAAACACCTAGAAGTTGAAAGAATTTTTCCACCCACCTCGTAGTAGTTTTCGGGTTGATTTAAAAATGTAGTCTTCTTTCTTGAATCCACTTCTTGACTCAAACTCTTTAAGATCAGCCCCTAAATGGTATCCAAACCATATTTTGGTGTTAAAATTAAAGTCTCAAGTCTAAAGGAAATATACTAGGACTAAATGGTTACTACTCACCTTAATGTCTTCAAGTAGTCTCAAAAATGGAAATTTTCCTTCAAGCCTCTAACCTCAACTTGAGATGATGTAGGTCAGCCCCTAAGCTCCAAAAATTCATATTCTTGAGTCAAAAATTAATTCTTCATGTTGTCAAGAGAAAAATACTAAAACCATAATTTTCTCACCTTAATAATATGTAGTCTTGAATTTCCTCTTCAAGCTTGTAGTCAAATCTAGGTCTCTAATTCTTCAAGAAATTTCTCTAGGAGTACCTCAACAAGAAGGATTCAACATTATTAGATGGTGAAGGTATAAGGTTGAGGATTGGAGAAGAAAAATAGAGTTGGGAGAAATGAAGATTTTCTTACCTTATGCTTGAAGAATTTGATCCTTTAGAGAGGAAAATGGAAGCCAGTCTTGTGTTTTTATGATAATTATGAAATGAATAATATTGGTAGATAAAGAAAAAAATAACAAAAATGATTGATTCCCCTAAGACAAGGAGCCAAAAGTTGGAGGGAATAATAATCATGGTGTTGGTATTTTTATTTATTAGAATTTGGTGGAAAGAAAAGTTTGTCCATCCTTTAAGCATGTGACCAAAAGTTGAGAAAAATATATATATATATATATATGTAAATATATATATATACATATATAATTGTAGGTCTTGAAAATAATATGAAACAACCTCCCCATTTATGGAAATTTTGAAATCTTTTAAAAATATAAAAAAAAATTTTTTTTTTAAAAAAAAATTGATTGGGAAATTGGTTGGGATGAATTATAGAATAAGATGAAATATTAGGATAAGGATTGGAATGTACTCCTAAATTGTTGGAGGTCTAATATTCCTAAAGTAGTAGTCATTCGATCAAGTATTAATACTAGGGGAAGAATATAAAATTGCTAAGCTCTAAAAATGCGAAATGCGTAATTGATGTGGGAAGAAATAAATAAAAATAGAGTCGAGTTTCATTAATAATAGGTTTGTGATACATAGCCGAATAAATAATCACTACATAACACCGAATCTCACGTTAAAATTCGGGGTCTCACAACATCACACCGCAAATGCTTATTTATTGGAAAAACCGCGATTAAAATTTTTAATCAAGACCCACCGCAAAAGATGGTGCAATTACAATTTCAAGTCTCAAACCGCACCGACCACACCGCAAGTAGAATACTATATATACGTATATATATTCAATATATATTATTACATTTCTCTCAATCTATAGTATATTTGTGTATAATTATAAATTGTTATATTAATTATTTTCATTGGTTTATTGTGGGTATATTAGTTAATTTACTTAATAATTTAATACATCAAAGCCTTCATTTCTTGTTATGGATGTAAATTGTATAACGAGATTTATTTTGGGAAATTTGTGATATGGAGATTGACATATTGAAGTTATCGGAGAATTTGCAAAAACTTATGCTTTTAGAAAAAAATAATTTATTGTAGCAAAAGTAAGAGTAGTTGTGAATCGAAGTTGATAGAGTTTGAAAATAAAATCAAAAGTTAAGAATCGAAGTTAAGTTAGGTGAAAAAGTTGTAGAGGTGCTTATAATTTGTTTATAAAATTTAAACTAGGAGTAGAAGCACAAATCTAAAGCATCTCTCTCCATACTTTTAGGTTATGATTAAATGAAGCGTAGAAGTTGATACTTGCAAACACAAAAAGTGATTTTTAAGCAAAAATGTAAGAAACTTTTTTTTTTAGTAATTGCAAACACACTCTCTATATCTATTAGATTCAACTATTATATGTTATTGTAGTTGTTATAATATTCAATTTAGACAACAACATATCATTAACTTTTTAGTTATCGAATTGATAAGTTTTTTTGCTCATTTTGATTGTTCCGCATAATATTCACGCACAATACGTTAAAACCGCTTGAAAACCGTTGAAAACCGCATGTTTGTTTTATTCTAAAAACCGCGACTTAAAATCAAACTCTTGGCGAACCGCACTTAGCAATTTGGTTTGAAAATATTGAAAAAACCGCCCAAACCGCACCGTGATCACCCCTAGATAGTGGTGTCAATTTATTTGGTCGGGTTCGCAGGTTCGCGTGTCGAAGTACCGACCTGGACCCACCGGTTTAATTATTCGTGTCGAGAAAATTGAACCCGGACATGACCGCTTATTTCACAGTGCTTAGGGATCCACTCGTTTAACCCGTCTAATAAAATTATTTTTATATATATTTAATAGTTTTAACTAAACAATTTTTTTTTTAAAAGATCAATCACTATCATACAATATTCAATCAATAAAAAATATCACAATTCACAACATACAAAAAGAAATAACATAATTGCATAAATAACATAACATACTAATCATATTTTAAGCGCAATATTCAAAAAGAGATGCATAATAATAACAAATACATAATTAAGGATGTTTTATCATTTAAGTTTTAAGGATATGTCTTGTTTGTTGTTTTTTCTTATAATTAATTATTTACTTAATTTTCTTTAAATTCACAAACGGGTTAGACGGGTTAAATGGGTCATAGTAGGTTGACTCAAACCCGACCTGTTTAATTAGCAGGTTATTCGGGTTCGACCCATTTTCGACCCGGACCCATGAATCCCGGACCCATATCCATTAATTTCGTGTTAGGTTCGTGTCGGGTTTGCGTGGCGGGTCCGAAATTGACACCTATACTATTTGATGGCAAGGATGGGAATGTGTTGCACAAAAAATCCCGGATATATATTAAATATTTCTATATTACATATGTAAAAATATTAGTTTATTAAATAAAAGTTTTATTAAATACTCAATTTATTAATTTTTAATAAACATGGAAAACACAATACATAATTTCTAACATGAATCTCACTTGAAGGAGATACTACTCAAAGATTAATATGATATGGTCCTCAATAAACCTTCACAAAATGTAAGATGTGAACCAAGTTTTAAATTTTTCGTTTGAAGATTAATAATGTTATTATATGTTATCTAAAAAATATTATTATATTTATTGTAGTATGTATTTACATCAATACTTTTATTATAATAAAAAGAGAGTTAAAACAAATTTTTTTTATTGTTTTATCATACAAAAAATAACTCATTTAATTTTTCCAAACTAATAAGTTGTTTTCAAAAAAATTATTTGTATAAGTCTACACAATATACAATTTATACTCTTGACATGATAATATTCATATAATTATAGGCGATATGGGCTAGAGTCTTGGACACTATAATCTATCACAAACCACTTAACTTTCAAATCTATAGTAAAGCTAGTCCATCATATATTTGCTTTGGATCAAGCTCATGTAAGTTGAGTTGGACCAGCAACAATTTGACTACTGTTGGACTAAGCTCAACTAAGTCATTTTGGACTGATAACATATGAGGCCCTAATATTTTGGGCTCACAACCATAATTCAAAAACCAGAAAAAGGCGTCACCAAAGTTTGTAAGAACTTAAGATCCACCCCTTTGGACGCGTTCCATGAAGCACTAATATAGATGCGATGGATGCGACAGTGACAATACGATATGAATACGTAAAATATATCATATTTTATTTTAAGTATTAAGTATACGGATACGATATGTATATACATGTCAAATTATATATTTTTACATTATTGAAAATATAAACGTACTAAATACAATTTTAAAAACCGATGAACATATAAAACTAACATTTCATACATACTCAATTTTGAAATGTGATAACAGATAAGTCACATAAACACACTAAAAACACGCTCAAAATAAATATTATATCTTTCCATATGTGGATTTATAAGAATTCATATGTATGTAGCTTATCTAGGTCGTATTCTTTTGTTTTTTCAATTTTTTTTTTTGAGGAGTTGTTTTTTTAAATTGGATACTATATATGTGTATTCATAGAGTATCGGACAAAAAATATCGTATCTAATATATATCCTGTACAAGAACGTCATTCTTACATAAGTGTCCGTGTTTTCTAGGACATATATTTTTAACATAGAAAACCTATTTCTTTAGTTGAACAAACCTAAATTTAAATTCGTACCATTACTATCTACTTATCTGCAAAAATCACTCTCTTGGGTTTCCTCTTGAGCGATACAATTTTGCAAATCTTAAGGAAAGCACAAAGGAAAAGTTTTTGGAAATGAGAATTGTTTTGCTTTTTCTGCCTCCAAAATCCCTAATGTTCATGCATTTAACTATACTCCTAAAAATAATAGCAAGGAATGATGAAGTATGTAATGATCAATTCCCAAATTTTACGTTAAATCCACGTGCAAAGTTCAATCCAACACCTTTTCTTGTCTTGTTACCCACCCTTCTTCCTAGATCTAGGCCTTGGACGTAGGGGCGTCAATTTGTGACACGACACAATAATCCGACACGAATTTCAGTCTGCAGATCTTTGTTAGAATTATAATTAGTTATTAGTTTATATTTGTGAGGGTAGTTTTGTAATTTCCCTTTGTGTGTCTTCTAGGGTTTGCTCCTATATATATTGGGTAGCCTCCATTTGTATTAATCAAGTTCTTGCATTCAAGACTCCAAGTTATATAGAATTCTTGTCTTGTTATTCTAACATTTGTATTAATTATTCACGATGGGTGTACCAGTGCGATTGCGAGGTTCGCGGATCCGGTGGGTATATCGCGACTGGTGAGTATGTTGCGACTTTGTGTTATTTTCATTCGATTTTCGATCTGTTAGCTAAAGACTTGTTGGGTTTGCTATCTTTTTGGCCTCAAGAATCGATTATTTGCAATAGTTTGTTGGTAGAGTTGGCTTGATTTGTTGGGTATTTGCATCGATCTACCTAGTTGTTTGGTTGGTATTTCGCTTGATTTTTCGTCATTATTCATTATGGCTAGTGAAAGAGATGATTCGTTGCGGTCGATCGATTAGTGTACGCTTGAATGGAAAGAATTATTCATATTGGAGTTATGTCATGAGAAATTTTTTGAGAGGAAAAAATTGTGGAGTTATATTTTACGGAACACAAAAGCATCCTGTTGAGAAAGATAATACTAAATATCTTTGCGGAATTAGAGGTTTGGGAAGTGAACAATTCGAAAAATTATTACTTGGGTTAACAATTCAGGGAGAACTCTATTGGTATGCAATTGGCTAAATATGATCTTTTAAAGAAGTTTGGGATCATTTGGAACGGTTGTATACTCAATCAATTTTTGCTAAAAAAGACAGTTGGAAATAGATATTCGATCTCTTCAAAGAAAAATATGATGACAGAATTTTATTCGCTATGACCGATCTTTGGGATCAATTAGCCTCATCAATCTATTGAACTTCGCGCATTTGCCCCTATATTGCTCGTAGAGAGGAGCAACGATTGGTTCAATTTTTATGGCTCTTCGGGATGATTTTGAGTCTCTTCGTGGAAATATTTTGCACCGTATTCCTTTACCATCTGTTGATTTTGTTGTCGTGAATTGTTAGCAGAGGAATTACGTCTAAAGTCTCGGGCGGGAAAGGAGTTCTTCCTGTTCCTACTTCATCCGTTCTTCTTTGTGCCCATCGTCCATCTTCTGTTCCTTTCAGACCGCACCCAAAGGTTGCTGATAATGAGTGTAGTTACTGTAAACAACCAGGACATTGGAAGGCTCAATGTCCTGAGTTGAATAAAGGTGGCCAACAACGTTTTCAACAGAAAAATCCACGACCTCCCCAACATCAGTTTGTCCATCCAAATCAACGTGGTTTTAGGCCGCCCACCGACTCGTGTTCGCACTGTACCTCATCGATTCTCGTGACATCCGGAACTCTTACCTCCTGGTCGGCCTTCTATGGATACAATTGCCGAACAACCCGTAAATTTCTTGCCTCATCTCATGCTTTGTCTGCCTCAGGTTTGTCAACTCCGAGCTCGTCAGGTATATCTTCCTCTATTTGGGTATTAGATTCTGGAGCTTTTCATCATATGTCCCCTGATATATCATGTTTTACTTCCATTTCACCCACATATGCTAGACTTGTTGTTACTGTTGATGGTACATTGTTACCCTTAGCAGGGTGGATCTGTAGCTACACCTCACTTGTCTCTTCCACATGTTTACCATATTCCCAAACTTACATTAAATCTTGTTTTTAGCCAATTGTGTGATTAGGCTACTTAGTATCATTCTCTTCTACTCTTGTTGTGTGCAGGATCCACATTCCCGGCGATTGGGACAGCCGTAGGCAAGGAGAGTTATACATTTTGGATGAGCTCAGAGTACCCTCTATCGCAGCTTCTACTATTGATTTGTCTTCTTTTCGTTTGAGTCCTTCATCGTCTAGCTTTTATTTGTGGCATTCTCGTTTGGGTCATGTTTCGTCTTCACGTTTAAGATTTTTGTCTTCTACGGGTTCATTAGGAAAATTGTCATCTCATGATATTTCGATTGTAGTGGTTGTAAAGCGGCAAAATTTTCCGCTTTACCTTTTAAACGAAGTGTTTCTAATTCTCTTGCGCCATTTGATTTGGTTCATTTCGATGTGTGGGGACTCCCTCCCATTCCCACAAAGGGGGTTCTCGATATTATGTCTCTTTTATTGATGATTATTCTCGTTATTGTTGGGTTTATTTTATGAAGCATCGTTCTGATTTTCTGAGCATATATACTTCATTTCGAGCTTTTGTAAAAACTCAATTCTCTGCTATCATAAAATGCTTTAGATGTGACTTGGGTGGGGAGTACACCTCTAATAATTTTCGTGAATTGCTTGCTTTGATGGGACTTTACATCAAACTTCTTTTGACGATACTCCCGAACAAAATGGTATTCTTTGAAAGAAAACATAGGCATATCATTGAAACCGCCGCTCACTTTTACTATCTAGTTCGGTTCAAGTGAATTAAGGGGAAGCCGTTCTTACCGTTTTGTCCATTGTATAAATAGGATTCCATCATCCATTACATCCGATTTATCACCATTTCGAGACTATATGGTTCCACCCTAGTTATTCGTCCTTACGAGTCTTTGGTTGTGCATGTTTTGTCCTTCGTCCTCATGTTGAACGCAGCAAATTATCTTCTCGTTCAGCCTATTTGTGTTTTCTTAGATATGGAGAAGGTCGAAGGGATATCGTTGCTTTGATCCCGTTGCTCAAAAATTATATGTGTCTCGTCATGTATTTTTCTTGAGCATATTCCATTCTTCTCTATTCCCTCTAGTCCTCATAGCATCTCCAAAATCGATCATGTTCATATTGATCCATTCTCGGATAATACTGAGATAGAGACTCATCGACATCTTTTGCTCCGCCTACGCCTACGGCACCTCAATCGCTTCCCGAAATTGTGGATCGCTTGCCTCCTCGATATCCCCAACGTACACGTAAGTCCACTCGATTACCCGACTTTGTTTATTCCTCTTATTCTCCCGCCTTTGCTTCATTTTTGTCCTCTATTCACCAAATTTCGAACCACACTCCTATAAAGAGCGATTCATCGATCCTTTATGGCAAAGATCTACGACCGAGGAACTTTTCGCTTTGCATAAAACAAACACTGGGATTTGGTATCTTTACCACCTGGTAAACGGGCAATTGGTTCGCGTTGGGTTTATAAAATTAAAACCAAATCGATGGTTCGGTTGAGCGATATAAAGCACGATTGGTTGCTAAAGGTTATTCAACAAGATGGTATGGATTATGAGGAAACTTTTGCCCTGTTGCAAAAATGACTACCGATTCGTACTTTTATTCTGTTCTTTATCCGAAACTCGCACATATCTCAATTGGATGTCAAAAATGCCTTCTTGAATGGTGATCTTCAAGAAGAAGTTTACATGATCCCACCACCGGAGTTCCTCATAATCGGGCGAAGTTTGCAAGCTTAAGAAAGCATTGTATGGTCTCAAACAGGCTCCACGGGCTTGGTTTGAAAAATTCTCTGTCGGCTTACTTCACTTGGTTTTAGTTCCATAACCATGATTCTCGCTCTTTTTTCAAGCGTACATGTCTTTGGTATTATTCTTCTTTCCTTATATGTTGATGACATGATCATCACGGTGATGATGTTGATGGGATTGCATTGTTGAAATCGAATTAGCTTCGCTTTGAAATGAAAGATTTGGGACCTTTGCGATATTTCTTGGGTATTGAGGTAGCCTGCTCCCTCGAGGTTATCTTCTTTCACACCCAAGTACATTGCCGACATACTTGATCGAGCTCGTCTTACCGATACTCGGACGGTTGATACGCCTCTTGAACTTAATGTTCGATATTCTCCTTTCGATGGCACACCATTGTCGATCCTACTTTATATCGCACTATTGTTGGAAGTTTGGTTTATCTAACCATTACGCGCCCGAGATATGCATATGCGGTTCATATTGTGAGTCGGTTTGTCACTTGCCCCACTACCGCTCATTGGTGCAGATTACTCGTATCTTGCGATACCTCCGTGGTACTCTTTTCGAGAGTCTTTTGTTTCCATCTACATCTTCATTAGAGTTGAGGCATATTCTCGACGATGCGGATTGGGCCGGTGATCCTACCGATCGAAAATCCACCACTCGGGTTTTGTGTTTTTCTTGGAGACTCACTTATTTCTTGGAAGAGTAAGAAACAAAATGTTGTGTCTCGATCCTCCACAGAGCGAGTATCGGCAATGGCTTCTACTATAATCGAAATAGTTTGGTTACGTTGCTTCTTTGCGGATATGGGTGTTCATTTGTCCTCACCTACTCCCATGCATTGTGATAACCAAAGTCTTTATTCAGATTGCTCACAACTCGGTTTTCCACGAAAGAACAAAGCATATTGAGATTGATTGTCATGTCACTCGTCATCACCGCAACATGGGACACTCCACTTACCTTTCATCTCATCATCTTTCTGATTCGATCTTTTCACCAAGTCACATCCGCTTCCCCGCTTCGTTTTGGTTGGCAAACTCTCGATGATTTCTACTACATCATCATGAGTTTGTGGGGGATATTAGAATTATAATTAGTTATTAGTTTATATTTGTGAGGGTAGTTTTGTAATTTCCTTTGTGTGTCTTCTAGGGTTTGCTCCTATATATATTGGGTAGCCTCCATTTGTATTAATCAAGTTCTTGCATTCAAGACTCCAAGTTATATAAATTCTTCTTCCAAATTTATCTTACAAAAATGTATGTTAATTATTCTAATGGTACAACCTTTAATGAGTTCGGATCAAAATCGGTCGGGCACGATTAACATGGAAAATAAATAGGTCAGTCGGTCGATGGCGAGTCGATACGATTGACCTATATAACCCATTTAATTTTATAGTGATATATTATTTTAATATTTTGTATATTTTAGTTGATTATATGATGATGGGAAAATTATTAAATGAATTTTTGTAAATAATTTTTAATATTAAATGTATTTTTTATTTGTAATTTCAATTTTTTCTGATTTTTTTTTTTTTTATTTTTCGTGTCAAGTTTAAATTAAACAGGTTTGGATTACCCGTGTTATAAATGGGTCGTGTTCGGGTCATGTATCTTGACACGAATAATTAAACGGGTTCGGGTTCGGGTTCGTGTCGGACTGTAATACGTGTAAAAACATGACCATGAACACGAAACACGACAGATTGACACCCCTACTTGGACATATTTTCAAGTTCGATTTCCAGTTTCTATGGTTGGAAAATAAATTTTAAAATTTTATTAATTTTCGTGTAAGAATTGAGAATATCTTTGGTTTATTGTTTAAATTTTGTTATGATTATGTTTCTAAATGAAAATATGTTTGGATGCGAGTTTTTTGAATGTATTTTGACATAAATTTGTATTAATATAGTGTATTTTCACATAGTTTTTTGCGTGATTCTTGTGAAAAATTATTTGGTTGAATTTTCTAAAGAATATTTACGTAGAAAGTAAAAAGTGAAAACGATATTATTTTCACTAACTACTACCTAAACAAATATAAACTCATTATAATAATTGGAAAATGGAAAATCAGTTTTTAGAATAGAACCATACATGGTCTTTGCTTACTTTTCAATTATGTATAATATCCAGGGAAGTACGATGATTAGTAGAGTCCTTCGAGTAATTATAATTAGCTGTCCCATCAATACATCGAATTAATTCAATCTCTTGTGCCATATATTATAAGTTTTTCACTTTTTTTTGAAGGCTTATAAGGTTTTCACTAAATGAAAAAATACGATAGTTTTATACGATGTTGAAAATTGGTACATATCTTTCATAAATAATAACGTGACAAAATCTCCGAAATTTCCGTTAATAAAGCAATTTATTCTTGTTTTGACAAAATGATATTATTTAATTTATTTTCTAATATTAAAAATATTTTTATTGAATAATTTTACTGAGAATTTTTCCACTAAAATGTATTGTTTTCCATAGAATAATTAAATATTTATATTGATATATTTCAGAATTAATCGAGTATTATACATATGAATTTTGTTGTATTGAATTATTACCAAATTATTTCAAATAATACCCAAAATATAAATTTTAAGGGCTAATGACTTATCCCATATCCACAAATTGGTACTATGATCTTAAAAGATACTATATGAAATAGAAGTGTCACTACACGCCAATAAAAGGAAAGTTTTTAAGAACATTTATTTAGATATAGATTATCCATTTTAATATAATATATTAATATGGATTTTTTCCAGTTCCAAAACATTTATTTATATATAGATTATCCATTTTAATATAATATATTAATATGGATTTTTCCGAGGGAACTCGCAGAAACCCTCATATGTGATCCAATAAAGATGCAAACCATGTCACCGAGATAAATCGCTTAGGCAAATTATGTGCGAGAAATTCGACAAAATAGTGCAAATCGTGCAAGTGTGATAATTTGAACTTTAGACCTATGGCTTCAAGAACTCATTCTACTCCGCTTACTCCATCAATGTAAGTCACCCCACGACGGTATTATGGATCTTATTCTTGATAAGATATCATATTAAGTAATGAGATGAATCATTATGCATTCTCACATCGATTTTAAGGAGTGTGGGTGATTGTTTTTCCTAACTACCAAGTGACTTCGATATAAAAAAACGACAAGAAAGAAAGAGTAATGAGATTCATATTTTGCTAACATGATACTGAATCATAAATGCTATAGAATATCCTAAAATACTACTTTAATTTTGTTTAACACAAAAAACCAAAAACTATGCTAATATATAATCATTATCCCTGTCAAAAATATTTCCTGCCATTTGCCAACTCATTCCCACTAAAAAAACCCTCCATTAACCTTTGCGTGATCTGGCTTTGGTTATTGTTTAAAGCACAAATATCCACGAGTCAACAATTACTAAACAAATATTACCAAATATCTCATTTCCTTAATCTCCTAATCACACTCCATTTTTTCTACCTTCCCCAAATGCATCACCGCCATTAATCAATCAAATTAAAGCTTCATCAATCTTTCACCAATGGAGTCTCACCCCATTATCACCACCACCACCAATGAATCCGCCAATTCATCCCCACGCTCGTCCCGGCCCGACGCCACCTGGGACGTCGACACTTCTCTGCCCTCCATTCCCGGCGCCAAGCTCCGCCTCATGTGTAGCTATGGCGGCCACATCATCCCCCGCCCTCACGACAAGTCCCTCTGCTACGTCGGCGGCGACACCCGCATCGTGGTGGTCGACCGCCACTCTTCTCTGGCGGAACTCCACTCCCGCCTCTCGCACACACTCCTCAACGGCCGACATTTTACCCTTAAGTACCAGCTCCCCACTGAAGATCTGGACTCGCTGATATCGCTCGCTACTGATGAAGATCTGGAGAATATGATCGAGGAGTACGATCGGACGACTTCGGTGTCGCCGTTGAAGCCTTCGCGCCTTCGATTGTTTCTGTTTCCTTCTAAGCCTGAAACCGCCGCTTCGATGGGTTCGTTGCTGGATGACGCTAAATCGGAGACGTGGTTCGTCGATGCGTTGAATGGTGCTGGTTTGCTGCCGAGAGGGCTTTCGGAGTCGGCCGCGATTGATACTCTGTTGGAGCTTAATAATCGTGGTATTATTATGGTGAATAGTGGTGATTCCTGTGCGGATCTGGAAGCTCAGAATGATGAACAGTCTTTGGGGAATATTAACAAACAGGTGGTGGGCGTGGGAAGAAGTAATAATGCTGCTCAGGAAGTGGTGCTTGATTCGCCGCCTATGATGGAAACGAGTTCCTCGTTTGGATCGAGTACTTCGACGCCATCAATGGCGAATCTGCCTCCGATTAAGGTTAGAGGTACTGAGGGTTATATGATGGTTGGGCTTGATGAACAGTTCTCGCATCAAGTGAGTATTGCTTCGAGTTTGGCGAATGCAGTTTCACCGCCACCTGGTCCTTGTGTTAGCGTGGCCGCCGTCGCCGCCACGTCAGTTGGTGCGGTGGCCGTTGGTGGAGAAAATATGCAGGGTCGGGTTATTTGTGATGATGAGAAATCGGAGAAATCGGATCATGGAACGGTGGCGCCAACTGGGCTAAGGAAACCGCCATTGCCATTGCAGCCGGTGCAGAGGAAGCTTGTTGATATTCACAATTTGCCATCGCCGGATTCGAAGCATGCTGGTGGATACAACTTGCCGTCGCCTGACTCTGTCGCAAGGTATGTGGTCGCTTCCTATTCCATTTTTGGAAATTCTAATCGTAAATAAATGAAAAATAGTTTTGTTATAATAGGCTATGTCTTTGATTTATTTTTTCAATAAGTTGGGAAGAGTGATAGAAGGGGGTGAGATAAATTTTAAAAAATTGAAAGATTTAGGTTCGAACATTGCAAATAGTGAGTGATTTTTATATTTTAGCCTTGATTTATATATTTTAAAATTAATATAGTAACTTTTTTACACATGAAATTATTTGTGTGGTGAAATAGAAGATGAAATAAACTTTTGGAAAAAAATAATTTAATTTGGAGGTGATCTCCTGTTAGACCATCTAATAGCTAGACGGATCTAGTCTAATGGATCTATCCGACCCGTATTCAAGACCCAACGACTCCAGCGTAATATTAATATCTTTTAGAGGACCTACTAATATTTTTCATTGAGAATACTAATACTTTTTATTAGAAAAACTAATACTTATCAGGGAATTATTGAATACCTTTTAGGGGAAAACTAATATTTTTCAGGAGAACTATTAATACGTTTCAATGGGACTACTAATACTTTTGATGAAAAAAATAGTTTTTAGATGATTATTAAATATTTTCAAGTGAACTACATAATAAGACTTTTTAAAGGGACTAATAATATTTTTCGGATAAAACCTAATACTTTTAAATTTCTCGTGATATTATATCACTGTCCAATATGACTAAAAGTAATACTTTCAGAGGGACTAACTGGTATCTGTCCCTCCTAATAAATCACCAGGTCGGTTTTTTGGGATCCATTTAACAGATATTGGCCCGTTTGTCTTTAATTTGTGTATGCATTTTTATTTTTGTATTTTCTTAAAAAAGAACAATGAATATTTTCTGAAACAAGCCTTTTCACAAATGTTTTCTTTTCCTTAAAAGTGATTGCAGCATTGCATCTGCTGGATCATTATCCAAACACACAACCTACCAAGACATGAACCGAGAAAACAGAGTCCCTACTCCATTACTCGATCCCAAAACCATCAACAATATTCAAGAACCACCAAACCCTCCTCAAATCTCAATTCAACAACAACAACAACAACAGTTCATTAATCATCAAGCTCCACCCCCACATTACATCCAACAACACTCATACTATCCCATGTACCTCCACCCCCAAACACAACAACCCCAACCCATTCAACACCACCAAACCGATCCGCAATACCCCCCCATGTACTTATTGCCTCCCCTTAACCCGACTCAACCATGCTACGATGCCTCCAACCGGTCGTTAACTCCACCTCCACCACATTATCAGACGAATAAGCCTGAAATGGCAACGGCAGCTAATATGTCCCCTATGTACGTTCACGTTCCGACTAATAATCAGTATCAGCAGCAGTACATTAATCTTTCTCAAATCCCGAATCAAGGACAGTCGAACAATGTTGGTGGATATGAGTACTCGCATCATATGCAAGATCAGGTGTACTATGGTCAGCATATGGCTGCATCAGCGTCACCGCCTTCTCAGTACCAAACTATGACTCCGGCTGCTGCTGCGGTTATGTACTCTCAGGCTTCGTCGGCTCAGCTCCCGGGTGACACCGGTGCGCAACAACAATCGTGATGGAGAATTAACCGGAGAAGAAATAAGGAAGATTTGCTCTGAATCTTGGATGCTTGGATTTGGTTCTCTAATGAGTAATGTCTATCAGTGATCGTGTGGTGATTTACTTTAAACTATACTGTGTTATTTGTTGATGTAATGGTTTCTGTAAAATGAAATAAAAGGAGGAGTATTTTATATGCGATTATAGCTTTATGCAATAAAAACCCTGGATAGAATTTATAATTTTAAGGGATAATTACAAAAAGCCTCCTAAGGTTTTGGCTAATTACAAAAAAAAAAAAAAAAAACAAGAGGTTTTTAAAAATTACCAAATTGAGGTTTGGTTTTGTCTTAAATTTTAGGGAGTAGCTATAATATTATGATAAACTTAGAGGGAGCTTTTCAAATGTTTTTTGCATAAGAAGGGAAAATGTAAGCTGGATCAAACTTAAAGGTTTTTTTTATAATTTCTTAAAATCTTTGGGTTTTTATGTAATTAGCCCGAATCTCTATTCATCCCTAATTTTAATTTCAACCTATATTTTTCATCCCATTCGATAATATCCAATGGCAGATACCAGCCCCATTTTTTAAAAAAAAAAATAGTGAGAATTTAAAAAAAAAATTAAGTTATAATCGTCCTGGCTCCGCCCTTCAATTAATATCAGTTACTATACTTTATCACTTTTCATTGTTTTCAATCACTACATGTCTCATCTCATTCAATTATACTAGTAGCCTTTTCAATAATATCAAATCAATTAAACTCACGATCTCTTAGCTAATTTTGCCCCAATTTAATTACTAATGTGTGTATTAAGGTTGATAATGGTTAAGGGTGAAGAGATGAGAGTTTTTCTTTTTTAATTATTGCTCTGACTAAATGAAGTGTGAAATGAGAGATTGATGAGGCCAATTTAATCTAAGGGTAATTACAAAAACACTCCTGAGGTTTGGGCTATTTACATAAAAAAAAAATTGAGAGATATTTGAAAATTACAAAAAAAAAAAAAAAAAATTGAGTTTGGTTATGTCTTAAATTTTACCCTTCATAAGCGAAAAACATTTGAAAAATCCCCCTTACATTTATAGTGATAGTACAGTTATCCCCTTAAATTTAAGAATAAATCAAATTTCAAGTTTTTTTTATTTTGTAATGTTTAAAACTTATGGATTTTTTTTTATAATTAGCCCAAACCTCGCGGTGTTTTTTTGTAATTATCCGTTTAATCTATATGTATACATGTAATAATGGGTCATGGGTTTGGGCCTTTGTTGGGTTTAACTTAAAGAAAGACAAGCTTACTGATGGGTCACAATGTTCTTATAAAATGAAAGTAAGTTTGGGCCAATATGGCCAAAATTTATTCAAGAAATTGGGCTTCAAGTGATTTTTAATTTAGTGAATCGTGAAATCATTTTTGGGCCAAAGAAAATAGAATTACAACGAGCCGCAAATGAATGGAAATTTGGATAACTGTTAGGTGTTAAAATTGGGCCAAAGTGTGTGATTTAATGGTTAGAAATTGGTTAATGTAGACTAAACTAATTTTCATAAAAATCATCACTAATTCCCAATTAACTATCTCTGAATTGTCCATCTTGTTTCCAATATATCTACTGTTTTCTCTCTCAAACACTCTTTTGCATCTTCCTTCCACCAAAAGTCTCCATGTTCCACAACTCTAATTATTTAGTGTCAATATATTTTACTAACTAGCGAGATTAAGGGAGTGTTTGCAAAAACTTCGGCATTTAGAAAAAATGAATTATTGTAGTTGATGTAAAAGTAATAGCCAATCGGACGTTTGTAGTGTTTAAAAATAGAATTAGAAGTTAAGAATCAAAAGTTGAGAGTGATTGGTGAAAAAGTTAGAAGAATGCTTATTTGCTTGTAAACGTCAAACGATAAACAAAAGCAAAAATCTAGAACACCGCTCTCTCTGCTTTTAGATTCGGGTTAAATAAAATATAATCAAAGGAGAGTTGACATTTGCAAACACTACAAAATATATATTTTTTTTCAACCAAAAACTAAGAAGTGTTTTAGTACAAAATATTTTTGGAAGGAACACAATTAGATTCTCGCTCTCTCTGCTTTTAGATTCGGGTTAAATAAAATATAATCAAAGGAGAGTTGACATTTGCAAACACTACAAAATATATATTTTTTCTCAACCAAAAACTAAGAAGTGCTTCCGTACACTTGCTCGTGCTATCAATATTTTTGGAAGGAACACAATTAGATTCCTTCTGAACAAACTAGCACTGTTCTAAAAATCTCCGTCTAACTCCGATTAGTCCCCGCCTAGACGCTAGCCCTCACTTGTCCGTCTATGTTGTTCGTATGATTAGGCCACACCTAATCTGCTCAGGTCCCACCTAACCTCGATTAATTCCAATAGTTAGGCGCTAGGCTCCAGTCTATCGTCTGACGTTGTTATTAGGAGAATTTGGATTATTTTATTGTATAGTTGTACAAATTGCTATATTTTTAATTTTTCATTGCATTAATGATTGTTTATTATCTCTACGTTCGCTAAAACCAATATATACCTATTACTAGTTTCGAGTGGAGACATTTTTATAGCCATACTAAAGTTGTTCACATAATTATAACTGCTTTATACTACGATAATAAGTCTATTTAACATTAATGTGGTTTTTTGTAATACTTATGTTGGGATTATTGTTGACTTTGTGATTTCCCTTTTGGGACCCAGAGCTAATTAAAGCTGTATCACTGTAATCAGACATATTTTTTTATACACTCCCATCTTAATTTTCCAAACCTCATACTTAGGCTTGTTGACCTCAGAAAACCAGATAAACATAACCGACACACAAAAAAAGATAAAAAAAAAAGGTGGGGTTGGGCCACTTAAGCAGCATGCTGCTTGACTGCTTAATTCTAACAGAAAAGGCAATAAGAAATTATTGATTTTTTTTTTTAGGAAATAAGAAATTATTGAGTTGCTAATACTAGTAGATTGAAGAAATATGTGGCCCTAGATAATGAATGTATTTTTGTTGGGGACAAAATTGAATAATTTTCTCAATATTTTTTATTTTAATTATTTTATATTATGATATTCGAAATTACTTAATTAATTATCCAATATTATTAGTCATTATTGGAGCAAATATAGTTATCGGTCCACGAAGCCCACTTTGTCCTATGAAGCGTACGCGACCCATCACCCCTAGTTATAAAAAGAGTTCATCCTCATTATTTGTAAGTATTCTCGATTAGTTGTTCTCAATTATTGTTCTTTTGCACTATATTTTCTCTCCAACTTGCACTAATTTTAGAAGTCAAGGGCCTTTATAGGATAACTCAGGAGTGCTTCTAACATTTCTTTAGTGTCTCAGCCACTCTCATTCGACGAACTATCGATTAGAAGAAGAAATTTGTTTTTTTTTTTATTAGAAACTTTGACAAGGAATGATATGCCTATTTAAGCAATATTAATTTTCAAGTCCAAATTCCAGTTTATTGTATTTGAGAATGAATTTTTAGAAGTTATTAATTTTTGTATATAAAAATATGTTTGGTTAATTCGTTTGAATTTCTTTTAAGGTATATATTTGGAAATGAAGATATGTTTGATTATAATTTTTGAAGTATATTTTTGACGTATATTTACTAAAATTTTGTTTGTTTATAATTTTTGAAATGAGAATGTCACGTAAATTTACATGATTGTGGTGCAAAAATTGTTTGATTGCATTCTCTAAACAAACATAAAACTATTTTCTAGAATAATTAAAAATTAGAAAATAACTTTTAGACATACATGGCCAATACTTTTGAGACACCCGAAGCAAGAAGACAAAACAGAGCCCACCTAACCAACTAACAAAAAAAAAAAGAGTAAAAATATGCTTCTCTACCCCCAACAAAATTCCCAAAACTACTCAATTAAAGAGTAATAAAGACTGGGAATATTTTTTTACCTTGTTTATCTTTCCCACTTTTTAGAAAATCCCATTCCCACCAATTAAGCACCACTTTTGTTCTTTTGTTCTTTTGTCAGCCTCTTTTTATTATATATATTTTGTCACACTTCTGTCACTACTAACCTTTCACTTTCCACAATTATTTTTCTCTCTGTTTCCCATTTATTTCCACTCTACCAAATACAAGAAATGTGATAAAATAGTAAACAAAAAGATAGACTTGAGCCTCTCTCTCTCTCTCACACACACACACACATACAGCAAACATACATTCAACTTATTTTCTAATTCACAAAATTCCAATCTTTAAATTCCATCAACACTCCCCACCTCCCTTCCTCAACACCCCTCTCTCTCTCTCTCTCTCTCTCTCTCTCTCTCCCCTATATACATATATATATATATGTATATATCTCACACACACAAACAGAGAACTTCTTTTATGATTCACAGAAAAGGGATAATTACAAAACTGCCCAAAAATTTAAACTAATAACAAAAAAGAACCCAAAAGTATTCTAAAATTACAAAATTCGCTTGAAATTTTATTTGTATTACAATTTGCTCCTTCAGACCATCTACGTTATTTTGTACTATTTTAGTACATATTCAGTATTCTGCACTAGTAGTGCAAAATTTGTACTCCATATCAATATTTTGCACTATTCTAATTCACAAAATGTTGGATATGAAGTACAAATTTTGCATTAATTTAAACAAAACAAAAAGAAGAAAAAAATTAACACGTCTACTTGTGCAATTGTGATATCTATAACGCAAAACAATTCACATTTTTGAAATGTCACTACTTTGGCGCAGTGTTAGAACAAATTTTGATCCAAATTGAAAATATACCACTATATTGAAAATGCTCTTATAAATAAAAATATTTCAAACATCACCTTTACCTTCCTAAAATATAGTCACTTCCCCTTACATTTAAACTTTTTTCTTATTTTGAAACTTTTTTGGGTTTTTTTGCAATTATCCTAAATCTCAAGGGTATTTTTTGTAATTATTCTATTCACAAAATTGTTTCTTCAAATTCCATCAACACCCCACTTCACCAGTTCAACCCCATTCTTCACAACCTGCTCTCTCTCTCTCACACACACACACACACACCAGCCATACAAACCAGTTAAGTTTCTTTCTGAAGACTGCACCAGAGAACCATGCCTATGGTGGTCGCCGACGACTCAACCATGGCAGAACACATTAGGTACAGAAAGCCCAGAAACCCTCCCCAGCTCACCACCGCCACCACCACCACCACCACCACCGTGACCCACAACCCACAAACAGATCCAAATTCCACTCGGCCCAAGTCCACCATTTCCTCTATCCTCCTTTCTTCAAGCCCAACAAACGACACCACCACCTCCAAGAAGAAGAATTTCACATCGGCAACATTCAGAGGACTTGGATGTACGGCTTCCTCACAGGTCTCGGTGCCTGCGGTGATAAGAACTTCAGCCAATTGGGAATCTAAGAAATTGAAAAAGAGAAGGCTTAAGACTAAGAAAAATAGCAACGATAAGCTACCTATTGATACCAACAACGCTATTGCTACAAGTAGTAGCACGAACCCGTCATCACAGTCATCGTCGATTTCTTTGGCATTGTCGTCTAGTTGTGTGGGTGTGCCAGATGTTTGGTGCGGGCCTGGAATTGGGCTAATCACTGATGCTGCTTCCGTGGATTGTGTTGTTTCGAGAAGGCCTGTAAGAGGCAAAGTTGATGGGGTTGATAGGATTGTTCTTGGTCAGAGGGAGGTATATCATATGTTTCTTCTATAGTTATATGCTTATATCGTTTTGATTATATTTGGATTTCTTTTGTGTGTGAATGAAATTTGGTAAATGTTGTCTATTTACATCAAGGAAAAAGGTAAATTTTCTGTTTTCTCGTTTTCCTTGATTTTGTACTGGTCATTGATGTCACATGGAGTGTTTGCAGAAACTTTTGCTTTTAGAAAGAAGTGATTTATTGTAGCAGAAGCAAAAGTAGTTGAGAATTAGAAGTTGATAGTATTTGCAAAAATAGAATTAGAAGTTGAGAATCATAAGTTGAGAATGTTTGGTGTAAACATTTGTAAAAGTGCTTATTTGTTTGTAAAGATCAAACCAGAGGCAGAATCATTAACTGAATTTAGAAGCAGAAGTTGGCATTTGTTAAAAAGTGATTTTTTAGCCAAAATGTGAGAAACACTTTTTTAGTGATTGCAAACACTCGCATAGTGTGCTGAAGATGGAACTAAACCTTTGTTTTGCGCCTGGGTTTTTAGTTCATGTATCCTTAGGTAAAAATTGCAAAACTGGAATTAGAAACACTTATGTTTTTTCTTATATTCTTTAACTTGAAAATTTAATGATTTCTCATTTGGTTTACATTGCTTAGGCAATTTTCTATTACATCTCTCTCTCTCTATATATATATATATACACACACACACATATTCAATGACTAGGTTGGTGTGCACTTTCTCTTATAGGTGTCCATATTGATTCTCTTGGTTCCATTGGTTTGTGATGAGTACTCATTTTAGATTTCTATCCAAATGGTTCATTTCTCGTACCTTTACATACCTCATGTTTTATTTTTGGGGTTTCTTTCGGTGCATTTGGCTATCAGGTCACTGTTGTTGTTAAGTGTTGAATTCCACTTTGTTACTGTCAATATTATATGCTGGCCTCAATTTTCTTTTGTTGATTGTCAGCGTTCATATACTGTGAGGAGAATGGTTATTCCTGAAGACAATCCTTTCACTGAATCTGACACTTCCATGGGAATAGCTCGCATTCGTTCTGATGTTTCTGGATCTAGACATCATCGTCATGTCAGACATGGTTTCCGTGAAGGACTTGCTGAGGTTAGCATAATTCTAGCTTTTGTAGGGCGAATTATCCGTTTTTCGTGTTCCTGAGGTCCTTTCAGCTCTAATTACTTTTCGTATTGATGAAAATTACTCAACGTTCGCAATGGAGCTACTATTAGAGGTTAAATTTCCAATCACTCAGTGATTGATGTTGGACATATTTCATATAACATGATTAAGAGTCTTGCATTTAACAATCCCACTTTTAAAGACGAGTTTGCCCTGTATTACACTTTGCAGTTTGTATTTTGGTTTAAGGGTCATAGTAGGTTGTCCTTGAGATATGGGATTATCAGAGGATTTCGATGAATTCTTAATAGAGGTAAAGCCTCAGATTTGACTAGTTATACTAAATAGCGTAGATGACAAACTGCTTTAGAATGAGTTCTTTAATCCATCTCTCCTGTATTATGAAGTGATAACCTTGAATTTGAAACTACATTGACTCAAAGTTCGTAAAGATGGTTGATCCATTGCAGGCCATCTGGAGTTTGAGGGCTTTTTGCCATATTATGGGAAAAGCCATTACACTTTACCGGAATAGGGGTTTGGGAGTATTTATATTTTTAGGTGGAATCTTGCGCTTCATCAAAATTTCCAAAAATAAAATAAAAGTAAAATTAGTTAAACCGCAATATTTCATTGCGCTTGAAATAAAAATATTTTATTTAGGCGCTAGATAAAAAAAGACATTTTTCTAGGCGCAAGTGGGTGTTGCGCTTAGAGTTATTTGGGTAATGGAGATTCCATTTCTTGAACTCTGGTTTGTGTGGTGGAGTGATCAACAGAGACTTTTGGGACTTCAAGCTGTTTTCTTCCTGACTTTCGTATAATTTCCCTTCTTTTCTATAGATTGAGAATTTAGGGGTGTCAATTTCGGACCCGACATGCAAACCCGACCACGAACCTAACAAGTTAATGGGTATGGGTCCAGGCGTCAGAGGTCCGGGTAAAAAATGGGTCAAACCCGAATAACTTGCCAATTAAACAGGTCGGGTTTGGATCAACCTACTATGACCCATTTAACCCGTCTAACCCGTTTGTGAATCTAAAAGAAAATTAAGTAAATACTTAATTGTAGGAAAAAACAACAAACAAGATATATCCTTAAAACTTAAATGATAAAACCTCTTTAATTATGTATTTGTTATTATTATGCATGTCTTTTTGAATATTATCCTTAAAATATGATTAATATGTTATGTTATTTATGCAATTATGTTATTTCTATTTGAATGTTGTGAATTGTGATATTTTTATTGATTGAATAATGTATGATAGTGACTGATTTTAAAAAAATAAATTTATTCGATTAAAACTATAAAATGTATATAAAAATAATTTTATTAGATGTGTTACGCGGGTCGGGTCCGGGTTATCTGTGAAATAAGCAGGTTGGGTCCGGGTTCAAGATTATGACACGAATAATTAAACATGTCGGGTCCGGGTAAATTTGTTTCGACACGTGAACCTGCGAACCCGGACCCAACCCAACTTGACACCTCTATGAGAATTTGTTATTACCCTTTCTAGAAAAAAACAGAATTTATTATTACCCTCTTGCGCCTAGATGTTAGAACAATGTTTTTTTTTTAATCTGGCGCAATATAATCTTGCGCCTAAATAAAATATTATTTTTTTCAAGCGCAATGAAATATTGCGCTTTAACTAATTTTATTTTTTTATTTTTGGAAAATTTGATGAAGTGCTTCCACATAAAAGGCGAACCACTCCCTAACCCCTTTATTCTGGCAAAGTGATTATGGCTTTTGCCATAATATGGCAAAAAAGCTTGGAGTTTGTGGTGCTAGTTTCTGGATTTTAATTTGAATTTGAGGGAAGACATGCTTGCCAATTCATTCATTCATTAGCTAACTATAAAATTGCTTTAGTGTGGACATATCCAGGAAACAATATTTCATATGATCTGAAAAGACTGGAGATTACTAACTTATCAGAAACCAAATTTATATGACAGAAGTTTAACAGATGTGGAGCGAACAATTAATATTCATGGTTGTTAACTGTCTTTTAATACCACCTGTAACTGAGTAAAGGATACTTTTGAAGAAAATACACAAAAGTGCTAATTTTTCTGGAAAAAGATATAATAATAAGAATAATAGAAGTCTTTTCATTAGACTATCTTGCGTGAGACCTTTCTACATTTTGTGAAGTAAATCTTGGTTGAAAGCATTGACATGCTCATACTTAACTATCAACTTTCGGATTTCAGTAAAGAAAAGTATCTGAGTTTGGACATGTCATAGTGTGGCAACTGAATTGAATCAACAGTTCTTTTCGTTGTTCTATAGATTGACTTTTATGCATTACTTATGGGTCATGAATGGAATTATCATCGGCTACTTGCAACTGAATGATACAAAAGATGTTATATGTTTAGAAAACTATGCATGAAAGGGAACATCATGCTCTCAGTGGACTTGTTTTGTCCGTTGTAATCTTTTGGTAGCTTAAATTATGCTCTGGTCGCAGATTGTAATGCTCCAAAGTAGTCTGATGATGGGAGGGAGATCAGATGGACTGGATAGATACAGGGATTTGCGGCTTGATGTTGATAACATGTCGTATGAGGTATTTCTGTGACCAGTTGAATGCTTTTGCTTTATCTAGTTTTGCTTTAAAATCTTGGGTCAATTATAAAAGGGATTATTACAAAAACTACCCCAGGTGTAGTCTAATTACAAAAACACAAGTTATCTTTCAAAATTACAAATATTAAGGTGCTACTAACACCCCCTTTAGGTTTGCATTTACCTAACAAATACCCCCTTCTTGGGGGTGCAATTTGTAAAATAAAAACAATTGTCAAGGCGATATTTATAATTCTGAAAGAAAGATGGTTTTTTTTTGTAATTAAGCTAAACCTCGGGGACATTTTTGTAATTAAGCTAAACCTCGGGACATTTTTGTAATTAACCTTTATAGAATATACCATTGAGGTTCAATTTAATTACAAAAACAAAAAAAACCAAAATCTTTCAAAATTACAAATACCCCCTTGATATCAGCTTTACTTTACACATTGCACCATCAAGAGGAGTATTTGTCAAGTAGATACAAATCTCAATGGGGTGTTTGCAATATCACAAGGGGATATAATTTTAAAAGATAACTAGAGTTGTAATAGGTAAAACTTTAGGGGTAGTTTTTGTAATTTACCCTAAAATCTTGGATGGTCACTTGTCACTGACATAATACATCATCATTTTTCTTCACTGGGTGTGACAAACAGGAATTACTGGAACTTGGCGACACAATTGGATACGTGAGCACTGGACTGAGAGAGGACGAGATAACTCGTTGTCTGAGGAGGACCAAACTTGCAACAATAGAAGATTTGTCATTACATTTCGCCTCAGAAACAGAGAGAAAATGCAGTATATGCCAGGTTAGTCTTTTCGAAATATCTCCTCTTTGTACGGACTAATGTTCTACACTTCCCTGTTTTTGACTACCCATTTGATTTTTTTATTTTGCATTTAAATTCATATTGTAGGAGGAATATGAAGCAGATGATGAGACGGGAACGTTGAACTGTGGACATTTCTATCACATCTACTGCATAAAACAGTGGCTCGGGCAGAAAAATAGCTGCCCGATCTGTAAAACAGCAGCCTTGTCTCAAACCTGAGCTAAATAGGTTGCATGGCTCATAAATCTGCTGCTGTTTTCATGTTTTCTGTATAGATTTTTACATCCTTGAAAGAAAAATGTCATTCTTTGATGTAGCAATTTGGTTTGTACAACCTGAAATATGGCATTTTTTGTTGTTGGCAGCTTTGGTGTTGATTGAAGTGTAAACTTAAATATCATTATGAGCTTGCTGCTTGTGTTTCTCATGACTGGCTGGTGTTGCAATTTCCATGGAGAGTCTCCTATTATTATTTGTTAAGATGATTTACTTGCTAATATTGTTAAAACTAGGGATGTCAATTTGGGTCATCCTGGTCGGGTTCGTGTTTGGTTTTGAGTTGATTTGGGTTATGCTTAAAATATATCAAAAATTGAGTAAAAATAAAACAACTATGCTTCAGACAAATTGGTAATTCCATATTAGTCGTGTTCGGGTTGTGTTCGTGTTCTCTAAGTAACTTCAGATCGGGTTCACGTCGGGTTTTCGTGTCGGGCCGGGATTGAGACCCCTAGTTAAAACTCCATTGCACCTTACTAGAATACATAACTTCGATTTAACTTTAAGCTTTTTTTTTCACTACAAGAACTTGTATATTTTATTAATCGAAAATACATACGTGGATATAAGACATAGCAATCTATTGGAGAAAACCCAACATAGACCAACCTTTAAAACAAGAGGAAAAGAGGAATACAAATGATATCTAGATAGTATTATAGAAAATTATAACACCAAATCAAGTTCAGTGAGCCGAAAATCTTCTTGTTACCCAACATTTAAAATTTAATTTAACTTTAAGCATTTTTTTTTTCACTACAAGAAAGGTGTAAACTAATCGAGTTGAGCCGAATATAGTATTGTTCAAGCTTATTGGAATTTATCGAGCTCCAAAAATTGTGTTTGAGTTTGATTTAATTATTAATCGAATCGACCTTAACGAACTTTAGTTGAAGTTAGAATACATAATCCGGTTCGAGTAACTTGATATTTATACGCATATATCATTCTTCTTTTTTATTAATCGAGTGAGCTCAAACGAAACTTTACGTTACTATCGACTAGAAAAATATGTTCAAATGTGGTCATTATATTAACAAACCGAGCTCGAAGGATAATCAATCTCGAATCGACTCGTTTTTCTGCTGTTAAATATCCGCTAATCCGATTTTCAAAAATCCGTCCCTAATTAGGAATACGACTTGGCACTTGAGAGCATCTAAACTAAAATGGTAAAAATTTCATAAAATAAAATGAAAAATTAGAAAACATCTTGATATCTCCCATTCGATTCAACATAGACTTCTCTCCTTTCCAGCGCTTGTGATACTGTGATCATTTTCCCTCAATTTACAGTTACAGGTACGAACCCGTCTACCCTTCTCTTACTTCCGATGATATATGCATTGCTTACAATTCTGAGGTATTTAGAACATGGAATCTAAAAAACCCTTGACTGATCGCTTTCTGTGTGTGTGCGTGTGTGTTTCTAATTGTATTGATAATTTGTTAAATAAGGAACATGAACCCACCATTTTTTGCATGTTTATAATTTCTTTGCAGAACACAGTTAATGTTATAGATTTTCTAGTCGGTAATCATAGATTTCCTGTGAGGTTTTATGAATGGTTGCTGGTCGTAGAATTGAGAACCCAATTGTGTCTTTTGTCAAGGTTCGAAATAGAACTCCGGGATCTAACCTGGGGTATTTATCAAAATTATGTAGTTCTTTTCATAATTACTCTTGTAATCGTGTTCTTTATCATGGTGATCAGTAAACTTCAGTACAGAGGTGCAGATATCTGAGATCCCATGGCCACAATGGATGAGCCTATATACCCAATTGTTGTTCTAATCGATGAGCTAAAGAATGAAGACATTCAGCAGAGATTGAATTCGATCCGGCGACTCTCTACAATCGCTCGGGCACTTGGGGAGGAGAGGACCCGGAAAGAGTTGATCCCTTTTCTGAGTGAGAACAATGATGACGATGATGAAGTGCTTCTTGCAATGGCTGAGGAATTGGGGAATTTTATTCCATATGTTGGTGGTGTGGAGCACGCCAATGTGTTGCTTGCACCATTGGAAGGTCTTTGCAGTGTTGAAGAGACTTGTGTGAGGGAAAAGGCAGTTGACTCCCTCTGTCGAATTGGCTCCCAGATGAGGGAATTGGACTTGGTGGAGTCGTTTATCCCTCTGGTGAAGGTAAATCGAAAACTCCGCTATTGTGATTGTTTTATATATCTATGGTACGACGCGATTTTTAATGAGAAAAGTTGCTTGCTGTTTGAATATGTTCATTTCATGGCTAATTGGTAAGTAATTTTAGCAAGTTCTCGTGTCATTTTGTAACTATAAATGTTATTCTGTAGAGTCATGCCTTGATTGAATTTCTCTCTTATATTTTCTGAATTACTATTTTTCTTTAACTACCTGATAACATTAACTAGTAGTCCTTGTTCATTGTAAAAGTAAAGGCGAATTAATTTAATAGCCCTTTAATTGCCTGTTGGAATCTCTGCACACATTTACAAAAATATGGATTAAATTATACTTGATCCATTCAAAAAGCCTATGGCTTAAGTTATACTTGAATTCTCAACAAAGTTTAGGTAATCGTAAAAGCCACTGCAAACTACAGGAAATGCTGTTCGTATGGTTATTTATCCTTCTTCCATTTGTTCCATTGTCAGAGGGGTGGAGTGTAGGTGCATGCGTTCAAACTCCGTTGGATGCTAGGGGAAACTTTTATGCTCATATCTGTAGTTAGTCCAACAAAGAAATATGTCAACAATGAATATAATGTTTTTGTTTTGGAAACGCATTTCTCGAGTGCTTGAGAACGTGGTTTCTTACGTCATCATCAGACCACGATTTTCGTTTATACATTCACAATTTAGGTGAAGGGATGGTATCGCCTTGTGGTCAGCCTTGCGTTATACATGCCACCTGTTTTCAAAGAGCATGTTGAATGTGTCTGTGAAGGAAACTGACATATTTGTGCAACTAAGTGCACTTTCTTTCTTCTGCATAATTGCATGCTGTACATTTGGCAACAATTGTCCTTCTTGTACTTACCCAAGGTTCTAGGTGATACAAGAATATAAAGCGGAAGTTCACGTAGCAGTTTTTTGCTTTGTGCAATTGATATCACTTTTTTCCTTTGAAATAAATGTACCAAGTTCTCTATATTTCTTAAACGTTATTTTTCTGTGAAAAATTAAAAGCACTTGTATCATTTCATTGGTTCTCTTCAATTGAAATTATTTGCCTTGATGAATAGAGATTGGCAGGGGGTGAGTGGTTTACAGCTCGAGTTTCTTCGTGTGGATTTTTTCACATTGCTTACCCTAGTGCCCCAGAGAACTTAAGAAATGAGCTCAGAACTATTTATAGCCAATTATGTCAAGATGACATGCCTATGGTGAGGAGAGCCGCTGCGACAAATCTTGGAAAGTTTGCTGCTACTGTCGAACCTTCCCATTTGAAGACTGAGATTATGTCAATGTTTGAAGATCTTACTCATGATGGTAAGGAATTTGATGATGTGATCATATTGGTTTCTTTATATTGTATTGTGCATGCTCTGTGTGGTGAGTTGTATGTGATAGCTAAATCAATGTTGTATCCATACATGCATTGACATTTCCTTTAATAGCATATTATTTTAGTGGTTATGAATTTGCTGGTATGGTTCCTGGAAAAATTATAGATGCAAGAAAGGAAATCGAGTGAGGGAAAAGGAAGTTAAAAAATAGTGGATTATTTACTAAGTGTACCAGGAAATATTAAAAGTACAAGTTATTTTCCCTAGGATCATGAGAGCGGTGTAGGCAGAATAGCCCATTTCTACAAATGACCAAAAGAACTTGACAGCTCATAGAGTTTTTATATCTCTTTTGTGCTCCATTTGGATTGTGAGCTTCAATGATTACAAGAAAGCACCAGAACAAGGAACCATTGTCATGTTTGTCTCCCAAGTGTTATGTTTGTCTCCTAAGTTACTCAAAAGTATCATTTTTTATTTTTGTAGGAGAGGACAAATGAAGTAAACCATTTTTCACTTTTACTGATTCCTCTGGTCTTTGTTACGTGAAATGATTCTGTGTTAATTGTGATTGACACATTTGGAGAAAATGGGAAGCCCTAAACCAACTTCAAGATCAAATCCCACATTTACCCTTGTTTTGCATAAAAGACATTAAGGGGGTTTGCCCCATACATGTGGGGATGTGTTATGCTTTTGTGCATTTGTAACTTGAATTAAGGGCTCAATAAGTAATTACAAAAGAAAATCTGAGAATCTTTTCTTTTGTTTTCTTGTTTACCACTACTCCTAAAAATAATTCTATTTTATGCGCGAAGGGATCTACTATAGAAGATAAAGTAAGTTGAGTGATAAAAGCTAGCAGCATTACATCGACCATTTTAGTAATAAAATATTTATTGTTGTCTTAAGCATGATCCATGCCTTAAATGGATGGAATAGACTAAAATGGGACCAATTTAGCAATGTCTAAATAGTAAAGATTTAAGCAGCTAGGCTGTGCCTTTGAAGATGAGTTTACTCTAAATATGTTTCATGTTCTCTGCGTATTTAGTAGATGAGCTAATTCTGATATCTTACTTCAGACCAGGATTCTGTCCGGCTGTTGGCTGTTGAGGGTTGTGCATCTCTTGGCAAGCTGTTGGAGCCACAAGATTGTGCTTCCCAAATTCTCCCCATCATAATTAGTTTCTCTCAGGTTATGTTGCCTTATATGCATATGCCTTCATAATTTTGCATGTATGCCCGTTAAACATCTTTCTTGCTGTATGCTTGTAACTTTATATTCAATATAGTACCCCCTTCTGTTCAGCCAAGGACAACGGGATTTTCCTAAGAAATAAGAAAATCAACTTCTTACATCCTTATTCAATAATTACCTTTGTTGGTTGTAACATACAAAAATTTTGGAATGCTGATGAATTATGTACAGGCTGGATTCCACTCAAAGTCTTTCTACATAAAAAAAAAACGTTAAGAGATTTAGCAGCCAAATACTTAACTCCAATAATAAAAGGAATATGCATGGAAATTTCTTCTTGGACTGGAACGAGAGAAAATCGAAGCCTTGCATAATGTGAGGCATGATTCAATTTGTTTCCTTCCATCCATATGTACGGTTTTTCTTGCGATACGTGGATCATTATTTTGTGGCAATAAAGCTTAATTAGTTAATGTCTTCTCCTTGAAGTTTATGACATTTATTTTTGGACAAATCATTTGTGGCAAGTGGGGAATATCATCAGTATTCTTTTAGTAGATGTCAACATTCAGCTTTTGCTTGGAGACAGATATATCTGCTTAAGGCTTCTAAGAACTTGCTTTTTGCTAAATATCAAGCCTTCCTTTTCCGACATGAATAGCCATTCGTAGAGTTTTGGAATCTGGCATTATTTGTCAGTGCTATGTGTTTCAAATGCTTAGCCCTTGCTTTCTAGAACCTGCCTTAGGGAGGGATTGTAAAAATAAGATAAAGTGATTTATTGTAGCAGAAGACAAAAAGTTGAAAATCAAATGTCGTTAGTGTAACAGTGTTTGCAAAGTGTTGCTGAAAAGTGGAATAAGCTAAAAAAGAGTGTTTGGTGAATAAGTTGTGACATTGTTTTTATATAAAAATTTAAATTTCCCTTCAATGGTCAAATATTAATATTTGTACATGTATATATATAGATATAGATATATATAAACATTAAATATTTATATAAATATAAATATCTAGTTAAATATTCACAAATATATTAGTGGATAAAATATGTATCCAAGTTATATATATTGTTACACTTATAAATATATTTATATACTCACAGATATATAAATATATAGAATATTTATAAATATATTTATATTGTAACAAATATAAAAATAAATAATACACATATATAGATACCTATAATTAATATATGCCTTGTATGTTACAGATTATTATAAATTTATATAAATATGTATATAATTCACAATTATGTGATAAAAATACATGTGGATATATTATATAAATTTAAAATTACATGCGTAATTTTTATATATATTTATTTGTATATTCATACATTTATTTGTTAAAATACATATAAGAAATTTATAATATAAACATGCCTTTGTATATTTTCACAATTTTTTAATAATTTATATAAATAAATTTATCTAAATAAAATGATATACATATGTTCATATACATGAACAGTATATAAATTTATTTGTACATATGTTTTTATAAAAATACATATAGATATTTCAAAATATAAATTTAAAATTACATGCGCAAATTTTTATAAAACTTAACTTGATATATATTTATTTGTATATAGCAAAATTGTTTGGCTCCTTTGCTTGTCTTGTCGTCAGTTGTTTTTTGTACCACAAACCGTGTAGCTCAAGTGTTATCACTCACCTTTTATAAGGGTGTTGTTCAGGGTTTGAAGCTCAATCCTTCAGTCTCTTTGAGATTTATCCTCTCCCCTCCACTCCTCCCAACTCATTATAAAAGTCCGTTGTTTTTCGGTGAATGTAACTTATTCAAGTGAACAGCGTGTGATCAATTTTCTACACGATTGCCGCAATCTACTTTATTCTTCTTTTCCTGTAAAGATCACAACTATTTCATATAAATCAATGCGCATGACTTGGATTCTATTTCTACATTAGTAGAAATGTAGAATCACTTTAAAAAAATTTACCTCCATACTGAGTGAGATTCATTAAATCGGATTTGCCTAAACAGGATAAATCTTGGCGTGTTAGATACATGGTTGCTAACCAACTATCTGAGCTATGTGAAGCAGTTGGGCAAGAGGCTACCAGGTATTAGTACTCATTAATTCAAGCAAGATCCTAATGCTAATTTTATTCTCCCTAAAACTCATTTTAATTATTCTCATTTTCCTCTTTCTAATATGCTATACATACTGCTGCATATGAAAACTGAACTGATGATTCTTGTGATATTGTTAAGATCGGACTTGGTGCCTGCATATGTTCGGCTACTTCGAGATAATGAGGCTGAAGTACGTATAGCTGCTGCAGGAAAAGTAACTAAGTTTTGTCAGATTTTGAATCCAGAGCTTGCAGTCCAGCATATTCTTCCATGTGTCAAAGTATACTAGCTCCTCTCTCTCTCTCTCTCTCTCTCTCTCTCTCTCTCTCTCTCTCTCTCTCTCTCTGTGTGTGTGTGTGTGTGTGTGTGTGTGTGTGTGTGTGTGTGTGTGACCCTACTCGTGTGTATTTGATTTCATGCTGCTTCTTGACTTCTTAAGAAAAGATCATATCTTTCTATCTTTTTCTGTGACATCTTATGGAATGAAGTTAATCATGTTATTTTCTACCTTAGGAACTGTCATCTGATTCCTCCCAGCATGTTCGTTCTGCTCTGGCTTCAATTATAATGGGAATGGCACCTATTTTAGGGAAGGTAATATTTACTTTACAGTTAAATAGATGGATCTCCATGTGGATATGATGTCTTTAATTATATTTGGATATTTCATTTCAAGCGCTTCTGGCATTTTACTATTTGAGCACCAGATCTGAAAAGCCTTATAGATTGCCTACTAGATACGATGCAATTTATTTAATATAATATTGTATATCTTAGTGAGTATGATGCGCAGCTACTCCTAGAAATGGTTCCATAATCAGACGCTTCCCTAGTGCATATACGTGCTAGATACTAGTGGATACTTATCAAATACGGCTATGGAGTATCTGGAAGTTGAACAGAAAAATATAAAATGGATATAATGTCAGATACAGTTGGGTACTTTTATGTTTTATCACCCTTGTTGGGTCAAATCAAAATACAAAATACAAATAAAAAATGTATTTAAACATTTTTGTGGTTTTAGTTTTAATTATCTGTCTTCCATAATATATTTATCTCATTTTCAAATGAATATGAGCTGAGCCCACAAAAAATAAAGGAAATAATCAGATTAAAAATCATTGAATGAATATATGATGTGAGTTTATTTTGTAATCACATTGTTGCTGTAGTGTGCTTGAAGTTTTTGTTATATATATGCATCTAAAACTACTGGTATTTAATATTATTCCATGTGAATATATAAAAATATGCTTGTATATGTATCCGTAAAATTATATTGCCATTCCGTATCCTAAATTTTCATAATTTATGTATCCCATATCCGCATCGTCACATTTGTGCATCATAACTGAGTTTCCATATTATTCATTTAAATATTTTGCCTGCAGTCATTCTGGTAAAGAAGGATGTGTCCTACATTTGGATATTATACGCCTCTCTAATGATTGTACTGTTTGAATTTGCACAATTTTATTCAAGAATGTTATTTTTTTTTTTCTATTTTTCTTTCTTTCTATTTTTCTTTCTTTCTTCTTCTTCCTTTTTTAAATAACTTAAGTTGTTCTAATAGATTTTGTTTACATTAACTAACTAATTGAGCTTTAAGTTTGTGACATGGATCATGATTTGTCCTCTTACTTCGATAATGGCAGGATGCAACAATAGAACAGCTTCTGCCAATATTTTTATCTCTTTTGAAGGATGAGTTCCCTGATGTTCGTTTGAATATTATCAGCAAGCTTGACCAAGTGAACCAGGTCATCTGCTAATGCTTCATTTTGATACTTCATGAGCTTCTTATTAAAATTTTGCATTTCAAGCTTCAATGTCATCCCTCAGTGGGATTAACGCCATTTGTTATGTAGGTAATTGGAATTGATTTGCTATCCCAGTCCCTGCTGCCTGCAATTGTTGAGCTTGCTGAAGATAGACACTGGAGAGTTAGGCTTGCAATAATAGAATATATACCTTTGTTGGCAAGTCAGTTAGGAATTGGCTTTTTTGATGATAAACTTGGTGCTCTTTGCATGCAATGGTTAAAAGACAAGGTTTGTGATACTATCTATTGCTCATTTTAACGAGTTGATATCCGGTGGTTCACTTTTTTTCATCTTATCATCTGAATACCGATATAAGTTACTGCTTGGTTACTCTCGTTCATTACTAGAGGGTTTCAGAATAATCTCTCTGCTTCCTTTCCCACTGTTTCGCTGAAACTATAGAATGATCATCTTAATTATGGATAATCTAAAATATCCACATAACTAGCACCATTAAGCAGTCACTTTGGTTTAGTTCCATGCATTATTGGTAATGGGTCCTCTAACTACTTTCTATTTTTGCTATTGCTTAAAGATATTGTTCCATCAAGATGCAATAACTCGACCCATTTCCACCCTTTTTGTTCAGATGACTTGACTTGAATATGATCATTTCAATAAATGATTATGAAGGTGCTTAAAATGTTGGACTTTCTCCTTGAACTTTCTGTACATTAAAGGCATTTCAATTGGACTGAACAAACATCTCACTTGATTGTAGATGTGTTTGTATCATTTTTTCAGTGGCATCAGCTAACATAATGCAAAACAAACATCTCTTAAATTGTTTTGTCGCTTTCTAGTTACTTGGAAGTTTATCCTCTACTTTTTCTCATCATAATCATTGTAGTCTGATGCTCAGTTTACTGACAATAAATGGGCAAAGTTTGACGCGAGGATATACAAATGGTGCAGTGCGGTTCCTTTCTTTCCGCACCTTCTGGTCGGATGGTTGTCATGTGAAATCCACGCAGATTATGATGCAATCCTGTTACGTTTTTTTTTATAAATTTCGTTTTTGATATACAAATTATAGGCATTTGTTCAAGATTTTGATGTGTATCAGTTCGTATTTGTCACAGTATTTAGCACAAGTTTTATTCTGCTTATGCTCTTTATCATAAATGCTTTTAGTTGGCGATTGGTATGTAGGAATAAATTTAACCAAAATGGACTAAGTTTATGGAAGGAATAAAGATGGGAAAATAATATTATTAACCTTGTAAATCCCATGTTGGGTACACCGTTGTATGAGAAAATTGTCTGAATCATCATTCCTTGACTCCAATCCCATGTTTTCTTAGCAATAATGAAGAGTAGGAATATAATGAAATTGGAAAATGACAAAGTACCATTTGTGTGAAAAACATTAGAAGAAAATAGTTATTTACAATTTGGTATCACTAAAAGTAGTGTGAATTAGTGTATCTTTATAACGACATATATATACGTGTGTTTGACTTTATACACACATACATGCATGCATAATGTGACACGAATATATTAGATATATTGTTTTACATGTTTATTTATTAACATGTTAGCTGCAGCATCACATTGTTTTTTGCCTCACTTTTTCATTTATTAACATATCTAATTTCTTTACATATTTGCTCATGTTGAATCTGGCTTCTGATATAAACTTTCTTAATTGTTTATATTAAATCTGACTTGTAGATGTATTTTAGAAACTAGTTGTCATGGTTTAATAGTGTTTGCCTCTCGTCCAATTTGAGCTTATAAACCCAAGGTGTTCTAGAATCTATTTCTTATACATTTTTTGACTTTATATTTGGAATGGTCAATTTTTTTACTATTCTGCTTCCATGAAATGATACATCTAATTGTTAAGGTTCTCAATCATCTTGCCGTGATATTTCAGGTTTATTCCATTCGAGAAGCAGCTGCAAATAACGTGAAGCGCCTAGCAGAAGAATTTGGTCCAGAATGGGCAATGCATCACATAATCCCACAGGTTTGCTCAACATTTGTGTCACAGCTTTCTAGTTTTTTTTTTTTTCTAGGTAACAAATAGATGAATGCTGGTTAGAGTCGTCCTCGATTTGATAATAAAGGGGGATATCTGTTGGTTGTGAATGCAATAGTTCTCTGGAGGCTTTTCAAAGTTATTCATGAGATTCATAATGTGGGTATACATTGAATTCTTCCTGGACCTACTATGTGAGTTTTATTTACATAGCTAGTGTTAATTATAAATTTAGGTTAGTTCACTCATTCTCCTTCAGGTGCAGCAAGTAACCTTCTAACATGTTTTAGTTTTTAATTACGCAGTTCTTTGTTTTCTGTTTATGGTACTTAAGCAACTCTGCAATCATCTGACAGGTGCTGGAAATGATCAATGACTCCCATTATCTTTATCGGATGACCATCCTAAATGCCATCTCCTTCTTGCTCCAGTAATGGGATCAGAAATTACACGTTCCAAGCTTCTGCCTGTGATTGTTAGTGCATCAAAAGACAGGTTAGCGCTCCAGGTTTCAAGCTTGACTTCAATAACTTGCATCTGTTCTTTCTGAAAAGTCTAATAGTCTTTTATATCAGGGTACCAAATATGAAGTTTAATGTGGCAAAGGTGTTGCAGTCTCTTATCCCTATAGTTGATTCTTCGGTGAGTGATTTTGGCCCCTTCATTGAATTTGGTATTGTTAATAGAAGGTCCGATGATGCATATATATCTATCATTTTTACAAATTCAGCGTTGATAGTGGTGGGAGGTGGCCACCCTCTCAACTTAAAATATTCTTGTTTCCTCTGAGAATTTTTTTATGTGGTTTAGCCTAGCCCCTATAATATATATGCATAACACTCTGATTTAAATATCTCGCCCACCTTATCAACTGATCTTTGTATTATGTTTTGGTGCTTTGGTGCAAGCCACTCTTTAGCTTCATTAAAATGGTTATCTAGAGATTTTGAGTTAAGGGTATTTTAGAAATTCTTTAGTTGAGAAATGCTTCATGGGAAGGAAAAACATGGATATAATTTTGAAAAGACAATCAAAACATCCTACATTGCAAAAAAATTGACTTATGAGGAAATTGCAACCTTCACGTATTGTCCTAAAACAAATTCCCAGCCTGGTATGATATTGGAAAATATAAAGCTTAGTACATTTTAGAATAGGATAATTACAAAGCTACCCTGAGGTTTGGGGTAATTACAAAAAAAACCATAACTTTTTTAAAATTACAAAAGAACACCCTGAGGTTTGATTCTATCTTAAATGTAAGGGGTGACGGCAATATTTTTACAAATGTAAAGGAGGTGTTTGAAATGTTTTTCTTATGAAGGTGGCAAAGTGTAATAAAGAACAAACCTCAAGGGGGTATCTGTAACTTTCAGAAACCTTTGTTTTTTTTTTTTGTTATTAGCTCAAACCTCGGGGGTAGTTTTTGTAATTATCACTGTACAATAATGGACACACTTGGGTGAATCCATGCCATATCTGAATAAATATTTGACAAATCAACAGTAACAATTTTGACAGTATGCATTATGTTCACTACTTTATGGAGGTGGCATTTGTTTTATTAAGTTCCATAGAACGTAAAACTCTTTTTAAACATGCTTGTAAGTTTTTTCAGTGATAAATCTGTAGTTTTTCTGCTCTCTCAATTATAATCAAAGTTTCAAAGCTTGTGGAATGAAAATTGAATGATTGTTGCGTTATAACATACTGGAGCTAAACAGGAAATTCTTGAATGCAGGTAGTGGACAATACTATCCGTCCTTGTTTGGTCGAACTGAGTGAGGACCCAGATGTTGATGTCAGGTATTTTGCCAACCAAGCCTTGCAGGCAATAGATCAAGTCATGATGTCTAGTTGAAGTAATTCTATGATCACATACAAATTGAGACAATTCGTTTTGTTTTTATTTTTAGTGTATAGAGTTGGTATCTTCGTTTTTCCCAGTGTACACTGACTGTCTGAACTTGGAAGTTTGGGAGTATATTACCTTTCCTAAAAAGTATTTACATTGTTTACTGCTTTTAATTGTATGCTACTTACTAACTGTTTGATGCCAGCATGAAGCTTTTGCTCCTTACGGTGACATTAAGAAATGCACCTTTTCTAAGTTCTGTGAGCGTATGAATGTGTTTTTGAATAAAAGCCGTTTGTGCCGAGCCCCAGTGGGGAAGAGGCTAGGCGTACCTTACTAATGAGAGCGAATTACGACAATTTTCCATTAGGTTTTATAAGAAATGGTGTGAAGTATTGAGAAATGTGTGTATTAGATATAAAATTCGAAACGAAAGCGTAATGTATAGTTGGATGGTGATTGGGGAAGAAGTTGAGAATGAAATGTGGTTGATAGAGTTAAACAAACATAGTAATTGGATATAACTTGAAGGGCATTATTTAAGATGTTTTTAGTGTTAGATCTTATTTTAAAATTAGGTAGTTGAAGTGTTTTGATAAAGTAGGATGAAAGAGCTTATAATTAAAATAGCCAAAGTGAAAATTAGGTGGGATCTCCCACCTTTTTATAAAAGAGTTTATAAGCTCATAGCATCTTATTTATTTTGAGTGCATATACGATATTTTTTAAGAAATTATACCAAATACTTTTTAAAATTGCTAATATTATTTTACAAAAAAAACATTATTTTGAAAAGAAATAAATGAGGTCAATCTTATATTTTTACAATGTATTTAACAATATAATGGATAAAGAATAATTTTAGCATATTAAGAACAATTAAAATGTTATAACTATACAGGATTCACAAAATTTACAACTACATAAGTTTTTAAATAAATTGAAAGAGTCAATTCAATTGCAACTACCATTTCTAATAGTATAATATAATTTTAGAATTAAGTTAATTTTTCATTTAATATATTATTTTTAAAAACTTAAGTTTTTCAAAGTAATTTTCAAACATAAAAATTAATCGATATTATATTAATTATTGAATAATGACTCAATATGAAAAGTGGTCACTTTTTGACAGTGATATTATTTTCATATATATTAGGTTTAGAAGCAGTATCAATCTAAGCTTACTGAAACTAAAATCCATACTAAAAGGCTTTGAAATATTTCAATTTTAGAAATTGTGTATTTAATTAATTTTTCTTTGCATAAATAATCATTTTTAATATTTTATCATTCATAATAAAATTATTAAATAATATAATTTTTAGTCAAGTCAAATGAATCTTACTAGTAACCATAAATTTCAACAGTGTAAATCGTTACTATTGAAGATATCTAAACTGAAATATTCAATAAATTGATAGAAAAATCCAATTTAAGGCAGCCAGATTATTGAATTCCAGTGTTACAGTTCCTATTAGCTAAGAGGTTCTAGGAATACACAAACAATACCATATTAGATATATTATACAAAAAAACTTATATTACAGATCAAGGACAACACCTTGAAGACGACTATTATGCTCATACATGTCTTTCTTCTTCAAAAGTGGAACCTGGGAAAACTTTTCTATATGAGCTAGTCTCCTGTCAGACCGTCTAACGGATCTAGATCCGTTAGACGGGTCAAACTATCCTACCCATTTCGGTACCCGGGTCCGCCCAACGAATTAAAAAAAAAAAAAAAAAAAAAAAAAACAGGCCCGCGTTCAGACATTCTGTCTCGCGATTTGGAGCCCTAATCCCAGCTCGGCAGCACCTTCCTCCGTCGACACAACCACATCGCCGCGAGCCACATCCACCGTAAGAACAACCACAACGGCGGCGAAAAACAACACGAAGGGGCGTAAAAAACACCACATTACGGCGCACCAACCGGTACGCAACTACAATATGTGATATTTCCCTCCGTCGACCATCTCTGCAAATTGACACCACCACCTCCGTCGACCATCACCTACGTCGCACAACCATCAATCTATTTGTTGTATTAGACTTATTCAGCATTTAAAAGAAACCTGAACAGAAGCACATAAGCAGGACACTCTGGTTATGGGCTAATACATTTCAGTGTAACAACTAATACAATTGAGAGTAACAACTAATACAAAACATCCCCAATAATATACACTTTATATAACCGTATTACTATTCAAACAACCTAATAATACATTTAAAAGAAAAACAAAACAACAGCAAAAAAGCAGGGGAATGTGATTTTGCACTAATACTTTTCAGTGTAACAACTAATACAATTGAGAATACCAAGTAATACAAAATAAAAAAACATCCAACAGAAGAAAACATATACCACATTGCTTGTTCCGCAAGCACCAACAACATAAAACACCACAGAAATAGAAAACTAGCACTATTCGGACTATTTGAGTAATTATTACATTTCAAAGTGTAATGCCTAATACAATTCAGAGTAAAGTACTACATTTAAAAGAAACTAGAAAGAAAGACATAAGCGGACACTATGGTTTTGGACTAATACATTTCAAACCTAACAACTAATACAATTTAGTAAGTAATGACTAATACAAAAACCACAATAATATACACTTCACTACATGCCATAAAAAAGAGAGAAATCATTACTAACACTTAAAGATAAACAAAGATATACTATTCAAACAAAATACGAATACAATTTATGAAAAACGAGCAATGAAAAAGATAAAAGCAAAATGTAGTTTTGCACTAATACTTTTCTTTGTAACAACTAATACAATTGAGAATAACAAGTAATACAAAATAAAAAAAACCTCCAACATAAAAAACAGGGCAGAAACTTGAGAACAGAAGAAAACATATACATCATTCCTAATACTTTACATGATAAAAACTAATACATTATGAACTAACTACTAATACATTTAGGAAAATGTTTGTATAACTTAAATGTTTAGTAACAAAAACACATAAACAAACAGAAAATAACAAAAACCTACGGAAAACCAGAAAATAGGGTTTGGAATTCGAAAAATCAAACAAATCACCACAAAACTTTAAACACTACTTTTTGACGAAACTACCGTTTTCAAAGTTAAACCGGTGCATGAATCAAGCATTACCTTATTTGACGAACAGGAACTTCGGAGAACGCGAAGGAGATGTGCTCTTCTGTCAAGCTCGAACTCAAACTCGGACGAAAATGGACGAAAAATTCACGACCAGCACCACCAGCGAACGCACTCTTTCTCCCGAACTCTGTAAGTTTTTTGCCTCTGTAGGTTTTTTGCGATGTTGAGAAGGGGAGGAGTTCAGAAATGAAGAGGTGTAACTGACAAGCCACGTTCAATGGAGGGACGGTTCAATGTTTTTGCCCGCTGAAATTGAAAAGGCAGGTTCAAATAACACTTAACAGAATTACAAAAATGCCCCTAGCAGCGAAATGACAAAATTGCCATTATTATGGGCGCGGATCCGGGTCAGATCCGTCTAACGGTTCAGACCCGTTAGACGGTCTGACAGAAGTTTTTGTGTTTCTATATACTTATCACATTAGACTGAACAAAAACCTACACAAAACTTATAACCTGGGATAAACAGGACTACAAATTATGTTACATGTAGAATAACATACTATTTAGGATAATTACAAAGCATCCCTAAGGTTTGGGTTAATTACAAATAAAACCAAACATGTTTCAAAATTACAAAAAAAAAAAAAAAAAACCGCCAAGTTTCATTTTGTCTTAAATTTAGGGGGTAACTGTAATATTTTTGTAAATTTAGGGTTTTTTTGAAATATTTTCGAAAATCACCGGGAAAATGTAAGACAAAATCAAACCTAAGGAGGTTTTTGTAATTTTCAAACAACTCTGTTTTTTTTTTTGTAATTAGTCCAAACCTTAAGGGTGTTTTTGTAATTATCCCTACTATCTATATACAAAGGACAGATATCCAATAGAACTTGACAAGTTGCGGTTTTTCTTCATAGTTTGAGGACTCAGAACAGAGAATGGCTCTCAAATCTGCGTGGCCTGGCACAATCTGATCGAACCCACCCGATTTTCTCGTTCACATTGTCATATACAAATAGTAGACCGCGTAATGATATGTCTGTGAAGGCCAGTGAACATGCATCAGTAAAGACAGAAAATAGAATAAAATTGAGAATAATTACAAATAATGCCCTTGAGGCTTAGCCTAATTACAAAAAAAAAAATCAGTTGTCTTTCAAAATTACAGTACCCCATCCACATATATGAACTCTTACAAGTTGCATCTATTGAGTGGATGTTGAGGGGGAATTTGTAATGTATGAAGGGGGTATTTGTAATTTTAGTAAAATATAACTGGTTTTGTAATCAGACGAAACCTCCTTGTGAGGGATAATTACAAAAAAAAATTCAGAGTTCTTTGAAAATTACAAAAAAAAAAAACCCTTGAGGTTGGATTCCGTCTTACATTTTCCCTGGTGATTTTCAAAAATATTTAAAAACTCCTTGACATTTACAAAAATATTACAGTTGCCCCCTTAAATTTAAGACAAAACGAAACCTGAAGGGTTTTTTGTAATTTTGAAAATGTCTAGGTTTTTTTGTAATTAACCCAAACCTCAGGGATGTTTTTATAATTATCCTTTTCTGTAATTATCCCATTATATAATTCTAATTATTCAAGTATTATCATAAAAGCCTCATTTTACTAAGAAAGTGTACTAGTTGTTCTAACATTTATCATATTAAACTTTGCTAATAGGCGAAACATTTGTACTAAGATGAGGAGATTAATAACAGGTGACAATGATCTCCCACTATATTAAACCAAACATGCAATGTGCAGGACATTTTTATTTAATTTTCCGTACCTCCAAGGATAAACGTGGATCCATCGTGGTAATGCGTTTCTTCCGTTAAGGATGCCCAAGCATACATTACCCTTGCTCTGCAGCAGCAGAAGTTTTACATTGGTTTGGCAGTGATTTGTCGGATCTTATAAGTAACATCTGGAAGAAAATACTTACGTTCGTCACTAAGTAGCCTTCAGGAGGAATTTGAAGCTTCGTGGACATGATCCACCACTTGCTTCCAAACTGAAGGTTCAACGGTTTGAACAACTGTCTGACATCTTTCACAGATCTAAAATCATAATCATTGAACATCACCTCTCAAAATCAGTAAGATATGAAAAGGTATAAACATAGCTCATGCTGTTAAAAATCTAAGGGATATTTACAAAAAGTACCCTGAGGTTTGACCTAATTACAAAAAACCCCAACCAACTCTTAAAATTACAAAAAGAGGTTTGATTCAGTGTTAAAATTAATGGGTAAACTGCAATGTTCTTATAAACATGAAGGGGATTTTGAAATATTTTTGCTTATGAAGTGTTTAAATGTTAGACAAAATAAAACCTTGGGGGTGTTTATTGTAATTTTAAAAGTTAGCTGGGTTTTTTTGTTTCTGTCTTAAATTTAAGTGGGTAGTTGTAATATTCATATAACTATCGGGGTTTTAAAAGATAAATAAAATTTAATAAAAATTTACTTTACATCGCCCTTGAACATATTTACCTAGAAGGGGATTTGACTTGCCAGCAAATGGGTAATGAAGTATCTGACATGTCACGGACAAGGCTTTCACTGGAAATATCATTAAGCTGAAACGACATGTTATTTAAAAGATGAATACAAAGGAATAAGAATAAATTATCTTTCTTCAGTTTCAGATACACCCTTAAAGACAGTGTATATACTTACTACAGTGAGCAGATTATTATATGCTTGTTCCGTGAAGTACGAGTAGGAGCTGCCACTATCAAAAACTAAACGTCCACTCCCAACATTGCCTAATCCAATCTGTCTGCCCCGTAACTCATCTTCACCATTTCTGTATGATAAGAATTCCTGTACATAAAATGCATTCATAGTTACTAAAAACTGTGTCCCTCTTGAATGAAACAGCAAGAATGATGGCAGATAATGTTTTAACTTAAAATTAAAACTAGAAATTGCTCAGAGATGCAAGGATTGACACATATTACAACATTGTAGCAAGCAACGGTTTAAACTATAACCATTTTCAGCAGCGGCAAATAATATACCAAGTCTACATTCTCAGAAGGGTTAATTGAAAAAAACTACTCTTGAGGTTTAGCTTAATTACGAAAAAAAAAAAACGTTATCTTATAAAATCACAAGTACCCCATTGACATTTGTTTTAATCTTACAAATTGCACCCTCAATGCATTGTTAGGTTTTTTTTTTTTTTTTTTGGGGGTATTTGTATTTTGAAAGATAATTGGAGTTTTTGTAATAAGCTAAACCTCAGGGTAGTTTTTACAATTATCCCTTCTCAGAATGCAGGAAAACGAGTAATGAACTATGACTAGTTCATTTTCTCAATTTCTGTAAAAGTTTGTACAATAAAGATAACGGAGACATGATGTAAAATGAGAGATTCCTTGAAATTGAACTGCAGTCTGCACTCAAGCCTCAAGAGTATAAAACAAGAAAAGATAAAACGGAATAACATTCTCCAATTTCGATACTCACGAGTTATGGCTCTGAAGCATAGGGACCCATGTCATCCGCGAATGAGGCACAAAATCGTCACCTAAGAACAAGTAACCGCCACCACTGGGTTCTGTGGCAAGGCAATGCCCTACAACATTATTTATGATTCCTTGGCTTGCCAACTGAGAAGGAAAACTGATTTTCGCCCTGCTAAGACCAAGGATTCCATCTGTCTTTCCCATCGTGTTTAAAAGTAAACCTTGCTGGTCATATGCGCAACTGACACAATCAACCATACAAATATATCACTGCGTAAGTACATAAATAAAACTAGGGATAATTACAAAAACACCCTAATGTTTGGGCTAATTACAAAAAACCCAGAGTTCTTTGAAAATTACATAAAACCCCTTCATGTTTGATTCCGTCTTACATTTTCCCGATGATTTTCAAAAACATTTCAAAAACCCCTCACATTTACAAAAATATTACATTTACACCCTTAAATTTAAGACAAAATGAAATCAAGGGGTTTTTGTAATTTTGAAACATCTTTGGGTTTTTGTAATTAACACAAACCTCAGGGGTGTTTTTGTAATTGTCCCATAAAACTAATCTCACACCAGCATTGAATAATATTTTACCCAAAGACAACTTTTGATTTGGCCAAAGATCCATTTGCAATGTTTAGGTAAAGCTCATCCCTTGCAAGCACTCCTATGGAGGAGCTATGATCTGCATATTCTATCTCATAATCACATTGATGACAAGATTCACAGTCTTTGGTTATTTGGCTTCTTTGAATTTCAACACAGTAGGAATCCTTAGGTGGTATAATGTTAGCTCTCACTGGCTTGTAAAATGGATGAGCTCCCTGCAAAACATTTATAACTAGTCTCATAATTACAAGCTTAAATGAAGGTGAAACTAAAGTGGAGTGGAAGAAGACCTATATCTCCCATTCGACAGCCATAGGCACATCGATCCACATTTACTGTCCAAATTTATGATAACATAGTAGCCTTAAAGTATCATTTTCTCAAATAAATTTTAAAAATAGGATGAAATGGCAGACCGAATGTCAAGCTACTTATTGGAAGAATTTTGCCAACCAAATTGGAAAAGCTTTCTCATTATTTTCAAATCGAAAAGAAGTGCCATCTGTTCGTGATGAATTTAACTATCTTTCTAGCAACACTATATTTTCGAATCTAAGGCCTTATTTACCATTTATTCGTGTTCCCTTCTGGCCTTCTTCCATGTTACAAAGATAACTATAGAGGCGGCAGTTTCCTTAGCAACAGTAACATTACTATTCATGTTATAATATTAGCTTTTATAAATAGGGGCTACAATTATCTTTTCCAAATAGGGATAATTACAAAAACACCCCTGATGTTCGGTCTAATTACAAAAAAATTCAGAGATTTTTAAAAATTACAAAATTTCCTAGAGGTTTGATTCCGTCTTACATTTCTACTTTCATAAGCAAAAAATATTTCAAAAAACCCCATGACATTTATAAAAACATTACAATTACCCCTTAAATTTAAGACAGAATCATATCTAAGTGGGTTTTTGTAATTTTGAAACATCATATTCCCTTCTTCCATGTTATTGTCATATTTATCTAAGTGGTACCTTCCATTCCAGCAGTAGAATAACTATTGAGGTAGTAATAATAGCAACAAAAAGAGACTGCACAAGATTGAGAATAAAATAGGTATTACCTTAGCACAGCTAGTGCATGGAGCATCACACTGAATCCATGTTAAGTCACTCCCAGTATCCATATCAAGAAAATAAGGTCTGGGTGGATTCCCAAAATGCAAGTATGTATAATACAGCCTGCAATAAAAGGCAGCAAGAAATATATTATTCCACTACAATGACAAGTAGGGGGTGTAACGAGTCGAGTCAAGCCGATCATAATACTATTCGAGCTTGTTTGAATTTTAATCGAGCTTCAAAAATTGTGTTTGAGCTTGGTTTGATTATAAATCGAATCGAGCTCAAACAAACTTTTGTCAAACTGAACACGAACCGAGTTCGAGTAGCTTGATATTTTTACACACATTTTATTCTTTTTTTACTAATCGGGCCGAGCTTGAGCCGAACTTTATATCTTATCAAACGAGCTTTTAACGATTGATCGCAGATCAAATATCGAGTAATTTGGTTCGTTTTTTGAGCAAAATACGACAGTCAGTACAACAGTAATCTCAGATAAAGGCACAATCACCAAGCTAGTAAACATAACAGAAAGAAGCAAACATACCCATCAGGATAAATGTTACCCCTTACAGGTATAACACTAGTAGCATCAATTCTCGAAGCAGTAGACACCAACTTCGAATTAACCTCTCCAACACTCATCGCATCATCAAGTTCCTTCGAAATCGGCCGAGAATCGAAACTCACACGTCTTCCTAGTTTAATTTCAAAATCCCCCAAGTCACCATTGACCCTATTAGGCTTCTTCAGATACAGTGGGAGAAGAAATGTATGCTGCGACTTATTCTTCTGAGTATCATCATCATCATTCCCCAATTCATCGCGTAATTGAAACAGAGTTTCTCGAGAAACAGAGACCCATAGATACAAGGCGATGACAGAGATACCCAAAACCGGCAGAACCGTTTTCGGGCTTTTGAGGAGGAATCGTCTGAACGAAGACGAAGATCGAGGGGCAAAATTCTGAACAGGCGGGGATTCATCGACTTGAGGAGGTGATTGCGGAGTTGGTGTTTGATGATCGGAGAGAGTAAAAGCAGTAATGGTTTTGCCTAAAGAAGGATTGTCTGGTGGGGGTAGAGTGATTATGACTGTGAGCTGAGGGGGCCGCCCATTAGTCTCCTCCTCCATTAATTTTACCAGTAAAAATCTTGTTTCTCACCGGTGTGGGCTGAAGATGGAGAAGATGAAGGGGACGACTATTTGTTCCCCTGTATTCAAAGTCAATGCATATGTATCTGTTATATATAAATTATTATCATACTGGTTTGAAAAAAAAAAAAATGAATGTGATGTTGGGCGGGGAAATAGTATAATAAGAAAAGGGATTATTACAAACATACCTGAAGTTCGGGCTAATTACAGAAAAACTCCACAGATATTTGAAAATTGCAAAAAGACCCTTGAGGTTGGTCCGTCTTATATATTCCCCTTGATAAAAAAATATTTGAAAACTCCCATTGATATTTATAAAAATACTACAATTATCTCCCTAAATTTAGAACAGAGTTAAATTTGAGGGTTTTTTTTTGTAATTAGCACAAACTTTAGGGGTGTTTCTATAATTATTATATATGAAAAGGCACCAAACCTGGTAAACTAGTTGTAAAGTAAAGGGAATAGGAAATACCTTAAACTTCCGAGTTCAAATATGGATCCATAATGATTTGTTTTATTTGGGTGGATCCAAATTCAATTATTGGCGTTTTTGGAAAAAAATTACGTTATGATTGGTATGTGAAAATTGGGTAGAAACGAAATGAACATTGCTAGTTTTAAGTTATGATTTGTTGTAAAAAAAAAATTGCAAAGTTTTCCTGCAAATAATATTTTTGAACATGTGAGATTTGTGAAAATTTTCAAAGAATTTTCAATTTGCTCATTTATTCTTTTTTTTTCAATCATCAATCACATTAAATTATTATTTTATTAAAAGACATTAATATCAACTATCACCGTTACACAAATACACTATTCCCTTATTTATCAATCATATCAAAATAAACGACTTCAACTATCATCATCATATTTTCATCTTCTATTCGAGGCTAATTTATTAACTAGAGCTATTTCAAAATCCATTTAACCAAGTAATGCCAAAAATTAAAATTTAACATTAGAGGTGGTGAAAACAGAGTTCATAACTCTGTTTCCAGAATTTTTTTCTTGAAAATTAAACTCTGTTTTCTAATTTATTTATTTTTTTAATTTTTTAGGAAAATTATTTATTTTATTATTTTTTAAAAAATAATTTTCAGAAATAATTTTTATTTAGAAAAACTTAAACTAATCCCAACACAGCCCCAAGAAGTTTAACGGCCATTAAACCCGATAAGCAAATATATATACCATTTATTTATTTATCATTATTATTATTTTTTTGGCATATTTGAACAATTTAGAGCATTTGGTTTGTTAAACCATTTGCTAAGATAGTATAATATTATTTTCTTCTTCAAATATCTATCACATATAAAGCCCTTAAAAAGTTAGGTTTTTCGGATCGTGTTCGGTCAGGTTTAAGTTTTTTTAAATAGAAAATTATTTGTGAAAACTAATTTAAAAAATAATAAACTACATGATTTTTCTAAAAAAAAAATTACAAAACTCTGTTTTCTAAATTTTCAGGAAAAAGAAAAGAAAATTGTGAAAACAGATTTATGAACTATATTTTCACCTCTAATGTTAAACTTTATTTTTTTGGCATAACTTGGTTAGATAGATTTTGAAATAGCTCTAGTTTAATAAATGAGCCTCTATCCAATCACACTCCCAAAAAATCATAACTTAAAAAAAAAAAAAAAAAAAAAGCTTTTCACCATACTCACTTTAAAAAAAAAAAAAAAAAATGGACGGAACAAAATGTCATCCAATCGCAACCTTATTTTTAAAACTCCACGGGCTCTGGGGAGGTAATGGGCCTTGTTCGATCTGTTGCAACTTGCAAATACGCATTCTCTATACATTCTGTTTCTTTTTAAATAAAATTATTTGAATGTAACTTCATATTTTATGTTAGTCACTACAGAGACAAATTGGTTTGGAATTTTGAGAGGAATGGGGAAAAAAAAAAAAAAACTCAAATTCCTTATTCTGCTTGTATCCAAAAGGTATTGCTTAATTAAAATCTAAATGTTTGAAGTGCATCTTAACCTATTTTAATTACATCTCTACCCTTAAAATTTGCTCAAAAAGGACACGCAACAATTCTAGCGAAATAATGGAATTTGAGGGCAAAATATTTCATGATTTAACTATCTACAAACACGAACTCTTCTCAGATTTCAGAATTCAGCAAATTTCAATGCTAAACTTAAAAGTTCATAGCGTGTAGTTCATTTGCCCTTTAAATTCATTGTGAATAAAATTGAAATAAAATAAAATAAATAAATAATGCATGATTCTTATATATGTACAAACATTTTTTGTTCAAAATTTTTCCTCAAAAACTACAGATACAATAAATAGATATTATAGTGTATACTTCCCTTGATAACATACACAACCGTTTTTGTTCAAATTTTACCACAACCAAACAAAACAATATTATCTTTTAACATATCCTCGCCAAATTCATAATAAACCGCAAAATAGCTAAATGAGCTTGAAGAGGTTGTAATTGCAATTTGCACCCTCAGGTTCCAGGTTCAGTAAACTAACTTAACACAAAGTGTTGGAGTTGGATTTGCCCCACCTCCCCAAAGATTAAGACCATCCCTCAGAAAAGCGGAATGTCCGAGTTCGAAGGAAATGTAGGATCTACGCCCGATTGTTGTGGGGATACTTTGGGTCAACCAAAAATAGAAAAAGGGGGCCACGACAAGCCATAGGTTGGCTTGCCTTGGTGAAAGCATGCTGAATAACTCAGACCATATGATATAGGGATAATTACAAAATCACCCCCAAGACTTGGGCTAACTACATAAACATACATATATGTTTCAAATATACCAGAAACCCCTCGGGTTTGATTTTGTCTTAAATTTAAGGGATTAAGTGTAATATTTCTACAAATATCATGGTAGTTTTTAAATATTTTTGCTTTTGCGGGGCGGATGTAAGCGTTAATCAAACCTTAAGGGGTTTTTTGTAATTTTCAAAAATCTATGGATTTTTTTGTAATTAGCCCAAACCTCAGAGGTTTTTATGTAATTATCCCCATGATATGTGTGCGTGTAAAGTGCAAAAATTGTTTCATTCAAAGTGAAGAAAATGACTCCTCAATAAAATCCTAAATAGAAGCATAGCCTTAGTATCAATTTTAAAGCTTTCTCCCCAAAAATAGTCAATTTTTAAGATGGATATGAGTCGACAACTTTAGTCCCATTAAACAGTGCATCAAAGTTTCTAGTTCTGCAGTACTTGCTAGTAAATAGCAAGAGTAGCATAGCTAATAATAAGATTAACACATTCTATTTTACAAGTCAGAGACTATTTCTTGACCCACCACAAGCCATTTGAGATCAGTACAAGCCAGATGATGCAAATTATCTAAAAAGCTAAGAATCGAATTCAAGCTACCAGCTCGGCTTACTTAAAAACAATGCTAGACTATGGAGAAATCGGGCGAATTTTAAGGGCATTTTCGCTGAATATAAGAAGCCCCATGCTCTTCGAACCTGTTCATATCACAAATAATGAAAATCATGAAGATTAACTTTGACAACAACGGAAACTGTAAATGTTGCGAAGAATAACAACTTACTCGGACTTGGAGAACCACATTTGCTGAAAGGAACCAAGTGATGCCAATATACTCCCGCCTATCCAGACGCTGCACTCACACTCGTTAGTAACCAGAAATCAAATGAAAGGAATTGTTCTTCAAAATATAGTTACTGAATTGAACTCTACTGAGAAAGGGAATTAGTCTACTTGATATCTAAGTTAAAAACGTGGGTTGGCTAGCAATAAAAAGGTTCCTGGCACTTTAAAACGTTGATGAAGGCATGAGATAAATGGATGAATTTGGACGAAAATAAAATGAAACATATTCCAGCGCATATATAATTAACTAGCTCATGGCGAAACCAACAAGTTTAATATCAGTCTTCCAAGCCCGGCAGAAGTCAAATAGATAGATAAACGAAAAATCAGGCTCCATATGCGTATGAACTAGGGAAAAAAAAAAAAAAAGGAAAAATCTTGCAAACTAGCCTTTACTCACGCTGCGTCACGAACATGACAATGCCAATTCACAAGAACCGATGAAAACTACCACATCAGTTGTGCATAAAAGCTTGTCCACTTGCTGCAAATACCCATTTTACCATGTAAAAAGCATTCAATGTCTACTTCTAAATAATACCATGTATTTCATTCTTTTGACTGAAAAAGCAATAAAAGACATCATAAGAAACAAACTAATGTGCTCCCTCCCTCACCTTGAGGTGTTTTCTACGTGCAATTTATCAAATTCATTATAAATACCCTTAATTGGAGCAATTTATCAAATAGAAATAAATGTGAACTGTGAAGGGGGTATTTGACTATTTGTATACCTCAAGGGTAGTTTTGTAATTCACCCATCAACGTAAACTATTGCAAGTTTCCAAACATTGTAAGAGAGCTCGAGATAGAGTTTGATTCGACCCGGCTGACGAGGCTTTGGTTCAGCTCGACTCATCTTACACCTCTAATTTTGAGTATTAATTATTATCAAGCCTTTCTTCTGTACACCAAGTACACTAGCATATCACACATCTATTTCAGCTAGGTAAAAAAGCGGGAGAAGAGCAACAAAGACCATTGGAATTTGGACAATGCAAGTATCAACTTATGCACACGCAAGAACAGTGAAGCTGCACGTATATTCTCAAAGCAATGAGAAAGAAGTAAGCAAATCATATCAAACCTGAATCTCCGTTCTGTAGCATTTCCACTTGCTAACACTTTAACCCTCGCTGCTTGAGGAGATTCCTAGAAGCAATATCAATGAATGTCAGAATTCCATTCCATCATAAAGACTCAGTGCTACCCAAGTGGCTATCTAAAATGTGTGGATGTACAAAAGATAGAAGTAAATTTACTCATACTACCATGTTATCATCACATCATTATCTTCAAAAACAGGAAAAATGAATTCAATGCCCATTAAAATCTGTCTCTAATCTGGAAGTCTCAACAAAGAGGCTTATCCAGTTCACATGTCTAGAATTTATCAATTTAGAGTTCAAGGATGCCAAAGGTAAACAGGCAGGCAGGTAAGAGAGGAGCACATAGCTTATATGTCAAGAGAAGTCGAAAGGAGAAAAAAATTTCAAATTCACATAAGCAGGGGAGAACTTTGGGCTTGAGACAGAAAGTACTGACATGAAATTACTAAAAAACAGCTGAGTGAAAATTTATGCAATTTATGCAATCTTTTATCAGGACATGTTTACAACATTTATTTTCTCGTTGTAGCAAAACATAGTCAAGCGACCATCAAGACAAATGGACAAACGAGGTATTTCAAACAAACAAGCCACATATTATGATCAGAACCTCCAGTAAATCTTTCTCAAGACGCTCTTTCAATTGTTGCATAGATGCTGTTCCACCAGAAAGCTGCACAACAGACAATCAACATGGTATCAGAAACCATACAACTTTAAGTTAGTGATAGTAGGAACTCCTATTATTTGGATGATTGAGAAACAGAACAATCTAGTCCATATTATCTAATAAATCAGGTTGGCCATAATTTTTCGGCATTCTCAAAGACAAAAGACATTCGTGAACCACTTAATATATAAATGAGATCAACTTCCAGAAAAATGGGAATAGCAGAATATACATTATACTTATAAAATAAATCATTTGATTGCCAAACTGATTAAAGCATGGATCATCTGCTGAACCTGCTATAAACTAAATTTACAGGATAGAACCACGATTATTCAATTCAATGATATATGAAGATCCAAGAACACCCATAGATTGCATAATATGTTCATCCCTCGTCAGATTGTGGGTACGATTGATAGTAACCTCATAACTAAAGTAATTTATTCAAGTACCAACGTGACAATCTTTACGAACCAGCCTGCAGCAACAACGCATACACAAGAAAACATTCCTGTGGAACAATGGTCTGGGCCAAGCAAACAGTACAGGACGGAAAAAGTAAACCAACATGGACAGTAAGATAAAATAAAATTCAATCTAAGAAAGATTCAGCTCCCTCACCTTCTACATAATTAGGGAGACCACTCAGAATTAGGCAAACTTTTGAAAACATGGAACAGTATAAGTAAAGAAAAAACCACCAACCAATATAATAACCCAATACAGTAAATGAAGGGGAAAAAGGCACGAAAGCAGGAATGTACAACTTTTATGAGCATGTTTATTTGGTGAAGTCATGTTAGACACATGAGTAAAATATCTTACCAATATGCTACTAAAAAGCTCTCTTCGAATGTCAACATCACACTTGTTTATGCTGTCAATGACCTGGAAAATTTTAAGACAATTAATTTATAGGGGAACAAACAGAAAACCACGAATCAGCTTTGAGCACAAAAATAAGCATATTTAGAGAGAATTTGTTCACCATTTGTGGCAGACCACGAGCAGATGAAGTCATCTCTGCAAAACTTTCCATACCAGGTATAGTCTGAGATGGACATCAAGTTGTAGATACCAAGTTATCAAATCAAAATTTGGCTAAGTGGTCTAATTAAATCTGCCAAGCAGCAATATGTTTAGCAAACGGCAGGTCCGTTAATTGGGGTAGAGAATATCTCATAAGCCATCAAAGATATCATAACTAACAAAAATGCATAAAAATACAGGCCAACAGATAAGTATGAGAAGCAACGATGCTGAGTACATAAAAGTTTAAATGCCTCTCAATTTGGGGAAAAAATAAGGATAACCAAAAGCAAGTTCATGGTCAACAAGGAGGAAGTTCAAAGACAAATCTTCTAATGATAGTACCACAGGCAATAACAGAGCCAACCTAACAATAAAAAGAAGGGATAATCACAAAAACTACCCTGAGGTTTGCGGTAATACCAGAAAACCCGCAAAAGTTTCAAACTTACAGAAATCCCTTTGAGGTTTGATTTCGTCTTAAATTTTTACCCAACATTAGTTGAACAAAAAGAATTTGCTGACTTCGTCAGATATATTACAATTACATTCCTAAACTTTTCTTAGTATTACATATAGCCCCAACTTTTCGTCTTACATTTTACAATTACATCCCTCAACTTTTCTAGATATTACAAATAGTCGACGAAAAGTTGGGGCTATTTGTAATATTTAGAAAAATTGAGGGATGTAACTGTGAAACACGTTGAAAACAAAACTCATAAGTTCAAAAAAGGGGAAGCAACTGCAAAGCAAACCCACCAGCAACCGAAATTTATGAAGGAAAGTTACATCAAGGATAAAATTATTAGCATTACGAAATATACATCATGATAGATCTCAAGTACAATAGTTACTGGGATTAACAATAAAAAAATATCCAGAAACCCACCTGTACTAAAGATGGATTAAATAGTACATCAGGAATCTTGAATCTGTCAGCACCAATTTCAATCGTCCTGCATCATTACATTTAAAAAATAAAGTAAATTAGAAAGCAATAATTCATGCATGAAATGAGCCCAAACAATACCAAGATTCAGAACATCTAGTAATCCTGCACAAATAACATATGTGCATCAACGGAAAACCTCCGTTGAACTAGGTACATCTTCGTAAACCAATATATTGGACTCGGGATGCGAAACATACGTGAACCACATTAGCTGAATGATATGGATATAATGCTCTGAATCTATTGAAAGCTGAACCAAAAAGCAGTAAAAAATAGGGATAATTACAAAAAAACCTGAGGTTTGGGTTAATTACAAAAAAACCCAAAGATGTTTCAAAATTACAAAAACCCCTTCAGGTTTCATTTTGTCTTAAATTTAAGGGGGAAATGTAATATTTTTGTAAATGTGAAGGGGTTTTTTTGAAATGTTTTTTAAAATCATCGGGAAAAATGAAAGACGGAATCAAACCTGAAGGGGTTTTATGTAATTTTCAAAGAACTCTAGGTTTTTTCGTAATTAGCCCAAACCTCAGGGGTGTTTTTGTAATTATCCCTAAAAAATAACTCGACAACAAACTTACTGTCCATCAGGAAGCTCATAAGGGGTCATTGGGATGTTTGAATATGAAGTTTCTGACCAAAAGAAACAGCGTCAGCACATATAGGTTCAAAGCATTAGTCCAACTATGCAACCAGATGAACCGAATAACCGAAATTACCTTTTTTATAACATAAAGAACTCTAGGTAAAACATTGGGCATTGGAATTACTTAATGAGATTTTCAATTTTCAACGGGGCTACTAGGTAGGGCACCAACAGGTATCATAAAAGTATCATTGATTTTCTAGAGTCGCAAACTGTAGAAAACTCAATAAACATAAGATTCAATAAAATAATTGATTCTGGGAGGAAAATACTTCTAGGCCTCAAGAAGTTTATTTAGCAAATACCCAAGAATAGTTCTGTTGGTATTGGATATCCAATACCAGAGTATGCTGTGCCAATAATCGTACTGTCTAGATTCACCTAAACATGGTGACTGGCATAATGTCATCTCTTACACAAAAAGCTTATAACATTAACAATAATTGTGCAGAAAGTTAAAATATACAGGATTCAGTCCTAGCATATAGAATCAGATTCAGTTAGTCTTTCCAATCCTTGTAGTATTCGATGTTCCAGAGATTTAAAGCCGCATACTCTAACTTCTAGAAGATTCATCATACTTCTTAACTTTCATAAATTTTGTTTTCAATATTATCCGAGGGCCAAGAAACTTCCACAGTCTAATCATCGTAGACACAAACTTGAGGAACAATGGAGTTTAAATCAAAGGGACATTGGTCAAGATAGCAGCCAAGCTTTAAAGAACTTTCGTATTTACAAAAAAAGTAGTTGAAGAATCTTGCAACTAGTATATACGGTTGATTTACTTTGCCATTTTGTTGTGATAAAACACTAACTACCAGAAACAAGAAGACAATCACATTCAAGTCAAAACCCAAAAGAGAATTCAGTAAATTAGAAAGAAATAACAATAATATATCTAAAAGGAGCACAAACCATCATATGGGGTGTCTGGCGCTCGACACACACATTCTTTAATATCACCAACAATCACCCGCTGCGACAAAGAATGATATTTAGTAACAAAATTAGGGCAAGCAGCAAATTGGCTATGATCGATTAGTTACCTGGGAATAGAGTTTGTAACTTTCCGTTGTATTGGGGAAGTCAAGGTCCATAATCTGTCGAAAACTAAAAGTTATAAGAAGTTACAAGAAAAAGAAACATGAATTGAGATCAAGTACAAGTAAACATTACATAATTACATTTGCTCACAAGAGACCAGAAAATAACATTATGTAGAAGATGAAAATGCAATTCAGTTTAAATTGATAAAATTTAAGGGTTTATTTCCTTTTGGTATGCTCACAAGGGTTTAAATTGATGGTATTGTTAAACAGTTGGAGTAAGGGCCTCTATATTCTGAACAGATGGCTATAGGTTCCCAGAAATTTTATATACTCGAAGTGCAACATAATCAAAAAATAAACAATAATGTTGCTTGAGCTCTCTGATTCTCTAAAAAGCCGTAAACAAGAGCCAAAATCAAGCATAACTATTGCCAGTAAAAATAGAACTACAGCCCCAGTGACATGCCACATTCTTTACAAGAAAAATTAGACTACTTGATTATTTTACATCAGAAAGGCATAGGACCTGAAATTCTCCAGCACGAATTTCCTTCCGTTTAAATGCATAACGAGGTTTTATCTGCAATTTCAGATATAGAGAAGGGGGACAAAATCAATGAAAACAACATATTCAAAATACATGCAACATATTCAAAGCAATCCGAATTAAAAGATAAAATGTTTCTTAATTGCAAATTCAAATGGAGCAAAGAAATAATAACTTACAGAAATTCCTTTCTGTTCCAAGCTTTAACAAGCAATCAGTGAGAAATTCTCCTCCAATAGGAGACGTTGCAACAGCCTATAACAAGAGAGAGAACAAAATACTATTTAAAATGAAAATTGAAACAAAAGGTTGTATTATCTACTGCTGTCCAGATCATAACTATTCGATGATGGAATGCACTGAGCAGGGCCTGAAGCCGGATGATCAGCATTCATTACCTCAAGCGAGCACACAAGAAATTGTTAGTATTAGAGGAGAAAGCAAGCACACAATCCCATTTCAAACATTAAGTTGGGGAAAGAGGAATTTAAATATTTTGGAAGTATTCAGAGTGTGCTATATTAGGAGTGTATATTGTTGATTTCTAAGGATTTTAGTATTCAAGTGTGCTATAGGTAAAGTTGAATCTTCTTGAATTTCAAGTGCAAATGGACCAATTAACATATCGTGGGAAATCAAATTTAATAGGTTGGGAAATCAAATTTGATATGATTAAGATTATGAAAACATACGGGAAATGAGCACGACCATAGAGAGGATTGTGATGTGGTTTGGAGTGATTTCCCCGTTGATTATATTACAGTATTTTAATCTCTCACATATATATTGGTTCAAACTAATGAGAACAAATATGCCGTAGCCCTTTCAGCATCTGTCCTGTGTTTGTTGGCAGTATTGTAACCATGTAATTCTTATCTTCTTTGTCCTCTCTTCTATAGATAACCTAAAATATACACAAATCTAAATCACCCATCTCCTCCCCTCAAAAAAAAAAAAAAAAATCACCCATCTCCTCTTTTTATCAACAGTTAATTTCATACTAAAAACAATACAAGAACAGAGAGAGAAAAGCAATCCTTGTTCTTTTTCTTTCGTGTCCTTTGATGATTGTCTATTTTCTTCAGAGACAATGACTTGATGAACAGACCATCTTTGAACTTCTTTCACACGGCTTTCCCTCAGCTCATAAAAGTGATCTTACAAGCTATTGAGCTTACAAGATGATATATTAAATAATAACATCAAGCTCTCAATTTGTTTGGATAAACCAAGCTCTTAAAGCATGTGCTTGACCTTATTAGATTTTATAAAATAAGTTGGGGTTTCTATATTTTCTTACGGAGCTCATAATCCTACAGTCTTTTTGGTTTTCTTTTTCCCCTTCTGGGAGCACATACGCTACCATATTCAACTGTTTAGCAAACAGTCCAACTTTCTTTTTCACGTGTATCACCTTAAAATTAAGCTTGAAGCCTTTCTAAAAAAAGCTACACGGTACATTTCACGGATAATGGTGGCTTTTATCCTACAATATACACATCTCCTTGTGGTCATTTTTCAATTGTTTAGACCAAGACAAAGGTAAGCACAAATATATATCTTGAAACAATGAATTTACAACGCAAGTTAAGGCTTCAACTAACAACATTAGAACTGCGACATTGCATGAGACCAAGAAACAAGTAGTAGACAAGATTTATGTACGTATCTTTTTTCTGGGGAATAGGGTGGGGTTGGGGGTGTTAAGATAAATTATTTTTGGGTTAGGATTATAAACTTCAAAATATCTGATGCCCAGGAAGCAGGCTTTCCAGAATATCTTCTGCTGACTTGTCCGTGCAGAGCATGTAACATGATTCAGATTAACTTCATAAAGAGGCAGAAAGGCGTAAAGACTAAAGACTGGCAAAGAGTGTAAAAGACTGCGTGAATTAAACTTCCGATGTAATAAAAAAATATCAGGCATTTTGACAGAAAAGTAGTAAATAAAACTTGGATTAATGCAAATGTCAGTCAACTGTAATGAATTGATAAGGAGATTTTCCGCTGTCACAGAGAAAAAAATGCATGCAATTTAAGGGTTAGAAAAAGTACTCATACAAATGTGTAACAAGCGCCAATATTTTGATATTAACCCAAAATATATTTACAAACCAATTTCTACAATTAATGACGAGTACCTTCTGAAGAACATATCCATCATGTACTGGAGCCACAGTAGTTGATCCTCCACCACTGAATAAGCAACAGTAATTGAATTAGCTAGTTACTGCACACTTCTCAGATAAACGACAAATAGCACAACAGTTAACGACCCTGTTGAAATAATAGGAATTTCAGAACAAATTTTTGGCTTACAATTTGTAGTGATTATTTTTCTTTTTCTTTTTCATTTTACTAGAGCTTGCCTTGAGATATACTCATGGTTCATAAGAAAGATTATTTTGAAAGCATATTTGAGTTAAAAAAATCAATGAGTCATGGTATAATAGTATTACTAAATTATCATTACCATAAAATAATATTTTGTAATAAAAAGAAGACAAATAAAAAGTCTAGAGATGAAGCAAACAGTGGAGCTTCTAGAAGTATGTTTGATTAAACAAAAAAGATAGAAATTTCAACATAGGAAAAGATTTGAAGGCACGGATGTTGGATCTCAACAGCAATGGTGATAGTTACGGGAAAACCCTTATCTGCATTTTGTAGTAATACTCTGTTCCAATTCGTCTGATCCTAGAGAGGTAAGTGAGATTCGAAACGAGCTCCAGATCTGTTCAAACTGTGGCCTAAATATGGACTGAACTTGTTCCAACTAAAAACTGAATAATGCAAATTATTATTCTGTTGAACTATTTTATGCACGACAAATTATACCATTTTTTAACAATGAAGCATTTCAAATCTTTTCAGAGTGCACCTACCATTCAGTTAAGCCAAAATAGGATCCAGTATAAACTAACTCTGACAGAATCAATTCTATCTAACCTAGTTAGACAGGATAAGGTCAGATCTAATCTTATCTGATTTCTAAATTGCACAAAAAGAGCTAAAAGTCTGTTACAACAAGAACACAAGGACCTGGAAATTTAAACTGTAGAAATTTGACAATTGCAAGGACCATTTATTCATTTTATCAACTATATGTTAACTGATCAAAGCTCTGAAGGTCTTGGTAATGTGTATTTGTTTGTGATTCTTCTGTTCATTAGGTCAACCGTCAGGCGTCAGCCAAAAGAAAGTGGCAAAAGAAGATAAGTGTATGTTTGGGAACCCATTTGAAATGGACTTTCAGGTATAGCATAAGTCACTTCTCCAAAAGTCCATTATGGAGAAGTGCTAATTTGTGACTTTTGAATTTCAATTACTGCGCTTCTTCTGGATGGACATTAAAATGCATTTCCCCCAAACACTTAACCATACTCATAAGCACTTCTCTAAAAAAGCACATTTTGGAAAGTCCATAAGTAGATGAACTTCTATTCCAAAAGTGCTCCTAAACATGCACTAAGAAAAAAACTGTCCCGTTCTAGCTTCATTACATATATGAAGTGGGTGTAGCCCAAACATATGAATGGGAAAGGGAACAGCTTTTTTGTGTACCAAATGGGGCCACGAGAACAATTGATTACCACCACTTTGATGCCCCTAAAAATGAAAAAGGAAACCCTAGACTTGTCTAACAAAAGGTGCTAGTACCAACGAAAATGTAAAACTAACTTTGGATTAACATGCATTTTGGATATACGGCTTGTGTTAACCATGCATCTGTCGGCACAAAGCATTTAATTGAACATACAATAATTCACATGTTTGCAAGCTTACTAGAACAAAAGATGATGTGTTCAAAAATCTGAAATGAGGATGAAAAGGCGGTTAGCTTGCAATAGACACAATAAGGAATTTCTCCATTCCTATTACTCACAAAAGGCAAGCGAAAATTCTCTGACCACAAAAAAATGTTGTATTTCAATGGATGTAGAGCACACTCTAACTGAAGCTTCAGGTCTACATAAAGCCTAAGATATATAATAAGAAAAAAGGATGACATCCATAAAACAGATAGCATATAAATCCTACCAGTCAACAACTAAAGAGGTGGCACGTCCTGATGCAAAAGATGTGAGGACCTGAAAAAATTAAAACACCAATGGTTAGCAAATAGCAAACTCAAATATCCATAAATAAAGAATTAAACAAACCATTGGTTCCAATTTTGGTTAAGTCAATTGTTCTTTAACTAGGAGTGGCAAGGCTGAAATAGGATCTCACAGCATTTTTGGCCAAAAATAATGCGGGAACTTGGTATTTTTCAAACATAATCTCGGCAGTCCTGTTAACATGTAAAATCACTCGGTAAATTACCTTAAAACCAAAAATAAATTTGATAAAGGGAATACTGCAGCAAATGAATAAATACGACTCGAAAAATTTTGCATTATTAAACAAACAAAATAAATAGTGAAGCATTTAATTTTCAATGCAATATTTGATAGTGCTGGAGCTATGACTTGTTTACGAGTACATTTTATATATAGGGGCATTTAGCGAGAAATCACACGACATAATCGACATTTCATGCGACCCCACCTACCGAAGGCAAGAAAAGGAATAGAGTAGTAGAAAGGTCAAAAAGAACCAAAATGAGGGTATTGAAAGGAAGAATGGAGTCAGGGACGGATCCAGAAATTGTTTACAAGGGGGGCACATAACAAGACAAACACTTATGTAAAAGGTCACACCGTGCGATGAAAAAAAAGCATTACTTTTATGTGTAAAAAGTAATACTTTGTTCGAACATATTTTTTAGTTGTGCATACAATGTATTAATTTTTACACTGAAAATTTTACTTTATACATTAAAAAGTACTACTTTTTGTTTCTGTCGCACAGTGATATCATCTCACAAGAGACCTACTCACAAAACAAATATATTTCCGTGTATCGGCACACCCCAATATAAATCGTGGCTACGCCACTGATTATAAGCTACAAAATTCCCTAGGAAATCTACAACAAAAATAAAATAGGTACAATTATAAACTACATAAGAAACAATTAATGGGAGTGCATTTTATGTTTTAAAACTAATTAATTAATAGCTTTTAAAATAAACAATAAAAAAAAAATTGGGGGGGGGGGGGGCACGTGCCCCCATAATGGGGGCCGTGCGTCCGTCATTGAATGGAGTAACTACCTACCTAAAAAAATATTGTTTCTCCATCTAGCCTGAATACACCTCAACTACATAAACTCTGAGAAAGGCTTTCCAATCCTCAGAAATTTCATGTTTATGTAGCTGCAGGGATCAATGTCTGTGGTTCAGTTTCCTTTCCTGTGGTAGCTAGTCTGGGTAGTATTGTCAACATTAGCATGCCACTAGTCTCATCAGGTCTAGCATATGTGAACATAATAAAAACTCAGTCAATCTGGTCATTTGTCAGGCTTTTCACCAACAAGCCTATATTAACAGAAATTTTCCAGCTAAAACTAAAATTAGTTCTTTATCCTAAGCATCACCTTCAAGCAAATTAGCCTGAATTCCCTTGAAACATGTTATTTCCCTTTCCTATGTACTCAGCACATAATAAGTTAATGTTTCCTTGAGAGTCCTAGTTCTCCTCTATTGAAGTCCACAGGTTTTTGGCAACATGAGGCAAAAACACTGAGATTTCATCAAGCAAAAGAAACCATTGTGCCAAAACTAGTGGACACTGCAACAATGATGATATATAAGATAGCATCTTATATATTAGAACTGACAATTATAAGATAGCTGACGATTTCTTTTTATCAATTCATCACCGAGACAACGACAAGGTTGCATCAAGAGTATTTTCCCAGGAAATATTAGTACTTTTTACATGAAGTTCTAATATTATTCAAAAAAATGTCGATGATCTGTTTAAATTTGTACAAGTATGACTGCTAGCAGGCAAGAGTAACTTGTCAGACTAATCATCTGCTAACTGCCACTGGTGTTGAAGTGAAGGTCTGCTGAAAACAAAAGGAGTGCATTCTAACACTAATATTTTCTACTCCATTCAGAAATGAACACTAGTCTTGCCCATGACAATGGACTTCTGCATCTCTCTGCAATCTTAACTGGTAAATCTTCATTATCAGATCTCAAAACTACAGCCACAATAATCCAACCCTACCACATTTTCTAGGAGATTCATGGCAGCCTACCACCTTAGCAGCCTTTCCTCTGTTTATTAATCAATGTTTACACATAACCTTGGTTTAGTACATAACGTTTTCAAGATACTATTGGTTTAATGTTTTCACTATCATGCACCCTCATACTTGGAACTAAATTAAGATAAGATGAATTGTCATTAATTTCCCTACCATGCAAAGAAGAAAAATACAGTATCAGCAACCAATTCAGAAAATGGTTGGTAACAACAGAAAAAATAATGGAGGGTAAACAAAAGAAGAGAACCTATACGACTGCTTATACAATTATGCTTTGAACGGATTAATATATAAATAAATTTTCTGATTAGATAGAAACTATGATAAATGCCAGCATTGCATAAACAGAAAATGCAGATGGCATTTAAATTATCCACGGTATGAATAAAGTATTTCACACATCCAGCTTACTTTTCCCTCTGCTGTTGAGTATTGGAACATGGCTCGGCAAGGAGCATTGGGTGTTCCTTTGGATCAATCAATAGGCATTTCCTGCCAAATAACAGTATATTAATTTAGAAACTCTATATACAGTACTGAAAATGTGGAAAATATGTTTAACAAAAAAAAAATCAAGAAATAAAAACAAAAAACTGTGGGATTTGGAAATGGATATTCTTCCACTTGTTAATCGAAAAGTTTAAGGGTCATGAGGTCGGAAGGTCAAAATGTAAAGCATCAGTTACCGCAACGCATGGTCCCATATGTTTTCAACCATATCCCAGTCAACGACTATTCCATCCTTGAGAGGTGATAACACCTGAAAAGTATCAATTTTACAGGTTAGACTGCAAACTTATGGAGCAATGACCAAATAACAATACATGGAGAACACTGACTTCCATGTGATCCCTGCGAAACCCCAAGTCCTGTGATCCTACATACAATTTGCGCTTGCTTTTGGATTTAGAATCCGGGGCAGATCCGGAGTTCTTGTCTGAATTATCAGCATCATCAATTTCCATTTCGTCAATTGATCCAACAACCTAATTAGCAACAATTTCAAAATTAGAGCTACAGTGATGAGTAATGTAATGCTTATTAAATAAGTCAAGAATAAAACATTAAGTCAAACAAAACCAAAAAAAAAAATGACACTTATGTCATGCAAAGCCCAGAGATCTTTACTTTTGTTTCCTGATGTCTACAGAGAAGAGTGAATGTAATGATATATATTATGATAATTAATTAAGGGCAACAATGCCAACTCTGAAGTGTAAAGAGTATCCATCTTGCTACTACAGAATCCATTTATGTGGGAACAGAGTTCATATAATGATTCATCCAGGTAAAATTCCTACTCTTGGTGAATCCTCCTATAGAATAAGTTTCTGGCTGTCATGGTAGGTAGGAACATCGTTGTCAATGTCTTATAAGTCATAAATATTCTAAATAAAGAAAAAAATTGGTAAACTAGTGAAATTATAGTTTCTAGTTGATTCCACAGAAATTACAGTTTATGTATATAGCCATTAGTAAGACGATGTGTTGAGTTGCAGTACAACTTAGCAATGAAGCACTCCCTATATCAGATACCACGGAAAATGATAATGGCATCTCCACAAAAACAAAAAGATGCTTCAAGAACCATTTCACATTATCCACGAATCAATTGGCTATAAATGTAACAATCAGTTTCACATAGGCCTTACCCATACCACGGAGTTACACTTAAACAGCTCCAAGTACTCTACTGGAGTAGATACAATCAGTAATCCAATGATTAAATCCAGTTCATTTGAGTTGTGTTTAATAAAGTAAGGAGTAGTCAAAGCATAGTCAAGATCTTCTTTCATATCCATGATGACAACAGAACAATTTCTAGCCATATTGAAGGCCTGAATATGAAGAACATTAATCACAACCGTAAATGGATTCCACAACCTGAAAAGTTATAACCACATCTAACTATGGCGACAACAGTCGCCAGTCATACCTATGCCCCACGGCAGTGACCCTCATGCACTCAGTTCCATCTTTTTCGACCAAGGAGTGTGAGTATTTATAACAAAAAGCAATCATCAAGTTTGTCTGGATCTAATACCTTTCATGTATGAGTAATAAGCTTTTTTAACACCAGACTTGATGTAATATAACAAATGTTGATATGTCAGAGAAAATTTATCAACTTTCAATAACTCATTTAATTTGTTAATACTATTTGGGATAAGCATACACCAAAGTCAAAACAAGGAATTAAGTAAGGGGACATATTTGAAACTGCATATCAGTTAGGCTCTTATTTCTCCCCAAGGTTCACATGAGCCCACCTAAATCGGTAGTCTTGGTGCACCTCAAAATCGAACTGATTCTAAGGAAAATTTTATAAATAAATTGTGAAACTCGCAAATAACCATTAATCATAAAAAAGATGTGTCCATTCTGATCAGATTATAAGCAAAAGGATGGTCAAATTCAAATCCTTCAGGCACCTGTATGCTCATCAAATAAGTGTCCTCTGCTAAACGGGTATCTCCTCACCAATAATAATCTCTTTTTTTGTTCCTTCTTCATTCCAAGTTCAGATTTTATGTTTTACCCAACTTTCAATAATATGCTTGCTTAGTCTAAAGTGTATACCTTCACATAAGAAAATGTGAAACATCTCAGCAATTGCAAAACAAGATAAAAGAATGTCAAACATCTGAACAATCTGAAACTCCAAACTGGGGCAAGTGTATAATATGTTTTCAACATTTACACTTTACTTTCCTATACTAACCCCCCACCCCACCCCCCACCCCCCAAAACACACACACACACACACACACTTGAGAACTAAACAAAGTCGCAACCAAAACACAAACACACACGCACACACACTCGTGTAGGAAATGCTTTCATAAAGAGACAGAGAAAGCGAGAGAGATAAGAGGTTAGTTGGCAGCTCACCGATGGAAAAACAGCCTTAGGCGCATCTTCACCGGCGTATCCAGCTTTGCAGGTGTGCGAACCTAAGTCTACCACTATCGCCGATACTTCATCTGAAGCAAAGAACAGAAACAGTAAAATTGCGCCCAATTATAAGTATAAACAGAAATAGTATACAAAAATGCACTGAGAACTGAGCGACTATCGGCTATACTCACCTCCCCCGTACATGATTCTCGAGTGCCTCTTCTTCTTCTTCTACCTCGTTTTCGAGAATTCTACAAATGTGAGCGGGGAAATTCGAAATTAATAGTTGGGTTATGGAAGGGGTTGGTAGTACGGGCGAGCTGGGAAAAACAATTTGGGGCGAGTGGGTTTAAAAACCCGGGGGTCTGGAACGGGTCATGCTAAGCCCGGGATCCGCCCCATAATGGAGGTCCGACTCGACCCGATCAAGACCCGCGAACTCGGCGGGTCCACCCGTTGGGCCCGTCAACTCAAAAACTAAACCAGCACCCAAGTGATAACTCGCAGCCTGGCCCAGATTCGAATTTTAGGCCTGATTATAATCTATTCGGAGAGGGTGGGATCCATTTATCCACCAAGCCCATCTAGACTTTAGCAACCAAAATTAATATAATATGATTATATTTGGAAAATTATTATATTACGTCTAACGGGGCGGTTCGGGCGGGTCCAGCTAAACCCGTTACTCGTCTCGGATCCACTCAGGTTTTAAAAAGTGCGCTCGTTACCCGGTCGGGACCCCATAATCGGGTTTGGACCTGCCCGGGATGGGGCAGGGTTAATTGCAGAGTTCGGGTTTGAACCCGCCCCATTTCCATCCCTAAATTCATGCCTATGGGAAAATCAGCTTCATTTTCCATCTAATTTTTTATATATATGGTGGCGGTATTCATACCATTTTTTCTCTAAATATACATCTCCATAAAATTACAAAAATATCATGAATATAAAGACTGTAATGCCCTTACTATGGTAGATGACACAACTATTCGATGGTTCAAATGATAGATGGCACGATGACTCAAACGGTAGATGGACAAGATATATGGCACGATGACTCAAATAGTAGATGACATTGTAGTGTGATTATGCCACTGTGCCATCTAGAACCCTAAAACAACATCGTCCGAAATTGAAACTCTTTCATGCCAACAAAACAATAATTACCCCAACACAAAAAATACACATTATAGTACCAAAAAAATTACACATTATAGTGCGAAAATTAACATATTATAGGCTAGTTCTTTGTCGATAATCAATCATTGTCGCTTGTAAGGTCGTCATTGCACAAGAGTTACGCATATTGCACGTGAGAGATTAATGAGAGTTCCATCGTTGCACGAATCAAGAGGGGTATATGTGTTGAAAGAATTATGGTTTAATGAGAGGGAAATGTAAATTGGGCATGTTGAATGTGTATTAAGTAACTAGGTTATTTCAAAAACTGAGGTAGGGTGTACTTAGAAATTGAGTGTAGTTAGAGAAAAATGGAGTGTGAATAGTTTCACCTTTAAAGTATATGCATAATTGTTAATTAGTTAATTAAGTTTTCTTCTTGTATTCTTGAAATGTGTGAATATAAAAAAATATCTTAAAAATATGACATTTTACCCCAAAATTGCTGACATAATTAAAAAAATAAAAAATTGAATAAAATTTTGAAAGAGGCAATAGTTGATGAAGAGTTTAAGCACTACACGACGAAGCATATGAAATGGTGAAAGAGCAATAAAGTCAAGAAATGGGTATTGTGTGTGGTGCTATCGTCGACTCCATATACCAGACAAGAGGATTTTGATTATCGTGAATTTCTTTCATTGATGTTTTTTTTATTTGAAGATCTTAGTTTTCATTGTTTTTTTTTTTTCTGGGTTGCACACCTTAATTAGTTTAGGGAGTGTTGAATATTTTTTTTTCTAGGTTGAATATTTCAATGGATAAATACCATTAGAATTTTTTAATTGGATATTTGTTTTTCCAACAGTGCATTTTTTGTTGGCATTTTCGTTGAAATCGTTAATTCCAATAGAAATTGGTCAAATTCCAAAAGAATTTTTCCATTGGAATTTTCTTATTTTCTTATAGTGTTCCATTAGACTGACTGACACAAATTTTTGTTATGCGTAAAAAAATGTACGAAAAGTCTATTTTTCAAATGATCTTTTGATGGAAGTACTCCCAAATAAGCACGTAGATTTATTTTTTTCTCCAAAATAAGCACGTAGACTTTTAATTTTTCTGGACAACGTGAAGCAAACATGGCATCTAATACCTGTTTGTATGCCAGCTAATTCGATAAGAGCACGTAGAGTCAACTTTGTTTCGGTCAAAGTCATCCTTTAACAACTTATTTCCCATTATCTCATCATTACTTCTTCAATATACAAAGTCAACTCCATGTCTGTCAATATTTAACTGATATTAGTTCTTTGTCTTATTGGTGTGATTAGGGATTGGTTATAAGTCATTCACACCAACTTGTGATTAAACTTAAAATTTTAGGTTTGAATAGGCCTCTACAAACCCAATATTTTTTGTCCCAATTGTTCTATCATGTGTCCAACCCTAGCTAACCGAAAATAAAATAATGGCAGTCATTAATCAGGAGTGACAATTCCTAACACGACACAAACACAACACAAAGTTATTAAGAGAAACCTAAGCACGAAAACAATAAACCTGAACTCGAAGATCTGACTAACACGAATCTGACATGATTGATGTTACCAATTTGTCTTAAGACATAATATCTTATATTTGATTTAAATTTTTTATATATTTTGAACATATTCCAAAATTGATCCGAAACTAAATATGAACACGACTCGATTACATGAATTGCTACCAGGGCATGTCAAGAAAATATGAGACGTGAGGCAAATTAAGTATTATAACCGTTCACACTAATACAAATTAAGTAAACACGTGCATATTGCCTATTTCCTACTTTTTAGGCCTATAAAGAAGCTAATCATATCCTATTCTATAGACTCTTAATTATTATCTCTACTATTTTCAATTTGTAATTTACTTTGTCAAATTTCGTTAATTGTGGTCATTGCACATATTTTTTTTATTGTATATACAATATATATATATATATATATATATTATATGGGTAAAATTAGGGGCCCCAAAGAGTTTGAGAGTCTCAATTGTCTTAACTGCTCAGTGCTCACACGACCTTGATTGCCACCCTTATCATTTATCCTTTAATTCTCATGTAATTTGTTGAAAAATGCTAGTCCTAATTGGGTTTATTGACTTAATCAAATTAATTTTCTAATGAGTCAATTATAATTTATACTAGTTATGGATTTTATTGTACAATGCAATGAGAGTAACTTGTCACATAACTAAATGTAACAACACTTTGTATATCAATATATAGTTGCATAGGCTGTCAAAAAAATATATATATAGTTGCATAGAGTCTTCGTCTATCCTACCTAGATACATGCGTCTTTCATTAAAAAAGCTGAAAAACTTTGTACAAATCTAGACAAATTGTAAAATTAATTCTTTAACTATAGGGAGGTAACAAAAATATCATGTAAAAATCATGTAATGCAAAAAGCCATGTGGAGAAAACTCTCAATTTTAGTCCTAAACTCGCCTGAAAACTGGGAAATTGACTAGAAAAGTACACGCGTGCTCCATGTTGGACGAAACAACCAATGTGGCGCCTATGTGGTTTTTCTTTGTCGGCAAAATGTGATTTTTACAAGACATTCTTACTACCGTTGGTCAAATTGCAAGATTAAGTAATGTAACTAAAGGGCGACAACAAAAAATCATGTAAAACGCTTTACAAAAACGTCTTATAGTTATTTGAAAATCGAAATTGTGGTCCTAATTTCAACGAAAATTGGAACTACATGTGTTGCTGAAATGATTGAAATTTGGTGAACCAATTTGAGATTTTCACATAGTTACAAGACCATTTTGCAAATCGTACATTTTACAGGATCAAAATCGAGAATTTTCTCTAGTTACAACACGTTTTTACAAAACGTGATTTTTACAGGATTTTTTTGCTACAACCATACAGTTAGGTGACAAATCTTGCAATTTTGTCTGCTACTGCCGTGCATATAGTGGACTATTTTGCTACTGCCTTACAATTACATGACTTTTTTTGCCCTACAGTTACCGGACTAATTTTACCTACAAATCTAATAAGCAAGAGTTTCCCTATGAGTATTATCAGCTGGCTTTCCCACTTCTTGACATATATATATAAGAACAACCCATCAAGCTCGATCCCTTTGTTGAGAACACATAAACACAAACACAAACACCCCACAATAACAAATAATTAGCTAGAGATTATCCAATTATGGGACGTGTGGATACGAATGCAAACCAATACCACCAAGGCCTTCAGTTTCAAGAATTTCATCATCATAACCAAACACCAGAGACCATCGACGATGCGCCCCCACACGACGATACCCAAGACCTCTACGATCCACCGTCCGATTACCAGAAACCACCACAATCGGACGTGCTGAATAACGTTAAGCCACGACCCCAACTAGTGCCAAATAATGAAGCACAACCTTTTCCTCCTGTTGAAACAGTACAATTTCCTCCAATTCAAACTAGCAATATTAATGATCATCATCATGGCTATTTCAACCAACAACAACAGCAACAACAGCCGGGAATGCAGCAAGGTTTTGGTCAACCGGTTGGAGGGATACCGGTCGGAACGTCGTCGCCTTCTCCGTTTCTTCATCAGCAAGTGATCCATAATCAGCTCCCAACTCAGGCTTGGAAGACTGATCTTTTTGATTGCATGAGAGATCCGCAAAATGGTAATCACATATTTCTTGGTCCATTTTTTCTTCTCTTTTCTTGCATGTTGGTTTTGCACTAATGTGGTATGGGCAAAACTGTAAAATTGGTCGGGAGGAGTGTCGAAATTCGGATGGGAATAGAATATCCCAGAATGGTGGTTCATCTCATATTCCACCGTGATAATTGACACGTGTATAGAATTTACCACATATCAAACACAAATTGTGAGATTTTAATATGGTAAGTTCTACACACATAATAATCATCCGTGTGGCCTGTAATATGAGATAATATACCTTCTGGATTAGAAGATCTCATTCGGTCAAAATTGGTGGTGTTCATTTTTAAATTTTTAACTTGGTCGTGTTAGTTTTAAAATTGATCAATTTTAGTCCTATTGTCACCGGAATATTGCGAAACCACTGGAAATTGACACGTGACTCGCACATAATTTTCCTAAAATGGGGATTTTTTGATTTTCAACTATTTTATGATGGCATGACAGACATAAATCCACATCATAAATTTTTGAAGATATGTATTTACGTTTGCCATGCCACCCAAAAGTAGCCGAAAGTCAAAAAAATCCCTTATTTCAGGGGATCATGTGCGGCATGCCATTTTCTGGTGGTTTTTGCAATATTTGGGCGACAATAGATCTAAAATTGAACAATTTTAAAAACTTAAAAACGAACTCCTTCTAACTTAAAAGGACCAATTTTGAGATTTCGCCTAAATGTGGGAAATATGAGTTTAATTGAAATTTCAGCTATCATCACCCTCTTCTTCCCATGCGTAACGTTTGGCCAGATTGCAGAGATATTGGACACTGGCAATACCTGTAAGAATTATATATAATTAAGTCTGTCTACATTATTTTTTGGGATAATTACAAAAACACCCCTAAGGTTTGGGCTAATTAAAAAAAACTAGAATTCTTTGAAAATTACAAAAAAAACCCTTGATTCGGTCTTACATTTTTCCCTGTGATTTTTAAAAATATTTCAAAAAAACCCCTCACATTTACAAAAATATTAATTTAAGACAAAATGAAACTTGAGTTTTTTTTTTTGTAATTTTGATACATCTCTGTTTTTTTTTGTAATTAACCGAAACCTCGGGAGTGTTTTTGTAATTATCCCATAATTTTTGAAAAACCTAATTAATTAGGGACAATTATAAAAACCTCCCTGAGGTTTGGACTAATTACAAAAAATCTGGAGATGTTTCAAAATTACAAAAAGCTCCCTCACATTTGCTTTTGTCTTAAATTTATGGGGGTAATTGCAATATTTGTGTAAGTATCAGGGGGTTTTTGAAATGTTTTTTGTTTATGAATGGTGGAAATGTAAAACAGGGTTTTTTCATAATTTTCAAAAAATTCTGGGTTTTTTTTGTAATTAGCCTGAACCTCAGGTAGTTTTTTGTAATTATCCCAATTAATTAATCAATTCCTATATATTTGTATATATTGACCAGTTAATAAATATTAATTTTGCACATATATATAGCTTGTGGTACGAGTGGGATGTTGTATGGGCTGATAGCATGCTGCATAGCCATGCCATGCATAATGTCATGCACATATAGAAGCAAAATGAGGAGCCGATTTGGGCTGATAGAATCCCCAGCACCTGATTGGTTGGTGCATTGCTTTTGTGAACACTGTGCTCTATGTCAAGAATATAGGGAGCTTCAAGAAAGGGGAGTTGACCCTGCTATTGGTATGTTTCAATCAACAAATTAATTAATACTACTTTAATTGCAATTTTGAGTAAAATATGTATATCTCTTGCATTTGTATGATGTATTTACATTTGGGTTAAATTGTAATTTTAGTCGGGTAGCTATAAGGGGCGATAATAATGGTCCTGCAAAAATGATCACGATATGCTATTAAGTCTTGTAAGTTTAAAAAGCTCTTGATTTCAATCATTTTATGTCGCCGGAAATTGAAATGTATTCACATTTCTGGTCGAACTGATATGAAAACTGATTTTTCTTATGTGGATATCTTCAAGTGAGTTGACATGTACATTGACTGAGACAAAAATTTATGAAGTGAAAGCTCGAAACGAATTTTTTGTTCTACTTTTGGCGTTCCACTTCCTGTTCAACTACTTAGATGATGGACACGTGTTAATTAGATAAACATGCATTGTTGATTTTTAGATGTATAAACATGTGTCCCTCATCCAAGTAGTGAAATAGAAAAAAAGTAAAAAGTAAAAGTAGAACATGACATCTCATTACATTAAAACTCACTTGGAGCATGTCCACATAAGCGAAATTGGCTCCACATCAACGGATATGGCCAAAAATGTGGACATATGGATATTTCGCAAAATTCTCTAATTCTCCCCAACCAAAGGACTGAAATCGAGTTTTTCCCCCCTTAAATTACGAGACTTTTTCGCAAATCATGATTTCAGCTCAGGACCATTATTGCAACTCCCTATAGCTACAAGACTGAAATTGTATGTTTTATATTTATATAGATAGGTTCTATATGATTTTTAATGAAGAGTATACAAATGTTTGAATATGAGATACCATACTGATATTTGGAACCAAATTAACCAATAAGGTACATATTGTTGTGTTAAATGAAAATTAATGGTGAGCTGTGGTTGTTGTTAGGATGGTTGGGGAATGTGGCCAAGCAGCAACAGAAGCAGCAATTTGGTATGACACCTCCAATGCACCAAAGGATGATGTGATGATCAGCTGTCAAGATCAGTTGCTTTACAATCTCAAATTTCACTTCTTCTTGTCTTGTTTTATCTGATGGATTGTCATATTCTTTGCTCATCAATGCCAAAGTTTATTTCAGGGTAATTTATAAAAATTATTCGTGAAATTTAGTTTGTTATAAAAATATTCGGTTCCTTTCATAATTATAAATACCCTTTGAGGTTTGTATTTATTTTACACTTATGTATCCCTAAGAGAAACAAATGTCAAAGGGGTACTTGTAATTTTGAAATGTAACTGGATATTCTTGTAATTAAACTAAATGTCAAGGATAGTTTTATATTTGATCCTTATTTTCAGTTTCTTGATTGTCATATTATTTGTTATGTATTGTATGCAAATTTGTAAAACACATGCTTACCTTATCAAGATTGTTTTATTTCGGCTTCACTATGTTCTGCTACTCACTTAATTGTAAATGCATCTTTTTAGTTTGATTCAATTTAACATCAGAAGCACTAATATGTTTGTTTAGTGATGGGGTGATTGGTGGAAGTTTATGGGGAAGAGTGGTTTGATGTGATGTATTGGAAATTATATGTATTAGTATAGAAATGCATTGAGAAACATAATTTATGTTTGGTTGGTGATTGAGGAAAGAAATTGGGAAAAAAATGCTTCCGGGGGAAGCTAATTAAACATGCATACCCTAAATTTCAATGTACTTACGTAAGCAAGTGTTATATCATCAAGGCTAAATGTTGATTACAATGATCAAATTACAATATAAAGAGAAGATCAAATTAATGTACTATTCTGCAGACTTGACAAAAAAAAATATCAAGTAACTTAAGACACATCGTACAAGCTCTCAAATATTATATAACAACTATATAAAATTTAACAGACTAACCAAACAACATGAAATCATGCCAGAGGACTGTGGTTTATTTGTTGTGGCAGGCTTTAAACACAATGAAGATTCAAAGAAAGCGCATAACAGCAGCAAGGTTCACATACGCAACTACTAAACCGAACTGAGATAGGATAATTCAAGCTAAATCACATAAAAATAGAACTCTTTGCTTTTTCAACACCACAAACCTAGTAGTATACATCACAAAATTATATTCAATTTACAATAATATGATAAGCCTTGAAGTAAATCAAGAGGAATCGGAGAAGTCCTGAAGAGTATTGTCCTCAATGAAAAGTTTCACACACCAGTTCCTATAATGCAGCTCTGCCATTTTCTTATCCCAAATATATATCACAATCAAATTGTAAATGAATAGAATGTAACTGCTCTATAGACAAGATGTATCCATACAATCTCACAGCAAATTTGCACAAAAAAGATGTTAGATGTTAATAGTTGCATCCCACAACCTAAGCATTCCATTACGTCCCCGGTACAGATCCTCTTTCTTTCGAGGTCAGAAGCCACACATCTAACCTGAAACCATCAAGAAATTTGTCAAAAAAGATGTACCTGAAGCCACACTAAGAACTTTAACAATTATCATTTAGAAGGTCAGCCTATTGTCGGAAACAGATCAATCTTCCGATTACTTTGAAAATATCACCCCTCCAATCCTTTAAAACTATACATAGGGTTTTAAGTTCAAGTATATGTCGACTTTGAAATTATATCCATTCTAGTAACCTTTTTCCATGTGATTTTAGTTCAACTCCTCAGTTTTACAACAAACATTAGTCAGGTTCCCAGACTACCATCATTATACATGCTCAAACAAACAATCTCCATGACAGTTATGTTTATGTGTGTCCAAAACTATCGACTGGTAAACAATATGAGGTCTTCAGTCAAGATATAGTTTTATCAGTCATGGTAAGTACAACATTTTTTAACAGTTGTCAAATTATTCTTTGAAACGCGTGATCAATGATCTTGCAGAACAGGAGCACAAAGAAATATTATTATGTTTTAGTTACGCGGAGCTTATTACAATTTACAGCAACACATACACACACACAAAGAACCTTATTTTTTTCTGCAATTTTTTCACTGTATATATGTTTCCATAAGGTCTCGTATATTTTATTAGAACAATAAAATATACAGTATCTATGGTTCAAACATATGCAACTAACTCGTGCTTTAAAAACCACAATCTTTCCAATGACAAATCTAAAACGGGTTAATTAACTCTCAAGTGAAAAGGGCATTGACTCGTGAGAAAAATTACATGTATACTTAAATTAATTTATCTTTTCTCACCAATTTTAGTATACTGTAAGATAGTTTATCTTGAAATGAAGGAAAATTAGTCTCTGAATACATTGTTTACAAGATAGCTGTGGGTATATAAAACACAATCCTAACAAGTTGATCAAATCCATTGGTATCTACACAACCAAGTTCATTCGATAAAGATAACGACAACTATCAAGGAAAGAAGAAAAAACATTAGGAAAGCTAGAAGGCAAAGCATACACCCAGCTCAGCAAACCATAATTAGATCAGATCAGAATATATAGATAATAATTACAAGCTTAATGGCTTCAGAACACAAATAATAATAGTAAGTAGGGACAGAAAATCTCACCATAGCAACTGCTCTTTGTGGAGTCCTGTAGAGTTGCCACCCAGCCATCTTTGGACCAGTACTGGAGAGTCCACCAAGTCTCTCTTGAGGTCGATGGAAGAGGGACATTGAATTATCAGCTGCTCCTATTCCTAACCAGTGTTCTCCGCATTTATAGACAAAATGGGAGCATTATGAATGGTAACATTCTTGACACATCTTATACCACCTAGAAATATGAACCATTAACCACAGATTAAAATGATAAATTTATAGTTCATCACTTCATCTTAATATGAAAAAAATAATTCTATTTTTACAATATGCAGTATCTAAGAGAAGCTGGTGCAAGCTTCCAAAAGGGTTGACGTGAATTATATAAACGGTAATATAATTGAATATATCACTCTTACCATCATCAGTTTCCCAAAATCGAATCAGTCCATCATTTGATCCTGAATATATGAAAAGTATAGGAAAAAATAAGTGCACAATTTATCACATATCTAAACTTAAGCAACTATTAACTTGTGATAGGACTTAGGAGCCAAAGAAACCACAAGTTGCAAGGACAAATGATTTTAACCTGTAATAATTCCTTTATCTGCTAAAGAGTATTCGACAGATAATACTGGACCATCATGGCAAGCTAGAACAGCATCACATGTTCCTTGAGAGACAGACCACATTCGGGCAGTCCAATCATCACTACCTGTTATTACAGTGTCTCCAACCATTCTAATAGACCTGTGTAGTCACCATCGTGTGTTTAGTCACCACAATCGATACATCATTATATATTCAAGCGAACATGACTCACCTAATCCATTTTGAATGCCCTAAAAGCTTGTGCATCTGTCTTCCAGCCCGAATGTCCCAAATATTCACAACCCTGAAAATAAAATTTGGGAAGAAGCCATGGCCAAAAATGACAATAACTATCAGTAATTTACAGAGGCCTCCGTAGCAATTATATCTCTTTCCAGATGAATATCCCAAAAAGTCTAGACAAGAAGTAAAAGTGCTTACGCATCTCTGCCTCCAGCAGCCAAGACCCCACTGGAATCATCATATTCCATGCAGAGAATGGCACTTGAACAACGACCTACGGTTGCAACACAGGTATCTGTCCTCACATCCCACATCTTAACAGTTCCATCATGTGCAGCTGTGAGGACACGCTCTCCTGAGAGCATCCGTACAATGCTGACCTAAAACGGCAACCCAAAAGGATGACACCTTTAACAAGACATAAAAATATAATATAATAATAAAATAAAACCAGATAGGTCTACAGAAATATAAGTCTTAGATGCTGAAGTTTACAAAATAGTATCTGACATCCAATGATCATTTTACAACCAAACATATGTCAATAGCCAGAGGAAAACACAATTTCTGGACATTCAAAATTAACTGGACAAAAAAGATGAAAGGTACACAAACACGACCTGGCCTTTTGAAGTGCTAATGTATCAGTAAGTAGCTTCCTCAAGCGGAGATTTAGAAAGGTAGGAGTAGGCAATTAGGCATCACTAACAGATTCTACCCTCTCATATTTTTCTCTTTTCAAAGTTGCAAGTGAAAAATTAGACAGAGTAACATTTTCTTAAAATAACTCTAGAATCTAATTAGTAGCACAAAGTACATGAATACTGAACGTTGAATGGTACCCTGTGTATCTTTCGGTTTCTTTTAAAAAAATAATTGAATCAGTAGAACTCACGTAACACATTACCCATGCTAGAAGATTTCAGATGGTAATTTTTGTTTTTATGTTTATTTTTTAGAGAGGTGCATGACACTACGTCTGTTTGAATTTTATGTCTTTGACCAGGAGTAATAGTAATTCGGCCAGTAAGGTAAACTTTAAGCTGCAACTTCACAGGTTTACACTTGCAAACCCTAGAATTCGAAATAAAGGATATAACTTGTGTAGTATGACAAATATGCCTACGTCTCATACTCATTCCCTCCAGTATCATAGGTCCATTTTGACTCGAAAAGAACTAATAGATGAGAGCTTCCCTCAAAAGTAGTGGTTAAGAAAGAGTGTTTAAAAGTAGTTATTGAGCATTTGTAGTGTCATTAATGATTAATTTCAGGGTTGTCTCTAAGATCTAATACTATACTCTGATGAATCAATTATTAAGGTATTCTGGTTTTCGGAAGTGATTAATCAAATAGGGCTGTAAATGGGTTCTGTTGGTTGGATGAGATCGGTAAGGTAACTAAATGTCGTTGCTGAACTAAATCTATTCCGATTTATTAAATTTGGTAGTGTTCAGCATCCACATATAGGTTGAGACAATGGCTGGATTGAATGTGTCATCACTCAATAGTATAAATAAAGTAGCAACCAAAATAAAATAAGAAGAAGAAAACAAAGAAAGAAAAAGGAAAAAAAAATGAAGAAGAAGAATGATCAACATCAGGGTATTGTCAGGGTTAACCCTAGACCAAATCAGGAGAATTCAATGACAACCCAACAACTAGATTCCTTAGATCTGTTTACCATCCCATGACAAGAAAATAAGCACATACAGCTAAAATATGGTGTTGCATGGAAAGATGTACTCAGTGTTGACAAACTACCTTTGCACTATCCTATGGACCTATGGAGGGAATCTCCAGAATTGTGAAAACTTGTATTTTCCTAGTGTAGGTTTTTTCCCCAAAGAATTGCTGAACGAGTTCATAATTTTCTTTGTATAGACTTTTGTAAAGGATTAACAGCTCGATCTGATGAACCCTCTTCTTAAAGTCTGTCTCTCCCTACTACATAGGTCAAATTTCACACTATACATATAATATGAAATAGTAATGAGAACTGCAAACCACAAACTTACATTACATGATACAGTTAAGACGCACAAAGGAAAAGAAAAATCTTAAGTGCAACATAACAGTAATGCTCAAACCAAACCTGCGCATCATGGCCTTTCAGCTCCTCTAGAAGCTGAGTCGTCTGTTTATCCCACACAAGTACAGACTGGTCATCCGAACCGGATACAACCTTCCCTCTATCAGAGCTTATGGCTCGAACGGTTCTGCAGAGAGAATTATAAAGTAATTAAAGACTCAAAAGCCTTCAAATGTTTTAGTAAAGTGGACGCATAACCAAGCATATGTAGTGAAACTAGTTCAGCTCCCAAGCATGTTTCTGCATCTGCATGCATGTGAAGATCAACCATGCCATCCCATATCTCAACACACGCACGCACAGACTGGCAAAAACACAGAAAACAGGGAAGCACAAACACACACACAGACGTATCACAGATACCTAGTGTGCCCCTTCAAAGTTGCCCTGAGTTCAGAACCACGAAGACTAGGGTCCCATATCTTTACCTGCATTCAACAAATATGATATCAAACATAATTGAAGAATAACATAATGTTAGCTGTGCTCTAAAAGGCGAGGCACTTCACATGTCTTTGGGCAATGCCCCATGTGTTTTCATATATTATATTATTAAGTGACAAACATGCACTTAAACTTACAAACCCTGTAGGAAAAGATCGTAAAAGAAAATTTCAGATCTAAATGGTATTAATAGAATGAATCAGAAGCGTAGAATCTTCAGCTAAACATATTAAGATGTAGTAGGAGAACAATTATAAAAATCTAAATCATGAGTTAAACAGATGAATTTCAGAAAAACTGATGTTTGCTATGAGAATTTAAACTTCACGAAAGGTTTATAAAAAATTGGCATCTGAGCATCGTAAAATTAGAAAATAAGATTCTTGTGTCAAGTGACTTGGGATGCTTTGGGGCACAAGAGAAGTATGACCGGCATGTGCCTCACAGGAGAAGTTTCCCCCAGCACTGCCTCGAGACAATTTACAACCGCCCGTCCTGGGCAACCCATGAACAACGTTTAAAACACTGCACCTTTAGAATTCTATGATTTGTCAGAAATATCTCCAGATGCCCAACAGAACCTTTTTGCTCTAAAAGAGGAAACAGTAATCGTGCATGTAAAGGAAACACCACGAGGACAGTAGCCTGATGCTGTCTCCATGTGGTTTCAAGATGAAGCTTTTGAAACTAAACTTCGAATCTACTATCAATTAATCTTACTGTGCAGTCTGTGCTTCCACTGATAAAGAATCCAGCATCTTCCCGGTCACCAACTAGATCCCACACTTCTCTTTTGGTGACACAATGTAAAGCAGTAACTGCTCCACTATGACCTCTTAACATTCGAATGTTGGTCTGCACTTTCTTCTGCCCTGCTGCAGATACATCTTGCTTGTGAAGGGATCCATTTTCACTTGTAGCTGAATCAATAATAATGGATCATGATCTCAAAACAGTACAATTAGGCTATGTTGTTCAATTCTAAAGAAGTGAGATGTACCTAAATTGCCGCTATCAGAAGTCCACTTACGGACACGACTAAAAGAGCTGGCTCTATCCCGACTGAACATGCTCTGAACCCAGCTCCTTCCAACACCAGATACCTCAGAAGATTGCTGAGAGCTATCGGCGACATCTTGTGGACGTGGAGAAGGCAACCCAAAAGAAGCTACAGATTGGGATTTTCCAGAATAGATTCCCCAATATCCAATGCAGATTTGTCTGATATGCGACATGAATCCCCTAATCTGTATCTGATACAACATAAGCAAAAAAACAGATGTAGCATATTATCATTAATAGGGCTAAAAGTTTCTAGATATCGGAAACATATAAATAAAAATAATTTACAGAATCCCATTATGAAGGCAAATCACAGAGCATATCAAGATCACTAAGGACTTGCATATTACTCCATTGCATGCCAAATTAGACATTTCAAGAGGACGCCTCAAAGACTGTTCATTGTTCGTCATAATTGTTGAATGGACTCAGGTAAAGGTGGCAGACAAAGATGGCTTTAGGAGTCAAATACGGAATTCTTTTCCAAGGTGTCCAGATATTCATAGCCCAATTAGCCAACAATAGGTGATCAAAGATGTATTACATAATCTTTACAGAGATCCACCATTTATGAACCTTCTGGTACTTTTTATGTGTTATTTTTGTTATCGATTACCATAGAGACTACAATTGTCCAGGAGCATTGCGAGTAGAACTGGCAAAATCATAAATGTTTCCCACGGATCGCAGATTGCTTAGTTTTGGACACATAGCATCCAAACTTTGGAGGGAAACAGGACTGTCTCGTTTAATTATAGGTGTTTTGGGGAAAGGTGTTATGGGGACATGTATAGTGGAATGTGATTTTTGTTTGGTTTATCTCAGGACAATGTTTAGGAATGTAATGATTAGCATGTTGTATTATATCTTGAGGGAAGAGAGGATTGTTTGGCAGAGAAGTGTATTGGAGAACATGTAGTGATATTTGGTTTTATTATGGGAAAATGGAAATGGAAAAAAAAAAAAATTGAAACCAAACAAATCCAAGTATGTCAAGCTATCAACATTTCAACCAAACAGCTCAGACAAAATAAGGCCATGCCATTTAACAAAATAATTCAAGTAACTTACTATGTGCTTATATCCGATGTTGTTCTTTCCCGCTATCGTTTCAATCATGTACCACGCATCAGTTTCAGGAAGTCCCAAACCAGCCTCCATGACAGTAAGAAAATAGAATTTGGCAATCAAAAGCGTGAGAACAAAAAAAAAAGTAAGGTGAGAGAATAGTATGAGAATGATTGAGAGCAGATAGTAGTAATACCATATGCGTCGCTACAATGATTAGTTGCGTTGTCACCAGAGTTGCATAATTTGTTGACCTAACAAAACAATAGTATAAAAGAACTGATAAGTGCAGGTCTTTTGCTTCAATTTTGTGTTCTTGACTTATTATCCGAATACTCTCCGTATACCAAGAACGAGAACAAATGAACGATATCAACAGATTCAACACCAAACAGGGTGTTCTAACATTAAGGATTAAGAACAGAGAAAATAGCCACCAATTGTCATCTTCCCCATGTGCTTTATACCCCTTCTCCGAACAAGATGATGTAAAGAGTAAAGGTTCGTGACTAAAGTTAAGAAGATATCTTCCAGCCAGTAAGCTTTACTAAGGGTAGGGTCTATTGACAAGCCTAAGATAGGGAGTTCAAAGTTAGACAGGATAAAAAAAGGAACTTAAAGATGATAGTCTCATTTTGCCCGTATAAGTTTCTTCATAAGCAACTAAAGATAGCAACCAAGTAATGCTAGCCAAAGACTGTCTAAGATTTATAGAAAGTGGTAGAACTAAGATATAGAAACTGACAAAGAAAACTACATCAGAGACACCTGCAAACTAGAAACAGCATGTGAAGTTGCCAAGACATAACGTTATTGCATTAGTTATTTGTCTACAACTCCATTCAACCCTTGCTGATAAGTTCCTTCCCTTTCCATCAAAATACAATTATTACTGATATGTTCTGAAGCCTCTTTCGTACTTGCTCTAGCCTTAATCCTCTTTCTCCTTGCATCACATTAATTCAAAATTCGTGAACAATTTCTCAGTTTTCACCTTACGTCCTGAATTCAAATCACTTTGTTCTGTTCTTGTACCTATCAACTGCATATACCTCACAACACACTCATCTCCTCCTGATTAGGATAAACATTTATCTAGTTCATCAATAAACAGTAAACATTTTCAGTCTATAAACCAACACCGTACTAGAACTAATCAGCTATATATATGACCACGATACTTCTCTCTGATTGTTACCTGGATGGATGCCAAGCGGAACTGAAACCAGGTAAAGCAATCAAAACTCTCAGTATGACCACAACAACCTTACTTGCTGAATCGAGGCAGCTATCTAAGTCAAAACCAACATTTCACACTAAAATACAAGTTAAACCCTCTTACAGGCCTAGGTCATGACCGATCAGTGAATATCCCTCAACTACCATTATTGGATCATTGGAGTTGCAACACTGGTACAGAGGCTCTGTGATCCTCCTTTTCTACTCTCAAGAGTTCTCAATCATGCCACTGACTAGAAATAATCACATGTCATACCATTTCCCATCTTTCCACGTTTCACCTCTGACTGCAAATCCCCTCTCCATTCAACATAAACCAGATCCCCACCATCCTCTATCAGATTGAGGTTCATCATTGACTTCATTTAATGCTTTTTTGATAAAGTAGAAATAAATGCAAGCTCAGAGACCTAAGCCTCCCTGAACATGCTAGAACTCATATCAAGGTATCCATATTGTACTTAAATAAAATCTAACACTTGCTTGTTAGACTTTGTAAAACACAGGGTTATTGTCCAATAGCTGCTATTGGTAGCTCTCCTCAATAAGCCACATGCAAAAACAAAGACATAATACAATTGAATTTCAGATTAACAACCCACTTGATCGAGCACTATCGAGAATAATAATTGCAAAAAAGGAAAAACAACCATATAAAGTACAAAATATCACATGAATACATATGTGAAATGAACTTGCTTATTAATGCATGAAATGACAGAAGATTTCGATTAACCGATAACAGAATGAAGTGGTCACTTTTATTAATTCAAAAGGAAACAATAATATACTTACTTGCTAGAAAATCGGTCAAGTAGATAGTCGAAATATCCTTCCCAAAAACTGCAACGGATCATAAACAGTAATCAAAAGCTTATAGTACACATATCCACCGCACATAATAGCAACAATATTAGGTGAATTGGATGGAAGGATTTGAAGCTAAGGATTTCAAATCCATAATAACAAATCCATTGAAGTTGTTTAGGAAATCTCATAATACAGTGGATTTCAAATCCTTGAGCTCCTATTTTGAGATAATTTTTGAGTCATTGTTGTGGATTTCAAATCCATCTACTATATTAGAAATCCTCCACACAAATCCAAATCCTTCCATCCAAATGCAACCTAAATGTTTTACTGACATTAGTTTTATTCATTTTTATCAGGACCCAAGCTTGTCTAAGCAATTCATTATGTCTCCAATTCATCCTTTTTTATCGGTGGAGAAATTCAGTATCCTCAAACATTATGCCTAAAGAAACATTTTGATTTACTTACCTGCTTGGAAACTGATAAACACTAAAGTTCAGGAAGAAGAATTAGGTGTTACATATTAAAGCTAAACGGCTATGCTAAGAACTCAGAATTTCTATTAGCCTCAACTTTGGTAACTCATGAATTTATAATTGAGATTAATTTGCCCATGAAAAATTGAGTTCTTAACTTGGATAATCATTTCTTCTATCTTATAAAGGAACATTCTAACGAGTGTTCTATGAAATAAGATGCCTGCAGATGTTGACTCAAGGGCAGATATCATTAATTAGAAATTTTGATGTAACCAAACCTTTCTCAATTTTAACTTAACTTTCTACGAAATCTCTATATCTCTTGGAACTGAGTAGAGCTTGATTTCATAATGTAGATTTTTTGCCAGAATGATAAAATTTCTAGAAGTTGGATTTTTGTAACATGGATCGAGTACGCATACATAAAGTAATCAAAAACGTCAAACAGAGTTAGTGAATTGCTCATCTTTAAGTGCTCTGCTTATACAGTCAGCAATCGACCATAGACTGTTCTATGCTGGGAATATAGAATAACAACCATGGCTTATTAGAGTTTAATGTTGGTGAATGACCCAGGACAAAAGGGCTGGAGACTGGAGTTTAACAAGTGACCTACAATAGAGTCGCAGGCATACCATGCACATTGTAATAAAGTATGTCATTCTGCTTTGACCAAAATTAGTTGGATAGCCTTTATTTATTAAGCTGCCATTTCAATTTATTCATCACCAGTTACCAGATGAGAGACTAGGTGGAGAAATTGGCGTATCGAAGCCACTCACGAATTTAACTGTTAACTGCTCGTCTTACAGTAATAGTATATTTGATTCAGTCATTAGCATGATTGTTCTCAAATTTCCCTTTCTTTTGAGTAAAAGGCACTCAAACCTACCTGTCCTCACTTGTTATTCATCAGCAAGTGTGATATATTATGACCCAAGAGTTATAAGTAATCTATACTCTCAAATTTCCTCTCACCTATGACTAATGCGTCCTCAAACGAGCTGGGCTCCTTCTATTACCATGTACACATTATTTTTATTGATCTACTAAACAAATTCTTATAATCTATCATTCGTTGATCCAGTGGTATTCATATATGAGAAAGACCAAGTGCAAGTGTGAATGCTGAATTGATAGATCTAAGTTTCATTCTCATGGTATCCTCGAAGTTTAATGATTTAGTGGTGCAAAATCTGATCCTTCCCTGCAATAGAATACCTCCTCTTCTTCATTTCTTTGATTTGAGGATTACAGATTGGTCGGTTCTATTTATTAGGATGAATTTATTAAGTTGCCTCAAGAATTATGATGAGGACTTTCTGGGTTGTGTTTAATTGTATAATCATTGCAATCGTATGTTGCGGAAAATTGCATTGTGGTACTTCTAGTTTTACCAGTACAGAGGACAGTTGCGTACTCTGGATCTGTAAAGAGTGCTGCATTAGTCTCAAAGGGATCCATAGTATTGCGCAACAAGCAGAGAATGATGTCATAGTAAGTTTAAGTTTATTCTTATACGTGTATTGTTTAACAATGATGGCTGCTCCAACTTGACATTCACAAATGATGATTGATACCATTCAAATGAAACGTTCTGAACGTCTTATTTCCGAATTTCTTCTAGAACTAGAGTCCATTCGTACTGAGAAGATTTAAAGCAGAATGCATCGAGAAGAAAGTTGATCAATAGACCAAACAAAGTGAGGGAACAGATAATGTGAAAGAAACTGCAACAAAGAAAGACAGAAAGCTGCGACAAAACAAAAGAACACATGCATACCGTAACTCGTCCCAGATGGATAGAGAGCGAAGGTGTCGCTGAACGTAATCTGGAACATTGTTGACATCCTTTTTGTGCATTTCTGCTGACACTTCAAGGGCGTCTCTAATAGTCGCCATGTCATTCCGAGCTGTAGCACGGCTAATGGCTGTTTTGAGCTGTGTTAATTCCCATTGAATTATTTAGTTTATAAATCCAAATTACTCTCCTTTAAGTCAAACTATGTATTTCACAAACAGTATGTCACTGAATTTCTGATATAGGATGGTTTGCTCATTTTTATGAAAAACTATTTTTACGTGTAAAATCCATTTCAGGATTTAAGGCTAAATCTAATAGTAGCTTAGATTTTTGGATACTTCAAGACCAGGGTAATGCATTCAGGGCCACTGAATGAGTATTTCTATTAGCTATGTACATGTCAGGCAATGCATCTAATTGTACTCCATAGGGAACATGTACCTAAATTTGAGAATTGGCACATGCAAACAGATTACTAGTGCTTATCTCTTCAATTTCTCATTTTCACCAGTGTCCCTTTTTCTTTTCTCCCCATCCTCAAAGTTTCATCATCAGCAAGGTCATGTAGTCTGTATCAGAATAAACGGAACCCTATTCTCGTTCTTCGACTCCACAAAAGGAAAATCCCCATTTGGTTCTAAAAGAAAGCAACATCCTGAGATTTTTTAAATCCTTCAACCAAAAAAAAAAAAAAAACCATGGCCTATGAATTCTATAATTTCTGCATTTATTCACACTGACCTGAGACCTGTTGCTTCATCTCTCAGAATACAATACCTCAAAGTTCATGAATAGTTAAGGCCAACGAGTTCGTCAGTAACTTAATGAATAGTTCAAATAAACCTTTGTGCATACTGAAGCATTCCTGCTTTCTTTCTTCATTACAGAATTGTCAAGCATTAAAAATTAAATTCTCAACCTTAACTGAAGGAAAATAACACCAAAAGCAGCAGTTCCATTTAAATCTATCATGCATAGATATCTGGTCACAACTCACACATCAGACATAAAAGGGGAAGAAAAATAAAACATAATGACTAAATATAACGAGAAAATATAGGAATTGGCAGTCATGATCGTGCCTCAAGAAGAGTAAGCTGAACAAACCAGTTCTTTCACTGCAATAAACTGCTCTTCCGTCAATTGACAGGTCCATCCCTATGGGGGAGGGTGGAGAAGAGACCAGAGTTATAATACAAAATTAGGCATACTTAACTTTATATTTTTTATTTTTTGTTGAGATAGAACATACCGAATGAATGTGCTCTCTTATACATTCAACAAATCCACTACCTCCAATTCCCTCAGCATCTGACTCAATTAAAGCTGATGAAGATACAACAAATGCCAGACACATTACTCGTCCGCTCATGTCCATGGAAACAAAGATATAACTACCGCTATTCTGACAAACAGATATTAAGTTCAGTCTAGACAGAAAAGCATACCAAGAATGGTTCCATACTCAAATGATGAAAGAGGGTCGTCAGTTGCTCCCAATTTCAAAAGCCGTAGCCATAATCCCTGTTCAAAGAATCCCAGATTAGTAAGGCTTTTATACAGTACCAGAAAAAATCAGAACAAGTTGTTCTGTTTTCAGGTGAAACATTTACTTAAAAGCTGAATATCTTGTCAAAACTATTAGATTATGGCAAAACCAGACAATAGAATTTATTAAGTAACAGCAATAACAGGATAAAGTAAAAAGACAATGTTTGAACTCAGTATCTGACAATTAAAATATCAAAATCCTCCAAGAACTTATTTCCAACTAAGAGTATGCTGCACAGCTACAGTGTATACTTGAAGATCAAGAACACAAAATTTCTCTTTTCTGTCTTCTTCACCGAAATTATCTTACATATAAAATCAGCTAAACGGATTGAATATACCATGAAGAGTGAGTGGTTATAAGCTGTGAGCCAACTTTGAGCAGAACTGGACGGAATTACTAATTATCAACAGTACTGAATAGATAGCTTCAATGAAACTAAGGATACTTGTGTCATATACAGGTTGCTATTGTCAACAACAAACAACACAAAATAATCAGCTGTAATTGCTATACTCAAAGAACAGAACAATATTCAAAAACCTTGAGGGCATTATTCCAGTCAATTATGAAACACGATCAAATTTACGCGAGGCAAATTATAGCACAAGCTGTATTCAATCATCACAAAATCCTGGCAAGGGAGAAGGAACTATGAACATCCCAAAAAGACCTAACAAGAACAAGTAAATATACAAATATATCCAAGAGACTTGCCTAAAAGAGATATACTATGCTGAAAAGAACTACTTTAACCAATCAATGGAAACAAAAAAAAACATTGCACCTGCAGCTTCACTTTAATGTCCAGAACCATGCGCTCCCTTTCAGCCTGTAGTAAATAGCCACTGATCAGCTTAAAGTACTAAAAAAGTAAGCTCCGCTAACCACATAAACTACGATCATATGATACTCACAGCCCTCTCCCTTGGACTCAGGCTTTCAGGCTTAGAATCTTTACCAGCTCGCACTGACGGTGAACTACATAAAGAAAAGAGATGGAAATGTTTAGTTTCAATAAACAAGCAAATTAGTCTAGTACGAGCTTATTCACTTCTTATAATAATATACCTCGGAGCGTGCTTTCCAGAATACTCTAGAGCTCCGCTTGCTGCTGCTAGAATCTGCTTCCTCTTTTCTTCCTGCTCTTCTGTTCTGATATTTGCAGGAAACCTATCATAACAATATTTGGCACCTGATCCTGTAGGTAAAAATACAAAAGCGCTAGTACCACATCCAGCTCGTAGTATCTCAAGGACCTCTTCAACATGTACACATATCTAGCAGATCCAGTTAAACATTATTTAATATTACCTAACATTATTTAATATTACCTGAAATCCCCAATCCAGGATCAGATATAGTTACAATATCAGGCTCCGTCGAAATTGATGGAAGAATTGAGAAAGGATTTTGTCCCCTGCCAATAGCATCTTGTAACTTATCAAGAAGATTGTGTCCATTTTCTTCAGAACCGAGACCTCTCTCCAAATAATCTAAGAAACCTTGGGAATCTAAAAACTGGCTTATCTGTTAAGTTGCACATTAAATAAAGACCTCAGGAATTTAAAATGAAAAGAAAAATAGCAATGAATGTACTTTAACTTGTATAAAGTTACTAAAAATCAATTACCAATGTGAACTCAATCGAAACAGATTGAATTACTCACCATAGGATCTGGTGGCTGGTTTGTCGACCGGGAGCGCTTCTTCAAAAAGGCCTGGCTGTTGAAGATATGAGTTGCAGTGTTTTCCTGAAATTATAAATCAGTTGCGACCTTCACCTAGACTAATGATTACTGAACTAATGAGAAGAACTAGGTCAAAGCTTCATACTATAAAATTGCGATAGCCACCCAAAATTGATGCAAAGAATTTTAGGAATATAAACCTGCAAGAATCAAACAGTATTTAATGGATGAGACAGACATATTATATAGCATAAATTTCTTTTGATATCAGCTACTCTACTATATGACAGTAAAGAACCACTATTAAAGTGGAAGAATGTAAAACAGAAGGATAAACAATTTGACCACGGAATTCACATCCATCATTGCATACGTTATACTTGATTGTGAGCTTATGCATTATGAAGATACACTAAATGGATCAGTACTTACATGTCCATATATGATTTACATGTATTAAAATGTTGATAAACTTCAAAGCTGTATTCTCAATTATATAAGAAGAATAAAAAACAAAGCATAACAGCATGTATCTCAACATATTATTGCCTAAAATCACCACTGAAACTAGTTGGGTGGAATGAAAAGCATGGAGCATTAGGACACTCGTAAAACATTGAGTGGTATGATCTGCAATTCTAGTGCGAAGAGTATCTGGAGGTGAAACAAACATTTGTCTAATAAATTTGAAAAAGTAAAAGCAAACAAAAAACTCAAACATAGTTCAACACATTAACAACCCAACCAAAAAAAAAAAAAACACAGACATAGCAACAAGAATAATAAGCCATCTCAGATTTCAGAAAATTTGCAACAAGATTCACCTAGCCAATTTCTTTGTTGAAGCCACCAAAAAGATTTTGTTTCAACCATATTGCCATGAAAAGGCTAAGGTCTATAATAACTTAAGAACTGAAGTTAAAGCTGTTCCTGAAAATTTGTATTATACTCAAATCCTGAATTGACAAGCTTTAATAAGTAAAATAGGCCATACCCAAAGGTGAAATAGTCGTAGACGTGTAATTGCTACAACAAGACAAATAACTCTTACTATCTTCATTCTATCAGAAAGAACACACCAGCTGATCAATGATCACTTCATTAAAATTTTAAAATGGTAAAGATATTCACCTAAGATGGAGATCATGAACCTCTCCCCACGGCCTACTGCCACCTCTAGGGCATTGCTCAGAGAACGATCCACCCTTCATCTGGTCTATGCCAACAACATTTGGATGTAACAGCTTCAATATCTCACCACGCAATGAGCTATGCTCTGGCTCAGGTATGGGAGGAATTTCCTCAGTTGTGGTAATGAGATTATGCTCAAGATCAACCACAACCACCTACAATTAATGGAGGACAAGAACACCAAATATTTACTAGACATATCACAAAATCAGCAGTCACACAATTATGTTAACATGATTCAATAACGATTATCTGGCAAGACTGACAATTATGTGTTACTACTTGTTTCATTTGCTTAGCTTATTTCAGAAGAATATGACAACTAGACATCATAGACAGCAGCAACATAAGCAGAAAACTGATAAAGTTAATTAGCAAACTTATAAGAGAGTCTGGGAAATTTGAATTAAGTTAGAGATAGATAGGGGAAAGTTGAGAAATGAACTTAGAGATAGGTAAGTGCAATGTGAAATACTTAGTTGTCATACCGCCGTGGTATGTTAATGCATTCATTACTCGTCCTTTAGACCACTGCAGCTGTGGATTATAACTATAAGATTAGTCTTCTTCTGGAGTAGCATGCTGTTAGTCCATGACATCATGGTATTAAATAATTGTTCCATACTAAATAATATAAGATACGAACATTTCATCCCACCAACAAAATAACCATTTTTACATTCCTTTTTTTTTTTTTTGGCGGGGAGCCCAATCCAAAGGGTTGGTAGAGAACAGAAGAAATGGATTCCAACCTATGACAGCATATACAATATATGAGGTGAGTACCATCACATCACAAGGGGTGCTGATAAGATAACTATTTGTATAGGAATTGATGTTTTGTAAGCAGGAGTCACCAAGAAATGTTGTGACTAAGCTTATTAACTTCTAATATTTGTTCGACAATCATATGAGTTTACAAATGCTACCGTAAGTTACAAAATATTCATTATGATAATAAGCATTTCACGACTTACAAAACAAACAACAATTATTGTTAGTCCCAAAAATCCACATTCTGTTCCAACCAGTGGTAGCACTAAAAATAAAAGATTAAGAAAATAAACAAACAAACTCTTTGGATACTCGACCCAATATTGATTACTAAGAACTCTTTTGAGCTCAGTTCCTCGCAATAGATCAAGCTAGAACACCTTTTCCCATTCAATGAATTTTGAAGCTCAACTCAAGCTTGACTCAATTTCTGAAAAAGTGAAAAAATGTGTGAAAATAACAAGATGTTCGAGCTTGACTCATTTCGGCATAATTAAATCTCATTCAAGCTCAACTCATTCACCAACCAATCAAACTCAAACTTAGCTTCAAGATTGATAAGAAATTCAAATCAAGCTTGAAGAATACCTAGTTTGATTAGAATCAATTGGTTTACTTCCTAACCGACGGGTCCACTGTTAGGGAACATGAAGTCAAAATTATGTAATTATGTAATTATATATAAGTATAACAAAAAATCAAAGAAAAAAATATTGGGAAGCCCCTTGATTAACTAGTCCTTTATAAAAGTTATATGCATGTGCAATTTTTATCATGAACTTTACCACTGGCAGTAATAGTTTATCTAAATAATTAAAAATTGCAAAACCACAAATATTTTTTAGACTCAAGCCCAAGTGAGAGCTCGTGAAGTTCTCAAATGCTTTTTTTTTGTTTGAGACTTAGTCAACACCCCTTTCCATGTTGCATTGATCTTGATAAACAAAGTCAAAAACCAAAACTATAGATAATAATGAGATAAATGCGAATAAACAGAAATCCATCCCTAGTAAGTCATTGTCATAATCCTATAGCCAGCTCAAATCGTCCACAAAAGATTTGATCTTCCACATTTAAGTGTGTTGCTGCTCAACTATTCAATTATAGATCATAATGCACCTCTTCACAAGCAATCAAGAAAACAAAAAAATGAATGATGACCAATGAACTAAATTTGCCAAATGGAGGAAAGAAAGAGATTGTGCATATACATTCAATTCTTTGTATATTCAAATCAAAAAAGAAACTTACGCCATCCATGACCAGCCCAAAAGTATCAACGCCTGAATGAAGACCCATCATGTATGGTGTGGGAGCATCAATGTAGTCAACTCCACTGAAAAATAGCAACGGAATGTAGACATGCTTCAGGACAACAAACATAACATGATTAGAAAGCATTCCAATAAAAATATTATGAAGAATAATCTCATTATAAAAAACTACGGTGTGTTCCGCACCAGTGCAAGTATCCTTCTCAAAACCATAGTCAGAAAAAAATGACATACCTGCCATCGAAATGGATATATTAAATGGCATATGGCCTCTCGATACAAGAGTTAGCAGAGAATATCTGCACACAAGAAGCAATAAATAATGGTAACCTGAAATTGATGGAATAAATATATTTAAATGACATAATGTGAAACATTTACATCTATACTCTGTAACCTTAGGATGTGTTTGGATTGAGGGATTTCAAATCCAATGTACTTGAAAAATGAATGGATTTCAAATACCTTGATTTGAAATCCATCTCTTGTTTGGATGACGTGGATTTGTGTATGAATTTCAAATCCTCCATAAAATTTTAATAAAAAAATTAAAAGCTTTATCATGTTCTTAAGTGGTATGTTTAATAAATACAAATAAAAGATATAATCTTATTATTTTTTAAATGTTTATAATCTTATACACTAATAAAAATATGAAATCCATAAATTTAATTATGTGTGGATGTGTGTGTGAGAGAGAGTATGTGTGTGTGCAGTGTGTGAGAGAGAGAGTGAAACTGTGTGTAGTGTGCAGTGTGTGTTTTTTTTTTTTTTGTGTGTGTGTGTGTGCGTGAGAGAGAGAGAGAGAGTGTAATACCCGTTATTTTATTTTATATATAAATTATTTGTTTATTAAATTACTATTTATTAATTCTATTTATATATATATTTTTAGCTGATATATATATATTATATATATAATTTTTATAATAAAGCTGTTAATGGGGTTAAAGAGTTATGTTTTTTCAAAACTCTTGTAGATAGACCTGTATCCCACCAAATCCTCCCACTCTCAAAACCCACTTACTGGGCGAGTCTTTTATTAATCCTCCAACTCCCAACTCGATAAAATCAAAAGGAACGAAAACTAGGGCAGAAGAAAAACTTTCAGAAATCTCATCTCCCTAATTTTTTTAATCTTCTTCGCGTCTCAAGAAGGTCAATCGGTCTGAAGGTTACTTTCTTTTCCCTCTCTCAATTTCGACTAAATTAATTTAGGTCTATGGTACTCTATGCTTATTTTCGAAACGTAAGGTTGGAGATGATGAATGTGTGTAATCGGTGTTGTGCGTGTGTGTGAGTGCCGAAGTGTGTGTGTGTGTGTGTGTAATCAATGGTGTGTGTGTGTGAGTGCCGAAGTGTGTGTGTGTGTGTAATCAATGGTGTGTGTGTGTGTGTAATCAATGGTGTGTGTGTGTGTGTGTGAGTGCCGAAGTGTGTGTGTGTGTGTGTGTGTGTGTTAATTTAAATGTGAGGTGTGTGTGTGTGTGTTCAACGAATTTTAATGTGTGTGTGTAGTGAGGGTGTGTGTGTGTGACGTGTTTTTTTTGGCTTTTGTAGATGGGTTGATTTTTAGGGCAGCGGGTGATGTTTGAGAATTTGATGAAATATTAGACTTATTGGAAATTATGTTCTCTTCAATTCACCCTAGGACTTTTCAATTAAATCCTTTCCCCCAAATCAAGTTTCAATATCTTTCAATTTAGTCCAGGTTGTATTTTAGTTAAACCCCACATTCAATTCACATTTTTAAATTATGGCCTTGTTTGTTTATGTTTCCAAGGCCCCATTTCCAATTTCCAACTATTCATAGAAATGGAATCATGTTCGTTTCTAAAATTTCCAATGAAAATCATTATTTTCACTTTCCACTTTTCACATAAAACACCATCTCAAACCTACAATTTCAATTCTCAACCTTATACACTACCCTACATCACTTATCAATCACTATTCTTATTTTTTAATCCAATTATATATGTGGGACCCTCCATTACCAACTTTATCTACTTAAAATACTACTATATATATCTAATGGGACCCACTAGCCTACAATCTTACAAATATAATATTATATATTCAATTAAAATATTCAACCACTATCAACTTTTTAAATTATTATATACATAAAATATTATTTCAAAACTACTTAACCAAACATAATCTCATTTCCAAACCTATATAAAACTCATTCTCATTCACTCATCCAAACATAATTTCAGTTTTCACACGAAAACCAATAAATTCTGAAAATTCATTTTCCAACACTAGAAATTAGAAATAGTCCATGGAAACATAACCATACAAGGCATATACTTTTTCTCGCTTTCAGGAACTAAATCCGATTTTTCGGATTTTTCAATTTAGCCCCTACGCTTTTTCAATTAAGTCCGAATTTATAAATTTATTCTTTTAAGCCCCATAAGTTATATTTTTGGTTAAATTTCACCTATTATGAGCCCTAGCTTATTTCATAAGTACTTTTTCTTTGAATTAGAGTTTCAATCACTTAATTATACCAATATTTATTGTAGGTGACGAAGAACTAGACGTTTAGGCTTTCTAGTTCACGCCGACGACTATCAACTACATCGAGGTAGGGGTTTTCTTTACACTTTAAGTGCGAAGTCTAATTGTCTTTATTAAATATGTACTTGTATGATTTTATAAATTTATACTTGACAATGTGATTATAATTGTTGAACTTGACGTGCCTATTATATGTGAAGAATATTTATTTATTTATGTGTGGCTTAGGCCAATGACAAAGTATATGTGTGGCTTCGCCAATGGCAAAGTAGGCTTGCCAATGGCAAGGTATATGTGTGGCTTGACAATGGCAAAGTATATGTGTGGCTTCGCCAAATGGCAAAGTATATGTGATGGCTTGCCAAATGGCAAAGTATATGTGCTTAAATTTGTGAAATTATACTTGTATATATTTAATTTGGGACGATTAGGATCCCTGAGTATGTGTTACTCACCCCTATTTCTAATTTTTGATTTTAGGATGGGTGCGGGTGCGGAGCCGATGGAGGGAAGCAATGAAATTTTTCTATTTATTAGTATTCGCATGTTAGGGAGGAAACTAGCTTTACATTATCATTACTTCCTATTAGCAACCTAGTTATTCCGATTTTTATGAAACAATAAATGTTGCTTTTTCCATTATTCAATACGATAAAATTTTCGGATTTCTAGTTTACGACCCACCCGTTTTAATTTATGCTTCATTTGTAGTAGATAAGTATTTTTTTTTAAAAAAAAATAATAGTGACAAATAAAATGTAGATTTATTTTTTTAGTAACGCTAAAAATCACATTTCGAAAACTAGGGCGTTACAGAGAGTGCGGTGTGTGTGAGAAAGTGGCGTGTGTGTAGGGTGCGGTCGTGTGTGTGTGTGAGAGAGAGAGGAAAAGCGTGTGTGCGTGTGTGCGTGCGCCCTGTGTGTTGTGTGCATAAATAAAAGAAAAGGATTGATTTGGATTTATAAGCCTGACGAGGGTGTGGATTTAGCTAAGGATTTTAAATCACTCACCCCAAATCCACTCCCAAATCCCCCATCCGAATGCAACCTTAAATAATGGTAAAGTAACGATGGAGAGTTAGTGGTGTCACATCATTGCATTTGAAAGAAAATTGCCATTTTGGAAAAAAAAAAAAAAAAAAGGGAGTTATTTCTAGGTTTGCGGAAAGGACATAAGAGCATTAAAATTGTTCATATTGTAAGTGTCTATGTTACGTTTATCGGTGACTTTTATGCGGGATGACTGAGAAAGGTAGCTCTAGGCCACTTAAGAATAACTAGTGATTAGTACAATTCGGCTAGAAAACCAGAGCAAATGCATGTTGTCCAACAGTCCAAGTGAAAATGTGTTTTCTGATATTTTCTTCACAAAGTAATTTAAACCGTGCATTCCTTAGCAGCACCTATAAGATCAAGCAGCATCACTAATTCAAAACATGGAGCCAAGATGATAAACATAATTTGCAATCACATGCAACTCCTGAGGATACACAAGATCGAATATCATTATAAGGCAAAATCACAAGAATAAATGGACCAAAAGAATGTTGATGAAATATTGGCATACTTTCAAGTTAGTAAGATTTGTGTAGAGTACCGGTAGGAAAAACTAAGTGCTTTCTTTTCGTTAGTTATGATTGTGGTGCTGGTGGTGAGTTCAGAATGTCATGTTGAGAAGAAGTCATTCTCAGCCATAAACATGTTAACATTCTCAAAACAGCCAATGGCAAGGACATAACAGCCTGAGAAATATAGCTAAGTTTTATCCCATTTAGAAATCAAACGGGAAGACTAAAACCAGGATTATTGTAAATTATTAAATATGAAATACTTAAGTTGCAAATAATTCCACAGGTAAAAGGTCAAGGGAAGTACTTGTCAGAGCGGAGCAAAATCCTCCTTTCAAGCAACACAGCTGTAAATAGTTTGATGAAATTATCAACATCCAAACACTGGATCAGAGGCTGGAAGGATATCTGCCATGAATGAAATAGACTATCACAATCAACTAAAAATGGTGCACACCAACAAACAAAAGCTATCAGAGTAAAACCTCAATAAGAAAAGTAGTTGGCAACATACATCAGCATGAGGAAGCCCATCCTTCGGCGGAACCTCTACAGCAAGCAAACTATTTTCAATCGCAAACAACACTCGGTCCTTTCCAGGAGTAGGCAAAGGTATATTGGAGACTAAATATGCTATAACATCCCAGAGCGGCTTGCTGAAAAGTATTGAAGCTGAGCACATTATATATCCTCTTCAAAAAATAATGGTAAGCTTCCAAAATTACAAGAAAAGAAAATGAAAACAGAAAAAGGAGTTCCTATTTAGATGTATACAAGTAATGTTGCAATCACATGCTATGCTTTCTAATTATGCTATTTCATCATTAAAATGGCTCTAACTATAATGTCAATACTGTCTCCCTTTTCTCTCAGTTCTAAACCAATCGTAACAGAAGTTAGGAAAGGTAAAGCATTGGTAAAAAAATCATTATCCACTACAGGAAATTAAATAGTTCAGGGGAAGTTGTCCACCATTCATGTGCCATAGAAATGCAATTCTCATGCAATCAACAAAATTGCCCATCTCTAGTAGATAATGTTCCCAGCGAACCAAAGAACACTCAAACTAACCATAGTGATAGCAACTTAAGAAAGCATGGTTACCCGAGGGTTCTTGAAGATTGAAAAGTTATAGATGCAAATTGTACAAGACGAGGACAACTACATACATATTAATCAGACAAGTTAATAATATATAAACGATGGTAATTCAAAACTAACTTTCCTTCACTTCCCTTTCTTTTTCTGAGATGGGAAAAGTTATGTCAAATGCCAATTTTCCTTGGATATAATCTTTTATTGGGTATCACCTACAATGACGCACGCACGAGCAAGCAAAACACAAAGGAGACAACTAGTTGCTTAATGTAAATGTCCTAATGAGATACCTAAGCCAGTGAAAATGGCTGCTAGTGTGATGACTGATTGATCCATTTTAATGCTCCTCTGCATAGAAGAGTTTATGACCCTTTGGCTATTCTGACGATATAAAAGTATTTAATTCATGATGCAAAGTAAGATGCGGTCAAGTCTGGCATGTCCGGGGAGGGTATCTCTTGCTGGATCGAACCCGAGGAGTGTCCTTGGGATAAATGCAACCATCACATCATCCAATTATACAAGAGGAAATGGACAAACATGACATACAAATATGACATGGTCCAATGGAGAATATTTTACACATTTTATCATCTCACAGAACTTTATATGTTACGAGGTTTAAAGAGGTCAACAAGATTATATTTATAATTTTATTACAAGTTTAAAACTTATTACATCCCAGGTTACTGGGTAGGGGTCCATATTTTGTGTATATGGCATAATTAGGGCAATCGCATACTTTTATGTACTGTGGTGCGGTTTAATGCTGTAGCATTGGTTGGTTAGGTGTGATTTTATAGGGTCCTGGAGTATTGTTTCAACATCATGTTTGTTTTTTTAAATTTTGACGATAATAGTGAAGTATCACATGCATTGGGTGTACCCTTTCTTATTGTCTTATATTGCTCTTGTACCTTTATGAACGCGAAATATGTAAATGTGCAATCCTATGTGTATCACGAGTGATTATTTAGAAAACAGTAGGGGGTGTCAAACCTGCTTATGATAAGTTGCAGTTGAAGGTTTAACTCATTTCATGGGTTTTGGTTAAAACAGTAATTTACTTTATAAATTTAAAAAGAACAAAATACAACAACAGCCTATCATATCTTTGGTTTATTACATGTAGAACCCTGAAATGCATCTTCTACATTGTAGTAATTGATACCCTTAAACTTTTGATAATTACAGTAACACCCTCTCACATTCATGTCTTCTGAAATGGTATTCCTGCTGATCAAGACTAAAGAATATTATCATTAATTTGCATCAGGTCACGTAATGGCAGAGGGCATACAGTTGGACGAAACCAAACGAGAAGGGTGGCGTTGAATTGGAATCTTTTCAATCAAGAGGCGAAACATGAATAATTAGGCCTAAACTCATGGGAGAATGGTGTAATTAACTCTTAAAAGTGAAACAAGATCAACTAAATAAGGTTTCCCTTCAAGTCCCCATGTCCATAAGCAACTGATACAAGCTTCAAAAACACAAACACACTAGATTGGTTCGTACCTGCTTCCAGAAGTTGAAAAACAAAGTAGAAATATCTCCTCCAACGCATCGCGCAGAATGCCGAAAATGGGCGCACGCGAAACGAGACAAATGCATTTATCAGCAAAGGAATTGGCAGGTATCCGATACGCCTCCGCTAGGTCCTCACACACAGGATCTCGAAATGCAATGCAACTCACGTAAATCTTGGACCCATCCCCTTCAGTTAACACAATGGGATAGCTCCGGGGAAACGACAAAGGGTCATTGGGATCAGAGCCCGAGGCGTAGAACTGGACGCCGGCTGGCAAAACGCAAGTGGGAAGTTGAGGTGGAGGAGGAGGATAAAGAGAGTGATTTGGGGGAGGGTATTGATCTAACAGAGATGACAAGTACATGATGCCAGTGCCATGGTAACCCCTGCTCCCATCGAGGGTCCGAATTTCTGGCCCGATTCCACACACCACGAAGTACTCGAAGATTCGGGCCATTTGTTTCAAAATTGGGCAGATGAGTTTTGAGATTTATTTCAGATCTGCCAAGAGACTCTGGTTGTGAATTTGATGAACATCTTCATTGATTTGAATTTCGTTCGTAGGAGAAATTCGGCAAATGAGAGAGATTTTGGAGAAAGGTGTCCACAGTAAAGGCAGTTTCACCTTTTGCCTGAAGAAGGTGCGCCGATGTATGTTGTGAAATCTATTCAATATTCCACCGTAGAGTTGTCGACATGATTTAGAAAATAAAAAATAAGTCATAGAAATGTGAGCTGACTATATACATATACATAAATATAATATATATCGGTATTGGATCAAACGAGACAGGAGTCTTTGGGTAAGGACAGACAAAATCGTAGACTTCATTTCGATTGATAATTTGAAATTAAAAATCTCAAATCAATTTTTTCCCCTAAAACGATAGTTTTTTATTAAAACAACTCAAATATCGGACACAACGACAAACGTAACCAACTGGTTATAGGCGACTTAACTAATTGAAGTCAAACGAGAAATTAGCAAGACCAATTCAAATCCAAATTACAATCCAAAACTAAACACTCCTACACTAGGAGACTTCGGCACTCCTCAATGGAGACTGCAAAGCACGAAACACCCGGGCACGAGCAACAATCACACACTACAAGATATACATCACTGATCCGCCTACTGATTTCGCCCTTCAACCGGAAAAAGGAAACAAAAATTCAATTGAGTTTGTTTGAAAAATATCATTTCAAATTTTTGAACTCCTATTTTAAGCTATTTAAAGTCATTGTGGTAAATTCTAAATTCATCTGAAATGAAATTTCATCTTCATTAATTAGCAAATATTGTCGGGTGTCTGCTTATTATTTACGCCATCAGCAAACGAAGAAGTCAACATATCACTCAGTAAATCGCTTAATAGCATACTGGTAAGGCATTTATAAAACAGACATGGTCGTGGGTTCGATTCCCACCTACCCCTTGCCCTCTCAGGATTTGTACTTAAAAAAAAATGTTAACATAGTCACTCACACAAATATAGATCTAAAGTGGTATCACATCACATGGAAACTCCACAAACTACAGAAGACAATCCACAGAGTGAATATACTAAGTTTAACATCTGTATATCCTCCATCATAGTAAAATATAGTAACCAAGATAGAAACCATTCAGTTTCCAACTCTTATATGTATGTACATATATGCAGTTGTCACATTACACGCGATGTCGAATATTGTCAACAACCACCACCGCTGGCAGGCTCGATTGAGCTCAAAAGACCATTTCCTCTAAGCTGCGTGCAATGTTCTTCGGCATCAGCTTGAGCACATATTATCACCACAGAGAGGCCGTTGATGTGTGCTTCTTGCATGATATTCACAGCATTGTCAAGAGTCATTCCAGGAATAACCTTCATCAGTACTTGCACAACATACTCCCTTTTATTGTAGTTGTCGTTGTGCAGCATCACGCGGTAAGGTGGGGACATTTTCCTCGACTTCCTGTACAAACAAAACAAAGACTTTTGTATACTTTCATGCCAATATCTTTCAAAGAATACCAAATTCCAGAAAAATGAGATGAAACCGGCAGAAAAATGAGATTGTATATTACAAGTGAGGAAATACAACAGATCTATCGAGGATACAAACCTAAATGACACAGACATTTATACACACTAACAGATGGATTAGATGTATGGAAGGATATCAACTATCAAACGACTGTTTTAACACACCTCTATTCTAGTGACATAAATAAAACCCCATAAAACTCCAAACTGTAGTTATATAGGAAAATACAGAAAACCAAAAGGTAGGTGGTAAAATTTAAAAGTTTAATCAATAAGCTGGAGTGTTCCTGATCCAGTCCAATGGTGGACGAATTTGTTACGTTTCTGAGGACCTGAATTTTGAACGAAATAAAATAACTACCAGTAGAACACATCGTCGAACTTCCAAATACGAAAAAAATGTGACTAAATTAAGAAAAACTTGTTTGGAGATAACATACAAGTGCATTAATATAATGTGTTAAATGCACATAATCAGACAAAGCTTGTTTTCTTCTTTTATAGAATTCCTCGTTTTTTTTTTCTCTGTTTTTTCTGGTTGATAAGGCTATTGTACTTCAGCAGGAGGAAACTCGATGCATAGGAGAAAACTAGGGAATGAGAAACCCTGGATACAATTTACACTATGAAGAAGCAAAGTCCGCAAGAACAACATATGCAAGATGAGTGATTTAAACTAGAGTAATTCCAACCACTAGTAATGGTGATAAGACAATAGACCTACATAAGACATACGTGACACCAATTAGTAATGTCCAGAATCAAAATTAATTGTCACAATTTTTTGGACGATAAGGTGAAACTATGCGCTATTCCTGTAAGGTTTGTTTTTTAAATATGTTGCTTTAGTGAACAACAAGGACAAATCATGAGGCATCTGATACAGTCAGCATTGGATTTAGTATTGAAACATGGGCGGTGTGCAGAGAATTGATAGAGTTTCGGTTATCTCTAGGGTTGACCAACTAGGAGCAGGAATACTTATTCATAGCTAGGACTGATAGATATTGTAGCAAGGATTGAAAGATTATTCCAGGAGAGAGTTCACTCCCCGGAACAAAACTTTGGTTTTCAAAATTATATCAAATTTCCTAAGTAACAGTTGAAAGCCAAAATAGTATGAAGGTCACAAGAGAAAATGATAGAAACTAAAGGATATGAATTATACTTACTTTAATACAAAAAAAATTGAAGAAACTTCATTAAAATTCGAAGATAAAAGCCACTGCTTGAGATAGAATGACTAAGTTAAAGAAGATTGGAAAATTTTGCTCCAGGGAAACTAAAGAAGCAAAACCTATCACCGGGAAATGCAGGTGCAGGAAGGACTCGTTTAAAATAAATTGAGATGGACAACATGTGACAACAGGGGAAAACGTTAGGGCTGGAGAAAACCTTCAAATGCATAAACGGGAATGATACAAAGTCAGAAAGGCCGCCAAAGAAGCAAATTGAAAACAAATGGTGAATGTTTCGCTGAACATCTTTTCTGCTTAAATCTGTATATGGAAAGCATATGAAAGCCTCATGAGTCATGAACATTCCCTGAACTGTCTTTCTACTTGAGTAAACTTGTCTTAAGCAATATCCTGAGTCACCATTTTTATTTCATTTGAACATGTTTCTCTATTACTCTGACATTCATAAATGTAGTAGAGAAAGGTGGGTTTACAATTACTCTTTCTGAAGTGATAAAAGGGACTCTGTCCATTTCTCAAGGTCATAAAGATTAAAGCATTGTCGACACATAAGAACTCTCGAATGGAAATCAAAAGGAAATGATAAATCTAGCAATTATGGATTGACCGGTAAGGTCTTGAGATATGAAATAAGCCTGGTTCGCAAGTTGTTTGACAAAATAATTATTAGCAAAACAATAATTTTATGTGGAGAAAGAGTACACTGGTCCTTATCTAGAAAATAAGGAATTGTTTAGTCATGCAAATGTATCCAAACACTAAATATTGTCTCATATAAAAATATTCAGCAGGCAAGAATTGTAAAACAACAATTTCTAAGATGTAATTTTCTATATAAATATTTGGAAGGTTATGCAACCTTACAGTTAGATCTCTACTAATTTCATAATCATACATGTTGCACACAAGGGTTTTACATGTGTCAGGTGGGATATAGTTCCATCTTCTAACATGATCTGAGCTAAAACATTTATTTTTTCCATAATCCGCTGAGTACCCTTTTCACCCATCTGAACTATAAAACAGGCATCACTGAATGCTTCAGAGACTTTCAACAGGTTCACAGTATCATTTTTCTAAGCTCTACGGACTATATGAATAGCTTTGAATAATTGGGCTGCTAATCTCACTTCCCACACCCCAACATCCCGTGCTTGTATTTAGTTTCACGGGCAGAACCTAGTTAAGGAGAGCAGAGAGAAGATTCTCTGCAGAAGTTAAATCGTAATCATAATGAAACTGAAAACAGAAACCAAATAAATAATCTCAAGAAAATCTGTAAGATCGCAAGCCTCAATGCCTCAATTAATATAAAATAAATATCTAGATCCTAATAGAATAAAAGGAAATGACCAGGTAATCCAAACAACAGCAAGAATGCTCTAACTAAAGATAACACACATGAGCCAAGGAAAAAAAAAACCTGAAAATTGGTTTAGGATTTAAGTTAGGTACCGTAAACTAATTGTTTAATTATAACTAACCCTTACTAGCTGTAGAAAGCAGATAAAGAACAAAATACCTGATTAAAGTTCTAGTATCCATACCTCAAATCAAACTCAGATTCACGCCCTGGAGTTGTTTTTTCTATTACTGGTTTATCTAGAACTCCGCCACCTTTTCCTAGACCAGCAATTGGCATTGTCATCAATGTGCCTCGAGTTGCCCATTGTTTATGGAGTGGGTATCTATCCCCTGTACAGATTAGGAGTATAACTCATCCAGACTCGCACTTCAAAGAATTAAATGAGAGATTTACAACTGCATTTAACTGGCTAAAGCGGAACTAGCAGCACAGAAATTAACATAGAAACAAGAGCTGTAACTTTAGCATAAATTAAAGATATTGATATATATATATATAACAAAAAAAAACATAAAAAATAAAATAAAAGTCCAAGATCATGGTTGCATATGATAATCAAGTCAGTAACTATTGGAGGTGCCAAAGATATAGCCAGCAGCTAAAATTTATCGTAGGCCTACGCTGAACAGACACCAAATATATTAATTAAAGCATGACTAACATTTTTTTCAACTCATACAATACAATCTAACCATAAAAAAATTTGAGCCTATCATCTGAAGCTATAACTTGAGAACAGGTAGCATACCAATAGCCAGCAAATCAAGATTCATTTTAAATACTTTTGCTCAAGGGGTGTGTTCCCTTTATGAAAGAACAACATGCCAAGCTAAATAAAGTAGCATAGGTACATATAAACACTGTGAACCATACCGTATAAGAAATAAATTAATAAAGACGATTGGTTAACAGATACAATCATGTCGACTCCATAGTGCTGATGCAAAAGAGATTAGTTCAATCACAAGCAAAATGACGAACTGGAGATAGACATATTGGGATTGAATTAAGAAAGCATATTCCAGTATGATGGGGGAACCCAAAAGAAGAAAAAGACATAACAACTAATTTATAGGATAAAGGCACAAAGCCTTCTTTCTGTTGATTAAAAGCAATTTTGCTGGAAGTGAATTTTGATTTCCCCGACATGAAATCCTTGCAGAATTCAAACCCACCTAGCTTGACCAACGCAGTAGGGGTGAAAAACAGAATCATAAAATCATCAACCATACCAGGTAATTGCTGGACTGCAAAAGTTAGAACGTCAAAAGGAATCACATTGTTGGACAAGTTTACGCCTAACTCAGTGACTGAATTGCTAAACAACATCTGAAAGTTGTTAAAAAATCTAACACGAGTTATAGAAATCCTAACTGTCAGAAAAAGATAATGGAGGTGGGATCCTTAATGCATAAAACATAGAGAATTTAATTGAAATTTTTGTTGTCTTCAAGTCTTCATTATGTAATTAGCATTTCAAAAGCTCGCTCAGATTTTCTTAGGGACATGAATTTGACAAACTCAAACACAGAATTCATAACTTTTCCAAGTAGGGTACAACTCACACATGTTAATAACAAGTATAACATCATGTACATATACAAGAGTTACGATTATACATGGATACACCACCAATTTCCCTTCCTTCTGTCTATTGTGAGTTTACAATTTTTTTGTACTTGACGCCGAAAGATATTGCATGTGCCATCTGAAATAAATATGGTCATGGGTAGTTCTGTTCTTCACTCATAACTATCGTCTGAATTATCGCAACTATATGTAACTTCTATTCTTATTAGATTTAGTATACTAAAACTATGCCAACTATCAACAAATTCCCACCTTACACTCCCGAATACTTAAATACGCAAAGGGTACTTAAAAAACTATGCCAACTATATTAGGCCTCATTTCTATTACAGTTCCAACTATAGACCATCTTGAACTTTAATGTCAATTGGATTTCTCATTTCTATAGGAACTTATTGTCTCTTATGTTAAGCCAATTTGTGATAGCCAATAACAGAGTTTCCTTATCCAAAATTAAACAACTTAAATCTCCAGCTTAAGTCGAGCTCCAAGTAACATACACACAGCATAATTTGACAACAGACCGAAGGAAATGAAGTAAATTCAAATGTAACAATAACTCAAATACCCTGAAAAAGGGGAAGGGAAAAAGAAACCACTAAATCATCACATAATAATGTTTTTGAGAAGAAAACACACACGCACACACACACAAACACACAAATAATTCCAAGTAAGTTCTGAAAAGAACCAAGTCCAGAAAGAGCAGATATTAATTACCAGATGATGAGTGGAAGATTTGATTAGGGGAAAGAGCCACTCGTCCGCAACCAATGACAGTCTCCATTTGCCTCAGAGCTCCCTCGCCACTCTCCCACACCACACACACGCACGAACACGCTGACTATGTGTATTCAGCTCAAATGAGAGAACAATAAAAATAAAAACTGACGGCTCTCATAAATAACAATACAATAAGTAAAGAAATTCGTGGGTATTAATTTCGAACCTTGTTTTCTGAATTTCCTTAAAAAAATCTATTGAAACGAAAAATTCCCACCGTGATTTACTTTTCATTTTATCTTTTCTATATATATAGGAATAGGATCAAACGGCCAGCATAATTAAAATAACACGGTGTGGGTAATCCGACCACACATCTCAAATTTTAGATGGTTGTGATCTTTCCAATTTAATAGTTATTTTTGTTTTATTTTAAATTTGAAAAGGGCATATTAGTCATTTTAGTTTTCACCCCTAATTATGTGGTCCCCAAACCGCTTATTATTTTATTTCAATTCTTCTAGTCATCATCGACGCCCTCCTCCCCCTCCGCCTTCTTGTCCCCGCCCTCTCTCTGTCATCTCTTAATCTCCAAACCATCTCCAATCTAAGGCACGAGACTCATACCGGCTAGAGTGGTCGACGAGATCGAAGGCGATTCTCCGATCTAAGTTTCCGCTAGAGATTTTCTAGAAGAGTTTCGCTTCAATTTCCATATTTTTGCCATCAATGTTATTATGGATTTTCTTGGGTTACGTGGGGCTTTTGTTGAGCAATTGGTGGATAATTGAGGTTGATTTGCTTTTACGGTTGATGGAGTGGTGTAGCTATTGTTGTAGATGGAGGATTGGTGAAGAAGGCGATCTTTGACGTGGATGGAATCATGTACACTTATATATTTTTCGGTGTATACTTAGATGTGTTTTGATGTATAAGTAGTTAATTTTTTATGTATGTATTTATGTTGCTATATACTTATTTTATTTGTTGTATACTTATATATGTTTTGATGTACACTTATATGTGTTTTGTTGTATACTTATTTTTTTTTTGACAATTGTAATATGCGAGTACAAATATGTTAAATATACAAAGATAATAGTGTTAAATATACAATCTGATAATGTGTGTGATTTTCTCTCTCTACAATTGATTGACTTAATCAACGGTCCCCACATGTTAATGAACGTGATGATCTCTATATATAACGGATTCATTGATTCACGGTCCCCACTTGTTTTTGTTTGACCATTTTAATACGTAAAATTATGTTAAACATGCGAGTAAAATAGTGTTAAGTATCAAAGAAATATATGATAAGTGTCTGACAAAGATACGCATAGCGAGAAGCACATACGCGATTTTTCTCCCGGTAGCGATTTTCTCGCGATTTTCTCTCCCGACCCCCACGTAATTTTCTCTCTCCTAAGAATCGATTCCATATTTGAATGGTCCCCACATGTTTGTTTTGACAATTATACCCTTATTTTGCATTAATTAAATGTTTAATGTAATTTTAACCCCTATTTATCTTAGCCATTGATATAGATAATGTAGGGTTGAGATGAGTCCATCTTGTCTCACTATAATATGTGGTCTCATTTTAACCTCCCTATATATATATATATATATATATATATATATATATCAAAATTTTCAAAATAAAAGAAAAATTATGCATAAAGTTGTAAGTCAAGCGCTACGATAATCTAGAGGGGGTGAATAGATTATCTCCATCTTTTCGATTTCGCCTCTTTTTCGAACAAAACAAGCCAAGACAATAATAAAGGTGCGGGAAGTAAACAACACGCGTCGATTTATAGAGGTTCAACCCACCTGCAAGGTCTAATCCTCTACCACCCCAAGATATCCAGGGATGGATTTCAAAAAGAAAAATAATTTATTAATTATCACAATTAATACAACACCTTACAACATCACCTCAAGAGCACCACACTCTTCTACAATACCACTTTTGATATTACCACAATCTCTCAAGATTACCACAATCTCCAACGGCACCTTGTGAAGATTACCACAATCTTCAACCTCGGAAGAATACCAAATTCTTCAACACCTCAATAAGAAGATCACCACAATCTTCTTGCACCTATCACCTAGATCATCCAAGTGTGTTCTTACCACAGAACACTCACAAGGATATCTTGTGTTGAATGATAACCCAAAATCAAGATTACAACTTGATAATGAATACTACAATTATGAGTGCAAGTGTAATCAAGAAATGCTCCTAGACCTCAAGATGTGAAAGTGAAAGACCTTAAAGGCTATTACAACAAGAATAATAACAATGAAGAACAAATATGTTTGCTTGAGTGTATATTGTTGTGTTTGTAGTATTCTCTCTTATTGTTGTCTTCAAATCTTCCTCTATTTATAAGAGATGATTGATCATTGATAGGCTCCTCTTGGAATATGATATCTACAAAAAAATTGCAATTAAAATCAAGATTATAATCTGTTAGAAATCAATCCCACAATTTAGGGTAAAATTGTCTCCGCACTTGATTTATAATTTTTTTGTCAAACCATAGGGACGGTCGCGCACGCACAAATAGACGTTTGAAAATAAGAACACATTTTTACATAGGGGGCCAGGTCGATGGGGGTCCGACAGGTCACCCTAAGGTCCAACCGGTTGCCCTCTCCAAAAATCGAAAAGAAGTTTGCAAATTTGAACCAGACCTTCAGTCACGGCCGCCTATAGGTCGACCAGGTCGACGTCACTCGAGTCGCCCTATAGGGTGACCGGTCACCTCACCATTTTCTGCAAACATGAAGTTTTCTGTTTTGCACAACTTTCAGTACGGGTTGCCCTATAGGGCGGCCCAGGTTGACCTCAAAACAGAGTAGTTGTCCAATTTGTGTTGAAAATAAACTTAAAGAAATACTCAGAAAAAATAGTAAAAACATTTTAGACCAATCGGGAGTATTAGGACAACATATAGAAACATAGTTTGGATGTAAAAACCCATTGATACAAAATCATTAAATGTGTTGTCCAATTTTTGTCGAAAATAAAACTTGAAGAAATATTCCGGAAAATATTAAAACCATTTTAAATCATTTTGGAGTATTTGGACAACCTTTAAAACCATTGTTTTGGTATAAAAACAAAAATCATCAAAATCATGATAAAACCATTTATCAAACAATCTCCCCCTTTTTGATTATTACAAACCAAAACAATTTTAACGAGGTCGATTTTGAAAACAAAACAATTTTATCGGTTAAAAGGAACTACCCGTTGTGAGCGACAACATTCCACGCAATATAATCACAAGGATGGGAGTATAGATAATAAACATATATATCAAAAGCTCCCCCTATGAATATGCACAACAAGAGTAATGTAAAAGCAATCATCCACAAGCTAAAAGGCTTAGCTTTTACATATTGGTCTTAAGTACAAGAGCTTATAAGCTCCCCCTGTCAACAAAACATCATTTGACAAGTATAATAGTCCATAAGACAACAAATGGACTAAATATAATCCACAACTTATGGCTTTTAGAAACCATAGCTTATAGCTTCTTTCTCGAGCTTATTTTAGCTTTTATGAGCTAATAAGCTTATAACATGTTTCCCCCCCTTTGGAATCATCAAAAAGGATGTTAGCACGATAAAAACATCACATGATCATATCAAAGTGCGCAACTAAACCGATGTATCGAGCTATTTGAACATTAAAGCTTATAGACCAATTAGGAGGAAAAAGTCAATCACACGACTTGTATAAGCTTATGAAAACTCATTTGATTGGCAAGAACATGATCTCTATAAATATATAAGACATTTGAAATCATGTAGGTGGTGAATTTTTCATTGAAATATTTTACCAAACACTTAGCGGGCGTCAAAATTGAAGAATATATATATATATATATATATATATATATATATATAACCCTTGTAAATGTAATCAAGCCAAACTTTTCATCACCAAATTAGTTCAAACACAATACAATACATCATAAATAACAAGCCCATCACAAACATATACAAATTTTATCAAGACGATACATATTGGCCAAGTTCTCAAGGGTTCAACCCAATTGAGATAAGGAAGTAGAAATCTTACTATTTAATCGGTAAAGATGAGCAATGATAATGATAATCGAGCTAGGTAATCCCCAAAATATGAATTTTATGCAACAAAACACATTTGAAGTGAAATTTGTGTGCAATTCTGAAAGGACGAACATAGAGTTAAAAAGGGCCAAAATGCCAAAGTTTGAAATAGAATGCAATTTAAGCCAATAAATAGCTAAGGGCGACCGGCCACAGGCATGGGCGACCGGTCGAGCTAGTGGGCGACCGGTCGGCCCCTGCCCTGGCAGCCCACTGGTTCTGTTCTGTTTTGAAAATCCAAAATTTGATCCAAAAATCCGATTTTTCGTCCCTTAGTTTTAAAAACGTGCAAAATGCAAACGTAGACCTCATTCAATATACATTATGTCATAATCAAGCTCGAAATGAGGCAAAATACTCGGCGGTGAGCGATTAAAAAGTCCGCGAGTTATCCTTGAGACGGAATTAAACACATCTCAAGTTTTTGTTAAAACATGCAATCCCTTAAAAAAATATCGAATCTTAATATATTTAGTTTGATTATGACGAACCATATTTTGAAAAATAAAATTTACACCGAACTTGTTATCCTGAAAAATAATAACGTTTTAAAACTTTGGATGAACAAGTCATAAGAAGAAGTGTCTTACAAGTATTTGAAAATTTCTTTTAACGACACTTTAAAAAGAGATTTGGGATTGTTTTAAGTCGAGCATATAGACATAAGACATATAGAATGTCGAGTCTAAGGAGTAATAAACGAATAAACATACCTCGAATTCGTTTGTCAATCAACATGCCTACGACAACCTTTGTCAATTTTCACATTTGTGGTCATATAGGTTGAAATGTTTCTTTCTTCTTCAATGTCTCACTTCTTCTTTTGAGTGTGGAATATAACCACCTTCTTGGCATTGTTGAACTTGAATTCCAATGATCAAATTTGAGCTTCCTCATCATGATCATCTTAGGTTCACCTTGCATTGACTTGGAAAAATATCTTGCACAAATATTCATTAGTAGCACCAAAAATATTGTCAACATAAATTTGCACAAGTAAACAACCTTGCCCTTTTTCAAAACAAGAAGTGTAGTATCAACTTTACCTTTTGTAAAATTATTTTGCAAAAATAGTTAAGTCTATCAAACCATATACGGTACTTGTATCAACCGCACAAGGCCTTTTATAAAAAATCATTTGGTCAAACAATTTTAAACTCCGATAGACTTCTATTTGAATAAAACCATTTAGAAAATTGGATTTAACATCCATTTGGTAAAGCTTGAAATTTTTTCAAAACAAGAATGGGCAAGTAAAGTGCAAATAACTTCTAAATGTGCTATGAGTGCAAATATTACATCAAAATCATTACCTTTTTCTTGACAATACCCTTAGACTACTAACCTTGCCTTGTTCCTTAAACTTGTTCCGAAATACCAAAAATTTCTGCAAAATCTCAACAAAGAATCTTGCACAAGAGCATAGTAATATCGAATGATAGAGACACTATAGCAACTAACACATACTATGCTTAAAGAAAATCATCAAGAATATACTACACCATGTAAGTTCAAATAAGCTTATAAAAAGCTATATAAGGTCTCTTTTGAAATATGAAAATACGAGAGCACATAGTTGAGACCTCATTTACGAATCATATGAACAAGAGCTTTGACATGAGCATCCAAGAATAATGGCATTTATATGAGCGATAAAATGCATAACTTTGTAGATCAATTGTTTTATCAAAACGAAATATAATCCTTTACAAATCTTGGATAAAACAAGCTATGTCAAATAATGCCTTCTCAAAAATCAAAACATACTCTTAATAGCACTTGTATCAAATAAGCACATAGGCATATGACAAAATTATATCGAGTCTAAGAGATGAATAACAATAGTGAGCATATCTTGATAGTTCATGTTGCTCTTGACATATTATGTCGTAGATGGCCATTTGTGACGATATATGAATCCTACACAATTCTTAAGCAAGACTTGCACAAACATAAAAAAATGATACAAGTGTAGGCTAATAAAAGATATCGCAAGTAAGCTCATGACATAAAGATTCATAAGAGATGATAAATCAATTAAGTCTAAACAAATACACAAGAGTTTTAATATAAGCATCATACAAGGTCTTTTTTTTTTAAAAAAAGTTTTGAGGAATACAAATATATATTGAAGACCTTAATTTTTAAGAAAATGAAAACTCTTTTTGCAATTTAGACACAAATAAAAACATGCATAACAAAAACAAGATGCATATTTAAATAGGGAGATACAGTTTACCAATTTCGCCATTTCCATGGGTTGTGCCATTCCCATTGTTGATGGTATCTTCCCTTTTGAAAGTCATTTTGTTGATGATAACTCTTCATATTGCTCCATTTCCAAGGATTATGTCCTCCCCATTGTTGATAATGTCTCTCTCTTGGAAAATTATCTTGTTGATGATGTCTTTGCCATTTCCAATGATTGTGTTATTCCCATTTTTGATTATATCATCTTCTTGGAAATTTACTTTGTTGAAAATGTTTTCCCCTTCTTTGATCAAATGAGATGTTAATTGGATGTCTCATTGGCGGCATGAATTTTCTTCGATTATTAATCCGCCGGGTATCTAATATAACATTGTTTTGTGGTACCCTCAAATGTTTGGGTCCTTTGGGATTAGTCTTGAGACTTTTAGGTCTCCAAAAATAATTAGAGCTATTTCTAGCCCGACAAGTATTTACCGTATGACCCGTTTTACCACAATAGAAGCAAATAATAATTTTTGGAGCATAATGACCAACATGCATAGGGACTTGATTTCTTTTCACATAATTAACAACACTAGGCTTATGATCAAGTCCTTGTTTCAATTTATCACAACTATGAATATCAACAATGTCGGTCATTTTAACGGTACTCAAGTTGGATTTAGATAAATCCTTTTTCATGCAATTAAAATTCTCAACAAGAGTACTATTTTTTTTTTTCAAGGTTTCTAACCTTATCAAGTGTGGTGGTGTGATCACATGATAGTGATTCATAATAAGTAAATAAACTATCCTTATCATTTCTCAAAACATTGAATTTCCTTTTCAAATTTTTATACTTAACAAGTAAACTTTGGAATTCATTTTGAAGGTCATCAAAATCATTTTGCAAATCACTATAATCATTTTGTATAACAATATCATAGGAAGTAGAGGGTTTAAGACATACCTCGTTTTTTTTCTTCGATGCCCATAAAACATTGTTCAACTACTTCATAGTTGGAAGTTGTAAAAGGTGTGATAACAGGAAAATATATATATATAGATTAATTTGTAATGGAGCACTAATTAGACAATAACCTAACCCATAACAAAAAGGAGTGGATGAAAATATTAGCCAACCACCCCATTAATCCAAGTGCCCTAATCATGTAATAAAAAATACATTTCCATAAGATCTTGTTTGCCTATAAATAGGAGGTATGTTGTTAGCATTTTATAAAAGAAAATTTCCTAAGAGCTACATAGTTAAATGCTGCAAATTTGAGAGAGAATTTTATAAAATTGTGAGCAAAGTTTGAGTGTGTTTCCTAAAATTGTATTTTGATGAGATTATATTTAAGTGAGCATATATAGAAAATAAAGGGGTCGAAGATTAAGAGTTTTATTGTTCATTTTCTACATCGAATATCTGCGAATATTAAGGTAGGGATTTCTATATTATTTGTCTTTATTTAATGTTTCATGATTGTATTTTATTAATTGCAATATATGTCAGAGGAAGTAAATTCATATAAGTTATGGGCCAGGAAAAGGGCTCGGGATCAAACGTATCTTTGGGGTGAACCCGCAATGCTATATCGATGGCGGCGTCGAGAGAAAAAAGAGGAAATTAATGAATTTATTTTTGTAATTATGTGAATGCTTTTCATGATTATATTAAATCGACAGATATATCCCTCTTGAGCGAGATGAAGCTCACCCTATTATTATCATGACTTTCGGGTTGAGGAATCCGATTTGAAGATATGATGATGTGGATGGTGGAATAAATTATGCTATATTTATATTTTAAATAATTACGATCGGACTAAATTTTTGGATTTATGTCTTTAAATTTTTTTCCGATTTATGCTTGGAATTTTTAAATTCGTGTTCTCTTAATAATATTTTTGAGTACTTGATTTCATAAAATTGGGTCGTTACAAGTGGTATCGAGAGAAGGTCTACGTTTCGTAGGCTTGTAAAAAAATTAAAATTAAAATGTACGATTTTGCTTAAAAAAATATAATAAAAGTCAAACTTTGTATAAGATAAAATGATATAATAACATCCACCTCCATCATATCTTGTCGGTCTCCTCAAGGTATGAGAATTTCTAATGCAAGTTACATTATACAATTGCACCAGTATGCTCATTTATGTCATGATGTATTCCATGTTATTTTATTCTGCTTAAACATAATACCAATTTATATGTTAAATGAATAGAAATCTTGTATTTCTTTTAAATATATATATATATATATATATATGTAAAAATAGACTTATGGTTGAAAATGCACATATATATAGATGGCGGGGAACTCGCTTTTCGTCACCTCGCAAAAGAAAGAATAATAATAATAATAATAATAATTGGGGTTGAACCATCCCATTAACCGACTCAATCATTATTTCAACTATCAAATTCGGGGAGGAGATAGTATTGGAGAATATATAGTTAAAATTCACCGATTGTGGTACAATGTGAGGAATGTTATTGGCGCTCCAAACGAACGCGTTGCCTCCCGTAGAGTGATTGAAAGTTTACCTCGTTTTGGGAACGTCAAGGAAATTTGAAAAGCTTTATGCCTCATTATTGGAGTATGATGGGCATGAAGATCGACCCAAAATCAACTACGGGACATTTCTTGCCAGGTTTATACCGTAAATGGATTGAATTTTTTGAACAATGAGGCTATGTCGAAAGATGAGGAAGCGGAAGGAAACCTGGAAGAAGACCGGAAGAAGATCCGAGGAAGAAAATCGGGAGGAAGATGAAGACATGGATCAAGTAGAAATGGATGGTCTATATATTACAATAATTGATAAATAAATCTTTATCATATATAAAACTTAGTTGTTCTTTAATTGATATTAATTTAATGACCATTATATTATGATATTTAGATTTTAAGTTAGATATTTCATGCAAAATCCATTAATAACTTGGGATAATAATAATAAATACATTATGTATGACCTTAGGAATATGGCTCCCAAATCGTGGAAATCAAGTCAACGGTGAGAACTCCACTAACACAGAAATCAAACCACTGGAGATATAATTGCTGAGTTCCTCAGAGGTGTGCAGAACAACGGGGACAACAACAACATCAATAACAACGCACGAGTCGTGGAACAATTTCGCCACTATCGTCCACCCACATTCAATGGACGTGATGGCCCGACAACATGATAGAAGAATGGTGGGAAGGATATTGGATAACTAAAGACTGAAGAAGAGCGGAATGCTTTAACATGGAATGAGTTCAAAGTGATCGTAATGGAAAAGTTTTTCCCACAATCATATCGGGACAAAAAGAGACAGAATTCCTTAATTTTAAACAAAGAAACTTGGTATCATCACAGTACGAGAGACAGTTCAATCAACTAAGTCGGTTTGCTCCACACCTAGTGGATCTTGATTTGAAAAAGGCTCTCGAGGTTCATAAGGGGACTTGAGCACAATTATCGGGAATATTATCCGCTCAAGGAGATTTGGAATACTCGGTGATGGTGAGAAGGGCTCATGAGGTGGAGCGCAAGTTTTTTGGGGACGAAGAGGAGCTCAAGTTGGTTGTTTTACGAGAAAAGAAAATGGGATGGGGCAAAACATAATAAAAATGAAAATCAAAATAAACAGATAAAGATTGATGGAAATGCACGCCCAACTATGCAAGCGCGGACACGCCAACTTGCCCAAAATGCAAGAAGAATCATTTTGGAGAATGTTTAGCTGGACAATGAAAATGCTTCAAGTGTAGAAGCCAGGACATGAAGTCTCTAATTGTCCTCTTTTAAAAGCTCGGTGGGGAAAGAAAAGAACAAACATCGGAGGTAGAGCTCGAATGTATGCTATGACTCGGGAAAAAGTCGATCGAACCTGGGTACAATGTCGGGTATGCTAACCATCTCTGGAATACCGCTTCTTGTACTTTTCGACACAGTGCCACACATTCGTTTTTATCTACCAAATTTCACGCTATATTAGGACATAAAGTACTAGAGTAAATGAACCCTTGAGGTTGGCTTGCCATCCGGAAGGTCGATAACTACGACTCAAGTAAATAAGGATGTTGAAGTGAATATAGGGGAAAATATCTTAAAAGTGATCTATACATAATTAAGATGAAGGATTTTGATGTAATCTTATGTATGAATTGGCTTAGTAGATATCGGCGGACATTAAGTGTCACGAGAAAGAGATAACATTCAAACTGCGAGGAAATGATGAGATAAAATTTTATGGGATTAAGTCTAAGCGATCTACGAGTGATATCAACAATGAAGGCAAGAAAGATGTTGAAAAAGAAAAATTGTCAAGGATATCTAGTGAGTTTAGTAGATACATCGGCGGTTGAAGTGACACCTAATGCGTACCAATTGTACAAGAATTTTTGGATGTATTTCCCAAGGATTTGCGGGGAATTCCTCCAGATCGCCTTGAGTTGAATTTGGAATAGATTTGGTACGGGCAAAGACCTATATCTAAGGCACCCTATAGGATGGCGCCAAAGGAGTTACAAGAGTTAAAGGCGCAAATACAAGAACTTTTGGATTTGGGATTTATTAGACCTAGTGTGTCACCGTGGGGAGCACCAGTTCTGTTTGTAAAGAAAAAAGACGGGTCACTTAGAATGTGTATCGATTATAGAGAACTTAATCGACTCACAGTGAAGAACAAGTACCCGTTACCAAGGATTGAAGATTTTTTTGATCGGTTGAGAGGTGCAAAGACTTTCTTTAAGATTGACTTGAGATCCGGTACCATCGGTTAAAAATTAAAAAGAGTGATATCCCGAAAACGGCATTTAGAACTCGATATGGACATTATGAGTTTGTAGTAATGCCATTTGGGTTAAGTAATGCACCAGCAATATTCATGGACTTGATGAATAAAGTGTTTAAATCCGTATCTAGACCAATTTGTCATAGTCTTTATAGATGATATACTTGTATATTCAAAGAATAGAGAACAACATACTAAGACTTAAGAATAGTGCTAAACGCTTCAAAGGAAAAGTTATATGCGAAATTCAAGAAATGCGAGTTTTGGCTAGATCGAGTGGTGTTTCTTGGACATGTAATCACCGCTCAAGGAATTGAAGTGGACCGGTTAAAGTTGAAGCAATCAACGAATGGAGTGCACCTAAGAATGCGAATGAAGTTTGCGGTTTTCTAGGGTTGGCAAAGGCTATTATCGAAGATTTATTGAAGGATTTTCAAATATAGTTGCACCTATGACTCATTGACAAGAAAAGGGGAGAAGTTCAATGGAATGAGAAATGCGAAGAAAGCTTTCAGGAGTTGAAGTAAAGGTTAACTTACGCATCGGTATTAACAATTCGACCCCACTAAAGACTTTGTTATTTATAGTGATGCATCAAAACAAGGCTTGGGATGCGTACTAATGCAACATGGTAAAGTGGTTGCCTACACCTCAAGACAACTAAAGCCACATGAGTTAAATTATCCTACTTATGACCTAGAGTTAGGCATTTGTAGTGCATGCATTAAAGATTTGGTGCCATTACCTATATGGAGGAAAATGTGAAATCTTCACCGACCACAAAAGCTTGAAATATATGTTTACTCGAAAAAGAGCTAAACATGAGGCAAAAAAGATGGTTGGAATTGGTGAATGACTATGATTGCACTATCAACTATCATCCAGGGTAAAGCTAATGTTGTAGCCGATGCATTAAGTCGTAAAACAAAAGGAGAAATGTCAAGCGATATCGAACAAGAACATCTTGTGAGAGAATTTGCGAGGATGAGAATTGAAGCAGTGGTACCACCAAAAAGTACGAGAGAGATAGTACTAAAGCATCTTTGGTGGTGGAACCTACTTTGAGAGAGAAGATAAAAGAAGCTCAACCTCGAGATAAATTTTTGAGCAAAATGAAAGAAAAAGCTCGGGAAGGGAATGTAAAAGGATTTGTTATAACATATGATGGTACCTTGACATATGAAGGAGATTATGCGTTCTAAAGAGGAAGGGCTTAGAAAAGAAATTCTTGAAGAAGCTCATTGTCACGTCGTACACAACTCACCGTGGAGGCACAAAAATGTATCGAGATTTAAGAGAAGTATTTTGGTGGTGAAGTATGAAAAGAGATATTGGAACTTTTGTGCAAAAATGTTTGACTTGTCAACAAGTCAAAGCAGAACACCAAAGACCATCGGTTTGCTCAAACCACTTAATATCCCGAGAATGGAAATGGGAACACATAACTATGGATTTTGTGGTAGGGCTTCCACCATCATCGAGGGAAACAAGGTTGTTTGGGTTATAGTAGATCGGTTAACAAAAGTCAACTCATTTCTTACCTGTTAAGATGACGTTCGGTATGGAGCGATATGCACAAATTTATATTGAGGAGATAGTGAGACTTCATGGAGTTCTGTGTCAATTGTTTGAGACGAGAGATACACGTTTTACTTCTAAGTTTTGGAAAAGTCTACAAAGTGCTTTGGGAACAAAGCTAAAGCGTAATCGACTTATCACCCGCAAACAAATGGACAACGAAAGGACCATACAAATATTGGAAGATATGTTGAGCGTGTGTGCTCAACTTAGGAAGTAATTGGGAAACATTATTACCCTTGGTAGAATTCGCTTATAACAACGGTTATCAACGACTATTGGGATGGCTCCTACGAGGCATTGTACGGAAGAAAATGTAGATCACCATTATATTGGAGTGAAGTTGGTGAAAGAAAAATTTTGGGACCTGAATTAATTAGGCAAACTGTTGAGAAGATAGCCATGATACAAGATCGAATCAAGATGGCTCAAGATAGACAAAAGTCATATGTTGATAGACGGAGAAAACATATACAGTTTGATGAAGGAGAAAAAGTATTTCTGAAAGTAGCTCCTATTAAATGTGTTATTCGATTTGGCGAAAAGGGAAAGTTGAAACTGCGAGATATATCGGACCATTTGAAATCCTTACACGAGTTGGAGATTTAGCTTATCGGCTAGCATTACCACCGAGTCTCATCAAGTGTGCACAATGTTTTTCACGTCTATGCTAAGAAAGTACGTTCACGATCCAAGTCACATCGTGAATTATAAAGATTTGACAATCAACAATGACTTAACTTACGAGGAGGCACCGGAAGCTGTTTTGGAACGCAAGATTCACCATTTGAGAAATAAAGATATTGCTCGATCAAAGTACAATGGAGACGTCATGGCGAGAAATGAAGCTATTTGGGAGTGTGAAGAGGAGATTCGTGTCAAGTACCCAAGTTTTTCAATTCCGGGTAAGATATCGAATTTCGAGGACGGAATTTTATTTAAGGAGAGTATAATGTGATAATGAGAAAATATATATATATATATATAATATATAAAAATATAGATTAATTTTTAATGGAGCACTAATTAGACAATAACCTAACCCATAACAAAAAGGAGTGGATGAAAATATTAGCCAACCACCCCATTAATCCAAGTGCCCTAATCATGTAATAAAAAATACATTTCCATAAGATCTTGTTTGTCATAAATAGGAGGTATGTTGTTAGCATTTTATAAAAGAAAATTTCTAAGAGCTACATAGTTAAATACGCAAATTTGAGAGAGAATTTTATAAAATTGTGAGCAAAGTTTGAGTGTGTTTCCTAAAATTGTATTTTGATGAGATTATATTTAAGTGAGCATATATAGAAAACGAAGGGGTCGAAGATTAAGAGTTTTATTGTTCATTTTCTACATCGAATATCTGCGAATATTAAGGTAGAGATTTCTATATTATTTGTCTTTATTTAATGTTTCATGATTGTATTTTATTAATTGCAATATATGTCAAGAGGAAGTAAATTCATATAAGTTAGGGGCAGGGAAAAGGGTCAGGGATCAAACGTATCTTCGGGGTGAACCCGCAATGCTATATCACGATCGGCGGTCGGAGGAAAAGAGGAAATTAATGAATTTATTTTTGTAATTTTGTGAATGCTTTTCATGATTATATTAAATCTTGACGGATATATCCCTACTCAATGAGATGAAGCTCACCCCTATTATTATCATGACTTTCAGGTTGAGGAATCCGACTGAAGATATGATGATGTGGATGATGGAATAAATTATGCTATATTTATATTTTAAATAATTACGATTGGACTAAATTTTTGGATTTATGTCTTTAAATTTTTTTCCGATTTATGCTTGGAATTTATAAATTCGTGTTCTCTTAATAATATTTTTGAGTACTTGATTTCATAAAATTGGGTCGTTACAAAAGGCGTGTTCCTTAGATTTGACCTTGTATCCTTTTGAGAAGTAGATGCTTTTGAGTTGCTTCTATCATTTGCATATACTTCATGAATGGCTTCTAATTTTTGCCATACTTCATGAGCCGATCGAATTCCTACAATAAGATCATGTTCCAAATTGGTAAGTGAACAATATAAAATATTGAGAGTTTTACCATTTAAGGAGATGATTTTCTTTTCTTCATCATTGAGCTCCTTGAGAGCTTTGGAGGTGTATGGTGTGTCTTTCATCAGAATGGATTCTCCATTGATAACGATGTTCCAAATATCGAACCCGAAACCTTGTAAATAACATTCCATTATTTCTTTCCAAAATATAAAATTTTTGGAATCAAATAGTGGTGGGCAGTGGTGGAGGTGCGGGATAGATGAACTTCATTCGTAGCCGACGATCGTTTCTCTTCACTCGCGATTTGAAACGAGCTTGCCAAAGAGTTTGTTGTGATACCACTTGTAAGTCAGCGGCTACGATAATCTAGAGGGGTGAATAGATTATCTCCATCTTTTCGATTTCGCCCTCTTTTTCGAACAAAATAAGCCAAGACAATAATAAAGGTGCGGGAAGTAAACAACACGCGTCGATTTATAGAGGTTCAACCCACCTAGGGCCTAATCCTCTACCACCCCAGTATATCCGGGATGGATTTCAAAAAGAAAAAGAATTTATTAATTAACACAAATAATACAACACCTTACAACATCACCTTGAAGAGCACCACACTCTTCTACAATACCACTTTTGAGATTACCACAATCTCTCTTGAAGATTACCACAATCTCCAACGACACCTTGTGAAGATTACCACAATCTTCAACCTTGAAGAATACCAAATTCTTCAACACCTCAATAAGAAGATCACCACAATCTTCTTGCACCTATCACCTAGATCATCCAAATGTGTTCTTACCACAAAAGAACACTCACAAGGATATCTTGTGTTGAATGATAACCCAAAATCAAGATTACAACTCGATAATGAATATTACAATTATGAGTGCAAGTGTAATCAAGAAATAAGCCTAGACCTCAAGATGTGAAAGTGAAAGACCTTAGGCTATTACAACAAGAATAATAACAATAAAGAACAAATATGTTTGCTTGAGTGTATCTTGTTGTGTTTGTAGTATTCTCTCTTATTGTTGTACTTCAAATCTTCCTCTATTTATAGGGAGATGATTGATCATTGATAGGCTCCTCTTGGAATCGATATCTACAAAAAAATTGCAATTAAAATCAAGATTATAGTTGTTAGAAATCAATCCCACAATTTAGGGAAAAACTATCTCTGCACAACGGTTAGAATTTTCTTTGTCAAACCATAGGCGCGGCCGATCGCGCACAAATAGGCGTTTGAAAATAAGAACACATTTTTACAGGCGGCCGGTCGATGGGGGGGTCCGAGGTCACCACCTAGGGTCCAACCGGTTGCCCTATTCAAAAATCGAAGAAGTTTGCAAATTTGAACCAACCTTCAGTCCGATCTCCTATAGGTCGACCCGGTCGGCGTCACCGGCCGCCCTATAGGGTGACCGGTCACCCTCACCATTTTCGCAAACATGAAGTTTTACGGTTTGCACAATTTTCAGTGCGGGTTGCCTATAGGGCGCACCGATTGACCTCAAAACAGAGTAGTTGTCCAATTTGTGTTGAAATAAACTTCAAGAAATACTCAGAAAAAATAGTAAAAACATTTTAGACCAATCGGGAGTATTAGGACAACATTTAGAAACATAGTTTGGATGTAAAAACCCATTGATACAAAATCATTAAATGTGTTGTCAATTTTTGTCGAAAATAAAACTTGAAGAAATACTCAGGAAAATATTAAAACCATTTTAAATCATTTAGGAGTATTTGGACAACCTTTAAAACCATTGTTTTGGTATAAAAACAAAAATCATCAAAATCATGATAAAACAATTTATCAAACAAAAGCGTGTGTTGTTTTTCAAGAAAGACGAGTTAGAGTTGCAATTTAATGAGGAGCGACTTCTGAATTTTGTTTTTTATTTATATTATTGAAATAATTAATGAGATGGTTGATTATACTCAACCTCCATTATTTTTTGAAAATATTCAAAAACTAAGCGTACACAAAAAAATAAATATTTCATTCTATATATAATATTATATTGCTTATTGTTCTTTGATTTAAGTATTTTTTTTAGTCCAATGGGGGAAAATAGGGGAAGGCATACACGCTATCGAATCCGGATCAATCGCTCTTACAACAAATATCTCAACCACTGAAACACAAGGTTGATCTCGTTCTTTAATTTAAGTTTAACTACTCTATCTAATAAATCTTGAACAATTCAATATTGATAAACAACCCATTTATTTTATTTGAAAAACAAAACTAATTGGTTAAGGGGACCAGATCTCATGTTCCAAAATCTTATTCCACTTTCTGTTTCATTATACTAGATGATTAACCCATTTATAATTATGACATCATCGTATACACGTGTCAATCATCCAATATAATGAAACATGAAGTGGGATAGGATTTTAGAACATGAAATCTCAATCTTTGGTTAACCCGTCTAACATTGGGAAAACTCAATATAATTTTACGCAATATGTGTGGGTACAAATATCTCACTTAGATAGCCTTTTACTATTTAACTTTTTTGTTACTAATTTAAAGTGGATCACATTAAAAATGTGAAAATTACAATAAAAATGGTAATAACCTTCATAAATTAGAGAATATAAATACATCACTAATTAATTGGACTATATTGTAACACGCTAGTTAAAGGATGCTCTAAGAAAAGAGGGTATGCTTCAATTTTTTTTTTTTAAATAAGGGTATTTTCAATTATATATTATTAAAATATAGTCATCGAACTTGCGGAATATCTTCAAGTGAGAAAGGTTCATGCAACTTTTATATTTTTATCTTTAATTAAATAACGCAACTTATAATGTCATTAGAAAAGCAAATATAGAGAGTATCACCTCAAATAAATATAAAGATAAACCCATGATGCATGGTGCATTAAATTATAATTTACAAAAAAAAAATTATGGAAATTATTATTATTTTGCTTATGTTATTGCTAACAAGATCAATCAATTTTGTGAAATAAGTTTTTGTATAGAAAAATTGACATTTTTTTACTTCAAACTTCAAATTAGTGGCAGCGTGTTGTGACTTGTGATTGTGAATAAAACAACTCTAGTGTATTTTCTCTAACATTTGTCTAGACTCTCATATGTTTTCTGTTTACACCATTAAACTTTAATCACAAAAACTTATATAAGACCGTCTCACGGATCTAGATCCGTGAGACAGAGCCCCAAACACCTATACCCATTGAAATTACCCTATTACTTAAATTTTGCTTTGATATTTCTCTCTCTTCTCTTTTCTCTTCCGACTTCTCTCATCTCTCTCTTCGTTGATTTTTTTCCAGTCCCCCCCTTTTTTTTTGCGGTTTTCAACCCTTTTCCTTCTATTTCTTTCATTCCACAGTTTGGTTTCTTCAATTTTTCTGCACTTTGTTACCCAAAATAATGTTTAACGCAAAAAATTTAATTAATCTAGATTTCAAGATAAGAAAAATGGTGCGGCGGCGCAAGGGGAAAAACAGAAAGAGAGAGCTTACGAGGATGCGAGCGGCGATCGAAAGGACCACTTGTGGAAGAGTCCGTCACTATTATTAAGTGTGTTTTCAAAGTGAAAAAATGGGATGAAATGATGTATGTTATATTGTAAGCACTGACTTGTATTCTAAGTAGTATGTTTTTGTTGTATGTTATCGGATATAAAGAGAACCATTGATTGAAAAGTATCATTTTTTGTTCACAGAGTATCGGTTTTTGGATTAAAAGTATCACTTTTATTATAAATGATTATGAAAGAACATAAAATTGAAGAAATACCATCTTATTAAAGTATCATTTTTTTTGTTCAAAAAATATCGATTTTTGGGTTTAAAGTACCATTTTTTGTTTCAAAATATTAATGAAAGTAAGAACATAAAATTGTAGAAGTATTAACTAATTAAAGTATCACTTTCTGGTGAAAAGTATCGATGTTTGATTAAAAGTATCACTTTCTATTTTAAATGATTATGAAAGAATATAAAATTGCAGAAGTTTCATCTTATTAAAGTATTATTTTTTATCCAAAGGGTATCGATTTTTGGGTTAAAAGTATCACTTTTATTTCAAAATATTTATGAAAGTAAGAACACAAAATTGCAGAAGTATGACCTAATTAAAGTATTACTTCGTATCGCGATGTATCAATGTTTTAATTAAAAGTATTATTTTATATTATAATTAATTATGAAAGAATATAAAATTGCAGAAGTATCATCTTATTAAAGTATCATTTTTTGTTCAAAAGGTAATGATTTTTTGGTTAAAAGTATCAGTTTTTATTACAATTTAATATCAAATGATGACCACAAAAGAAGTGATTTATGAAGCTTTCTCTCACCAGTATTCTAAAAGATTTTTAATTTATAACTTCTAATTATTTAAAAAAGGTATTAGAGAGGTTATTTAGTATTATTCTGATTTAACTTTCATAAAAGTTTATTGGTGATTAGTATGAAAACTCATCTAAGAACAAATAATAGTTTTTTTGTCTTCTTCTGCATATTAATGGATGATGGTGCTGGTACCATCATATTGTACCTTTTTATCATAACAAATTGGTTTCGAGTTGTCCTTGTTGTGCTTATACGTGGTTGCTTCGGTACTTGTATTTCATATATATCCAAACACGGCAGTCTTTCTTTGCTAAGCGGGTGCGTAAGCGAATTTTTTTCTTTTTTGGGGGGAAATGGGCTGGGTATAAACCCGGGTTTGGGCTGGGTAGACCCGTCTCATGGATATAGATCCATGAGACGGTCTCACAAGAGATATGCTCAACTTTATTTTAGATGAGCTTATACTCTTTAAAACTTACAAGTTTGTTTAAGAGTTTATAAACTGGGAAAAAATATGGTAGTTCATTAATTTATATTAAAGTGCATAAATATAAGATAAGATAGAGTAAAAATAGTATGTTAACAACTTTTTTCAACTTTTATGATTTTAATTACAGTATCATCGTTAAAATCACCGTAGAAGCTCCATAATAATTTATTTTTTTTACAAAAACTCATTAATCTTATTTTATTCAAACACTTCGTCAAATGTATCTTGAAAGAAGGTCTTAACATGTTAACACCCTAAAAATACATTATAAGATGTACGAACTAATTATCGGATATTTTAAGAGGATGTTTGACTGAAATTATTGTCATCATGGCGTTAATACCCTGTAAACTTGTCTCTGATACCCATCCATTGGCGGGATATCGGATGCAATAGTATCGAGGGTATAGGACATCTTCTCAAAATGCGAAAATAATCTTAAGGTTCTTTAGCCAACCTGCAAAATTAAGGACAACCAATTTATTAGTCTCAATAGAGAGTATAAGTGGATTCAATCATTTTCCACGATTTCCAAATTTCCAAATACCGATAGTAGAAAATGAGATGATTATTAAAGATACATTGTTTTGTAATAAAGTCTGTTAATTATAAATGTCTCACGCTATTTTTTGTTGGAAAATTGGTTTGAGATGTAAAGTGAGGACTCGACTTCGACCCATTTTCATTTTGAACTAAAACAAAACAAACACACGTAAAAAAAACACATCATTCGGTCGGACCATATGACTCCACACGACCGTGTGGCTTGTCACCCATCTCTAAACTTTTATCTCTCTTGGCTTTTTTTTTTTCACACGTGTCGGTCGTTAGACGTCATTTTGGCATCATTTCCATCTTTATGATATCTCTTTGGTCCAAATTGTCATTGGCTTGATTGTTACAGTCTTGCCTATTTAATAATGTTCAAATATTGTATTATATCACGCATATCTATTTTAGCTCAAATTCCAACAAAATTACCAAAGACTCGCAGTATCTCGTCCAACATGTATAAATGAATCAAATAAGCATGCACAAAAACCACATACATAGGAGGTTGTCAAGGAAATATAGCGAGGTTGTATACATTTTTTTTATCGGTTTGTATACATTTTTTTAGAACAATTGAGAGATAGTAGGGGAGGGAACACAAATACTCGTATGGGATCGAACCGGGTCAATCGTCCTTATAACAAATACTCTACCACTGGAGCACATGATTGATCACATCGAGATTGTATATTATAAACCAATTTATAAAATATTATCAACCAATTATTTAAAAGGTGTATAAATAAAATTCTAAAGCTTATAAGATGTATGTAATGGTAACTACACCAACTTAGAGCATGTTTGGGAATAGATTTTTAGGTATATAAGTACATTTAGAGAAAAACAATGTGTCTATGGTTATTTTTAAACGTGCTTATGGAATAAGTTACTTCTCCAAAAGTTCATTTTGGAGAATTGCTAATTTATGATTTTTGAAATTTATTTACTGAACTTCTGCTACATGGACATTAAAATGCATTTTCACCAAACCCTTAACAATACTAAAAAGCACTTTTCTAAAAAGATTATATTGAAAATTTCATTTCATAGATGGACTTATATTCAAAAAATGCTCACAAACATTCACTTATACTGTCAAGTTAAGAAGGTTTGTGTCAAGTTCTTAATATGAACACTTTTTTTTTTTTTTAAATATTTACAAAGATTTTACCCGTGGAGCTTAGGAGCTAATCTATTGTTTTCAAACATTTATATTAGGATATTATATAATTTGAAAATGATTTATATAATATTTTAAACATCATATTAGTTTAGTCAACCCCTCAAACATGATTCAATGCGTGACAATTAAATTTTATTTGTAATTATTAAAATACCAGAAAAACATATACTCCAAAAGTAATACAACTAATCTTTTTTCAAAAAAATGTATATTTTTCTAAAAATTAAAAGTTAAAGTCCAAGTCAAACTCATTTGAAAATTCAGTCAAATAAATGAAGAAAACAGAGGAGGATAACTAGAATTTCATAAAATGAAGGGCGCCACTGCAAATACCATATAGTTTAGTTCACCTAGGTATTCTCCTTCTTCCTGGTTCCGTTTCTGCTGTGTGTTACTCTGTGTTCTTTGACATTTCACAGTAATTGTTACCCACATAAATGAATCATTTCAAAGACGTGGAGACTGAAAGTCGTCTGCAGAATGGAGAGTCAGCGCCCAGTTCGAATGTCGATGTGCAGTCAGAAGCTGCTAATGTTTCGGCAAGCAAATCCATTTTTAAGCAACATTTAGTGGAAGAGGTATGATTTTTTTTTTTTTTTTTGCTTCATTTCCATACCGGGTTTGAGGGAAGGGGTGGTTTGTGTTTGCATCGTGCTATACTTTTGATTTACTGTGATGATGGGGTTTACTGAAGCAGAAAAACGCTAAGAGGAAGAGTGATATGACTCTAGAGGAAATGTACAACAACCAATATGATTTTGAAGATGATGAGGATGATGACAGTGATTGGGAACCTTCGGCTCTCCCGGACCCTAATGTTGTCGAAATTCCAAAGTGGTTTTGCATCAATTGCACCATGGTTAACATTGGAGTTGACTTTCATTGCGACGTAGGCTTACATTAAATCAAGTAAATGCTATTATAATTTATTAGTATTTTCTAAATCTCCTTCTTGCTCATAAGCCACTGTGCATTTTGTATAACTTTTGTTGCAGATATGTGGTGAACATAGAGAATCTGGAATCTTAAAGAGTGGCTTTTTGGCTTCCCCCTTTCATCGAGCAGATGTTCTCACTGAAAATGACACACATGCAGCTGATGGGCTACAAGGTTTCCATTTATTCAAACTGTTCGTGTGATGACGTTTTTGTAATCCGATATCAATGTTTTTCCTTGTATATTTCATTTTAACCATTTGATGCTGTTTTAATGTGAAAATACCATGCGTGGTTATACTAATGCAAACCCAAAAAGAAAAGATAAAAAAATATAAGTGCGAGAAAAAGAACTTAATATGTTGAGGGCTTGTTCTCTATGAGGAAATTGAGATTGTTGCTTGAGAAATATGTTGTGCAAAGAGCTTATGCAGAAATATCTACTCTTTGCTTGCTGTATAGCATTTGAAACTGCAAATATCTAGCATAATGACTTCTCTCATTTACAACCTAATCCATATATTTTAAGACTTATTTCTTGTTGTACATTGATAACCCATTGCTAAATCAAAGCGGTTTGAGATATAACGTGTTACACAACAGTGAAATGTTTTCTACCTGCATGCCTGCTAAAGTAAGACTTTGACACATGCTAGGACTGTCAAAAGCATTATCTGGATGCAATGACGGAAATTTGAGTTTGTATCATGGGGCGAGGAAAGGAACAATTTTCCCTTTACATATTATTATTTTTATATATGCCTTAATTTGATGTTATTCATTCATGATATTTTATTTTATATCACCGTTCTCTGTCTCGTATATTAGTTTAGGTTCCTTAAGTAACTTTATTTCTTTACATCTCCTCTTACCCTAATTTAGGTGGAAGAATAAATAGGCTTGCATCGTATCACTCCATTATGTTCACTTCCCAATATTTTTCCATCCTGGACAAATAGAGAAGTATGCCATATCTCTAGACCTACTTTTCTTTCACTTACCTCGACTGAGCCTACATTAAATTAAGTTGTACCACGTGTCTAGAATATTATGCATTAATTGTAACGAATCAAACTTATATATTTTCATATTGACTTGATTTTGTGAGAGAACTAGATTGATTCATAAATGAGTTCAATAAAATCCCGAGCAATTTGGTTAGCCATTTTACCGCAGCAAGTACAAATGTGAAGTAGTTGCCAATGACCGATTGTGCCTGAATCTTGCTTGTGGCCCCAAGGCATGATGTAGATTATGGAACCATCTAACAGAAACTTATAGTTTTCTTATAAAATTGAAGTGTTGGAGAATTGTTGAGTAGATATCAACCAATTGTGTTGGTTCAATTGTGCAAGGCGTGAGGCCTGGCCAGCACCATTTTTCAATAATGACGCACGATTAGACGCATCTGGTGTGTTATTCTAAGCCCACAGCAATCGTGTTTTTGGAAAAAAGCAAGAATAAAGGAATAAAGCCCTATTTCTCAGGTCTTCCTCTCTCGGTGGCTCAGTCAGAATGTCGTCCTCTTCCTTTCTTTCTCTTTACTTTACCCAGACTGCGCTTTCTTCTCGTATTTTTCCTTTCTTTCTTCCTTGTATTATTCTTCTCAACTTCTTTATTTCCTTTATTATATTATCTGTTAAATATTTTATTCTTTGCAAAGACTTAAGTGTTACAATTGCTAATATTTTGCTAAAATTTCTAAAATTGTTGCTGAATTGTGGGATTATTTCTGAAAATATTGTTCAATTTGCTGACAAAACTTAATTTGCTGAATTAATTTGCTCGTTTTCCCAGGCTGGGCTTTCTTCTCTTCTTTTTTCTCTACCTTCTTGCATTCCTCTTCTCTCCTCCTTTGTTTCCTTTATTTTATTATCTGTTAAAACTTAAATGTTTCATTTATTGCAAATACTTTAATGTTACATTTACTAATATTTTCTTAAATTTTTAAAGTTGTTGAATTGTGGGATTATTTCTGAAAATATTGCTCAATTTGCTGAATTAATTTGCTTCGTTTTCCCAGACTGGGCTTTCTTCTCTTCTTTTCTTTTTTTCCTTCTTGCATTCTTCTTCTCTCCTTTGTTTCCTTTATTTTATTATCTGTTAAATGTTTTATTTATCACAAAGACTCTAGTGTTACAATTGCTAATATTTGCTTAAATTTCTAAAATTGTTGCTGAATTGTGGGAGTATTTCTGAAAATATTGTTCAATTTACTGACAAAACTATTTGTTGATTAATTTGCTTAAATAAATGCTGAATTGCTTAAATAAGTGCTGAAATTGCTAAAACACTGTTGAATTTACTGAAATAAGTGAAATTTGTGAACTTTATTTACTTAATTGTTGTAATTTCAATTTCTTGTTAATTAAATTAACATTTCATTGCTAAATCATATTTCTAATTATTGTGTGAGCAAGTTCTCTTCTTTGTATTTATTTATTGGTGTACCATTTTTGTTGAAAGCTACAAGCATATAATGTATATATAATTTATTTCTGCAATTATGAGCCTCGCTTTGATAAGGGCCCTACTGCGTCCTTGTGCATAAACAAGAATACTGGACAAGCACAATGAGAACACTCATAAAAGTTGTCGAGAATATAGTTGCATCTAGCATGGCTTCCTCAGCTTGCATGCTTGGTTGAGTCCTCTAACAAGCAAAAATTTCATTTGTGTTGCTGATACATTAAGGAAAAGGTCTTTACAACTGAAGTGAAGGAGGAGTGCCAAAGTTAGTGCACATTTGTCTTCATACCTGGGTTTTAAACATTTTGCTAGATCATTGGTTTCATAGTTCCCTGTTTTGCATCTGAATACAAGCTACTGCGCATCCAATCATATGAATAATCTCAATAAAGAATCTAACCATAAACGTTACCACAAAATATAAGTTTATAGGACTGGAATAGTAGGGAACATGGGAACCCCATGACTGTGCTCGTGGTGCTGGCTAATTGGTGACCATTTTGTGTGGTTAAGATGGCAATGGAGTTAGCTGCTTGTTGGCCCCATAGAGTTTTCATTCCATCCAATTTTTTGGTTAATTACCCCCTTTGCACCAGTGAATATCCTGAGATTCTTATGGCATCTGAATTTGACACCTTAAAGGAACTTGGAATTTCTACTTATTGCCCAAAGGAAAAAAAAATGACGAACTGGATTGAAGATTTACTTCTGCTTCCAAGTTGATTCTATCCCCAACCCAATTAGTACTTCATAATTGTTCCATTGCCACTTTCGCTTTAATGTGTCTATAATTATACTTAATCTAGTATTTTGGTATTGAGGAAATTAAACTCTTTCTGTACGATGAAATTTATCTTATTTTATGGAAGCTTTTTTATTATTTATTATTACCACCTTGTGTTGAAATTGTTAAAATCTCTTAGGTATGTCTTAGTTAAAGTGACATAAATGTAAGTATTTTACCTTTTGGACTCCAAATACTTATAACTTGAAATGGTAATCTGTCTTTCCATTTTCTTATAAATTCATATTGGTCATACCATCATTTATAGTGGTTGAAATAATTTATTTGTACTTTCGCCTTTGAACATGTATAGATTCCGCTTGCAAAGTATTGCATCAGACAACCTTACCGCCATAGGATTCGATGAGAGAATGCTGCTTCACGAAGAAGTATGGTAGTTCCGATCAACTTCACCATTCTAATGTCTTCTGCCTTTTTCTACCAGCGATTGACATATAAATTAAAATTTACCAGTTCCATTCTCCCCCTTGGCCCTTTCTGATCTAAATACAATTAAACGATTTCAGTAGTTTCTTATCCACACATACTGATCACTTAGTGATTTTTTTTCAAGCATTATCCTCTATTACTCTGGGGCACACAGTTAATCAGATAGTTTACAAGTTCCTGGCTGCTTTTTGGGTCTGAGCTGAACATCATTTTATTGTTTATTTTGCTGAAAAGGTTGTAAGGAAGCCTCATCCCCATCCAGAAAGACCTGATCGTCTTGAGCCATTGCTGCTAGCCTTGCAGCTGCAGGTTTGTGACAGTTACTCCTAAGTCCTAACTACAGATAAACCTCCATCCACCCTAATATGAAAGAGCAAATTATTTGAACATATCATGCTTTCATTGTTATACTATCATGCATCTATTAATAGTTTCTTTTTGCAAGTGATTGACAATCGATTGAAAAGAAACTGGTGCTTTTTCTTAAATTATGGTAGGTATATTTCCGGGAAGGTGCTATCCAATCTCAGCAAGGAAATTACACGAGAAGAACTGCTCATGGTAAGATAAGGGGACCAAATACTACTAAGCAGAATTACACTCGATATTCTGTGAAATATTTGAATCCATTCTGAAATTTTCTCACCGTAACTTCCTGAATTCACAGTATAAAACTCATATAGGGCAAAATTCTCATCTAGATATTTTGGAATTGTATTTTGGTTCTCCAAAGTGGCAGCTGGGCATGTTTATTTTTGGACTGAAAAGTTCGACTCAAAACAAAACTTGATCATTTTCTGTGTGTTTAGAGCAGCAGATAGTGTGGCTCTTCTGATAACACATTTGATTTTTGGGATTTCAGGTCCACTCCTCTGAGAATATTGAAGCTGTTGAACTTACAAGTCATGTTTTCTCTAGGTATGTGAAACTGTTGAATGATTTTTCTGGCTATGTCTCACCAAAGACCTCTTATTTTTCTGGCTATGTCTCACCAAAGACCTCTTTTACACTAAACTTTTTTATGTTACTCCTGGATATCTTCTATTCTAATTTATCTGTAATGGCTGTGAAGGGGACCAGGTGTATATATTTGGCATGAATCATTACCATTATGTCATGTTTTGCAGATAAACTATGCCATTATTTTTATATGTCTCATCAACTGGGTACATTATGTCAAATTTTGTTCATATAACATGAAATAAAAAATTAGTTTTATAAATGTCTGCAGCTATTTCACACCTGATACGTATGCGAATGAGTATTCAGCAAGCTCTGCCAGGCTTGCTGCAGGTTTATGTTTCGATCTTGCTGCAGCTATATATTCTGGAAGTGCCAAAAATGGTTTTGCTTTGGTAAGAAAATGTGAAGAATTTTTTAAAGGTCCCCTATTGAGCATTGTTCTCAGATGGACAAATCTATCATAATAGGTGGACAGACGAAAACTTACGAACTCATTCTTTCCCTCCATCTGCAATTCAGGTTCGTCCTCCTGGTCATCATGCTGGTGTAAAACAGGCCATGGGATTTTGTCTTCACAACAATGCAGCCATTGCTGCATCAGCAGCTCAGATTGCAGGAGCTAAGAAGGTCTTAATCATTGACTGGGTAAGCACGCTATCCTGTTAAAAATTGCTTATAATTGAGGTTTTTCTTACTATTTATTATTTCATGTTTTTCCGCAGGATGTGCATCATGGCAATGGCACACAAGAAATATTCGAGAAAAATAAATCGGTGAGCTTTCGAGAATGTCGAACTTTGATTTTCATTGATGCTTTTCCACAATTTTTTGTTCTACCAACTATATTAGTAGCTGAAGCCTAGAGACGCTGAACTCAAAAGCCCATGGAATGACAAACTTTGACCATATTAATTCTCGTCTGATACACAATTTTGAATGATCAAGTAATTTTAGTTGTCCGGTAATTCTGACTGTGCTGGGAGCCTGGGCTTGCAGGAGTGTGATGTAGAGTTATTTGACGTGATGTGGTTCTATTGTTTGATCACAACATTACTTTTGATAAATTATTTAAATCAATGGCATATTAGTACAGGAATAGAGAAATTTTAATATGAACAGATGTACGTTGAAGCCAATGTTAGTCTATCCAATTTGGTTATTATGTGACATATTGAAAAGGTCTCTCTCCAATACACACTCCTTCCTGCCATGGATGGATTTATCATGGGGGTTTTGGGCACCACTAGGATTGATAAATCATGCTAACCCAAATAGAAGTTACGTCTGTTTCGATTGGTTGGCTTTTCCCAATCCAAGTGTAATTAACCCCTGGAGCTAAATTTGTCTGCCAATTTAGTAACAAATGCTATGGTGATCTGAAGCAAAAGAGCTTTAGTGCATTGTGTTTTTTGGAAATCATGGTGTAATGAATAAATGACGGGTTACTAGCAGTAAACCACCTTTTTTGTTTTATTTTATTAATCTCGTGTTTTAAAAACTATTGAATAGATTAAATTTCTATAGCTATATTTTCACTGACCATATAAACTTCACCTCCGGTTGATTGATATGGTAGACCAATTTGCATGTAGCCATGTACAGTTTCTCGAGGTTTCTTAATGCAAATGATTTTGTTGTTTAATGACCATGAGATGCTGTTAAAGTTGCAACAAAATGTTGGGATAAATCAGTGGCGACTACCTATTAACAAGAAAATTTATATGAACAATGTCATAAGCAATGATCATTTGCATTATTATTTTTCTGTTTTCCTTTTTATTTTTTGTAGTTGTTATAGTTCATATCCTATACCAATTTTTTAGTTTGACAATCTATTTAAATCTTGTAGGTTTTGTATATATCTTTGCATAGGCACGAGGGCGGAAAGTTTTATCCTGGTACAGGATCTGCTTATGAGGTAGTTTATTCCCTCTTCACCTTTGAGTATCCATGTGCTTCTATACACACAGAGACACACACGGGCAAGTGCTGTCAGTTGTACGGCATCTATTCCAACTATATTTGTTTTCCTCATTTCTTATTATGTATTTGTGCATGATGTATCAGCTCATTGGGAAATCCTTTGGGTTGCAAGCTTTGTTTCTAGGCATTTTGTGTTGAACTTATTTGATCAGGATATGCATTCTGAATTTGAACAGCACATAGGAAAGGATTCTGAAAAAGAAACATTGAGAAAGCATGTTAGCCAATAAAATATATTCATTTTGTTCCTTATCTGATCATGTTGTGGATGATTAAAGAAAGGCTTGAAGTATTCTGTTAGAATTCTCATCCTGGTTCAAATTTATTATCATTTAGTGCTCTGTGTTGTGGTTTCTTAACAAGGCTCTGTCTGAGTGGCTCTTCACCGAAGCTAAAGACAAAGAACGAGCCTTGACAGAAGTTCTGATTCATTGTTTCTGTAACTTCTATTTGTGAAGGAAAATAAAATCCCTATGAACTTGCTATAGCTACTAGCTCGTACCATATGGCTAGACAAGGAAAGTTATTTTACGTAACTCAAAATGTGAAATTGGTATAAAAATGATTTGAGTTAAATAGATTTTTTTTCAAGTTTTTTGGCTGTTTGAATTCGAATTAGTTTTCAACTACATTATCTAAGCAAATCTTGGACTCGTTTGGATAGGTAAGTAATGATTTATCAAAATCATGAAACAAAATATATTCAGTTTCATGTTGGCAAAAAGTGGTGCTACGAAGCTGTCTCCCTTACTCCGTGTACATGCATGTGTTACTTGCTTAGCTGATTTTGAGGTTTCTACTTTATGTTGATATTCTTTCAGAACTTCTTGCTGTTTTTTTCTCAGATCCATATGTAGTTGATGCATTTATTATGTTATTTTTGCAGGTTGGTACAATGGGTGCAGAAGGATATTGTGTAAATGTTCCATGGAGTCGTGGGGGAGTTGGTGACAACGACTATGTTTTTGCATTTCAGCAAGTTGTGCTTCCTATAGGTCATGACGTTTGTACCTCTTTTTGTAGTTTTCAAATAGTCTACTCCAATCATCTTGTTAGCATAAAACCTTTTGGTATTCTGTTAATTTGGTTCCAGGTCTGACAAAAATCAAATTCGCATAAATCATTTTCTTGGTGTGCTGAAGGGTGTAATATTGATTTGATTGGCATTATTGACACTGCAAATTTTCTTTTTTACATGTAGAATTGTAGCTCCGGTTAAGTTAATACAATAGTATCTGCAAGAGTTTTCCTTTTACATTAATTTAAAGCAATACTGTCTGCAATACATCTTTCTCACAAAAGTTGACAGCCAGATTGGTTTCCTCAGTTTTTGAGGGATCTTTATGTATTTGTGTCATAAAACATCCATTGCCCACAAGTATATGGCCTATGATGCTTTTCAGTTAGCAAATTGTCTTTTGAATTTGTTAGGATGTGTATTTTTACTTCTCTATTTCAAATTTTATGAAGATTCTCAAATTGCTCATTTCCTTTATATGCGCATGATGAAGTTCAATTACCAATATTAATGAAGCTTCTATACATCATGTCTAAGATGACTGTGCCTGATATATGATGCAGTTTGAAAGTACTACTTTTACTAGTGTGATAGCAAAGAATGTTGCAACTTGTCTAAGTATGTTGAATCATTTTCTGATGTAATACTTTGATTATATATGTTCTTCTTGACAAGATCAAAATGCCATAAATGTTTGGTTTCAGTTCTTGAGGACTTCTTTTTTCCCCCGTTAAAATTGGCATTTTTGAGAAAGAAATGAAATTAAGACTTTTGGGTGGGTCCCAATGCATCAAGTATGGCTGAAATTGAGAATGAGTGAAGAAACAACCAAAGAAAATTCAATGATTCCTCTATTTGCACGAATAGGAAGCTATCATAGTTTCTCATTTTTATCGTATCAATGACTCGTCACTCTCTTTTATCACTCCTCTCCACTACCACTTCGTTCTCTGTCTCTCCTTCACCACCCTATTATCAAAACTATCTATCAATTAGTGTTAGGGTATGGACAAGGGACCTTGATCGACAACTAGAAATTTTGGCGACGTCATTCTCGTCATTGCGGTGATCTAATCAAGGTCAATCCTAAAACACTTTGCTCTTGATTGATGGTGGTGGAGACGTGCGAAAAAGAAGACATGAGGGGGAGGATCTATAGTACGGGGAAGTGGAGGATGGAGATGAAATGATGTTATGATGATTTTATCTAGGAGTTGCCTTGGGAGCTGTTAACTTCATGTCAGGTGGAAGATTCCTGGATGGTGCGTCCTACCAGTCCCCACGACATTGCATTAGGGTATCTGCCATCTTTTTATCTCTCTCTCTCTCTCTCTCTCTCTCTCTCTCTCTCTCTCTCTCTCTTCCCCCTCCCTCCCTATTTTTCTTTTTCTTTCTTTTTCTGGGAAAAAAATTGAAGGAATATGTAGTTTTGGTGGTGGCATAATCGGGAGATGCTAGCAGAAGTCTTGCCATGTAGGTGGGTTAGGTGGAGTCTCTGGTGGTGGATCTCAAAGAAAGCTGGAGGGAATCTCTATAGTGAGAAGTGGTTGGTGGTGGTATGATGGAAGTGCCAGTGGCGGAGGTGTGGTGATGGTAATGATTGTTGTGGTGGCGGCGGATTTTGGATTTTTCGGAAAGAGAAGATAGTAGCAGTCCTGTCGTTGCTTTTCCAAGTTATGAAGGTGGAACTGTTGGTGTGTTGGTGGTGATGGTATCTGGCCTTTTCTTTTGTATATTTTAAATCTTGGAGGTCTATTTGGGGTTATGTAGATACTTGATCGAAATGTGAAGAATATGCGTTGATTTATATGAGTCTCATAGAAGGGCTTGCGTTGAGACATTTCCAGGAAATGTTCTCATGAAATGCACGAAAAGCGAGCCAGACAGCTTCTCCGACATGTAGTTCTACCAAAAGTACAAATTTCTGTGACATTCCTTCTCTCAAGATCCAAACAAAAAGGGTCTTAGAGTGGAATTTGCTGAAGCTGCTCTGTATGTTCATCTTTTGTAACTAGTGCGGGGTATATCTTCACTGGAGATAAGAAATGTAATGAATCTGCTGTGGGAGGAGCATTTCTACCTGTTATGTTTTGACTTATTCTTATTTGGTAATTCTTGACAAGACTAACAATGCTGTTTCTTCTATAGTCCATGTAAGTTGCAAAACATGTATTCTTCAGAAGGTGTTGTCAGCTTAATATTGATGAGTGAAGTATTGATTTTTATCCTTTTTCTTGCATATAGTAACTTGGCAATAGTAGTTAACATTCATAATTACATGCCCTTGATGATTTTTGATGATTTAACTTGTATCTGCTGATGTCGTAAGTTTTGTTCTTATGCAGCTTCTGAGTTTGATCCAGATTTTACGATAATTTCTGCTGGTTTTGATGCTGCACGGGGTGACCCTCTTGGCTGCTGTGATGTATAAAATTATTTTTCATTTAAAATTCCTATTTTTGATTTTATTTAGCATATGTACATTCTCAACAGCACCTGGAGAGGAGCTATTTGGTTCTCTTTAGGGTTTGAAGTTGTCTTATTGCATGAGCTGGTATTATTAGTTGTTGAGGCATTTAAATTGTTACCTGAGGGCATAGGGTGCATAAAATATTTACTATAAGATTCCAAATCAAATGATATTGTTGCATATCAGACCGTAGTATCTGTTGTTTCACTTATTTCCCTTTGTTTTACTTTTTCTTCTTTTAGGTCACTCCTACTGGCTATGCACAGATGACACAGATGTGCTCTAGTCTGTCCGGTGGAAAGCTACTGGTTATTCTTGAGGGGGGGTTTGTTGCTTATTCCTGCTACTTCATCTCATTTTATGTCCTTATTTTTAGTGTTTTAACAATATTTTCATCTTAAAGTTTCTTTTTTCTACTTTTATATCCTTTTGTTTTACTTATTCTTATTCAGAAATATCAATTTTTTTTCTTATGCATCTAAAATTCCTGTTTCTGCAGTTATAACCTTCGATCAATATCATCCTCTGCTACTGCAGTTATTAAGGTAACATTTATTTGTTAATAATGTCTTGTGTGATGGCTGCTACTTTCTAGAGATTCTACAAAGTATGTCTCTACTCTCTATTTATGTGATATCATCCTTCCCGTTCTGAGCTGGTTCAGTTATTAAAAGCCTAGTTGCATAAGGATGGCCTAACTTTTTCCAGGGTTAATACCATGTTGGCCCATTCTTGTACCTCCCATCTTCTGTCAGAATCTTTTTGTTCTTTCCTCTTCGGAGTTGGCATTTCACATATCCTCAATTTGCTGTCTGGTGCTGGGGCCTGTTAATGCTTACTGCTAGTTTGTGGAAGAATGAATAATGATCTTTTTTTTTTTTTTTTTTTTTTTCCTTGTTCTGATGATGTTGAGATAGGTCCTCCAGAAATGCAATTTTGGTCTCACATTTGTGTAAATTTGTCATACTTGTTGCATTTGTGATTTAGGGGATGTTTATACAAAGTCATTATCAGGATTTCATGTATTGGTTCTGTAAGTGGTGTTGAGTTGCAGCAAAGTATGTGATGAAAAATTGCATAATGCATCCTGCTCTTTATCTACGTATAATCCTTGTATATAGAGACATCTGATATATGATCTATTGAGCATGAGCGGCCAAATTATCGTCTTATGATTGCTTGACAAGTAGTATAGATGCTAAAATTCAGTGCGGAGTAAGTTGTGATCTGTGGTTTTTGTCAATGACCTCTAAATTCCTTATATACTTCTTGGAAAACAGAAAACTAATGTGAGAATGTAAGAGAAAGATGCCACTAGGCTTCTATAGTGCTCCCAGAAGTCCTTTTTAATTTGTCAATTTCCTCATAACTCACTGCAATCTCGAAACTTCTTCTCTTGGTTTTGGTTTGGGTTGTGGTGCAATTGGCTTGATCTTGATCGCTCTACTGTCATCCACGGGCCCTACTCCTTGCTTGATGGTTTGCCATTCATTCCAGAATAGGTACACCGGAGACCATCTTTTTAGTCATTATCTGGTCGGAATTATTCTGGCCCGAGGATTGTCACAATGCTGCCTGCCCATTCTCTTGAACTAGTCTTTCTCACGATGGCTGATCCTTCTGGGGCTTGTGGTTCTAGTATCATCCCTCTCTGAGACTCTGACTCTCCGAAGCTTGAATCAACTAGATGGTTTCATTTAGGGATTGTACCTCTCCTTGCCTATGATCTGGACCCTGACCCGATCAAACTCAATATTGATCTAGACCCTACCTTGTCAATGAAATTCTTCAAAATCTCAGCATCTGCTACATACCTGGTCTCAATTCGCAGGAAATGGGCGAATTTTTGCCACAGCTTCTGTGGTAGATTTGTGTAGTCAGTAATTGTCTTGCTGCCTTGTTTCGTTACACTGGCCTTTACTTTGATTCATACACCTAGGCTGCATGTTTGGCGTTCTAATAGGTCTGCTGTATAGGATCCCAAGTTCTTAGCCGTGGATAAAAGCATGAAAGTGCCATTGATTTCAGGATTCATTGAATTCTACTACCATATGAATCTGCCTCATCCCACACATTGAGTCTTAGCGCCTATTTCTTTGTTCTTGTTCTTCCTGGAAGATGGTTATTGTTCCTTTTCCTTCAGATAGTTTCGAACAAATTGAGACCACATCAGATAATTCTTCCATTCAGCCTGTATGCTGCCTTTTAAACATCACCGGTCAATTGATCATTGAATGCAAGACAACTTCCTTGGATTGTGTAATGGTGTTTGACCCTGTGGTGTCAGACATTTTTGATTGGATTTACGGATTCAGAAATTTCAATGAAAAGAATTATTGGTAATGAAGGCCAGCAACAAATGATGACAATAATGGTCACAAAGACCAATCAATTTTTTGTAAAGATATAATAAACTGTTGTGTTGTATTCCATTTTTTGAGTAAACTAGAGTTTTTCCAGATCAGAATGAAGGCTGTAAAAGTCACAGAAAACTCCCGAAATGAAGGCTGGATAATAAGCTCAAAAGGCTGGTTCTGGTACCATGTGGTTTTTAGTGGAAATTCACACAAAATTCTATAGTTAACTGGAAGCCAATGTCTGACTTGTATACAGTTTACAAAGAGCTAAATTAGGAAAAGAAAAAGAAGTCAAGACAGTTTTCCTATGGTAGTGAGATTCCTAATTATAATCCCATGACAATGACAATCAACTATATACTAGATTCCTAATATTGGAATACAAGTTTTAAGGAAATAAATCTTCTATTTTCAACGTGTTCATTGTTATGTTAGATGGCGGATGTTTACAAATGCCGAATAATTTTCTGTTGTCTTGTCTAGGCCTGACGTTTGACCGATCTGGCATGTTGGCATCTGAAAGGATTGAAAACATGCATCGGCTGAAGTACAGTTGCAGAAATTGCGTTTCTTGCTACCCTTGGTGGATGAACTTTAACTATTCGTACTTTAAATAACCATTGCAAATAAAAAATTAACTGCCTTCAATTACATGATTACAAGACGAATCAAATATGCTTCTTTCGATTATTAATTCATATGATTGATTTTGTGTCAAGTTTATTTTTGATATTTAGACATGCAGTCATGTCGCGTATCTGGTAATCCTATATAAAGTATTTAAGCATTAATGCAGAAAGTGGCAAGTATTAGCTTGTGGCCATAGATATTCCTATCTAAATGTGTGGTTGAAGTACTTGGATTTTGTTCATATTTTCATAAATAAACTGATGCGTGTTTCACACACTAGTCTCTACTCTCTTGTGCGATCCTCATTCTCTTGTGGTTGGTATCGTGATGTTCTTGGTCTTTGCTCTTTTTTTGATTGGTCCAGTTGGGATTCCTCAGGTTTCTCCTAGTTTTCTTGATGTTTTTTACTCCTTATATGTATATATATACTGTTAATGTCATGTTATTTCCTCGTGGTTCTCTGTTACATTCAGGTCTTACTTGGTGAAAGCCCAAGACATAACATGGACCAAATAATGCCCACAAGGGCAGGGCTGCGAACTGTTCTAGAAGTGCTGAAAATACAGTCGACCTATTGGCCTTCGTTGGAATGCAGATTTTCAAAATTGCTATCGGAATGGGGGTGGTATGCCCTACAGGACAAAAGTTAGTATTTAACTTCTCTCGGCTCTTTCATTTGCCTTTAAAATGTGAACCCTCCCAACAACCCTTTCCCTTCCTAACCAATTAAATTACGATAATAGTTCGCTTGCTGGAACTTATACCTTTTCTTGATTTAGAATTGATCTGAATGTTGCGGGAGTACCACAGATGTACTCTGGAGGATCTTAATAGGAGATGCGAGGTGTTACAAACATATAGTTTGGTACACTATAGACATTTTGAAGCCTGGGAATTTTTCTAGATGAATGAGCTAGAGAGAACCTTTAAAAGCTTCAATTCATCAATTGTCAATTATCTGGAACTGAGACTTGATCAAGGATTACTGAAGAAGTTGGAAGTTGCTGGTGACTTTAGTGTGAATTGCATAAACTCCACAGACTACTAAGAAATCTTTTTTTTGGGTGTGGGGGGGTGGGGGTGGGGGTGGGGGAGAAAGATGGAACAAATGAAAAATCCTTTAATAAACCAATATCCCAGTAAGAGAGTACTGCCATATTCAAATTATAGATACTAAGGCTATATATGGCACATACATGGAACTTCAGTTATGCAGGGTAGTAGAGTTGGATTTGGACCTTGAAAATACCAAAGTTATTCATGATATACTTTAAAATTCGATTAAGATACCTGATTTCACTTGGGAATTAGATTGCTGAAGCTCACAGAAAGTTTAAGAAGAAAATAGAAACTTCTGTTCTGAAGCACATATGTTCAAATAAGATTGTGTGAAAAAGTGTTGCAAGGAAGTCAAAAACAATATAAAATTACATTGCTTGGTTCCTGAGTTAATCGTTCACATGAAGCCTTCCTAAAATGATTTTATAATCTTTGTACAATCGAAGAAATAAAAAAGGCTCTAACTGAATAATTCTTATGTTAGTTATGGTATTTATCAACTTCTTATGTATGAATAGTTATTAATTGGGATAATTACACTATCCCTTTAGGTTAGAGGACCTCCTATGGTTTCTAAAATTACACTTCCTCCCGAACTAACAAACATGAAAAACTTCAACTGTTTGTTTAGGCCTATCTATAGGTACACCTTGCTTTCTGAAATTGCACTTACCTTCCTCAGTGGAGGTTATTGTAATCTGAAATATAAAACAAGATAAGCGAAATAGATGAGAGACCTCAGAAGTCAATTAACTTTCTACCCCTTTGGTGCACACCTGTGCTTAAGCTCTATTATGCACATCACTGTTGTCCAGACAGTAATTATATCTGACTATCAGCTATCCTTGTCACTTGAAGGGCTCAGTATGCTCCTGTTAGATCTTCGATTAGACTGAGGAAAATATTCTGGAAATATTGTTAAAGGTGGTTAAATTTAGGAAGTTCTTAAAATTAGTACTATTCTGTTGTAGGGAACTGTTGAGAAAATCTCTCTCTCCATTTAATCTTTGATCTAGCCGGAACATACAGTAGTATTTGTTCAGGTTTAATAAGTGTAGTTAAATCCTTCTTTTCTGACTATAATTTGGTAAACAACTGTCTGCAAACAATCAGATTCTTTTCTCATTCTGGCCTTAATCTAAATTTAGTTCTGATGTGGGCAAACACCTAGACGTTGCAAACTCCAAGGGAATCAGCAATTGCCTGCAAGGCACGATTTAAGGTGCTTCGTGTCATGTAACTCGACTTCTGGGCTGGATATGCTTGCTCACCGACACTGTTCTTAATGGGGCTTACATTACCGACCTATATTAACTTGATCTTCTAGCACCACTTGTGTTCCCATATTAGTGCCTTATGTTTGGCTTCACCGTTGGAAGTGTAGGGGAGGAAGGGCATAGCTGAGATGATATCACTCCCCTCCCCTAACTGAAACTCAGTGAATAGCCTTATAGCTCACAGGTTGCACGCTACATATGTAGCTCTTCAGCCAGCTTTTAGGCGCTTGACTTCCTCCAAAATAAGGGATAATTACAAATATTACCATTGAGGTTTGACCTAATTACAAAAAACCCCAACTAACTTTCAAAATTACAAAAAGTAACTTGAGGTTTGATTCAGTGTTTAAAATTAAGGGGTAAACTGTTGTATTTTTATAATTATGAGGGGGATTTTGAGATTTTTTTGCTTATGAAAGGGGTAAATTAGACACAATAAAAACTTAGGGGTAATCGTAATTAAACCTACAAAAATAATGCAAATTAGCTTGAATTCAAGCCTAGTGTGCACACTCTTGCACATTGGCTAAAAATATCCCAGCTCCATTTCTTGTGGTAGTCAAAGAACAATCCACATGTACCAATCACATCTTCTCCTCTTTGTCCTCTGGTGATGCCGTTTCAGATGAAAGGTTACCCACAACCCGGTTTGTATATCTACAATATTGTACGGGGTTTTACCAATGGGTTTTATTTCAGAAAATCAGATATGAACATTTCTTATTAAAGGAGGAGCTTTCAAGTGTTCAAGTGAATTTTCTCATTGTGTATACGCGACTTTGATGATATCTATTTGAAACTGACGTGCAGAAAAACTGAAGAAACAGAGATGGGCGAAGGCGCCAACTTGGTGGAAGTGGGGACATAAAGGTGGTTATATCTACTCTGGAGCAAGAAGCTTTCTTAACAATTAAAAAGCTGCTGCTAACCGCCTAACCGTTTTTAAGTAGAATTTTACTGTATTTTCTTCTATTTATGTACTGGATAGGTCTATGGAAATTAGTTTTGAATCAAGAGACTCCAGAAATGGGGAGAAGTTTCTAATTTGTGAGTAATAGTAGTGTTTCTTTCTTCCATTGTCAGTCTCCTCCCCATGGGCACTACACACAGACACATTCACAATTTGAATGAACTTGAAAACTGATTTTGCATTTCTCGAGTTTATTATAAGTAGGGATAATTACAAAAACATCCCTGAGGTTTGGGTTAATTACAAAAAAAAAAAAAAAACCAAAGATGTTTCAAAATGACAAAAAAACCCTTCATGTTTCGTTTTGTCTTAAACTTAAGGGGGTAATATTAGGGATGGCAATTTCCTCCGAACCCGACGGAGGATTCGATACCCGACCCTAACGGAGGAGGGTATGGAGGGTAGTTTTGTACCCGATTAAATAAATGGGTGCGTAGGTATGGGTATTTTTCGGGTATAGGTATGGAGGTGGGTCTAGGTACATCCTACTCATACCCTACCCGATACCCGATTAAATAATAATATTATATATATATATATAATATATCTACATATATATTTATTTATAATATTTTACATATATTTTTTTTATTTATACAACTCTATTTATTTATATTTAAAGAAAATGATTTTTCCCCAAGTCTCAACCAAAATCTACAAACCCACTAACACTTTTGTTTAATCCTTTTTAATATTTTGCTATATTTTTATAATATTTAGTTCGCTAATTCTTATTTGTATTCTTTTTTCCTTATTGTTTCCTTAAGAATTTAGTAAATATCAATATCTTTATTTAAATAACTCAAATTTCTCTTTAAAAAAAGAAATAACTTAAATTTGAAAAAAATACAATTGTAAGTGGTAAGAGGGTATGGGTAGGGTATGAATACCCGATCATCCGATGGGTATGGGGATGGGTATGAAAACAGAACACCCGATGGGTATGGGTATGGGTATGGATATGAGTATAATAAATGGGTATGGGGATGGAGGATATAGAATCCTAGAATCCTACCCATTGCCATCCCTAGGTAATATTTTTGTAAATGTCGGTTTTTTTGAAATGTTTTGAAAACCATCGGGAAAAATGTAAGACAGAATGAAACCTAAGGTTTTTTTGTAATTTTCAGAAAACTCTGGTTTTTTATTGTAATTATTCCAAACCTCAGGGGTGTTTTTGTAATTAAGTATGATATCCCACTAATTTTATTGTGGATGGTTCCTTTTGACTAAGCATTTGCAGTGGTACGTATGGGTCTGTGTAATGTGGTTCTATAACTTTATATTGAAGGGATAATTGCAAAAACTACCTAAGGTTTGGGTTAATTACAAAAAGACCCAGAGATTTGGTGTTAAATGTAAGGGGTTATTGCAATATTTTTACAAATGTAAGGGAGGTATTTGAAATGTTTTTACTTATCAAAAGAGTATACTGTTTTACAAAATCAAACCTCACCGGGTCTTTTTGTAATTTTCAAAAACCGTGTATTTGTTTGTAATTAACCCAAATCAAGGGTAGATTTTGTAACTATCCCTATATTGAATATCCGCGGTTAGAACCATGGCATTGTTATACTGCACGATACACATTGACATAATTCATGATTGAGCAAGAAGCTTTGTACATATGCTTGTTTTGAGCTGTGCTTGAACGTGCTTCGTGTTTGTTAAATCATCTTGAGTCAAAACACAAGACCAACACGAGATAATATTTATTGGCAAAACTATGGGGCTTCGCATTTTGTACATATATACCTGCAACGAGATATTTTTGTCATGTCGCATGTGGTTTCAAAAGCTTGTACCGATTCGCTTCTAGTTGAAGAAGATGCTTGCAATGACTTAGAGTCATCATCTCATTGCTATCGCATCGTCGAGTGTGTTGATTCAAACCCCTTTTAGCAAATATGATTCAGATGAAAAGAACCAGAAATTCATGGCAGAGGCCGTAATTCCAAAAGCAGTAGAGAAAAGAGAGAGAATGGATGGAGAGAGAGAGAGAGAGAGCTACAATTGTGAATTTTCTGTTTTAGAGAGAGACCTACAATTGTGAATTTTCTTTTTTTTTTTTTTGTATTGTACCTGGATCCGGACTGTGTGATCCATTATTCCATTTTACCAATGAGGATCGTTTCATCTGTAAGATGGTCTTTACGGCAGACTTACTCAAATTCTATTGGAGTGTTGAAACTTGAAAGTATTGACACTATTAAATGCAATTTTTAAATGTATCAAAAGAGTATATTAATTGTTCTCTTTATGGAGGAGGATCGATTATACGTCGATAGACCCCGTCGAAAAAATCGCGGCGATCGTGCGTGCACATCCCGCGGTTTACCTTGGCGGCAACAATGGGAAGCGAAATTTGTTGTCATCGAGGGCGTAGTCGGGGCGTAAAGCGCGAAAGGTTCGAGTTATAAAAAAATATTAGATTAGTTGGTTGGTCCGGTACCTAAACTTTGACCATTTCAAAATCAAATCGGAGCGATTAGGACTTTTTGTTTTGGATATTGAGGAAACGAGAAAAAGTTGTGATATGTGGGGAAATTGTTAAAATATAGTAAAAATCAAAACAAATTGTCAAAATATGATAAAATTATGGTTGTTCGCGTATTTGCTCGGTAGCGCATAATGTAACTACGCCAAACTAATTTTTCATTTTTTTAATATGATGGCGCACATTGTATATGCTCGCCAAGCGTTTATTGGGGTGGGGTGGGGTGGGGTGGGGGCTCGAAATGGGGGAGGGTAGGGGTTGAATGGGTGGCGCACTTCTTTTGTGCGCCACCCAAACAAACTTTTTTGGGGGGGGGGGTGGCTGCGGGGGTGGTGGTTGGGGGAGTGGGGAGTTGGGGGTAGGGGTGGGGGTGGGGGTTATTTTAATATTTTATAAAATAATAAATTGATAATTATTCTATGTAATTAGTTTATACGTAATTTTTTGTTTTTTATCTGTTTTTTAATTTGTAATATATCAAATTAATTATTTTTACGATCTTCAATTTGACATCCATATTGCATATTTTTGCAAGAAGATAAATACGTAATCATAAATTGGTCTCGATTTGAGAAGGTTATTCTTGCGCGATACACATATAATACTTAGAATTCGACAATATCCCTTATTTTTACCCTAAATACACAATCATAAAATTTTACCTACATTTGGTAAAGTTGAATTTCTTTTCGGATTGTGACATGTGTATTTTTCTAATTTTTAACAATACCCCTAATTTCACATAAAACAGTCATATTTATTAGAAAAATACGCATGTCATAATCCGAAAAAGAAATTCAACTTTATCAAATGTTAGGTAAAAATTTATAATTGTGTATTTAGGGTAAAAATTAGGGATATTGTCGAATTCTAAGTACTATATGTGCATCACGCAAGAATAACCTTCTCAAATCGAGACCAATTTATGATTACGTATTTATCTTCTTGCAAAAATATGCAATATTGATGTCAAATTGAAGATCGTAAAAAAAATAATTAATTCGATATATTACAAGTTAGAAAAAGATAAAAAAAGCGAAAAGTTACGTATAAACTAATTAAACGAAATAATTATCAATTTATTATTTTATAAAATATTAAAATAACCCTCACCCCCACCCCCAACTCCGCCACTCCCCAACCACCACCCCCGCAGCCACCCCTCCCCCAAAAAGTTTGTTTGGGTGGCGCACAAAGAGGTGCGCCACCCATTCAACCCCTACCCCTCCCCTATTCTAGCCCCCACCCCCACCCCACCCCACTCCACTCCAATAAACGTTGTTGGCGCACATAACATATTAAAAAATGAAAAAAATAGTTTGGCATGATTATAATATCGCCACCGAGCAAATCGCGAACAACCACAATTTTACCATATTTTGACAATTTGTTTTGATTTTTACTACATTTTAACAATTTGCCCGATATGTGAGAGAGCTTTAAGCTTGTAAATTTAAAATTAAAACTAGCTCTTCTGTTAGTTTACTGATTTGTAAAGCCAAAAATGATTTTACATTGGTGTATAATGTTAGATCGTATTTTCAAAATAAGTGGTTGAATTGTTTGCATAAAAAAAGATGAAAGAACTTATATGACATTTGTAATGAAAATTTTGTAATTATAATGGCCAATGTAAAAGGAGGTTGTTAATAAAAAATCATATTTTGAAACATTGGAAATCCTCACGTTTTTAAAAAGAGTTTATAAGCTCCTAAATCTTATTTTAAGAGCTTATAATTTTTGGATGAACTTATAAGCTCTTCAAAACATCTCATAAGATGTTTGAGAACTTATAAGCGATTTAAATTTGTTTGATAAACTATTTTAAAAAATATATCATAAACTCCTAAAATAAGATGTTAAGAGTTTTAAAGCACATTTTATAAAAAGATACTTTTAAAAAAATATAAGATCATATTTCAACAATCTCCTTTGATTTTGACTATTTTAATTACAAAATTGTCATTACTAACATCTTAAAAGCTACAACTTCTTATTTTATCAAAATATTTCAACAACTTATCTTAAAATAAGTCCTAAAATCTTATAACATGTAGTACCTATAAGATTTTTTAAAGGGAGCCGCATTATTTGCATCAATTTTTTTTTTTATAAATACACTCCACCCCTATTTTCACATAATTAAAATAACTTAAAATGACTATTATGCCCTTACTATCAATGAAAATTCTAAATACACCAAAAAAAATAATTCCAATTTTTTTTTCTTCTCTAGGGTTTCAGTTGCTAATTTTTGTATCGTGTTATTTTAATTATTGTATTAAGTGCGAAAATGTGCCCTTTTTAATAGATTTATATTTTGAGTTCAAAATGGTGTTATAGTTTTTGGTTTTTTTTTTTGTTTCTTGATAGTGCATTTTTCGTCATGTTCGAATAGGCACAATCGTGCATTCTTTATTTTAATACATGACACGATCATAACACTTTAAAAATATGGCGCGATCATGCCACACTTTTTACATCGGTTTCTTTAAAAGTGTGGCACGATCGTGCCATGTATTAAAAATAGAAGACGATCGTGTCACATGTTTTACATCGGTTTTCCTTAAAAAGCGATGTAAAAAGTGTAAACGCGATCATACCCTATTTTAAATTGTGGCACGATCGTGCCATACTTCAAAAAAAGTGGTGGGGTGTTTCTTTTTTGACCGTAATGGTATACTAGTCATATTGATTTTGTGAAAATGGGAAGTGAGGTGTATTTATAAGAAATTGAGGTGCAAATAGCGGCTCCCTTTTTTAAATAAGCTTGCCCAAATACCTTTAACTCTTTTAAAGAAGTTATAAGCTCTCTAACATCTTGCAAACTTATAATTTATAGTCCGCCCTCGTGAGAACATAACTCAACAGGTAAATGATTTGAGTGATGTGATATCCACTTCGCTGACACCGGCAACGTGGAATTTCGATCCCCTTGGTTCTTGTGTGGTGGGGCATCCTTTTATAAGCTCAGCCCTGAGCCCTCAAATCGTTAAACCCCACCGTACTCCGTAACACGCTATAGCCTATAAGCGTTTCGAGAATGTTGACAAGCAACTTCGTTGACGTGATTGACCATCGTTTTCCTCTTTCTCTCTGTTTTTTGGTCAATTTAGAAAAATATTTGAATATGAAAATTTCTGCGAATAATCCAACATCTTCCCAACAAAACTTAGATCATCGCCTGCCAATTGGCATTTCCTGGATTCCCACGCTATTTCGTGAACAGTATTCAACCTGGATTACTGTCTTGGGTATCGAGAGAGCCGCCGCTTTCTCGTTGATGCCTCAATGGGATTATTTTCCGATTTCTGCGGCTGCCTGCGACGGCGACTGAGAGGGACGGACGGCGGTGCTTCCACCACCGGCGATGACGCAGAAGATTCTTCTAATTTGTTCTTCAAGCTGGAGGCGCTGCAGATTGCGACTAACTTCTTCTCCGAATTAAACCAGTTGGGTCACGGGGATTTGGTCCCGTTTACAAGGTAAAGTCTTCTCTATTTTCTTTTGCTAGTATCAGGTTATTAGATGGTGAAAAGCGTATTTCTGATATTGTGCGCTGGGTCTTGTATATTCTTTGAGTTGGACTTATAAGCCCTGTATGTAACTGTTAGGGCTAATACGTGTTCTAAATCCCAATGGTGAAAGCAATAGGTTAAGGTCAACTTATAAGAAGCTTATGAGAAGAAGAAATTGATCATGTCTCACTAGACTTGGTATTCTGGCACATCCATTTACCCCAATAATTTTCAAGGTTTGTGGAATTGTTGGATGGCCAACTGACAAATTTCTCGAGATCACTCCTAAACATGTTTTCGATTGATGGCATATGCGTTATCTTGTGAACAACTCATAACCCATTGATGATATACTGATATGATAACATGGTACTGCAATACACATACATGAGGGAGGATACAACTGTTTTTTTGGATTATATCTGCTTTCCTTTTGTACCCTCGTCTCTAGCTATACTTCAGCTTAATAATATGCCAAAATCTACCATCTCTTTGGCATAGATTCTCCACCATATGAATGTGCGCGAGGGACTGGAAACATAAGCATATAAAATCCAATTGACAAAATTTGATGTTCACTATATTGATCTTGATCAGTTTTGGGATTGCAGGTCGGTCTGACTTTCGAGCCCATCATTCTTAAAATTTCATTTATCATAATAACACATCAATTTCACTTTATTAGCTCAAGTAAGTGATAAAAATACACTGGCGTATGTATCGAGTTAAATGACTCTGCGCATAATGATTAGAGTATTGGTCCTCAATTATTAGTCGATAATTTCATTACCCACATCCAACATTCATATTCCCGCTAGTTTCTTTCAGGGATTGATGTCCAATGGTCAAGAAGTAGCTGTGAAGAAGTTGTCCTTGAATTCAAGGCAAGGTCTAAAAGAATTCGCAAATGAGGTGAAATTGTTGCTAAGGGTTCAGCATAAAAACTTAGTCATGCTGTTAGGATGCTGTGTAGAAGGACCTGAAAAGATGCTTGTCTACGAGTATTTACCGAACAGGAGCCTTGACTACTTTCTTTTCGGTATTTGCTTTTTCCCGTGTTTAGTATCTATACATAACAAAAACATGGTGAATTAGATGTTGGAAATGATGAGGTTCATTTTCAGATAGAAAGAAGTCTCCACTTCTGGATTGGGCAAAACGATTCCGAATAGTAAGGGGTGTTGCAAGAGGCCTTCTCTATTTACATGAAGAAGCCCCTGAAAGGATAATCCATAGAGACATCAAATCCAGCAATATATTGCTTGACGATCAGTTAAATCCAAAAATCTCGGATTTTGGTTTAGCAAGGTTGTTTCCCGGGGAAGATACTCATTTAAACACATTTAAGATCTCTGGAACTCAGTAAGACATTATCCGTCATCTCTTTCAGTCTCATTTTCTTATGTTCGTTAAAATCAGGTTCATTGCTCCATCACATTGTTCAAGTATTTACTGAAACTTGGTGTTTTTACTGAATACAGTGGTTATATGGCTCCTGAGTATGCAATACATGGATATCTGTCTGTGAAGACTGATGTCTTTAGTTTTGGCATTTTGCTTCTGGAGATAGTTAGTGGAAGGAAAAATCATGATAGGTTGCTTGGTGCTGAAAAGGCTGACCTGTTAAATTATGTAAGTATCGATGAAGTTATATCTTCTCTGTGATTTCTTGCTCAATGAACATAAGCTTATAGCATTGGTATCTTCAGCAATTCAGCATGTTTTTCTCACGACAAGAAATAGGATGTGCAAATCTGCTTAACAAGAACTAGTGCTGGGAACTCTTAACTACAAAAATCCATTGTGGAAGGTGGTTACAGCTCTGGTTCGGTCTTTCGGGCAGAGTTAGGTGCTGAAATCACTTGTGATTCATGCACGGAAAGTTGAGCTTTTTAAAAAAAGATAATTGAAAAAAAAACTGAGGTTGGGGGTAATTACTCAAAAACCCAGAGAAGTTTCATTCAAAATTACAGAAACCCCTTGAGGTTTGATTCCGTCTTACATTTTGCCTCAACCGTTAGTTGACTGACGGAATTTGCCGACATCATATTACATCTCTAAACTTTTCTGAACATGACAAATAGCCCCAACTTTTCGTCTGGCTATTTGTAATATTTATAAAAGTTGACGGATGCAATTTTCACCCTTACTTTTTCTGCCTTGATAGTGATAGTGATGTTGATCCCACAAATTTCAAACTCAATGTGCCAGACCAGCATGGTGTGTGATTTGATGTAGGCATATAAGTAAATGATCTCTGATGTGAGATCTAGTGCTGCTTATAAACTTAAAGGGTAACTTGCAGTTTTAGTCGTGTAACTATAGGGTGTTGGCAATAGCAGTTCTGTAAAAATTAGAATTTTGCAAAAAAGTCCCGTAACTTGCAAACAAGCTCTCCATTTGAGTCCTTTGGTCGCCGAGTATTAAAAATTTGCCGAATAAATCCACGTATCTACATTTTTGACCACTTTCGCTTATTTGGACAACCTCCAAATGAGTTTTTCTATCCTAGGCTTTTTTCCCAATCAACATGCGAATTCACTTATGGGATATCCATAAAAGCGAAATTGGTCAACATCATAGGGTTTGGCTGAAAAATGTGGACACGTGCATTTTTTCCGTCAAATTTTCCAACTTCCGGCTACCAAAGGACTAAAATCGAGAGTTTATTTGAAAGTTACAGGACTTTTTTGCAAACCTTAAGTTTTGCAGGACCTTTAATGCCAACCCACCATATTAACATGACTAAAATTTCAATTTAGCCTAAACTTAAATCTTACCCTTATCTTTTCGGATTCTGATAATGTGAACCTTGCTTAGTGATATTACCTTGTTTCTGTAGGCATGGAGCTTGTTTCAAGATGGGAAATCAGTTGAACTAGTTGATTCAAGCCTTGATAAGTATAGCCCTGATGAAGCTATAATATGCATACAACTGGGACTGTTATGCTGTCAAGCTAGTGTTGCAGATCGACCGGATATGAATTCCGTCCACCTCATGCTATCAAGTGATTCCTTCACTTTACCTAAACCTGGAAAACCGGAATTCATGGCCGAGGAAGCCAATGGACTACTACCACTTCTGCCGCTTTTACTAACGATAATACGAACGGTGGTAGTCGTAGCACAACCGAAACCGATGGTGGTACCAAGACTTCAACAACTGGTGTTTTCATTGAGGATTACTCTAGAAATTCAATGTCTTATTCCTCCACTGATGAAGGTAGGTAAACTACATAAATGTTATCATTATTGTTAGGGATGATTCGAAAAATCCTTGAGGTTCGGGCTAATTACAAAAAAACCCAGAACTTTTTTGAAAATTGCGAAAATCCAATTGAGGTTTGATTCCGTTTTATGTTTTTTCTGTCCGTAAGCAAAAAATATTTCAAACCCCCTCCCCCGATATTTATAGAAATATTACAATTACCTCTCAAATTTAAGACATAATCAAACATGATGGTGCTTTTTGTAATTTTGAAATATCTCTGGATTTTTTTTGTAATTTTTGTTTATAATGGTTGCTCTTATCTAGTTTCTTTTACATTCTTGGGAGTATAATGTGTTTTTCGAGTTCATTTTTGTGTATTTAAAATTCCATTCCTTATTTAATTTATGTACATTATCTTCAGCTGTATTCTGCTTTTAAGATATTGCAAGAAAGTGAAGTAGAAGATCCTTTTTTTCTTTTTCTTTTTCTTTTTCTTTTTCTTTTTCTTTTGGGATTTGTGGAGCGGACATTCCGCTAGTGGTTGGCACTTTCACTACTCTAGGTAGTGGCTATTCCATTATCTGTAATTTGCAATTCTAATTCTGAAAATAATGACAATATCCTTTGCGTCTGTAATGGCGTGTGACGGTATGATAAATGGCATCATTTTTTCTCCTATTATGTTCGGGTAGTACGGCTGTAAACGAACAAAGCTTTCGACAAACAGTTCGTGAATGAACTCAATTAGTGTTCGTTTAATAAACGAAATAAACGAACAAAAAAATTTGTTCGTTTATGTTCATGAAATGTTCACGAACAAGTGTATTTTGCTAAATGAACGAATATAAACGAATGCCAGTTGAGCTTGTTCACGAGGTATTCGCCGAAAGCTCCGTCGTTCGTTCTGACCTTAATCGAAATCTGTTTGGACAAATGCTTAATGACCTACTACTAATCAAAGCAATGTTGTAGAAGGCGCTAGGCGCTAGTCGGGTGGCGAGGATGGGGCGTAGCACTCGACGAGCTTTGGCGGGGTTAGGTGAGACCTAGGGGGCTAATCGAAAAGAAAAACCTAGGCAGACAAGGAGGGTCTAACATCTAGGCGGGGACTACTTGGGGGCTAGGCGGAGATCTTTACAACATAACTAATTTGAAGGCGAGGCTTAATTATTACAAGTAGTAATTATTATGAATTTGAATTAGGGTTTGAGCAAGTAAATACATAGTCCGAGGCCGCATTGTTATCGGGGTTATCGGGCCGCATTGTTATCGAGGCCGCATTGTTATTTAGCTCTCATACATATATATCACCAACTTTGAGCACATGTTTCCGTTTATCGATGTAAATCTCGACTTCGGCTCGACTTGTTAATATAAAACGAATAAAATATGTATACAAATAACAAGTTACTCAAGCTCAATTCCCGTCCGACTTGACTAAAGCTCGTCCGAGCTCGATCCAATTAATAATCAAACCAAACTCAAACATAATCTTTGAAGCTTTATTAAAACTCAAACAAGCTTGAACATTCTATATTCGGCTTTCGTTCGACTCGTTTACACCCTAATCGAATTAGAGTCTGAGCAAGTAAATACTAAGTTCAGGGGCAGCATTGTTATCATCCGGGTTAACCATATACAATGCCTGTGAATCTGTGGACCCCACAACTCTATCAAATTTAGCTCTCATATATATAACTTCATCTTCTTCATCTGGTAGAACACCAGCCCCCATTGATATGGGCTCCACAGCTTTCAAAACCCTCCATTCCTTGGGCCCACATTCAATCCTTGTTGCCAATCCATACTTTACCCCATTGCAGTAAGTCCTCCAAACTCGTTCTTCTACAGAGCGACGTCGTTTTCCCAACTTTCTTCTCACACTCTAATGCGATGCGTACGAATCCCGATGCCATCTCCCGAACCAAACCTGTCATTTGTAATCAATCCATGGATAATTAGGTTTTCTTTATCTTATTTTCACGTGTTTTAGGGTAAATTAATTAATAAACTAGTGTTAAAAATCGCTGGCGTTAGTCGGGTGGCGGCAGATCGAGACCAGCGCAGAGAGCCTGCAGGCAGGCGGGGTTAGCGGGATACGAGCGGGGTTAGTCGGTCTAATTGGAAGAATAGCATAGAGACAAAGGAAGGAAGGCTGCAGCGCAGGTGGGGACTAATCGAGTTAAGCGAGGATTTTTGAACCATGTAATAAACCATGTGTTTAACCTAATTACAAGAAATTCCACTTATTTTTTCAATGTCACAAACATGAAATACCTTCAAAAATCCACTTTGAGGTCCGTGTTTAGGCTTAATTGCAAAATTGATCGTATAACTTTGAAGTGGTGGCATTTAAAACAATTGGCACATTGAGGACAATGTTCGTCTGAAAATTCAAAAATTGGTCGAATTGCTGACTTAGCTATCTTATCCTCACCCCAAAATAGGAGATTTTAAGTTTTTCCGAGGATTTGCTGATTGGGATGTTGATTCGGACACATATGACATGCATATTACAAATGTAATTGATTTACATTTGGTAGCTAACTAAGGATCCCAATCAGCAATTCTGCAAGAAATTTGAAAACCCCGATTTGGGTGGTGAGGCATCAACCATGTCAACAATCTGGCCAGCCAAATTTATCGTCAATGTACCAAAATTTTAAACTAAAATCTTAAATTGCAAAATGAAAAAAATAAAAGACCAAAAAATGCTGCAGCCCAAAGTTACATGACCAATTTTTCAAGTAAGCCTTTGTATTTAGTTAACAAAAATATCCCTATTTAGGGGACAATTGATAATTGGGATAATTACAAAAAACTCCCTAAGGTTCGGGTTAATTACAAAAAAAAATCAGAAAATTTTGAAAATTGCAAAAAATTTCTTGAGTTGACTATGTTTTACATTTTTCTCTTCATAAACAAAAAACCATTTCAAAATCCCCTTGATACTTACACAAATATTACAATTACCCCCTTAAATTTAAAACATAAGCAAATTTGAGGGGGGTTTTTGTAGTTTTGAAACATCTTTGGTTTTTTTGTAATTAATCCAAACCTCGGGGAGGTTTTTGTAATTATCCCTTGATAATTTAATTTTAAAAGATAGTTGTAATTTTTTTAAACTAGATTGAACCTTAATTGTAAATATTATAAGAGATAATTACAAAAAAAAAAAAAAACACATAAACTATTGAAAATTGAAAAAAAACTCAAGGTTTGATTCCTTTCACATTTTTCCCTTCATAATCAAAAACATTTCAAATACCACCTTTGCATTTGTAAAATATTACCCCCTTACATTTAAAACGTAATCAAACTTGATGGGTTTTTTGTAATTTTGAAATATCTATGGAATTTCTTGTAATAAGCCAAAACTTCAGGGGGTATTTTGTAATTATCCCTTTTTATTTATTTTACATATTTCGGTACCTGTAATTGGCGTGGCGAGCTGAATGAGAAGCGCTGGCTGTGACTTAGCGTCCTTCTGGAACGCAAAATGGACATGGCCACGCTTATTGCCGAAAAGGGTACCCAAAACAACTCTTTGCTGCGATTGGTGCCCATTATAATTACCAAACGCTCTACCCACAGCAGATCGCAGCCGAGAGACTACCTGTGCTTGCAATTTAATCTTGCTCCTAATTGAATAATAACCTTTTTCTTCTTCTTCTCTGTGGTTTACCTTTTTCACATTCTTCTTCTGTTTTTTTAGCATCTCTTGATGAATGAGAGTGTTAATTGTAGAAGCTTCAGTACAATCTTCATTATTGCTGATTTTGGTTGTCCAGTGGAAATTATGCCTTTGGTTGTTCGTACTCTTTGCCATTACTAATCTATGCTTTTTTTTTTTTTGTCTTCCTTGGAGTTGGAGTTGGAGTATATGAATATGATGATGAGGATATCTTTTTATTGATATAAATAAAGAAAAAGGGAGATCAAAGGGGATATATTATATATATGACTTTTTTTTCTAAAGAATACTGAGTAGTTGGGGTGGATTGGTCATCGATTCGTATTCGTGTTCGAATCGGTTTAGGTGTTACATATGGCTAATTACAAAAGAAATTACTAAGAAGTTTTTGAAAATTACAAATAACCTCTTAAAGTTTGATTGTGTCTTAAAATTTGAGGGCAACCGTAGTATATTGAGTTTTTTTTTTTATATATGAAGGGGAAAAAGTGTGAGACGATCAAACCTCAAGGATCTTTTTGTAATCTCCAAAAATCTCAGAGTTTTTATTTAGCTCGAGCCTAAATTTTTTTTTTTTCTGTAATTATCCTTAGAAGTTAGAAGATTAGATAACTATGTTTTAAGTTAATGTGCGATTGTGTTAGTCGTGTTTGTATTCAAGTGATTTCCGCTAACTTCGGGTTGGATTTGTATCGTTCGGGATTGACGCCATATGTCGGCTCTTGGTTTTGTTGTATATGGTATCTATTAAAGAAAAAGGGATATCAAGGGGGATATATACAATTGACTCCTTTAGAAAAGAACTCTAGTTATAATTCGGTCATCGAGTCGGGTTTGAGCCAAATTTGGATTATGTTCAAAAAACATAAAAAATTAGGTAAAATATAAGATAGCTATATTTTAATACAAACTGATAACATTATTCGTGTTAGATTCATGTTAATCGTAATTTTTTAGTAATTTCAGATTAGATTCGTGTCGTTTTGCGATTAATGATGTCCCTATTAGTAGATGTCAATTCTTGGTTTTGTTTTATATGTTATCTATTTTCTTTTGTATTCTTTTCACTTTCAAGATTTGAAGAGTGAGAAAAAAGGAGAAGACAAGATATGTCCCCACTGTTAGCAGCCTCTGTGCCCAAAAATAAACAAAGTATGTGTTTTTGAAATAAAACAAAGGAAAGCTGAGGAGACATAGGATGTGTTATTTCACTTTCTGGTGGGGCATTGTACCCAAAGCAGTTTCTTTGGAGACAAAGGAATGGAATTCATTTGACTGACACTTTTTTGACTTGTTGAATCTCATATTTTTTATATTTACAAAAAAAGGTTTCTCTCAACTACACAAACTCTAGTGAAATTTATCCAATTTAAAGTAAGTTTGCTTGAATGTTAACGTTTAATTAAATTAAAATAAAACAGGTTCATGGTTAGTCAATGAAGGCTCAACACAACCTGAATTAATTGGCATGAAATAGTTATAATTAGAGTGTCAAATGACAGTCGAGAAAAATTAGTCTGGATCGAGCAGCCATTTGGAGAGCACAGTGAGACTCATGCTTTAAAAATATATGTGAAATGCACTGAGCCGGTTGTCCGACTGGCTTCGGGGCCTAATGAGTGGATCAAATAAGTCGATTCCTTTTGACCTATAAAATTACAATTTCGGTCAATCATATCATCGAAGTCGGACTAGTTTTTATTGGATACTTTCAGGCGGATCGGGAATTTTTACAATGGGGACACGAAATAAAATACAATTATAAACTACATCATAAATAACTAATGAGACGCACTTGTTTTCTTTACTAAATAATATGTAGATATTAAAATTTTATATAACATTAATAATGTTGTATGTAATACTATTAACAGTTGTTTTAATAATGTTATAATAGTTTCTTTTTATTTCATAATGTTATAATGTTGTTAATATTATAGTTTTGGGCACACTATTAACCTAATGCTATATAATTTCTAATTTATATACACTTTTTTAAATAAAAATAATAATAATGTTTATATAACACTTTGTGAAAGAACTGGTGGTATCATAAATATAAAAATTATGCAACTTAAATAATAAATAGTTATATGTATAAAATTTAAAAAAAACTATGGGGCACGTGCCCCCATAGGAGGGAATGTAGGTCCGTGTTTGGATACTTTGATTATTAAAATTAGCACAATTAACTAAGTGATTATTTAATGGAATAAATAATGTAGTTTCAAAGAAAGTTTTCCCAGAATTTAAAGTGAGCGAATCATATGATACTTTTCTAAATTTTGAATTTATTTTTGATATTTCTAATTAGTATGTTGGATCTCCTAAAACTATCACAAACAAATTTATTACTCCAAAATTTTATCTTTCGACAAATCACGTGTAACATATGGGTATTAATTTAGTATACAAAAAAATAATGTACATCGTATATTTATCAAAGCTTATTTTGTAAAAAAAGATTAACTGTATTTAAAACTTTATTTGTAATATTGAATATTTATCCGAAGTTATAGATGGTATTATTATACAATTCTTTTTGAATTATATGGTTGGCGTGGACCGTGCTAGTCACTAAAGTGGCATCATTATGATATCATCACATTAATAAACAGAAAGAAAAAAAGGTACTGCCACATTCATAATTTTAATCATGGACCACACTAATAATGATTTGATCACAAATCCCAGTTTTAATATTCAATATGAATTATGTTATTAATTATTTAATAATCCACTCATACATATATTATGTAATTCTATTAATATAAATTATGGTAACATTAACAAGAACTTTTTTTAACGATATCAGTATGATTAAAAATTAAAATCAATTGTGTTATATTAATTCAACGAATAATTAATCTGCAAAGCATATACCTTTACATCAATATCCCATCATATATTCATATCACACAATGTTATTTAGTCCATTAAAAATTAACACTTCACTTTTATAATATACATAGACTTATCCCAAAGTCATCATGAGAGTGTTTGCAAACACTAAATAAAAATGATCGATTCTTAGTTTATAGTTAGAAAATATAGTCATATTTTTCCAACTAAAAACCGAGAATCACTTTTTTTTTTGTTGAAGAAACATAATGTAACAAAAGTATTCAATGGTTTTTGTCTTTGATTGGACCTCTTGGAATTTTCCTTAAAATATCGGCCTCAATTAATTTGTTGTACATTTTCTTCATCCGCCTGTTTAATTTGTAAGCTAAATGATCAACTTCATCCTCGTATTTCTCATATATGAATGGAAGAGTTTCCAAGCACAGTAGCCCTAACAAACAACAAGTAAAAAAGTCAGCATGTAATGAAGCACATTTATGTTTACATGTCTAAAACAAAGCTTTCATAAAATCAAGGGATAACTACAAAAATCCCCCTAAGTTTTTAGCTAATTATAAAAAAATCCAGAGAGTTTTGGAAATTGTAAAAAATTCTTGAAGTTTGTTTCTGTTTTATATTTTTTTCCTCCATAAGCAAAAGATATTTCAAAATTCTCCTTGATATTTTTAGAAATATTACGATTATCTTGCATTAAATTTAAGATGGAATCAACCCTGAAAGAGTTTTTTGTAATTTTGAAACATCTCTGAGTTTTTTTGTAATCAGCCAAAACTTCAGGGCCTCTTTTGTATTTATCCCTAATACCAATTAAGATCATTTTGTTCATATTTATATATCGAGATGGTTGCATTCGGGCGGACATGAAGGGGCAATTGGGGTTCTTTGCTCTCCAAAATTTTCAATTTTTTTATTATGTATAATTTAAAATATTAAATTTATTTATAAGGAAAATTTAGTGTTCGACCCCCAAAATTATTCATAAATGCGTTGTATTCTCCCCAACTATAGCTCCCCCAAGCGTAAATTCTGTCTCCGATCAATGGGCCCAGTATTACAAAGTAATTATCTAGTTTTTTAATTATTTTTTTTATTACATTTTGATAATTTCTTTCTGAACTAGAATCAATCATATATCTCATGTTATTTTAATTTGTTGTTACCCATTCCATATTTATCAATCTCGTTTGTTTTCTGTGGACTCTTAAAATAAGATTTTATTTGAGGTAATGAAAGGAAAAATAATGAAATATATAAAACTTGTGATTTTCAACTGATTTAAAATTTTCAAATATCTTTCAATTTCTTTGAAATTTATCCCTCCACTTAAAGCATTGCTCCCAACTTATTTTTTTTAAAAAAAAACTTATTTGAAATTTTCATGGTTAATTATACCCATTATTTGGAGATGAGGGACCGGAGCATTAATATTTCTTAATATTGTTTATTATATTGAAAGAAACTACAACGTTATTTGATACCGGCTTAATCCATGGATGTGATCTTTTATTCCAAAATAATATTTTTTCATCTCATATTCTAATGCACGGAAATGATGTTTCATCTCATATTCCAACGCACATATAATTGTTACATGTTTTCCAACGGTTATCACTTGTCTTATTAAAATCTATATTTTATGCTTGCAGATTAATATGATAATTTTATACGCGTGACAATTATTTGTGCCTTGCAATATGAAATGAAATATTATTTTGATATAAAAGATCCCATCAGCGATCAATGCTATTTTAAAATGTTTAAATTGGCTGAACATGCAAATCTAAATAGCATTATTAATTTCACTTACCGAAAAATAGAAGATTCAAGCTGCTGATTGAGCTCCCAATAACTGAGATTACCCAAAGAGAAACAATTGTCTGGAAAAACAAAAGCACACCCAGCACAAAAATGTCTAAAGTAAAATTCATGCAACTTCAAAATAAATTAGCCTTATATAAAAATTAAGAAAAATTATCGACTTAATTAAGGCTTATTTTGTTTACCAGTAAAAAGACTTTAGGATCATGTCCACTTGCCACGTACAAAAAATTCGACAAGATTTGGTTACATTTTCGGTGAAGGCTTGAAGCAACATCTCTGGAAGTTGAATCTTGTAAAATGATCCTCCGAATATTGGGAGGATTCCTGAAGTGATGAAATAAATTATAAGTTATATTCATTTACCTAAAAAACAAATTGTAGGTAAATATTAATATAAGTCATTATAAGAAAAAAATAGTTTACCTACGAGAAAAATCTATAGGTAAGTATTAAGAAAATTGTAAAGTGTAGGTAAAATTATCATAGGTAAAGTATTCACCTATAGAATCTAAAAATGTTGGTAAATACCTACGTAAAATCTGTCGATAATTGAAAAATTGTCGGTAATCTATCGATAATTTGTCGGTATAATATGGGAAAAAATGATATTTTTATTTTGTAGGTATTTTGTAGGTAATTGTAAAATTTAGTAACAAAATCATTTCGTTGGTAAATTATGTCGTTAAACCGAAATTTTCTTATAGTGAATGTGAAGTGTAAGTAAAATCGTAAGTAGATAATATTATTTTAAGTAAATATTTACCTACATAATCTAAAATTGTTGGTAAATACCTACAGTATTTATGTTGATAAATTTTAAAATTGTTGGTGATCAGATATTGTTGACATATATCAGATATTGTTTATGTTACCAATTGAAAAATTCAGCACCAGAAGACCAAATGAAGATGACCAGCATTGTAGTGATGATGAGGTGGCAAAGAAGAGTGACCAAATTGTATTCAACAACTTCAAAAAGAAACCAAATGGCAGCAATCCCTATTAATATTGCTGCTGAAACTCTACTGTCTCTCCACAGCACCACGTCAGCCACTGTAATTTCAGATCATAAACTATAATTAAAAGTTGCATGGGATAATGTATATACTTTTTCTTTATTTTATCATATGTCTCATTTGAATTTGAAATTTTAAAAAGTAGTTTATATATATATATATATATATATTAGAAAAACATCCGTGTGTTATACATGATTTGTGCTAATTTTATTAAATTTGAGCTATTTTTTTGTATTTTGGCTTGTCAAAGTAACGTAAATATTTTATTCTTAATTACATTTTGATAGTTGTTAATTTTTACAATAACTTTCCACAAATTAATTGTGTATTGTGATGAATGGTATTTAAGTTTTTGATGTTTAAAAGATCACTTAGTTAATTGTGCTAATTTTAATAATCAAAAGTATCAAATAAATATATAGTTCATTTTTTAGAGTAGTTTATTTTTTGGATTATATAGATAGATTGTATAAATAGAAGCTTTAGTTTTGGATTATTATTACCTTTTAGATAGAATCTTTGATTTACGAAAATAATAGATTGTATACAATCACATCGATTTTACTTTAATAAAAAAAAAGATTTTGTGAGAAAAATGCATTGAAAAATAAAATTGAAACCATTTTTCTAAAGAGAAGTAATAAGTTTGAAATAAAAGGAATGTAAGGGGGCTAGTTAGAGCTGGCAATGGCCAATGAGTTATGTTGGGTACGACTGACTCAACTCGAGCTCAAGGTCAAGTCATAAAATTAGACTCGATTAGGTCACTTGGAATTTCATTGGGCCATAATTTTTGTAGCCCAACCAAGTCCAAGATCGTATTTTTGGTCGGGCTTTTCGGGCTTGCATCGCCTCGGTAGGGTCAAAGTAAGTCATGTCCTTTTCGAGCCTCTCGAAAGTAAATCCCAATCCAACCTATCTCTGGGTTGGCTAGGTCGGCCTATCGGTAGGACCAATTTTGTCACTCTAGGGCTAGTGCGGTGCATAGTTTAAAAGAAGGGGAAATAAATTATTTGGTCCTATAATTTGGACTATTTGAGGTTTAGTCGTATAAGTAGCCACTTTTAAATTTTAGTTCATTATCTTTTAAGAATTTGGATGTTAAATATTATCGGTCGGATGTAAACATGTCAAAAAAATTGGGGATTTTAGTGACTCCAAAACATTAAAATCCTTAAATTTTACGTTTCGACTTTCGGTTATCCGACAAGTCAATTTTTGGTTTAATTCATCAAACCTTTTAAATTTCTTAAACATAGCAAAGACCGATCATAGTTAATAATTACGGTAAAACTACATAATTTTGGTCAAAATCGATGAATGCCCAAATTTTTGAAAGATAGTGAACTAAAATTTAAAAGTGACTACTTTGAAAGAGGTAAATCTCCAAACAGTTCAAGTTAAGTTATTGGAAAAACTATTTTCCCTTTCCATAAAACACTTTTTTTTTTTTTGTTTTGAATTTTCTCCTCAACTGGTATAGCCCATGAGCGCATATAAATTACACTTAAAATTGACAACACAAATCAAGTCCACAAATCCAAATAGAATAATAGGGTTAATTACAAAAAGTACCCTTGAGGTTTAATCTAATTACAACAAGGCCCAACTAACTTTCAAAATTACTAAAAATACACGTGAGGTTTTATTTTTGTCTAACATTTAATGCCTTCATAAGCAAAAAGTATTTCAATTTATAAAAATGCTACATTTTACCCCTTTATATAAAACCTCAGGGGTACATTTTGTAATTTTGAAAGTTATTTGGGTTTTTATAATTAGGTCGAACCTCAAGGGTATTTTTGTAATTATCCCTAGAATAATATTGTATAATTGGTTAGTGATACCTTTTCCTCCTCCTAGAGCAGCATGTATCGGCCTTTGTCTCCCAAACAGCCTTCGAGGTGGCCCAGAAACATTGTCGGAATCTGATGAACTATCCATATTGATCAAATGTTGTTAATATGATAGAAAACAAAATAAAGTTGCTTCATATATATTAAGCCTAGAGCATATGTTCAAATCTTGGTTGCAAAGGAAGTTCCAATTTTTGGTTAAGAAAGGTATGACTTGAGCATGTTAATGTACGTACGTACAGCTACATCACTTTATTCCATTCCCTCTTCTTTATCATTATTTCATTTAATTTTGATATCAAAACTGGGTTAGATTTCAATTTTAAACTTAGCTCCTTTCTATTCCAACGTAATAAGGTATTTTATATGGTTACTCATGTATTTTATTTAGGGTTATTGATTTTTAAGACGGACCTATATAAGATTTTTCAGTTTTAAGTCACCTAACATTTTTTCGAGTTACGGTTAAGTACCCATACTTCACATTTTTATAAATTGGTACCTATTCACTTTTAATGACTAAAATGCCCCCAAGACTTTTTTATTTTTTGTTAAAAAGTTAAGTTTTAATTACAATTATTAAATTTAAAAAATATTAATTAAGATATAACTTATTATTATTTAAATTAAATTATTAAATTCTTAATTGTAAAAAATAAAATAAAATAAATTAATTATTTTTTAAAATTCGATTAAGAAACTAATTAAAAATTAATATATAAATAAAAAAATTCTATAATTTTCTTATTTGCTATCTCGAATTTTAATTTTTAAATTATTTAATTTTCATTTTAATTTTTAGAGGTTAACTAAACTAATTTTTCTTTGATTAATTAAATTTTGATTTATGTTTATTAATTTACTAATTTAATGTAATTAATTTTATTTTTGCTAAAAATTCATTAATATTTTCAAAAAATTATTTTTATTTTTTAATAATTAAATTAATTAAAATTTTAATTGATTTTATAATTTAAATAAGTATACTAAAAAATTTATGTTTCTTGGGGTATTTTCGTCATTAAAAGTGAATAGGTACCAATTTATAAAAAAATGTGAAGTATGTGTACTAAATTGGTAACTCGTAAAATGTCAGTACTAAAAAATCAATAACCCTTTTATTTATTATTGGTAGTCCATAGAAATTAATTAAACATCTAGATTGTACAAGTAAATAAAAAGTCCTATAAAGTCGGGCTTTTGTAAAAAGTCCCGTAAATATAGAAACTATCAATTTTGGTTTTGCAAAATGCACGGTTTGCAAAATAGTCGTACACTCATATAATAATCAATATGATACTAATTTCACTTTGGATTTCAATCACGTGAGTTGCAAGTGTAGTACTCAATTTTCGATGAAATTGGGACCAAAATTGAGATTTCCATATAGTTACATGACTATAAAAGAGTCCCCTCTCTCTCTCTCTCCGAGTTTCTACTACTAAGTAGCATCGCTATTCAATCATAGAATCGATTCCGATCAAGTGAAAAAGGGAAGCCCTATATATTGTTAGGATCAAAAGTCTTCTCGGATTTGACGATCGTATCCACAAACCAACACGAGTCTTTTCTAGCGCGTTTTGTCCTCACTCACGCGCGCACCCTCGAAAAACTTCCTGGGGTCACCCATCCCATGCTCTACCCGGTCAAGACGCTTAACCTCGTAGTTTTATGTAATGGACACGAGAAAAGAAGATGCACCTTGTTGGTATGAGTAGTACATATCTAATCATTTAAGCTCTACTTTTTAAGCTGTCAACCCAAGATTGATTCCCGTAGGCACCCCTACGATTCAACGGCAGAATGCAGAGCCCCACACTAAGTGGTGGACGGACATGAGGGGGCTTCGCAAGAATCCATATGGATCCTCGGCAAGTTAGGCGACCCACAACTCGACGCAAAGATCAAAGAAATCCTAAGGGTGATCGTTGGGACCCCATAATCCCAACAATCTCCCCCCCGTACTGGGGGGCGGATTTGAACTTGCAACCTCGCTCGATACCGGTTGTTAGGATCGAAAGTGCTTATTGGATTTGACGATTGTCCCCACAAACCAACACGAGTCTTTTCTAGCGCGTTTTGTCCTCACTCACGCCGCACTCGAAAAACTTAAAGGGGTCACCCATCCCATGTCTACTCCGGTCAAGACGCTTAACCCGGAGTTTTATGTAATGGACACCGAAAAGAAGATGCACCTTGTTGGTATGAGTAGTACATATCTAATCATTTAAGCTCTACTTTTTAACTGTCAACCCAGGTTGATTCTCAGGCACCCCCTGATTCACAACTAGTATACAGAGCCCCACACTAAGTGGTGGACGGACATGAGGGGCTTCGCAAGAATCCATATGGATCCTCGGCAAGTTGGGCGACCACGACTCCGATGCAGACAAAGAAATCCTAAGGGTGATCGTTGGGACCCCATAATCCCAACATATATGTTATTAGTCAAGCGCTAACGCCCTATCTATAGGTTTGGGCCCTTTCTTGCTCGTTAGTGCTTTAGTTGGATGGCGACTAGGCGCCACTTCATCCAAATGTGTAAAAGATTCTAGCCGCACAACAAAGCCGAGTACTCTCTGGGTTGTGAGAATAAATACCCATGAATATTTACATATTCCAGGATATTTACATATTCATTGGTATTTATTTGAATCCAATCAAAGAAATTCACAATAGCTAAGCCACGCAATATTGTTGGATCGGGCTTTCGCCCATTGTCCAAGATTCCCCACCGCCGCTTCGTGGGAGTCCGGCCGTGTCTCGATCCCCAGTGTGTGGTGATCGTCCGAAAAGAACGACTAAGCATCATTGGCTTGGTCGGCCTTTACCCGACCAACTACCTAATACTACGCAGCTCATCAAACAGTGCTTTTTAGCTTTCTTTAATTTGGCCCGAATCGTTTCTAAGAGATTCCCACGGGTTAAGCACCGTTAGAATATGAATTTTTTATTCTCTATTGATGATGCATCATCTTTAGGAATAATTAATGTTTCAGTATCAACTACAATAAACCCTGCCTTTTCATCTATCGATGGTTTGAGAGGGTGAGATAATCACTATAACGACGCTTACTAGGTCCACCTACTTTGGCCCCATTTAATTGATTAGGTCTGTCAACCCAACCTTGAGCAATTCGTGTGAACAGATTCAGGATGAATTTCCACTATGCCTATCGCCTTGAGCTTCCTCCCTTTTTCTAGTCTACTTGAAACTTCGCTAAATCTATGGCACTTGCCTTGGCCTCCTTCGGACCCTCGGGTTAGGCTCAAGGTTGGAGGAAAAAGCACTACTATTGAATCGAATCTCCTGTTGTTGAGGAATGTTTTTACAAGTCGTGCATTTTGCAAGACCAAAATTGAGATTTTCATATAGTTACATGACTATTTTGCAAGTCGTGCATTTTGCAAGACCAAAAGCGAGATGTTTATATAATTACATGACTTTTTGCAAAACGTGATTTTACATGACATTTTTGCTACCAATCTATAGTGATATGACTAATTTTGCAATTTTACCGTTTTAACCTTGGGCCTCTATCCAATTACTTTTTCTTTTTTTCCATTTTTTATTTTGTGCCATTGAATTTCGTGCTGCTTGTACTGCTGCCATTTCTATTGAAAACATTTTGTTTACTGGCTGACATATTAACATCTCGTAGTGTGGTCAGAATAGGGCATATAAATTTTGGAAATCTGCAATATTTTATGCAATTATGTATAGTACATTATTTGTGATGCATTAACAGATGTGTATATCATAAGTCTGTATACATGTAAACTTATACTTGACTTTAAGCATATTCATATAATAGCTAGTCATATTTTAGTAGTGTTATATTATAGGGATAACCGTAAAACAAAACTGAGGTTCAACTACTTACAAAAAACTCCAGAGGTTTTGAAAATTACAAAAAAAAAAAACCTTAAGTTTGATTTCGTCTTACTTTTTCCCTCTTCATAAGCAAAAAAACATTTCAAACCCCTGATATACAAAAATATTACAGTTACAACATCAAATTTAAGACATAATCAAACTTGAGGGTTTTTTTTTGGTAATTTTGAAACATCTCTAGATCTTTTTGTGATAGAGCCACACATACCACACTAAAATGATTTGAACCTGAAACAAAAGTAATTTAAAGGCACTTGATAAACTGGAATGAGACCAGCACTGTTTGCTATATAAATAATTTTTGCTTCATTCACATTTGAATGTCACAAATGATGACAAAAGAATCAAACCGATTATGATAGCCTAACTACATCCTGTTTAGTTTCAAATAATATGCACAATGAGCCAGACTATCATTAGGCGCCAAATACATAAATAAAAATGAAAGGTTACATAAATAAAAGAATATATATGATGTTCTCACAAATGAAGAAGGTCAGAAATCTGGTTCCACCCAATAAACCAGTGCCTCTTGTCAGATGGAAGTACAAAATTGAGCTCAAACATCTCCTTCGACATATTTCCGCCTTCGCAGAAACCTACGAGCTTTGCCACTATCTCGGCACTCTCTTGTACATGCCTCTCGTCGTGAGGATTGGTCCACAGCTTGTTTATGAACTGCATCTTCCTTTGTTTTCCCTCCAACGGTACTTCCCATTTCATGTACAGCGCGTCTCTTTCCTCTGCTGTCAAACGCGTCGTCAACCTCTTTGCAAGAAACTCTCTTTCGCGCTTCAGTGCTCTGAGACTGAAGAACCACATGTATCATATATTAAAAGTCAGCAAGCTAGAGAAGATGATCGATCATTGATTAAAGGGATAATTACAAAAACACCCCTGGGGTTTGGGCTAATTACAAAACACCCCAGAGATGTTTCTTTAATTACCAAAAAAAATAACACGTCAGGTCTGATTCTGTCTTAACTTTAAGGGGGGTAACTGTAATATTTCTATAAAGGGGGGAAATGTAAGATGAAATCAAACCTCAAGGATTTTTTTTTTATATTAGCCCAAACTTTAGGGGGGGTGTAATTATCGCTAAAATTTAATCGTTAAGATAAAGCTTTTTCTACCTTGATGATAAAGAGATTGTGGGCTCATTTCCGACAGGAGCCGGGCTAGCATTTCCAATCTCGACAAGGTGTTGTTGCAGCCATGCCAAGCGTCTAAGCTCGACTTCCATGTATATCTGATCAGCAGTGTCCCCTTTGAATAGGAGATAGAATTGTGTCCTGTGAATGATGGAAACATGACAAACATCCCATAATTCGATGATCTGCTGCCTCTGCTCTCTAAAAGCCACGTGCCATGAAGCAGGTGACTCTTCTTGTATCTCAGGAACATTCATATCATCCTCCAAATTGTATCCAGCAGCTTCATTTGCTTCAAGCTCAAGAACCTATGAAATGATGATAATTCCGAATAGTGGTCAAATGGAGGAACTAAAATCGGTTGCGCAGAAGACTTATCTTTGAGCATGAATAAATAATTTAAGAAAAAGGGGGTAACTATAATATTTTTAAATAGGGATCATTACAAAAACACCCCTGAGGTTTGGGCTAATTACAAAAAACCCAGAGATTTTTGTAAATTACAAAAAAATCCTTGAGGTTTGATTCCGTCTTACATTCCCTCCTTCATAAGCAAAAAACATATCAAAAAACCCCTGATACTTATAAAAATACTACAGTTAAAACATGATGGGGTCTTTTGTAATTTTTAAATATCTCTGGTTTTTTTGTAATTACCCCAAACCTCAGGGGTGTTTTTGTAATTATCCCTTTCAAATATTGGAAATGTGTTTTGCTTATGAAGGGGAAAATGCAAGACAGGGATCAAACCTGGGGAGAGTTGCGATTTTCAAAAACCTCTAGTTTTTTTGTAATTATCCCAAAAAAAAAAAAAAATCAACTATCATACCTGGCAAACAAGAAGCTGTTTCTGGTATTGCAGCTTGGCAACACGTTCTTTAAGTTCAGTAACATACGCTTTTATGCTTCTGACATTCTCTTCTGCTGCATTTTGAAACATACGCTGCATTTTCCTCATATTGACTGAACTCGAACGTCGGTATGGAGTATTTTCCTTGACGAGACATCTCCACCTTCGCTCTTTGTGGGAGTATCTTTCTCAGAAACTGCCTGAGTGTCTCCGGACATTGCATCGTCGTCAAAAACTGGAGCTCTATTTTCAATCTCGGCGTTTGATACTTGCCTAGAGGCCGATAGAGGCGAACACGGAGATTTTATGAAGTTGTGCCTATTGAGACTATTACTTGAAGCTAATGGGAGCAGTTTCTTCTTCTTTTTGCTGAATTATTGGCCTTTGGATTCACATCTTTACTAGGTTGGTCAGCGTTGGCTGGAAGAGACATCACTAATTTGTCTATTGACTTCTGAACGTTTTGAGTTTCTCCTCTAGATCGGCTATGGTGCTCCTTGTGAGTGAAGCCTGGTTATCTCTTCCTTGAGGTTTGCACTGACACTTTTGTTAACAGAGACAACACTTCCAACTTCAACTTCTTTGGGAGAAGGTTCGATAGCACGCATTCCCCTTATCTCGGCTTGCAGCTTAGCGATAGTTTCTGCTGCGTCTTGGTTGCCTTGCCTATGACATGCAACCTCCTTCTGTAGTACCTCAAGGGCTCGATTGGCTTCCTCGCCTAGCTGCTCTTGGAGATGCTCAAGTTTCCGAATTTCATGCATCAAAGTGAAAGGAGCGGTTGATGATTGCCTCATTGTTTGCCTTCCCAATGTATTTCTTGTTCTGTCGGAGCAACTTAGCTCCATTCCATCATGTTTTGGTAATAAATTTGTTGAAAATGAGAGGCATTTCTTTGCAGGAATAGGTAACTCGGATAGTTTTGCCCTCTGCAGTACCCATGGAATATGAATTAAATATGAGAATGTAAATAAAAATTTGCGATAATTACAAAGACTACTCCTGAGGTTTGGGTTAACTACAAAAAGAACCCACAGGTTTTTGAAAATTACAAAATACCCCATGAGGTTTGTTTTTGTATTACGCTTTACCCACTTTTATAAGCAAAAACATTTCAAGCACCCCCTTACATCTATCCAAATATTGCAAGTAACACATTACATTTAAACATAGAATCAAACCTCAAGAGAATTTTTGTAATTTTCAAACATGTAATTAACCCAAATATTAGGGGTAGTTTTTGAATTATCCCAAAAAAATTGTTTTCAAACATCTCTGGGTTCTTTTTGTTATTAACCCAAATCTTAGGGGTAGTTTTTGTAATTATCCCTAAATATTTTGTTTTCATGCAAGTGATGAGGTTTACTATGATGAGAAGACGTAATATTTTCCATCTTGCATTTGACTGAGATTGGTTGAGATAGAAAGGAGAATAGAAAAGATACCTGTTCCTCCTCAAGTTTCCGACGCAAGTCATCCACCTGTGACTGTGCTAGATCTCTTTGACGCCTCAGTTCTTCCATTTCCCTCTCCATCTAAGTATGTATATATAGCATATTACGTATCATAATTCATAAGTACCTTGCAGAAATGTCATCCATAACTAGAAACTTGAGTTATGAGAATCGGTGTAGCTAACCTGGCGAATTTTTACACTAGCTGGGTCTGGTGTGCGTAGCTCTGCTTCCAGCCTTGCTACTTCCTTTTGCAAATGCTTCACAAGCTGTTTTTCAGAAACAACCTGTTTGGAAACAAAATTTCTGAATCAATGAACGCTTCCAAAAAAATTTACATGTATATTTTGTGTACTAGCATCTCGTAGTAAGAGAGTACCATGTTCACTTGAGCGTTGTTCGTCACTTCCTTTGCTCGGGTAGCAAAGAAGAGAGTATTGCGAGATTGCTCAACATGACTTGATGCTGGACTCAACGTACATATGATGGCTGTGCGAGCATTTCCTCCTAGTGAATGCTGCAATATTCTTGTGAGCTTTGAGTCTCGATAGGGTATGTGACCACTTCTTTTCCCGACACTGGAAGCCAAATTATAAAGATATTGAGCTATTATTCAGAAAAAATTGATTCAAGAAATATACATATTTGAAAGTGGATTGATGAAAAAAAAAACCTCTCATTTTTCAACATCAAATACAATCAACTTTTATTGCAAAACTTCAATCACAAAAAAGAAAAACGAAAAAAGAAGCTTTAAAGCTTTAAAGTACAATTAAGAGTCATATGAGGTGGTACTCAAAAAAAGTCATATGAGGTGACTTGAGGTAACGAGATAAATAGAATGAAAAGAAGCAGCAGGAAGAATTCCGATCATATGAGGTAACTTGAGTAGACATGTAATGTTTAATTTCTAAAGGAATTGCTAATGCTAACCTCAGCTTCCTAATTACTGTTGTAAGAGTCATCAAGCTAAGGTTAATATGACAGCCTTCCCTAAGCCTGGCACCCTCTGCATTCGTTTGTGAGGCCCGTTCACTTCCAGCTAAATCAACAAAGTTCTGCACAGCATAAATAGGGGTGAGAAAAACCACCAAGTTCATTTCTGCTTCAAGCTAGATTTAGACGTTAAGGAAACCACATGAATAAAATAGTACCAAGCTTGCGACATATGATCTCACACAATCTGAGCTTTCTCGAAGGGTACTTTCAATCGTCTGCAATGGACAACAACCAAAAGAACTTCAGTTAGTGAGAAATTTATGCCTTCAAACATTTTGTTCTCTAATTCATCAACTCATGTCAAAAAAAAAAAAAAAAAAAAAGCATACCAGTCTTATTATTTGATGTGATCTCGAGCTAGTATCGTTAAGGGCAGTTTCACCAACTTGTCTTTGAGCTGCAAGAATAGCATTCAATAATACAATTCACTTTCATCTAATCTATGGAGACAGGCATAGCCACTGAAAGCCAAAAGATTCAATTGTTTACCATCACAAATATGGATTAAATGTCTTAAGTGTTGGTTGTCCTTTGCTGTCTCTTCCACCAATTTCTCGACCACAGTTCCTTTCTGCAAAGGAGTTGCATGAAATGCAATAGGTGAGGAAGGCGAAAACCGAACTTCAACTCACGTAATCAAATAAAGTTGCGAGTCGTCACCTCAGGATCGTCAAGGAGTTTAAGATTTCGGCCAGATTCGAATTCAATAGATCCCTCACATTTTCATTATAGATTTCAAGGCCAGATATTTTTATTTTGAAGTCTCGTTCGGAGTCTGTGAAACAGTCAAAATTACAAAAGGTCAGTCTCCAATTAAAAGAATATTTCGTTACTGAATTGATATATATCCACTGTTTGGAGTTTTGCTTCTTGTTAAAGTATGAGATGAATATAAAATAGGATAATATAGGAAGAGAATGTGCAATGTCATAATCATTTAGATTTAAACAGAAAATAAATTAAAAACATTGGTAAAAGAAATTGTTGCTATTATCTACAACCTTCTTGATATTTCGATACAATGTTGTTATCACCTACAGCTACAAAACCACCCAAATTATCTTCTTTGAGTAGGAGAAAAAAAGCCTAATAGTAAGGTAAAAAAGTAATTTTTATTGCCATAACGGCTAATTCTCACTGATTGTCTCTCACTCCAAAGTTGTGCAAGTAGGATAAATGAGCATTAACATAATGGTGGTGAAGCAAATTCAGAAAGCTTACATTTATTATATGCATGTATATATCATTAACAGCTTTCTCTGTAATTCCTCTCATTGTGTAAGTTTTCCCGCTGCTAGTTTGTCCATAGGCAAATATGGTTGCTGCAACAAATATGTCAATATAAAACTATCTTGAGAATCCCAAGGAAAGGAAAACTAATAATTTTGTTACGATCCTTAATTAAAACAGATGATAATTTTGTCCTAATAGCAATTTAAGAACAAAAATTACCATTGATTCCCATGAGAGCCGATAAGGCCACAGTCTTCACTCCATCCTCATATACAGTTTCAGTTGAGCTATCAGGACCAAACACTTTATCTGAAAAGAGCATGTGCTTAAGTTTCTCTTTAATCAACTCATGTAGAATTATGACAGCAAGAATACTTGTGATTATGATTTAATTACCAAACATGAAAGTGGTTGGTTGAACTACACGCTCGTGCGGGTTCGGCCTGTACTCAATGGTATGATCATCGGTGCATTCCCAGGCTATCTGGTCTTTAGAGGATTGCTCCCTCTTATTCAAAGGCCTTAATCGTATTGTCACCACAATTTTCTCTTCCCTTGCTCTGGGCCCCCCTGGAGTTGTTACCGGCGTCCTATCAATTTTTGAGGTCGGTGTGCCAGGAGTTTTGACTGTCATCTTGCTGAGATAATACTTAACAACAAAACTACTAATGACAGAACACCACTCTGGAGCACAACCTAACACCTCTCACAGGGAGGCAGGAATGAATTAGATCTAAAATTGAACTGTTCTTCAAACTGTAAAAGCAATTTATCGCCAACAAGTTTTCTGTAGAAAACAAACTGAATTAGGATAAAACACAACAGGACAAAGTGAAAACTTATTTTTAGTAGACTCATGATTCATAACTAACAAACACAGAAAATATAATAATATTTGGAGGGCAGTGAATGACTGAATGAAACAAGTCTTTACTACTCTCAAAATTAACATGTCAAACAAAAATTACCTCCTATAAGTTCAAGAATTTAGAAAGTCTCACAGAGCAGGAGCAAAGTAACTTTTGGCTGGTACTTAACACAATTTTATATATATTGACAATGTAGCTTGAAAAATGAACTAAACAATTACATTTTATCATCCATTTCCTCAAACATTATTTACTGAACAATAGTAAATTACATGCTTCCAATATTGACAAATATACTCCAATCTGAAACAAATTTACAGGATTAACTAAAATCATTGAGCTTCCTTGTGATCCAAAACCCTAAAAATCATCTAATTAAAACCGTATAACGACCATTTCCAGATTAGAAACTACATAGTAAAAATCTTGATATGCAAGGGAAATAGAAAACTAGACAAACACAGCACGGTACAGAGTACAACCTCTGAAAGCGTTGACAACAAGCATTAACCTACATTGCGCATCAGCTATTGTACCTTATTACTCATGAAAATGAAGATTTATCTGGGAATTTTTTACAAGGCGTACTGAAATTAAACACAAACTATGGAACTTCGAAAACAAAATAGGAATTCAGATAGTTCAAGCAGTTTACCTGAGATTCAGAGGAGAGTGGATTTTTATCAGATCTAAGCAAATCAAAACGAGAGATAGAGAGAAAGAGATGGAAATGGAAAGCAAATAATAAGTGTTGTCTGAGCAAAGATTTGGACTTTTGAATTTTGGACCCCAACGGCTAGTTTCATTATCTCGTGGCTCGTTATCTCGTTTCGTCTATGTATCGCGCGGACGAGAGACGTTGCAGAGGCAGAAGAGTGAAGACAAAAAGTATGGTGGGAAATTACTTTGAAAAGTCTTTGTGAGCAGTCTTCTGGATCTAAATCAGTGAGACACTGACTCTTAAGAAACAAAATCTTGAGAAACATGAACCATTAAAATAAATTTAAAAATAATAATGAACCATGAAGAAACAAAAATAAACCCTAAAAAAATGAGAAACCATGAAGAATAAAAAAAACAAAAAAATAAACCCAAAAAAAAAAAATAAACCACAAAAAAACTAAAAATCCTAAAAACCCAATCAATTAAAAATAAACCCAAGAAACAAAATAAACCCTAAAAAAACAAATATAAACCCTAAGAAAAATAAAATATGAAAAAAAAAAAACCTTTAAAACTTTTTGTGTAAAGGCCCGTCTCACGGATCTAAATTAAGTGAGACCGTCTCACGCAAGTTTTTGTCATTACTTTAGGGCCCAATTGGGGTGGCCAAACACGTCTTTTAAAATTAAATTAGTTTTTTAGTGTAATTACACAGAAATTCGATAATTTTTTTAATAAAACAATTGTCAAGTCTTGAATCTGAAAATCATATGTAAATTAATCAAAAGATCGTAATTTGACTGTGTTATAATAAAATATGCAATTATTTGAGATGAAGAAAACATATTTCTTAAAGCTATCAAACATGTCACTTAGTTTGATGTTGGCATTAATTTTCAAACCTCAATTTAATTTGGTGTATCCAAAATTGGTTACTTGAGTTTCACATTTTAGTTTTACTGCACAACTATATATGATTTCCATATAAGCATCAAGTTACCATAACGGAAGAAATATATTTATGAAAATAAATTCTTAAGATGTATCATGGACTCATTTGTGATTGTTGATTGGATTGATAAAGTAATTTGGATAGTTTAGGATTGAATAATATAATTTGAGTTCCAACATGGGCGTAACTAAGATTTTGAGTCAGTACGGTCAAATGTTTTTTTATTTTAACGGCGCGAGTGTTGAGCCAAGATTTTAACAAATAGAAAATAAAATACATTGCAATAAAAAAAATATATATTTAAAAGTCGTACCTTAAAATAATTCTTTGCGGGTTTTCCTACTCTGAAACTACTTTACAATGACATCATTGATTCATTATCAAGTTTGTGACATATATCTCTTTCTACATAACAAACAAGGCAATCATTTATCCATTCATCACTCATTCGGTTGCGTAATTTATCCTTCACAAAGCCCGCAAAAAATATCCTTTCAACTGTAGTGGTGGCAACACGTTGAATTAACGACAAAGTTAAAAGCTTATAAACAAAATGGTATAGTTTATTTTTCTTTGTCTCAACTAACTTCTCTGCAAGATCACTCAAGCCTTTCAACTCTTTAAATGCATTGTTAGAACGCATATCAAAATATATAAGTATCAAGTTGATCATGAAGCTTATTGATATCTGTTCTTGAAAAATCTTGTGGGTAAAACTCGGCAAGTTGAATCAATCTCTTCTTATCAAACGCACAAAACGAATCTTGTGGACACATACAAGCTACACAAAAGTAATAACTCCGTACTTATCTCCGAGAATCGGTCATTCAACTCTTGTAGTTGCAAATCGACCACAACATAGAATAAATCCACACAATAATGATGTAAATTTGTTTACTTTGGTGCATTACGTTGTGGACGACCACGAATATCATTGCGTATATACATATCATCCATTTTGAGAACATTAATGTCATGTTTTTGACATAAATTACAAACATCTTCTAAAAATGAATCCCACCCATCTTCTCTCAACACTTGAAGTCGTCGTTTGCCAACTATAGTACCTGTGACAACTCACTTGAAATTCCTAATACAATCCTCATCATGTTAAATTGAATGCAGAATCAAAAGAATGTATCGACTTTGACAAATTAAATGTCTCTAACTTCTGATCAGAAGAAGATGAATCATCTTCATAAATCATTTCAAGAACATCACCCACAACAGAAAACATGGAAATCAAGTTGATCAAAGAATTATAATAAGAACCCCAACGTGTATCTCCAGCACGCCGAAGACTACTTTCTTGATTAAGTCTCCGACCACTTGAAATCTCACATGTTTTAAATCCTTCAATAATAAAGTTTGAATGTTTTTTCTCAAAGAAGATCATCAGAACGTTTACAAGATCTTTCAACAACATTTACCACATCAGTATCAACTCGAAAAAATTTAGCAACTGGAATACTTTTCTTTGTCATGGACACAAGAGCTAGTTGAAGTTGATGAGCAAAACAATGTATATATTAAGCACATGGGTTCTCCTTTAAAATAAGTGTTTTTAAATGACATGTTTTATCCCTATGAAACGTTCATTTATATGTCCACTTTTGTCTACATAACGTAAAACAATTTACATTTGCTCATTTGTCGACACATCACGAGATTCATCAACTAGAATGGAAAATAATGAATCACCAAGATCTTTCAAGATAACATTTATTGTTTCAGCAGCACAAGCACTAACTAAATCTTTCTGAATGTTAGGTGATGTTAACTTGTTATTTTTAGGAGCATTTTTCAATGTCACGCCTTTTAATAACATCATTGTGATCACCTAAAAATTTCAACAGAACATGAAAATTGCCTGAATTGTGTGAACTCTCCGATTCATCGTGACCCTGGAAAGCTAATCCTTGTTGCAACAAAAGTCGAGTACAATCTAGCGATGCATACAAATAATTTTGATAATCATCTTTTGCTGTTTTGGTTGCTTGTGAAAAATTGTTTGTAATCTTGATTTTGTGGTTATCATTCAACACAATATATCCTTGTGAGTATTCTTGTGGTAAGAATGCACTTGGATGATCTAGGTGATAGGTGCAAGAAGATTGTGGTGATCTTCTTATTGAAGAGTGTGGTACTCTTTGAGGTGTTGAAAAATTTGGTGTTCTTGAGGTTGAAAATTGTGGTGATCTTCACAAGTGCAGTTGAAGGAAGATTGTGGTAATCTTGAGGAGATTGCGGTAATCTCCAAAGGTGGTGTTGAAGAAGAGTGTGGTGCTCTTCAAAGGTGGTGTAAGTTGAATTTGTATTAATTGTGGTAATTAATAAAATTCTTTTTCTTTTCGAAACCATCCCGGAGATACTGGGGTGGTAGAGGATTAGGCCCTAGGTGGGTTGAACCTCTATAAATCGACAAGTGTTGTTTAGTTTCCGCATTTACATTCTCGTCTTGTGTTGCTTTATTTGAAAAAGAGAACGATTCTTATGGCGTGAACATCTGCTGTCCAAAAGCCATTTTGAATCCTCCATGGTTGTTATAGCCCCTATTACCTACAAAAGAATTTCTTTTAGGTACCCTATAATTTTGGGGTCCATGGGGGTTAGTTTTAAGACCTTTGGGTCTCCAAACATAATTAGAGCTATTTTTTAATTTACAATTATTAGCATAATGTCAAACTTTACCACAATAAAAACAAGTAGGAGTATGAAAGTTACTAGAACGCACGAAAGTCGGACCTTGGTTATTTTTCTTAAAAACACTTTGAAATGGTTTATAACCAAGTCCTTGTTTTGAATGCTCACCTCTTTGTGCATCTAAAATTTTTGTAACCTTATCCGGACTTAAGTTAAAACAATGCACAAATCATTTGTGAGTGTTTGTTTTTGATTTCAAGAGTACGGAATTTAGTAAGAGTAATAGAATGAGCTTTATCAAGAGATTCATAAGAGATAAACAATTTATCATTTTCTAATTTAAGCTCTTTATGCTCCCTTTTTAAAGTCTTGTATTTAACAATCAAATTTTGAAACTCATTTTGTAGTTCATCAAAATCACATTGTAATTCATCAACTAAGGAAGAAGATGAAGCATTAGGCGTCCTCGTTATTACTGCTATTATCGCATGGCCATAAGACCATGTTCGGCTTCTTCCTCCTCGTCGGATGTGGCAAATAATTCATCACATGTTTTGACATCCACATTCAAGGCCTTCTTTTTAGGAAACGCCTTTTTCTTCTTTTGTTCTTCCTCCGCTACTTTCGGGCAATCGGCTATATAGTGCCCAAATTTTTCGCATTTGAAACACGAGTTGTCTCTTGGATTCCTTGCTTTATTTTTGTTCACAAATTTTGCAAATTTTCGAAAAAGTGCGGCCGTCTCTTCATCATCCTCATCACTAGCATAATATACATTATTAGAAGAAGATGTTAAGCCTTTAATAATATTTTGCGTACCCGATTGAGAGGTGGATGGTTTGGAGTTTTTCCTCTCTTTGAGATAGACTTCATATATGAGAAGGTTCCCAATGAGCTCATCGAACTTGAGTGTCTCAAGATTTTGAGCTTCCGTGATTGTCGTCACCTTTTCGGACCATGAACCGGGAAGAACATTTAATACCTTAGTCACCTTGTCTTCTTCGGAGATGACTTTACCGAGGGCCACAAGAGGATTGACAATGTTGTCAAGCCTTTCCACCATTTTTGATATGTTTTACCATCATACATGTTGAAATTTTCAAAATCTTTAACGCATGGTTTTTCTTGCTTGTTTGACTTTCTTTGTCCCTTCATATATAGTTTCCAATTTTTCCCAAACTTCATGTGCCGACCTTATGCCTCTTATACGATTATACTCGATGGCGGTAAGGGAACAATGTAAAATATTTAAGGCCTTACCGTTGAGGGAGAAAGCCTTATTGTCATTTTCATCGAACTCCTTGAAAGGTTTAGGAGCCGAGGTGCCGTCCTCTAATTTCTTGGTTGGTTGATCAACTCCTTCAATAACCACATTCCAAATGTCGAATCTGCATCCTTGTAGAAAACACTCCATACGATCTTTCCAAAATACGTAGTTGTTGGCGTCGAAAAGTGGTGGCTTGTTGGTGGAGGCGCCGGTGGTGAGATAAGCTTCATTTGTAGCCATGGATCTTTCCTCTTTTTCTGAAGCAGCTAGCAAAGAGTTTGGCTCGATACCACTTGTTAGCCCAAATGGCTCACGATAATCTAGAGGGTGGGACAGATTATCACCGTTTTTCAAGAATCGTCCTCTTTTTCTAATAAAGCAACACAAGACGAGAATGTAAATGCGGAAATTAAACAACACTCGCCCGATATATAAAGGTTCAACCCACTAAGGCTAATCCTCTACCACCCCAAGTATCTCAGGGGTGAATTTGAAAAAAAAAGAATTTTATTAATTACCACAATTAATATAACACCACCTTTTGAAGATTACCACAAGTCCACAATCTTCTTACAACATCTTGAGGAGATTACCACAATCTTCCTTCAACACCTAAGAAGAGTACCACACTCTTCAACAAGAAGATTACCACAATCTTCTTTCAACACCTAACACCTAGATCACCCAAGTGTGCTCTTACCATAAGAACACTCACAAGGATATCTTGTGTTGAATGATGAACACAAATTCAAGATTACAACTCAATAAAGATAATACAAATATGAGTGCAAGTGTAATCAAGAATTGAAAGCCTAGACCTCAAAATGTTCAAGTGAAAGTACTTAGGCTAATACAACAAGATTTTTGACAATGAGTTTGCTTGTATGCTTTTTGTTTGTATGTTGTGTTGTATCTTGTTGCTTGAATGAAGCCTCTATTTATAGGAGAGGTCTTGGATTGGTCTCCCAACATAGGCTCTCCTTGGGGAGTGATTTCTACAAAAGAAATACAATTAAAATCAAGATTATAGCTGTTAGAAATCAACCCCTTAAAATAGGGAAAAGCTGTCTGTGAGCCAACGGATAGTTGCTGTCAAATTAACAAAGGTCGACCGGTCGCGTAGTGATAAAATTTGAAATTTTCGCACGAAAATAACGTCGAGTGGGACGGTCGCCGGGGGTCCGTCGGTCGATCCTTGTGTGGTGGTTAGCCTCGTCTGAAAAATGAAACAGAGAATTCTGTTCTTCGAGGGGAGTTTCCAGGCACAGGTCGTCCTAAGGTCGATCGGTCGCCGCCCTTTGTTTGTCTTCCGTCCCTTTTTCTGTTTCAAAACTCAACACAGATACGGGTTGCCATATATGGCGACCGGTCGAGCATGAGACAAAAGTGTTGTCCAATTTTTATCGAAAATAAACTTCAAGAAATACTCCAAAAAAATTAGTAAAAATATTTTAAATCGATCGGGAGTATTTGGACAACATTTAGGAACATTGTTTTGGTGTAAAAACACATTTGAAAAATATCATCAAAATCATGATAAAAATATTTTTCTTACAAAGAAACACGCTAATCCTTGCTCGATAAATCGCCTAACCATAAAAATACGAATCACTCTGAAAACATCCAATATTCTAGATTCATAAACTTAAAATAATATTCTAAATCTTAATTAGGGGCTTAGTAAAATATGAAATATGGTTTAAGGAAAATTTGAAAGTGATCATTACCTTTTGGAATTTGTAAATAAACTGGAGTGATAGAGATAAATTTTGAAACAATTGAATCTGAAAGGGTAATATCGTAATTCTGGAATAATTGGGAATTAAATCTCAAATTGCAAGTAAGATCCCAACTCCCCAAAATCAATGGCAGTAAACACCCCCTCCATTCTCTCTCATTCTTTCCTTTCTCTATATTTTTCAGTTATTGGATATTTTTGAAGGATGGTAACCATGGCTTTCGATTTGGGGGTGACGATTTGAGTCGTCGGCTCAAGGAGAACTGCGGGGATGGTGATTCGGGGTTCGGGTTCTTTGGCGGTGGGCGGCGCGTGATGTTTAGGGATGTCGAATTTTTAAAGAAAACAAGAGATTGAATTTTGAGAATTGTTGGAACCAAGCTAGAATTTTGTTGTGGATTTGAAATATGATTTGCAGAGAATTTGAGAAGGTGAGAATAAGATAAGTAATACTTTGCTAGAAGAGATCCTTTGCTACTAACATTCACGTAAAATATTTTATGGATTAATAAAAGATTCTGTTTAAAAAAAAAGGCTTATATCTAGAATCACACAATAATAGGAATCTAATATAAATCCGATTAATGCAACTAATAGATGAGAATGAATCTGTTTTGGTAAGTAGTAGAGAAAAGATAGATTTTTAATGAGATTTTAAAAGCAAAAATCTTTATCGAAAATCTTTAGAGTTTCGATTTGAAAAGAAATGAATAATTGGACTAAAATAAATAATGGGCTTATACTCGGGCTAATAAGAATTTTAGGCTTAAGAAAATTTGGATTATGTAATTTGGGTTTGAATTTTAAAAATATAAATTAGCCCCTAAATGAAGTAACTCTAATCCAATAATATCACAATCTTAATACAAGACCTAAATAAAATGTCGGATATTACAACATATCATAGATAGTGTAACATTAATCTGTATTTTTCTGTAGAGAAAAAGATAAATTTATATACCAGAACAAAAACATCAAGGCCAGGTCTCTTATACACACACCCAAACAACCTTCTCCATCATCATCATCATCATCATCATCATCATCATCATCATCATCATCTTAATTTCCTCAAACCTTGTCTCCTAAACTCTTGCAGGGTTTCTTTTGGAGAGTTTTTAAGATCCTCTCATTTGTTGTATTTATCTATATGTGTGTATAATTTACAGTAAGTGGATTTCGATTTATCCACTCCTCGTTTCTTAATTGTAATCCAATTACCCTATCGATTCCTTAAATAATTAGTCTCCAGAGAGTGCGTGCGGCGAATAATTTCGTTTCCTGCATTTGGCTTATTTTTATTCACGTGTATTTTTGTGATTTAAATAGATTAATGATTGATCGACCGGCGGCAACTTTCCTATGAATAGGCGCAGGGAGCGAACCCTCCAAGACCTCTGCGATGCCACTCTCGCTCTATCTCACCCCCAGGCATGTTATTTGTTGTCCCCTTTTAACCTATTCTATTTTAGGGTTCACTTAATTATTGCCTTTTCTCTTGCCTATTTCGATTTTAAGTCGTGCTATGTCTTAAGTTTCAGTTTTAATTATATCTCATTGAGAATTGATATATATATATATATATATGCATATATATATATAATATGTGATGAATTTGCAGACTTACACTTATATTTTCGTATTCAATAGGCCGATTACAGGGTTTATCTATACATATCATTTGCATACATTTGTTGGTTTCGTCACCTGTGTTAGAAATCATTGTAAATTTGACAAATATAGTAGATGTAAAGTGATTTTGATGTAAGCAAACTGAGTTAGCTTTAGCTGATTTATGTAACTATTATGCTATCCTTGCATCAGTTACTCTGTGCGAACTTTTGGAAGTTTCTATTCATTTATTGTACTTTTATTTGATTATCAGATTACTCCAGTATTGAGAGGAAACTTCAGAATGCAAGGGCCATTTGATGAAGCAAATTGTGACTTGCTGACCCATATGGTGAGATAATATCCGGGTAATAACTGCTGTTTTTTCTTATTCTCTAATCTCCTCTCTTTTATGCTGCGTTCTGCCCTTTTATTCATATCTGTTGAAATTAATAGAAGCTTTTCTTTTCACATTAACTCGTGCTATGATGGTCAATACGAAGGATATGAAGCATGATATGAATATAATCTACTGGTTTTGTTTAGTCAAAATGGGGTTGGTTGAAATTAATATAGAAGAATGCAGTTTTTCAGTTGTTTATTGCAGCTCCAGTTCTTCGCGAGTGCTTCTTTGATTGTGCTTAAATCATACTGACTAGATTGTAGCAATTGACGATGGGGAATCAGGGGAAACGGATTAAATCTTATAAGATTTTTGAAGAATTATATGAACTTGGTTTTGTCTACTTGATTTATGCCATTTCTCCTTGGCTTAGAGAACGCCATACAGTTGTTGGATGAGCCTATTAATTCCATTCAACTTTCAATCTTTTGGGAGCACGTTATATGCATGCTTATTATTTGGAGTTCTCCATGCACTTTACAGTATACTTGTATCAGAAGCATATTTGAATAATTTGGTGAGGTCTTATTGAACATTACTAGAGTCAGATGAAAGGGCTAAAACAAGTGTTCTCTTATCAGCCGTGAGAGATCTGCCCTCACATAAACATTATGGACTAACTAAACCCCTATCTTTTGGTATTTAGGTCACCATCACCACCAGCGTTTGCTAATCTTTCCACCACTTACACCAATGCAAAAACCACTGCAGCAAAGAAAAGCTCCTGAAAGTAAAAATGCAGCTGTTTCGCTTGCATCTCCACTGAAGTTGCTGCTATTGCATCTTACATGTGGGTTAGGCTTAGCTTCAGGTTTCTGGGTGGCATTCAATTTTTATTCCTTTACTCTCATCCAAAACTCAACCGAAACTCTTCTTATAGTATGGGTATGTAAACCTCCACACATTTCATATGCCAAGTCTTCTAAATCTATGCAGTGGTGTTTTATTGATTTTTCCTTTTTGTTTTTTCAGGCTGTGGAAGCTTCAATAGTGATCCCACTCTATAGTCTGTTTCGCCGCAACCCAGATCAATGCTCTGTAATTTCAATTTTTTGTTACTGTTATCATTTATCCTATTGTGGTATCCTTTTGAGTTTCTTTGCAGTAACTGTGTCATTAATTAGTTAATTTATTTTTTTATTTTTTGTGTTTGCTTTTCTTCTCTTTTCAGTATGTCAAAGCCATAGTGAGAGGGCTGCTGGGTCTCCCTGCCGGTTAGTGTCTTATATATCAACATAGAGTTTTCTCTTTTCCCTTCTGTTTCTGTTTACTTTAGGACAAGTAAATAATTTACGTATGTTCTCTTCAGTGGAATTTTCCATTGAACGGCATGACTAAATGATATTTTTCATTTCAGAATAAGGAAAGTAACTGTAGATTCTGTGGCATGGAATTTAAACATAAATGCAACTGAAAAATAAAATGCAGTTTCAGAATTGCACTGTTTAGATCCCAATTTTTTTTGTTACTATGAAGATTTTTGTTAAACAGGATTGATGGCCAAATAGTTTACTTCAAGTGGCCAATTTAGAGGCAGAAAAACGAGATATGTCATAGGATGCTTGGTACTTATTCAAGTGAGCCTAGCTAGATAATTAAATGGAGGTTAAACCAATTGAATTGGCATACTCTTCTGAATTTGTAGGCAGAACGCATATGCATAATAGTTTAGTGTTCTACAAAAGGACTGAATGAAGAAGTGATCCATGTACTTGATGCCAATAAATGCAGTTTGTTTTCATTAAGAATTGGGTTCTTCTGGTGCGTGTGGCTTTCTGCTGAACCAACAGTTATGGAGAATAAGAATGAATCCCGGGTCCAACGTAGATATTTAGAAGAATGCCTTCGATCGATTACAGAGACAGGACAGGGGCAATAGTTTAGGATAGATGGAAGAGCCTTAGGACGAAGTAGGATCTTGTTCACCGGAAGCAAGTACTGAATCTCTTTAAATAGTGTAGATTCGTTCAATATCCAAGTGATAGCACTGAGACTCGGTTGACAAGCTCATTGGCAACCGGAGGGGCTAGGTCGGAAAGCACCCCCATTTTGAGGTACCATCACCAGCAAGACCCTACAGAATCGCAAATTACCTGACTTAACCACCCCATCTTGATCTTGTTCTTTGCAGCGTAGGGAAAAACTTTCTTCCGTCAATCTCAGTCCCTCCGCTCTGATAAGGAAGACTAGCTAGAAATCTCACTCTGCTAGGAATGACACAAGAGCTTTTGAAGTACTTGATTGGTTAATTTCTTCAGTATTTGTTAGCTTATTTATCAGCACTTCAGCTTAACTTAACATTTTTATGCCTAAAATGGTGTTGAAGTATGACTTGTTGTATCCTAAAAGATCCCTCCTGTATCCTCTGCCTATATAAAGTGTGTAGTGGTGCTTCATACAATGGTTAAAATGGTTGATTGAGTCAGAAGCCACAAAGGGTTCTCTTGCTTCATATGTTGGTTTACATGTTATATAGTAAAATAGTATGCATATAATCTTCAAATAATGTTCTAGCAAATTTAACACTTATGATTAATTAACTGAAAATAACTAAGCTTTTCCTCCCATTATGCGAGCTTAATACATTGTTCTCTCCATAATATAGATCCTAATATGTGATGTTTTGCTTGCAGGTGCGTTAGTAAATGCACCTGGAGCAATTGTATTGGGCGCACCTGTTGGGATTCAGTATGTGGTGGTTATTTACACTGAAAGTTTATCCATTCTGTTATCCCAAGTAAAAAAACTAAACCTATGTTGTGGTTGGAGAAAAATGGCTCTGATCCATCATATCCTAGATTACTCAAAAACTCCCCCTATGATCAGCAAGTACCTTTGGGCCTCCTGTCTCTCGTATTGGACTCGTCACTTTATTCAACTGTTCAAAATTTGAAAAACATTATTATTTGTCGGTCCAGAGATGATAGAGCTCCTCCTGATGGTATATGGTTCTATTTGGGTGTACTGAGATGAGTCACATTATCTGATAGTCCAACCTCAACAGTGATAAGATCAATAGAACATGACTAGAGCAACTATCTCAACTCATCGCCGTCTCATCGTATTTTCCATGCAAGTGGAAAAACCTATGATGCTGATGGTTTTGGAATTTCATCTCATTTCTCCTTCGTATGAAGGTTGCGTCAGGAAGGGCATCCGGCGTAAAACTTTGCCACTTTGCTTTTTGTGTGAATTTGTGGTGTTAACTAATTTTAGACAATTAATTGACACTATAAACTTCACACCACCGACCCCACATAGTGGGATAAGGTGCAGTTGATGATGATGATGATGATACGATGAATAATAGTTGCTGATCTCTATCCTTTTTCATTGATTACAGGCACTTCCCAAAGACGGTTCATTGGTCTCTTCTAATGTCGGTCTTTACGGTATGTATCCTTTTGTTAGATCAGCTTCTGTTGCTAGCTGCTCTATCTGTTTTTAGTTTATTATACTCAACATTGTTATTCTCTGGAAGAATCATGCTCCATTTTATAAACCAATCTATTTTTTTACCATGAACACCGTGTTCTGCTGCAGTTTTGATCGGTTTCTTACCTTTGCAGGTCACCAGTTGCTATTTGATAAAAAGAAGTATATTAAAAAAATTCGCACACATTGAGTTGCTCATGCTTCACTATGTTATGTTTCTTGCAGTTTGTCCCTGCTGCTTCTGTATATGGCTCATCTTGGGCTGACTGGCATCGAATATTTGCTCACACTAAGTAAAGTTAATTACCCACATCAAGGATTTTTTCCTTAGTGACCGCAATTTTGTTATCCTTGGTGTAATTTCTTTGATTCAGTGTTTCATGATTTCGACAAGCAGGCCAGTTGGATCTACAGATTTTATAATCTGTTTACCTGCACATGGAGCTGTTATTGGGGCTTGGTTTGGTGCATGGCCTATGCCTCTTGACTGGGAAAGACCCTGGCAGGTTCCAACTTTGCCATCTATCCTTATACTTCCCACCTGAAATAATATTTGTCTTTTTTGTTACATATATTTACTATTAGAAAACTGCTTCACTTTCTCTTTGTGCTCTTTGTCACTATTTATAGCTAAAATTACACTGGGCTGCACTTTTCTTTACCATCATTCAAGTCTTTGTTTGAATTAAGCCTTTTGGTTCAAATAATTAATCTTCCTCAGCTCACGAACAATGTGGGATCTGGATCCTGGCTGCGAGCAGATTTTTTGCTTATAGTGCGAGTACTTCAACGTTTAGAAAACTTCAAAAGAAATCAAATAAAGAATAAATGCTGATGGAATTGAGAGAGAGAGAGAGAGAGAGAGAGAGAGAGAGAGAGAGACTTACATTTGCTCCGATGAAATGAGCAAAGCTGAGGGAGGGAGGGATTCTATCTCTCTTGTCTTCTATTTCTTCTAAAAATGAGGCTTACATTTGCTCTGATGAAATGCGCAAAGCTGCATTTGTGATTTAAGATATTTAATCAATTGGGCTGCTGAGATTGTTGCTCTGCACCTTGTTAGCTGGACATGCTTGAGGCTTCCCCTTATTATTATTAAACTAGCAATTTAGAAGAACATACTTGTCGTTTTAATAAGTAAATACATACTGACGAGCCTTACGTTTACATAGTTTACCATTTCTCTGGAAAAAACAGATAATGTTCACCTGAGCTTATATACAGCAGAAATGAGAATGCTAAGATGACTGAAACATTACTAGTGCTTTTACTGTGATCAAGTAGTTGATTGCTGCTGTCAATAGAGACTCTACTGGCTGTTTAACTTTTTATGATACGGATTGACGAATGGCTCTTCTCGTGACAGGTTTTATCTTGAATATGTGAAAGAGCCATTTCTTTCAAACTTTTCCAACTTGCACATTTCTTAATGTCTAAACTTGTTACTGTTTGCACTTTGCAGTTATTTGATGTGGAATTGGAGTGTTATCACTCCATTTTTTGCGTTGACATGTCATCACACAGACTGTCTATTACTGCACCAATATGTTTTATGAAGAAACTAGCAAATAAACGCCGTAAAAAAAAAAAGAAACTAGCAAATAATTGATTTATATCAATTTCTCACAGAACACATCAGCTTGATCATTAGACTGTAATGTGTGATTTCTTTCCTCATTTCCATTTTCTAAGTGTTTTATTCAGATCTTAGTGTGGAAAAGGAAGAAAGAAAACATTGGAAATTAAATTCCTTCACATTTTCCTTTTTGGATTATTTAGTATAGAAATTAATACTTGTTGAATATAAGAATATCACGAAGTAACAAATGATATAGATGTATAAATCAGAAATACCTCTCCTAATTATTTTTTTTAATAAGTTTGGAGTAGTGGTTGGAAGGGAGGGGATAAATTTCAAAGAAACTGAAAGATATAGGGTTTGAACCCTGGTCAACCCTTATAAAGGGTAAGCGATACCACGTGAGCTACAAGCTTGTGGTAATACCTCTCCTAATTATATTTGTTCTAACAATTAATTTGTGATTTTCTTCAGAACAAACCAAAAATGGAAAAAATAAAAATTAAAAAAAGAATATAAACATTTTCTTCACTAAATTCCCACATTCAAAAAGCAGTCTTATTTCATACCAATGTTATACCATGTGTCCCAAGGTACAGGTGGTAATTGGTTTACACAATCCAAACCCACTTCTGTATGAAGTCAGATGTGCTTTTGCAATGCCAACGTGCCTTTACAGCATTTTTTATGCAAAGCTTTCCTTCTCAGTTGTTTACGGTAATTGGGGGCAATGTAAATGTTTTAAGCGCTGATGCTGTCTACCTTACCTGTGAATATGATTTTTGGTTAAGATGGCCATTTTGGTGATTCGAGAATTCATCTAGTTATCAAATCCGCAAACTGCTTGATTAGTTAAAAAGTTTACTGCATTATGCTATTCTTAGTTTATATATGAGACATGGTTTATCTATTATTTATCAGATGCATTCAAAGATTTGCATTTTATACAGGACTGGCCAGTTTGTGTGACTTATGGAGCTATTCTTGGGTATTTGATTGGAATGGTAGTATCATTTGGATTTGTTGTCTTTCATAATCGACACCATGCAAAAGGGGGACTAATATGGGAGATATCTCCAAGAATAAATTTGTGGTACAAAGTAATGTTGATTCACAGTTCTTTGATGAAGTTTATTCCATTTTTGTGCTTGTCTTGCTGAGATATAGCTTAGAAATTTCAGTTGCTGATCATATGCGTACTTCTGAAGGGGTGTGGTTTTTTTCATAAGCTCCTCCGTATTTTATTCTTCCATTATGTAAACAAAACAATTCTTCCATTATGTAAACAAAACAATTCGTAGAATTGACCGATGAGAATTTTCCAGTAATAGTCTCTTTCCTTTTTCCTCTCTTTGCTCTTTTTTTTTTCCTTATTTCTTTTCAACATTTGCTTAACTTTCAATTGATTGTCTAAAAGGCCTCATTTTCTGTTATGTAGTTCTAGTTTGAAGGGGTGATTGGTGAAGCCTGTCAAATTATTTTCCCATATGATGTAATATAATCATGTATAACTGATGATTTTTTCTATTCGATGAAGTTGCATTTGGATAGAGTGATTTGTAGGTAAGAATTTCAAATCAATAATGACAAATCCATTGTGTTTGTTTGGATGATCTCGTGATAGTTGATACACTGAATTTTCAAATTCTTGAGCTCATATTTTAAGCTATTTTCTGAATAATTGTGATGGATTTCAAATCCGTCGTATATTGAAATCTTTTCCCATAGTGATCCAAATTATTCCATCCAAATGAAACCTGAAGGTTCTCCAAATCCATGAAATATTTTGAACTTTCTCTGCTGATGTATACTTCATCAAAATGGAATTCCACAATGTTAATTCCAAAGGCAATGAAGGCCAAATGCTTCTATACATGATGCACATTTTTTTAGCTTTTTGACTGCCCTTTGCATTGAAATTTATATGGTTATTTCTTAGTGGAGAAGCATAGCAGATATTATTGTCTAATGCTAGTCCTTTCTTGGGTTTTCAACTCTTCACTGTTTGTATTATAATATATTCTGATATACCTCTTTTAAACAAGTATTGGAAGAAAATTATTTGGAATGAACACCATCATAGGTTCTGTGTCAACGAAAAACATTCACTAAGGTCCTCAAACATCTGTAATTTTGAAATCAGAGTATTGGAGTAAAAAAACTCAACTTTGACATCTTTCAGACCAAAAAAACATAAAAGCAATGCTCATCTCATTTTACTTTCACCTCGAGGAAAAGACATGTCCAAACACCCACCGAAGAATAATCTGGATGCTATATAAAGATATGACCAAATTGTGATCCACAATGAATAGACCAAAATCAAGGAACATTATACAAGAAAATTTCATAAGAGCCACTACACTGACCACTATAATAAGGCTGACCAAGTTCAACTCACTACCTCTGCAGCTTCCCAATGGAATGAAGATATACGGAGATTGAAACAACGCTGCAAACAGAAAAAAAGTCAATGGACTGAATATAGCATAGTATAAATCATATGTTGCAGTCTGAATGGAAAAAAAATTAGAAAATATACTCACGTGGAACCAAGAAAGAAGGCAAGAGAGAGATGAAATCCAAATAGGAAAACAGACACAACTGCAGTCAATGCAGTCAACAACATTGCAACTGATGTAGAATACACCTGCAAAATTTGCTTTCTTAAGAATTCTAGGATGGAAGATTGTAAACCAGATATATGAAAATTCTGAGTATGCAACTATACTAGCATACTCAGTCTAGTAGGTTTCAAGAGTAAATGCATCATAGTTATAAACCCTGGTATTATTTAATAGGCCTCAAGGATATAAAAAATCTGACACATTGGACAGAAAACACGCCAATTTTAGTATGGAACTGCTATAACACTTTTGCTTACATTTGATTCATTTCAAAACCATTTCTACAAACAAAAAAAATTATACAAACCTTAATTGGGTCTTCATTAACCACAAATGACAACATAGAATCATGGAGTGCACTTCTATTCTATATGGGGGATAGGTTGCCATTTCAATTATTCAACTGTTATAATAGTGGAGAGGTGCCTGATTATCTTTTTCATCAAGCATTTGAAACCACACTTTGGAGGGAAAATTAAGATATTGTAAAGCTCCACCGCAATGTCGTCTTACATATATGCAGCTGCCCAATAGTTGAGTTAGGTTGCCCGCAACCAAAACATTTGTTAGATCAACTTTAACCCCTCCCTCCAACCCATTCACCCTTTGTTCAAATATATTATCACAATTATAATATTTTCTTCTTACATTGTCAGATCTAGCCCACTTTCAGATGCACCTCTTGGAAGTATTAAATTATCGTCGGGAATAAAATCTAATAATTGATTCATGAATTACATAGAATGCATGTGAGCTACCAGGTTGAACATAATCAAACTTTACCTTCACTATGTTGTCAGCATATTTCATAACCATTGATACAGCAAGGCCACTGCATTGACATCAACAATATTAGCAGCAAAGTAGGTAGTTACACCTAAATTTACATGTAATTGGGAGAACACGATTAGTAGCAGTATGGTTCTAACAAATACTCCTTATCCGAAATTGAGTGTTATTACTTACTTTTTGGGATGTCCACAATCCATTTTTCCTAAAACACAATTTTTTCGGCAAAATACCCTCTCACTTAAAGTATTAAGCAATGATGTGCCAACACTAAGCCAACCAAAATATTTGAAATAGCAACTATTTTGAGCTGGAAATGTAAAAATACAATTTTCACTTTCCCATCTCCTAGTGCCAAATGTCAATTCAATTCAAAATGGGACAATCAAAACCGGATCGAGTTAACATAGAATTGCAATTCTTCCATAAATCATTAAAAACCTATGTTGGATAAAGGGAACTAGAACAATCAGCATACTGTGCCTTAAATGATACATTTTCATCTTAAAGTTATTCTCAAAAGAAACTCCGTGTCCATAATAATAGCTTAAAGAGGTGCCAAGAGAAAAAGTACCTCAGAGCATGATTCAAAATCATGAGAACTGTAATTAATGAATATCCATGAAAGAATCCCCTGCAGACAAAACATAGCATACACTTACTTAGGACATGCATATAGTTTGCCAATAGAAGCAACCCAAAAATATAATAAGAAATTTCAGTATGGCACTTCATCCTTCAGAAAATCTTGCCAACTAGTCTAGGTCAAGGACAATGCCTATGGATGTCAAACTATATTATGTTATGTTTGTAGGAGAACCTCTTGAAGCAAGTTGTCCAAGAGAGATTATATCATCAGCGGAGTTCCAACTGTCCTCCCAAAATAACTCCATTGGTTATAAAACACAGGAGTAATTGCATATTTTTTGTCCATGGAACAATGTGAATCATTGACATAAATAGGAAAAAATCAGAAGCAACAAGTTGTTTCAATTTACTTGTTCATAACAGCATCAAAATCTTGAACGAGTATTGCCATAGCATTGAAAACCATCCCAAATACATACAACCAGAAGTTCTGAACATTAATGTTCCTTGAAGGCCGTTTCTTAATTATAGCCTACAGAAAACAATAGCAAATATGAGGCCAAATTAGTTCTAACATATAACTTTTCACAAGAATTTTCAAAGAATACGAAATGGAACGTCAACATGATCCAAAAGGAATTCTTATGATAATGGTGTTTATAAGCAAAAAACAATACAATTGCAGCACAACATTACACGCTGCAGAATTTGTAATGCACTAACTGCTTGTTTTTTATAAGAAATAATACTCTTCTGAAGATAAAAAGATGTATTACGAATTTACCTCGGTGTAAACTCCAGCAAAACCACTAAGAAGAGCCATGAACTGAAAAAATCCACCAAGAGTCACTTAAATAATGTTTAGACTTTAGACCTTGGATTTTAGTAAGGAATACTTTAATAAAAATATTTCTCTTCATTTGGTTTAAAAGAGAACACAACAGCCATGTGGATACAATATGGAAGTCATTTGCTGACTTATAACTCATATTTATTTCTTCTTTCATAATTAGCGACAGAATTTGATGAGTTAGTAAAATGGTTAGTTTCTCATGATTTTGCTTTTCCATTTCACTTTCTCCTGGTAAATCATAAGATCAAACTGAGTATATAAGTAATTTTAAGAAAAAAAGAACAAAAACCAAGTAAAAAGGAATTCATTTTGTTCCTCTGATGAGTAATCGTGGGTTGATATTGATATACTGTCAGATTTCAGTTTCTTCAACTTACAATTGCCATCAGCCAACCCTCAAAAGGTGTTTGCAACACTCGATCGGAACTGCACACAAAATGAGATCCCATAAAGACACATACTATACACTTGATCAGGGTTCCAAGAAATAGAACAAAAAGAGAAAACTGGAAGGAAAAACATACACTTAAGGTCAGAGACTCATTGGCATGCTATATTGTTTAAGTACAGTTGGGGCAAAGTAGTGTAGCAAGAAACTTTATCCATTGGGATCACTTATGAAACTATTATCAAATTAATTTTTAGATCAATACTTATAATACTAAAGAAGGTGAATATGTAGCCTAATATATATATCAATCAAATTAATATGCTAATCCCCTCCCCAAAAGAAAAAAATACCAAATTATAAATGAAAAACTAAAATAAAAACAAACAAGAATAGAGCAAAACTTGCAGGTGATTTTTTGTTGTCCTTGATAATAATGAGTCATAAAACATATCTAACACTAGCAGCCATTTAAACATGCATTACCCAACTAATTCTTCCTCTGCTTTTTATACACTTGAAGCAAATGAAACACACTCTACAGTTTCTATAATTTCAAGTTTGACATAGAATTAAAATGTCAATATGATATATTTGACCGACAAGTAACATGTCAAATTTATCCCCTCTTCAAAAACTTTAGCCCCTTCTACGATTCTTACATAACACAACTAATTCTTCCCTGTACTTTTTATACACCTGAAGCAAATGAAACTCTCTCTACAGTTTCTTTAATTTCAAGTATGACATGCAATTAAAATGTCAATATGATATTCACATTAGACCTACAAGTAACGTGTCAAATTTATCCCTTCTTCAAAAACTTTTGCCCCCTTATATTGGATTCTTACTTCAAGCGGGTAATGTTATTTGTGAGTGTTTCATTAGAAACAAGTAAAAATTAAGCAGTCAATAAAACTTACAGTGCCTTACGAACGATGTATATTCTTAAAGAAAATAGAAACACTTGGTTTTATTTTTTTAAAGTTTGATTTGCAATTAAAATATCAATATTACATTTACATTTGGTCTGCCAGTACAATGTCAATTTTGTTCCCTCATCACTGAGTGTGATCCACTTCTATTGGATTTTAATTCTTCATTAGGGTCAATTAAGCCGCCTCTAACTTTAATATATCTTGCATGCATGAAATTTATCAGGTGGTTAACTAACCCCCACGAAGTCGGAGTGACTAAGTTTACATCCTCCTATCATTATCTTGCTATGTTTACATAATCAAGGAAATTCACTGCGTGCATTATTAATATTATGGTGATCCCTCTAAACCATGCTTGAATACAATAACACAGAGATATAACCATAACATCCTTACTTAGAATTAAGTTGTGCGGTGGTGCACCCAGCACACAATAAAATGAAAGCAGCCCACTGAATTTCACTCAACCTGGAAAAAAAAAGATCAGTTAATGTTTGTTTTGAGAAGACTATATCATCCATCCTCCACCACCTTCTTGTCCATAAACACATGAAAATTGATTAAATGTTATTTTTGCGGGTATAACATCACAAATATCTAGAAATTTTTAACACTAATGTCCCCCTCAAAGGAGGAGTGTCAAGTAGAGACTTTTTACATTTAAACTTTAAAGTCAACAACAGTAAGTTGAGAGGAATAACTTACTTTTTCTTGAGAATGATACGGTACAACACACCGGTGCTGATAATGTTAAAATTCTTTAGTATTTGGTAACCTGGAGCATCCACATATGCAAAGATGTAGTACTGCCACAAACACACATATTTAGGAAACAGCATTATGTAGAAGGAACTAAAACTGCGGGAAATATTCAACAGACGAGACTGAAAACCTACTTGAAGTAAATTCTTGATGAGGTAAAGAGCAGCAGGAATGGGGTATACACTAACTTCATCCCATGACGTACTCAACCTATAGTGGCAGTGGACATTGAAAACAGGAAAAACAAATTTAGTTGATGGAGAAAAGCAAATCTCCTGTCAAGGTCAACAAAATTTAAAAGTATTATAGCTGTATCAGAAGATGCCCCCACTCCTCCCCCCCGGCATGCAAACATTTGTGAGAGCTTTAAGTTTTGGCCTACATTCGTAAACATTTGCTGAAAACGGTGAAGAGGCAAAATACAAGACATAGTTGTGCTCGAAAATGGTAAAAGGACCGTTTCAGTTATGCTTCCTTAATTCTTTTAAAATGTTCTCAAGAAAAAAAATTATCATTGATAGATGAACATATGTGCCCAAATCCTTGATATATGTTGTTCTGTCAATTAATGAAAAATGAACGAGAAGTCGGGAAGGGGAGAAAACCTGTTATCCTCAGTAACACCTTCATTCCTCCAGATCCTTGTCAGGGCTGCAAGTGATAGCGCGCATTTCAAAGCCTCTACCTGGTCAGCAGTAATCAATTAAAGACCAAATTCATAACATTCTTATAGAGACAAACCCTTTTCAGGACCTAATGGAAAAAACGAAAAGAGCATACTTCAATAATTACATTGAAATGACAAGCCTAATAGGATCATTGACACACTAAAATATTTGCCGTTGTTAAGTACATAATGACTAGCCCAATAGGAAATATCATTCACTCACCAAAAAATTTGCAGTCGTAACACTGTACTCATACTTGCCAGCCCTCTTTGACCAGACAATAAGAATTGCTTGTGAACTTGTAAGAACTGTCAGTGCAAGTGTTACGATGGACCTATTTTATCATGTGTTAAGAGTAATAAGAAATGATGAGAAACTTCTATATCCCCATGCAGTTGTTATACTGGTAAATATTCTTAGGGAATAGAAAGATATTCATACTTGCGCTTCCACTTAGAACGGTCAACAGTGCTGCCTCCTAATGCAATCATACTGTTGGGAGAGACTGTAATTGAACAACAAATGTAAGGATAAACAAATTGGGTATAAGAAGAAATGAAATTGAGAGATGCCACAAAAAAAAAAAAAAAAAAAAAACAGAGAAGATGATGCAACTATGTAAACCCAGAAAAATAAAGTAGGTTATATTCTCACCTCAAAGCACTAGTCCAATATTCCCACAGATGAAGGAGCTACATATCAACGACATAAAAAAAGTAAACCCAGAAAAATATATAAATAAAAATCAGACCCCATTGAACTGATCCAAAAAGTATCACTAAAACTCGCAATCATGAACCAACGAAGTAGCAGTAGCAAAGCATTCAAAAATCCATACCTGGAATTTTGAAACAAATCTGCGGACGATAGGGTTTCGGGGGTGTCCACAAAAATTGGAGGAGATGGTTATAGCCTTATAGGAGTGTTTGCAAACTCCCAAAGAAAGGGAATTTTTTTAGCTTTTTAGCTGGGAGGTATTTGCAAACACCATTTTTTGCTTTAATTTGTGCTTTTACATATTCAACTCGGCCTCACCTGTCTATATGTTGTCGGTCCCAAGCCCGGATAAAGGAGGAGGATTGCGTTAGATTGACACGTAAAACTCTTGTCATTCCCTTATGGTATGGATCACACGAGACATCGTAATAAGGTTAGGATACTCCCCTAAAGGAGAGTGCCATAGTGTCCGATCATGCGGTGTCTTAAGAAGACCGCTACACCTCCATAAGAGTTTGGGTATAGTGAAAAATACACAAGAACCCTCACATACTAATAAGAGGAACACAAATGATAACAAGAAAATTATAAAGTATAGAATTGACAGTTGGAACATAGGTAGTTTGACAGGTAAAACTATATAGCTAGTAGATACTATGAAAAGACGAAACACAAATATTATGTGTATCCAATAGACTAAGTGGGTAGGCGAGAAAGCCAATACACTAAATACTATAGGTTATAAACTTTGATATAGTGGAAAGGATAGAACTAGAAATTGGGTGGGTATCATTGTAGATCCTCTTTTCATAGATCAAGTAGTAGGAGTAACTAAAAAATGAGATAGAATCATAACTCTTAAAATTGTAGTTGGTAACGAACTTATAAATATTGTTAGTGTATATGCACCTCAAGTAGGATTAGATGATGCTACTAAGACTAAATTTTGGGAAGATTTAGAAACTCTAATGCAATCAATCCATCAAAAGGAAAAAAAATTTCATAGGTGGGGACTTAAATGGATATGTGGGGAAGGATAATGAAGATTATGAAATGGTCCATGAAGGATATGGTTTTAGCTCGCGGTAATGTGAGTTTATAGAACCATCTTAGATTTTTTTTTCCATATACTACCCATAATTGTTTATGATTTTATTATAGATAATACTTTCTTTGGAAAAAAAAGAGACGAACATCTAATTATTTTTTTTAAAAGATAATACTTTCTTTAAAAAAGAGACGATTATCTAATTATTTTTGGTCATAACAAATCACAAATTACCCTTTAAAATATAATTTCTACTTCCTAACCAGAAAACGCGATAGAAAAATATGCAAAGATTGCAAAGTAATACCTGGAGAATGTCTAACCACCCAACATAGACTACTAGTTTTGGATATCAAACTTATTAACATACACTTAAAGATAAAGAAAATTAACATACCGAGAATTAAGTGGTGGAACATAAAGAATAAAGAAAAAAGAGATAGTTTTGTCAAATCTCTTGTAGAAACCATTGATTGGAAAGTGGAAGACAAAACCGATGATACATTTTGCTTATGAAAATTTTCAGAAAATATATTATTCCATCACTTTCATTTTTTTTTTCACTTTTTCTTCTATCAATCACATCTACACATTTTTTCATAAAAAACTAATCATTATTACACATTCTCCCATAAATTTTACTATTTATCCACTCACACATTTCTAACTACCAATCACATTCAATCATTATTTTACTATTTTTAAATCAAATCAACTCTCATCATTACTTTTTTATCTCACATCCAATCACGCTCTGAAAATTTAACTTTTTTTTCACCAATATTCTCTAGCAAAATGAAATTTTTTAAAATGAAAGTATATCCAATTGCGCTCTAACTTCTGATTCTCAACTATTTTTACTTCTATTATAATAAATCAAAATTTCTAAAAATAGATGTTTTTGCAAACACCCCCTATAATAAATCCACACAAAAAATTTGTAAATCCGAAAACATTTGAAATTGAAATTGGAAACAAAAATGAGAACAAATTCACGAACATCGCATCGCACATTGGGAGCCCTACCTCGGCCCTTCCACGTTCAAACATTATTTTACTTCCCCTGTTCTCCTGTGAGACCTCCGAAGCATAAAGTCGCCTTACCAAGAGAGAGGAGAATAAGCCCTCTCTTCAAAGATGATGGCTCGATCTTCTTCAGGCGGAAGCATAAACATCTCCGCCACTACCAAGAAGATCGACGTAGATAACCGAATTTCACTACTCTTTTACTACCGCATCGCCGATAATATTCTCAAGCAGGTAAGACCATCTTGAGCTAACTTCCTTTCGCAATAATTATTCTTACGATTATCTATCTTGTTTTGTAATTACGCGACTACTTCTTGTGCGAGATAAAGCCACATGAAACCCGCGAACTTTTGGGATTTGTAGTGAAGTATTGTTGAAGAATTGTTTGTTAACTTAGGGCTTCTGTGTGACTGGAGTATCTTTTATGTGTAGTTGTCTTTCATGTCTTGGGTCATGCTGGGAGCTCTTAGTTAAGTCTCAGTAGGATAGTTTATTGTTTTTCTTGACGAGTCTGATCCCAGTTATATTGGGTGATCTCTGGAATTTATAAATGGGCTACTAATTCATGAATAAAATAGACTGTTAATCAAGTTTCGGATGCATTCTTGCAGCTTTTTTGCGGTTGTGAATTTATTCCAACTTCCGTTTTGTTGGTTTTTGGTGTCAAAATAGAAGGGGGCTTTTGTCCCACAATGGTTGGGGAAGCAAAAGTAATGGGAGCCTTAAGACTATTTAAGGAACCCATGTGTTTTGATTTCAAGTGCACCAATCAAATACACTATAATCTTTATATTTTGATTTTTCTAAATTCCTTTCTTGTATTCCTTTGTAGAGTAGGGAGAAAGTGTGAGTTAGTCAAAGATTTGTAATAGTCAGTGTTGTTAGAGGCGAGAGGCGCACCGAGGCGCAAAGGGCTCCCTAGCGCCCGAGGCGAGAGGCGCGCGCAGGCGCGCCTCTTGAACATGAGGAAAACAGAACCTCTTGGAGAATTCACGAGAATATTTATCAATGTTCTTTGTCTTTTGTCTGTCCAACCATCGACCATCAAACTACAACCATGTTTCGCCCATTCTTCCTCACAAGTCTTGATGTAATTATCAAGCACATCATCAACCGCCTTTCTTAGAAAAGGAACTCGTACCTCATGATAACTTGGACCTTTGAAACCAATACCATATTGGCCAATGAGATTCAACATCTTTGGAAAACTAGGATATTTAACGGCATTAAAAGGAATTGCCGCATCATACATCCACTCACAAATAGCCATGCAAGCCTTTTCTCTCAATTTTTTCTTGTATGGCTCGTTCATTGTGGTTTGCCTCTCTTTTTTTTCACAATACATATCCATTGGACCAATTTGTTTTGGTCTCTTCTTTGACGTACCCACGGATTTCTCACTTTGAGGTGTATCAACATCAATATCATCTATGTCTACATCATCGTCCATGAAATTCGGTATTCCAAGTTTGGAAATATTATTCTTTTCTGTCTTTTGATCCATATATTCTCTTACCGATGCTCTAACATCATCGTCACATTTTGGGCACTTTTTAGTGTTTCGATGGCCCCCAACAAGATGTTGTTTTGCTCGAAAAAACCCCCTCTTACAATTTTATTGCAATAGTTGCACATCAAGTCATTTTTATTGTTTGGATGTATCCTTTTAAAATGTTCCCATGCCGGATCTTTTGATAATTTTCGGCCTTGTGTTGAACCACAACCACTATTACCTTCCATTATATAACTTGAGAGGAATAATCTGAAATTTAATTTAAAAAAAAGGAAAAATAAGCAGAAAATAAAAAAGGATATAACTACTAAGCTGGAAATTAAGTCAAAAACTGAAAAAGAGAAAAACAAATAAATAAAAGAAGCTGAACTTTTTTATAAAAAAGAAATACACATTTAATCATAAATAGGAAGAATACCTACTACATGAATATTTTGTATAATATTTATTTATTAAAACTAAAACATTAATGGAAAATAAACAAAACAAAAGGCAGAAAAAAAAAAAACAGGTTACCGGCGGTGGCAGGGGTCGCCGGCGGCAGGTGGAGTTCCGGCAGGTGGCGGTGGGGGTGAGCAGCGGCAGGGGCAGTAGGCAGTGGCAGTGGCTGGAGGCAGTGGGCTGCTATTCTTCTATTTGTTTTCTATAATAGTGTATAATAAAACCATAGTTGTCAAAGGTGCGCCTGAGGCGCGCTCAGGCGCAAGGCGCATAAGGCGCACATCACAGCGCCTTGGAGCCTCCCGGGCGAGGCAATTCAAGGAGGCGCGCGCCTAGGCTCTCAGGCGCAGAGGCGCAGGCAGCCTGCCAGGCGCGCCTTCTTCAAACCCAAAGTTTTTTAGGGTTTGCTGCATGTATTGGGCCTTTTAAATTGTACTTTTAGATGGGCCTTATATTAATTAGGGTTTCTTAAGTTTTGGCCTTATTAAAAGTAAGCCAAACTTTAAGTAAGGAGAAAAGGACATATTTATTGAAATCAAACAACGGCTCTGAAGCTGGACATGCAGCGCACTACACAGAACAGACAGAACAGACAGAACAACGCACAAACCTCTGCTTCTTCCCTCCTCTTCCAAGTTCGAACAGGTTAGTATTTTTTTTCTCTCCTTTCTTTTCTATTCTTTAATGTAGATTCTCTCTTACTTGTCCTTTTTCTCTCTCTTTTTTCTTTTTTACTTCAGCAAAATATAAGATTCAGTTTTTAAAGTATATTTTTCTATTTTTCAGAATTATGGAGGCAAATAATAATTCTAGAAAGGACCAGCATGGAAATATGTGCATATTGCTAATCCACCAAGCACAAATAATCTTATTTGTGCCTTTTTGTGCTAAAGTTACGAAAGGAGGGATTTTAGTGCAAAGCAACACCTAGTTTGTTTGTTATATATGTTTTTTATTTTTTTGCGCCTCACTTCAAAAAAGGCGCGCGCTTATTTTGCGCCTTGCGCCTCAGCTCGGGAGCCCTTGCGCTTTGTGCGCTGAGCCTTTGACAACTATGAATAAAACCCTAAAACTTAAGTATTGACCTTTTGAAAAGTCAAAAAGCAAAAAGTGTTAAATAAAAGTGGAAAGTGTGTTTAATTTGTTATTCAAGTAACAACTTTAAGTGTTTAAACAAAAAACAAAAAGAAAATTTGCATGTAGTAGAGGCGCGCTCTCGCGCGCCTCCCGCAAGCAGAGGCGCACAAAGGCACGTGCCTCAGAATGCGCGCCGCCTCGGCATTCTAGGCGTTTTTTTGGCGCCTCGCCTAGCGCTCCGGTGCGCCCTAACAACACTTGGTAATAGTATGGGAGTATTGAAGTCGTGAGAGAGAATTCGTGTGATCGTATAAATTTTTCATACAAAGAGAATTGCTCCGTGGGTCGTGTTTTTCTCTGATTTTGGAGTTTCCACGTAAATCTTGTGTTGTGGTTTGTTGTTATTTTATTTTGTTAGTTATTTTTTGCTTGTTCCTAGGAATGAATGTAGATCGTTTTTTCCAACAAGTGGTATTAGAGCCCGGGTCAGGTCTCTTGAAATTCTGAGTATGTTCTGTGGTTGTAGCTTTGTCTGATCTTCCACATCAGAAAATATTTTTTGAGAGGTAGGTTCCGGAGGTCTCTTAAAGTTCTTATATGCTTTGTAGTTGTAGCGTTGTCTGATCTTCCACATTAGAAAATATTTTTTGAGACGGTTATTCATTAGGTTAGGGGTGTATAAGTAGGTATGTCAAAATTTTCAAATCCGATGAAGTTTGGCATGGGGAAATTTGATGGAAGAATCAATTTTGGCTTGTGGCAAGTACAAGTCAAAGATGTGATGATACAATCCGAATTACGCAAGGCACTGAAAGGAAGGTCAGGTTCGGGTAATTCTACCAAGTCAGATGGTGCTGGCAAATCGAGCGGAGTATCTAACAAAGGTTCTGTAAAGTCTAGTATGAGTGATGAAGATTGGGAGTATTTGGATTTGAGGTCTGCAAGCAAGACAATACGCCCGTGTTTGGCTAAGAATGGTCAAGAATGGTCTTGAAAATGTGCAAGAGATTTCAAATGCTAAGGAGCTAAGGGAAAAGCTTGATGATTTGTACCAAGCAAATGGCATTTCTAATTGGTTGTACCTGAAGGAGTAGTTTCAATACACTGCAGATGAATGAAGGATCTAAAATCTAAGTACGCTCCGCATCATCTCGGTAACCAGAGGCAATTTGAGTGAAATTGAAGATGAAGATAGGCGTTACGACGACTCATCTTGTCTCTTCCACATTCTTATGAGCACATGAAGCGATTTTGATGTATGAGAAGGAAACTTTAAATTTTGATGAAGTCACAACTAAACTTCTTTCGAAGAGATAAAAATTTAATGAGTGATGGGCGAACTTCAACAATAAAATTGAAGAACGTTGGCAGTAAGTAAAGGGAGGAATAAAGATTCCAAGAATGTTATTTGTTGGAAGTGCGGAGAACCTGACATATAAAGCGTAATTGTCAAGGTGGAGCTGGTGCGACAAATAGCTCCAAATCCGAGGCTGACATTGTGATAGATGAAGATTTTCTCTGAGGAGAAAATGTACATCTTTATGGCATGTCTAGTTGCCATGAAAAAGGATGTGATGGTGTTAGCACGTCCTCAAGTTTGCACACAGACATTGACTTGGCATAGATGTAGGGTGTGTGGGAAAGGGAAGTTACGTCAATAGTTGAAGGACTTTCATGAGAGCCAAGAACTGGAAGTTACACCGTAGGTTTCACATGTGCCGAATGAAATTCTTAGAATGGTTTACTCTAAGTGGTATATTCATATGGTGGAGTAGGTTGTTCTCTGGTTTGAGAATTTTGGTTTCTTGGTTTGAGAATCAAGATTGTCGGTGAAGACAATGGAACTTTTATTTTATTAAGGTGGAGTTTGTTGGTTTTTGGATGTCAAGATAGAAGAAGGGGCTTTTGTCCCGCATTGGTTGGGAAACAAAAATGATGGGAGCCTTAAGGCTATTTAAGAAACTCATGTGTTTTGATTTATCTGGAATATCCGACAAATCACACCAACAAAATGATGGCAAAAATAAATGGCACCAACAAAATATAAAATGCACACAGTGATTTTACGTGGTTGGGCAAAATCGCCACGCCCACGAGTTTCCGTTCTTTACTAATAAAAATTTCCGATCAAAAAAAACACCCTCGAGTTTTATGGACCAAACCCAAAAATATAAGACTCAGACAACCACTTTATTAGTTGTCAAAGAACACTCTCTCCAACCCTTTTATATTGCCCCAAGAGAAAAAAAAAACTCCAAGTGTTTTTCCGCAATTATTATAATTTGACTCACAAATTGATCCCTAAATACTACACTATATCTCTCTCTTGAACTCTCCGGTTGGTTGTATTTCTACAATTGCTCCCATTACGCCTCTTATAGCAAATAAATGGAGCAATTCACGGAAGAAAAAATTGCCAGCCAAATGCAATTTGGCACGTTCTTGCAACTTTGGAAAAAATGGCAGCCCCCCAAGATTGACCAATTGTGTTTGGTGGGAAAGAATCTAATTTCCTTGAGCCAATTGAATTCCAAGGGCTGTGAATATTCAACTGGAGGTGGAGTCCTGAAAGTCACACGTGGCGGAAGGGTCCTAATGGTGGGAGAGAAATATCGGAATTTGTATCGTCTGGTGACTTCAAAGGAATACTGGAAGTGAAGCGCGGGAAGACTTTCAGGGTGCAGATGGATGTGTGGGAAGTCTTGCTGGGCGAGAGGATGGATTGGGGTCGTCCCTCTCAGTAGTCAACTAGTGGTGTTGACTGGTCTACACGTGGATTTGGCCGATTGAATCAGTTGGAGTTAGGATTTTAATGATTCGACATGTGCAGAGAACTGAAGGTCAATAATATTTGATGTTTTGGTTTGCTGGGTAATAGTGTGTGGAGGTGGAGATTGTTAGGTAGGAGCCCCCTCCCACCAAACACAATTGATCAATCTTTGGGGGCTATTATATTTTCCAAAGTTGCAAGAAGGTGCCAAATTGCATTTGGCTGACAATTTTTTCTTCCGTGAATTGCTCCATTATTTGCCTGTAAAGGCATGGGGGAGCAATTATAAAAATACAACCAACCGGAGAGTTCAAGAGAGTGATAGAGTGTAGACAGCGACCCTAATAAAAATATTCCTATGTGTTCAAAAATTAAGTTGGGCTGATCTTTTTGGTTTAGCTGCTTTGCTGCCAAAGCAGTTTGAATCTATGGTGATCCATTCTTCTTGGCCGTCCAGTAAACCTGAATCATTGAAATAACTGAGTCACTAGTAAAGATTGAAGTGGCTTAGACAAATCTTTTTTGTCGATAACCTCAGACCAATCAATCGAATATTGATTAATACGTAATCGATCGAACACTATTTGAAAACGACTCTTCTCTGCTCAGAAACGAAATGTTCCAAATGTTCCTGGAAATTCTTGCTCCCATTGGACCATTTGTATCTATATGCATCAGGATCCCGATTCATGGATCTCTCGGTTCGAGAAATCAAGATAAGAGGATCGAACCATTTCTTCTGACTCTTTTTCAAATTCGCTAAATGTTGGTTGATCGTATATTTCATTATAGTTCTATGATTCAGAGTATCCTTTCCTATTTGATCCCTTTGAATTCCATATTCGAAGTTGCGATCGAATCTATTCATTAAAAAGAATCGATTCAATACATTTCTTATGTATCCATAGGTACTATATTGGATTTGAATCAGATTTCGGATCAATCTATATTGATTGACTGCCTCCATTATGTTGTTGCTAGCAAATACCACTATTTTTGGTTTTGGATCTTCCAAATCATTCCCGCAGGAGATCCGGACCCATTTATTTCTGATCCTTCGAGAAAAAGATTCATTCTCTTCATAAAAAATAGGAGGTAGAACCAATAAAGATTTCTTTTTCGATTCATCCCTGGCCTCATTCAAGAATTGTAATGTCTGGTTGGTAAACAAGGATCGGTTTTTTAGAAAGGTACGGAATGTATCGTCAAATATTCAATATGATTCCACAAGATCCAGTTTCGTTCAAGTAACGGATTCTAGCCAACTGAAAGGATCTTCTGATCAATCCAGAGATCATTTGGATTCCATTAGTAATGAGGATTCGGAATATCACACATTGATCAATCAAAGAGAGATTCAACCACTAAAAGAAAGATCGATTCTTTGGGATCCTTCCTTTCTTCAAACGGCGATTCTGAGAAACAAAATCTGGCCAGCAGGTTATAAACTCAAGAGAAATCTTGTTAAAGATTTGCTAAATCACCGAGGAGTTAGGTGATTGGTAGGATCCACAACCTCTGATTTGGTATCACTGTCTCACTGAGTGAGAGCAATTATTAACTTCTTGTTTTTGGATATTGAGATAGGACTACAATGTGTAAATGTAGTAGTTGATTGCTCTGGGATGATGGTAGATCATTATACACTAGATATTATATACTGGATGGATTCCAAATACCCATCTTGCTTAAACAGCCTCAGGAAGTTTGTGCGTCGAAGTTGGTTTTTGGAATTCTGAGGTTGGAATGTCACTTTCCACCACTCTCATCCCTGTGAAACAGTTTTCCAAGAGTTTATTCAAACATCTGAACTTCTCCTGAATAATCACTTCTCTGAAGATGACTAGTTCTTTAACCCGCAATAGAATGCAAAACAGGCACCACAGTACCGTTTGGGTGGTCAAAGGCTTTCTCCTGTCTATGAGTGAGTGTAGCTCCATTTCCGATATTTAAGAGTAAGAGAAACTGTTACTTTCTTGATGTGAACTGTGCTGCCAGCTGCATTGAGATTCATTGAAATCAATTCTTGTTGAAATGCTCTCCCGCAGCTTTAAAATTCCTATATTTGCTTCTTTCACTGTTCGTTGTTAATTTTACAGGGGAGGCAATTGCAATTGCATATATTTAACTAATCTATCTGAATAACTTGGGCACAATACTTTTGTCTGATAAATAAACCTAATGGTTTGATTCATATATGTGGATGTCTACATCCTTCAGTGATGAATTCTGTCATTTCATCAATTTTGGATTCATTTTCAATCTACTTTCTGTATTAACTAGTTCAATATTAATTTTTTACACTGATGTTTTTTGCACAATTAGTCTAAAGTAGATGGTTTTGAGGTGTTCCACATGCACCAAGTAAACATCTCATGTTTATTCATTAAGTCACATGATTGATTCGCTCTGCTGTTTCTCACCACTGTTTTTCTTCCTCTAATAATGAATATATCATGTGTCGCTTTAATCATTGTTGTTTAGTAAATTGTCCAACCATTCCATGAATTGATTATATATTTTTTACCATGTAGGCTGACATCTTTCGTGAAGAAGAGAATATTGTTGACTTGTACGTTATGCTCCTTAGATTTTCAAGGTGAGAAAGAATGTTCTGTAGTTCTTACAAAACAAATACCAGGTAGCATGAAATATGGAAAAATTGGTTTAACGAAAGCTTCATGCTGTCTTTTGTTTTAGTTTGGTTACTGAGACAATACCTTTCCATCGAGACTATAGAACTTCTCCACAAGGCAATAAACTTTATCTCAAACGGGTAACAATACTATTGTCATTGCACAGCTGTTGTTGGTGTTATCCCTGTCGTTGTTGTTACTGTATTAAAGTCTGTCTTTTTCTTTAATCTGTGGCCACAGAAATTAGTAACTGCACTGACTGAGCTTGAGGAATTGAAATCAGCTGTTCAAGCAAAACTTCAGGAATTACACAGTAAACAAATTTATCAACTGAATAAACAGCAAAATTCTTGGAAAAATGACACTCTGAATCTTCAGTTGAATGGCCCGCCATCAAACAAAACTGGAATGATTATAGTTTAAAGAAGGTATATTTTTCGCAGATAGTCAATTGGTACTCTCATTGGGATGTTTATTTGGTAGTCTACTAGTCTTAAATTGGCTTAGATGCTGGATTTTTGTCTTACGATTAACCCTGCACATAAAGGGTCTCAATGAAGTTCATATATTCTCCTATGAACTGCACATCGATTTGGCCCTCACCAATAAAGTTTCTTCAGCTAAATATATATATAAAAGATGTTATTTTATTATTCTGTATCTGACAGACACATCAGCCTGTTACTAGCAAATATGGATATCAAGGTTTGAAGCCTCACTCGCTTACTAAACCAGTAGAAGAGCATCTCCGCAGAATGTAAGTTGCTTTTTGTCACCTCTCTACATTTGTTGTGCACAAGATACACACGTTTTTGTAAAATATATCTCCATCCTTCTTTCAAGGTTTCCATTTGAATTAGCAGACTTTAATTGACACTTGTAGTCAGTGTCTTATGAATGTCTTTTATTTACCGCATAGTGGCTCAGAAAATCATTCAGTCACATCATGTGTATCAAGTAAGGTATATCAGATAAGTATGTAACAGTTTTAGGAAAGTGAACAATGCTTAGGGGCAGCAGAAGAGGAAATACGACAATTTGGTGGTTGATTGATAACTGTAGGACTTAGGATTTCCATTCTATACCTTTCAGACTTGAAAGCGTAGCTGTCATTGTTGTAGATGTCATGGTAAGGAACCACATTGATTTCAAGAGTTCAAGAGATACCATTTGTGCACTCTTGGAAAATTTGAGTTAGAACTCTATGCAAACTTTTAAGTTCTATTTATTCAATAACTAATAATAGAGTTTTCAAGAGATTAAGAGAACGTCAGCCTTGCAGCCCTCACTGGAGAAAACATTAGGAATTTGCTAATATTGCAATGCATTTGAGTTGCAATCCTATGTGGGGTATTGATAATGCGAACAGGATCTGTATCATACAACAATCTCCTGAGGTTTTAGGAGAGATTCATAGTAGCTTTAACCTTTTTTATCAGCTGAAAAAGTTGAGAATCAACGCATGGTTTATCAACTCAATACCACTTTTCTGTGAATTTGAATACTATCCCGGGGTCACTTTTCATGTTTCTAATTGACTTCTTGAATGTAAGGCAACATTTATAAAGAACTGAATTGATCATGTTAATAATTCTTGGTCTTCTTTCAATCTCTCTTTGGTGTTTTTTTTCCATAGATCATTAAGTATTCCCCGCCCAAAGGAGGAAACTCTTTCTAAACATTCTATTTTGGGCCCAAATGGGCTTCGTGGGCAATGGCAACCTCCTAGTAATTATAAGGTGGTATGAGAACCCCCTGCTGTATATTGCTTTGTATTGAAACAAACAGTAATTTTGATTTTATTATACAACTGCAGGTCCAGTACCCAAGCAATGTGGACTTAACTCCTCTTCAGATCCCAAGGTTAAACTAATATCAGAACCATTAATTCATTTCATTTTGAGTTTCCAGAAAGTCAGTGCTTGATTTTGGAATTTAGAGTCATGATATGAAAAGCATGTGCTATTGAGAATATAGGTTTTCAATAACCTATTAATAATAAATAATATATTAGCCTTTCGTTCTCTTTTCAATAGCCGTTTGCCGTTTGGTGATTTGTGAAGTATGGTTTCTGATCCTTACAGGGTTAGTAACATTCAACAGTCTATCAAAGATGGGACTATGAACAGAGAGGATGACGGCATCTCAGAACAAGAAAGATCAAGTTTGGAATCTGTAGTTCAGCCAAAAAATGATAGCCACCCGATTCAAGAATCTGATTCTCTCATTTCTTTTGAAACTGTTGAAAGCTCTTCACAAACCGAAATTATTAGACAACCTTCTCCTCCTCCTGTGTTGGCAGATGTACAGGATTTGATCCCAACAACAACTCCAGCCACTCAGGCAGAATGTAGGATTGAAACTGCTTCAAATGATGCTTCAGTATGCTCAGAAGATCCCCTGCAGTTGCACATAGTAAGGTTTTGTGTACTATTTTTAATGTGAATTTTCTGTTTACTGTCTGAACTTGATTTATTTTTAATGAAGCTTCCAGAGCTTAGAAAATGATCATTGTGCTTGTTCTTGTATCAGTCAACTGAACTGATGAACAGTTTTATGAAGCTAGCTAAGTCAAACACAGATAAAAACTTAGAAACATGTGGCCCTTGCGGGTTCTCTTGTGAGTAGCACTAACATTTTGATCTTCTGCTCGATGCCTGAGAATTATATTTGTGATCATTTTAATATCATGGAAATGATTCTCTATGTTCATTTTAAGAAAAATCATTTTTACTAATTGCTGCAGAAAAACCGAAATTTTTCATCACGGCTCTTATTATTCCAAAGCAAGAATCAACATCAGATTCGTAAGCCAGACCGACTGCTACATATTCAAGCACACACAACCACAAATTTAATTTGTGGGAATCTGGTTCTAAATTATTTTCATCTATCAGTGTCAAACGACAAATGAGGAGGAAATATTTGAAGTGCAGGACAAGCAGTGTCTATTTCCTCTGGGATGGATTCATGTAAGCATATCTTTTCCCTCCGCTTGGCTTTTTGCACCCTAGTTTAAGTACCAGGGAAAGACCAGCACACCGCTGGTCGCTAAAAGTGGAGCTGGAATGTTTTAAAGAATTGATTATTTCATCATTATTTATTAATTTATTTATCTTTGTCTGTTGCTTGTAAGGAATCTTATTGGTTCTCAATCTAGTAGTGGCTTGTTTTGCTCATTTTGGTTACTAAATAATTTATGTTTCAAGTTCAAAACCAGCCACAGGAATCAGGTGGTTGCCTCAGTAACATTGTGTTTACTTGTGCATCAGAAAAATATGTTGAGAACTTCTTACACTTCCATTGATCCACACTGATATAGTTCAATTTAGTATTTGAAATTTTCTCTAGAATCCTGTTGTGTGGACTATGTCAGCTTTTGTAACTGCAGTTGCCACTTGTCCCAATTCATTATGTAGCGTTATTCCCCTTTATACATATACTACTAAATGTATAGCTCTCTCCCCAGATGTGTGCAGTGGGAAAATGCCATGTGCAAGATCTGTGTATCAGTTCTTAAGACTCGAGCCTCGAGCCTCGAGTTTCCTTCGGCAATATAATTTTTGTGTAGGGAGTATATAAGCAAAATATAAAGGATGCCTTACAGAACTAAGAATTGTTGTCCTGGTCTCTCCTTCATGCTTTCTGTGGTTCTAAGCCTAAATTATGCAGGTCTTTGATATCATGTTGAGGATTAATATTTGATTATTTGCTTTTTTTTCGTTTTTGCAGACGCATCCTACACAATCTTGTTTCATGTCATCAATTGATGTACACACACATTACTCTTACCAGGTATCCAAATCTCATATATTCTTCTTCATTTCTCCATTTTTAGCATTGATTATTTAGGGGAAGGGAGCAACTAGTAATTTTTTCAGAAGGAAAATATAACTGTATTCCGGTAAAAATCATACACCTTGAATGTCAATTTCTAGTTATATTTACCTCAGAGTTTGAGTCAGAGAGTTATGCATTCCCTCATTTTAACACCCCCTCCACCCCGGGGACAATCAATATATCTCTTTGTATCAAGTAATGTATGAACTTTGAATGTGATTGATAGGCAAAAATGTTTGTTAGCCCCATCTTTTTGGGAGTTGCAACCTTGGTACCATGCTTTCTTAAAATTTCAAATTTAGTCAATAAGTTTGCTTTTCTTTGCAAGTTTAGTGTTGGCATTATGTTTTGGACATAAAAGTTTTCGTGGCCTTACTCACCAATGTGGACTGAAGCTTCATGTGACGTGCACATATTACTACTGTATAGCCCTAAAAGAAAAATAGCCTTTTCTAGTCCTACAACGTAAGAAGGTTTACAAATTTAGCAATAAGTTCGTAAAACGAATCTAGTCCCATATATCAGCGTTTTATTGCATCTTGGTACAACTATTAATAATTGCAATCTTACTTTTTATTGATAATTGTATGTGTCATGCATGTTGTCGTTGTCTCACACGTTTGTCGTTTCCGTCCAAAATTTAATTGCCGGGATTAAAATTGCAAGAAAAAACAAACTTTGGGGCTAAATTTGGATTTTTTGGAAGCATGGTACTATAAATTGTGAGACTGTAAAATATGTTGGTTATTTGATTTGCGCTAATATGTCTTCCATTTGTTTGAACAAACACTTATTTTTTCGACAGATCATGTTGCCAGAAGCTATTGCTATTGTCATGGCACCAAGAGACAGTTCAAGGTCATATCTTGATTTTTCATTCATACAACTTTGCTTTTGACTGTTCTTTCCTCTATCTTTTGGAAGTTGAAAGCTTGAATAATAATAAGGGAAAATTTAAAATAAAACTTGGGGTTCGGGCTAAATACAAAGAAAAACCTTGAGGTTTGGGCTAATCACAAAAACCCAGATATTTTCGGAAATTACAAAAAAACCTTTAGGTTTGATCCATCTTACATTTTCCCCCTTCATATGGGAAAAACGTTTCAAAAGCTCCCCTTACGTTTATCAAAATGTTACAGTTACCCTTTTAAATTTGATACACAATCAAACTTGAAGGGGTTTATTGTAATTTTCAAAAAAACTCTTGGTTGTTTTGTAATTAGCCCAAACCCTGGGGGCTTTTTGTAGTTATCCCTAATAATAATAATAATAATAATAATAATAATAATAATAATAATAATAATAATAATAATAATAATAATAATAACCTGTATTTGTTTGTGCATTCAGAAAACATGGCATTTTCCGGTTGACTTCAGGTGGAATGACCGTCATCAGGCAATGTCCGAGGCGTGGGTTTCATTCCCATGAGCCCCCTTCTGATGGTACTCCTATATACAGACATTGTACTGATATTTATATGAATCCTAGTTTGAAATTTGATGTCATTGATCTACGTTGATCACTGTCGCATCAACATTTATACTTGCTCATTCATGATAATATAATTGAAGCAATTTCTGGTTTGAAGCCCAGCATTTGGAGGTATAAACCATTTTCAAATATGTAAAAATCTTGATTCCTTAGTGTTCGTTCAATTGTACATTTCTGGTAAAGTGATTACTGGTTTATCTTATTCTTGTTTGGAACCTTTTCATACTAATATTTACGTTTTGTTCCTTAAGTTAAGGGCCCATTTGGATGGAGGGATTTGAAATTTCAAGGGATTTCAAATGAATGGATTTCAAAGTCATTGAATTTGAAATCCACCTCTTGTTTGGATGATGTGAATTTGTGTAAGGATCCATCGTAAATTTTGATAATAAAAATTTAGAAGCTCTATTTATTTTCTTAATTGATATTTAATAAATAAAAATAAAAGATAAAATCTTATTATTTTGTAAATAATTATAATTTTATATACTAACAAAAATATGAAATATATTACTTTTATTATGTCTGAATATGTGTGTGATGATAATGCGTGTGCATATGTGAGGAGGCCGGAGGGTATGTGTGAGTGTGAGTGTGTGTGTGTGTGTAAATGTGTGTGCATTGTGTGTGTAGTGTGTGTAAATATGTGTAATGTGTAGCGTGTGTAAATGTGTGTGAATATGAAAGTGAACATAAAGGGGGAAAAATGAATGGATTTCAAATGACTAAGCCTTTATGATTTGAAATCTTTTGAAAATGAACTAAAACTTAAAGATGGATTTGAAATCCATTGATTTGGATTTATATGCCAAAACAGTGTGGATTTAGCTAGGATTTCAAATTCCTCCTCCCAAATCCTCACAAATCCCCCATCCAAATGCACCCTAAGGTTCTTTGTCGACTTGATTGATATTTGTACCACTCGCGAACATGTTATTATTAAGGACTGAAATGAACAAGTACGATAAAATTTAGCCACCCTTGACATGAACAAATACAATCAAATTTAACACCCTTTTCAAACATTGTGATTAATAGAAAATAATCTTTTGTGATCTCGTCATCAAGCTCAGCTTTGATGGTTTAGCTAAGTTCGTTAATTCGTTGAATTATCATGAGAAATTTATATAGTACGTATATATAAATAATTCACATTTACCTCAACCGTTAGTTAAATTGACTAAGTTGCTAACATCATCAAATATTTTGTATTTACATTCGTCAACTTTTTCTAAAGTTACAAATAACCCAAATTTTTGTCTTTACACAATCTTTTCTATGTTGAGATATGTAATTGTAACATGCAAGACAAAAGTTTGGGTTATTTGTAACTTTTTGAAAAATGGAAAGATGTAGCCTTGTTTGTTTATGTTTCCAAGACATTATTTCTAATTTCCAACTATTCATGTAAATGAAATCATGTTTGTTTTAAAATTTCCAATGAAAATCATCATTTTCACTTTCCACTTTTCACATAAAACATCATTTCAAACATACAATTTCAATTCTCAACCCTATACACTACCTTACATCACTTATCAATTACTATTCTTATTTTTTAATCCAATTATATACGTGGGACCCTCCATTACCAACTTTATCTACTTAAAATACTATTATATATATCTAATGGGACCCACTAGCCTACAATCTTACAAATATAATATTATATATTCAATTGAAATATTCAACCACTATCAACTTTTCAAATTATTATATACATAAAATACTATTTCAAAACTATTTAACCAAACATAATCTCATTTCCAAACCTACATAAAACTCATTCTCATTCACACATCCAAACATAATTCCAGTTTTCACGAAAAACCAATAAATTCTGAAAATTCATTTTTCAACACTAAACTAAAAATACCCATAAAACATAACCATACAAGGCCGTAATTTGTCTAATATAACCCTTGACCTAACCTTTAGTGAGACCAAATACTTTGTCTCATAGTGAAATATGGTTCATATATATCTTTATTAATAATTAAACTATTAGCAACAGTTAATAAATTATTTTGTATTTTAAAAAATAATATGAAATATGTATGGCACGGCCGCACGGGTGACTGAGATTCTTTACTCTTCCCTAACTTGATGGGACTTAAAATTAGAATCCATTACCTATCGTGAGATTCACTTAGCTGAATTTGAAGTGGCTTCAAAAGGAGGCAAAAATGTTACTCTCTCCGTCCCAATTTGATAGACAAGTAGAAGAAATCACACAGATTAAGAAAACATACTAAATGTAATTGAGATTACAATTTTTTCCATATTATTCCAATTTTACCCTCACATTAAATTGTAAAGAGACATGATATTTAATATGGTATTTTCGTGGATTGTGTTGTTATTGGAAGATTAATGCACTCACATTTTAATTTTTAGTATTCCAACTATCTTGGAAAAATAAAGTTTGTTAAAATTAAAGTGAATTAAATAGGGGTAATTTGGTCTATTGTTGTATAATTAATACTCTCAATAAGGAAACTAGCCTATAATTTTACGAATGAAAAAGAAAAGGTGGTCTATCAAATTGAGACGGAGGGAGTAATAATATATAAGAAACAAAAAAAGACAGAATGGCATTTCCTGAAAATAAGGAGGGCAAGCAAAGGTTTGGACGTTTGACAGAAAATGATGGGCCACAAGAAGGAAAATTGAAAAGAAAAACTAAACGAAGAACCAATGATCTTGTAGCCTAATTGATTACAAGTGAGGTAATCTTTGGCTTCCCAATGAGAGGTCAAGGGTTCGAGCCCCTAAGGTACAATAGTAGAGGATGAGATCTTCTATTCTAATTTTCCTATTTTACTCATATTTTCGCGGTTTACATGTGACAATTCCTGAGAGGCCGAGACTGTTTCCCTGAGAATTAATCATATGTGGCAACATGGAATCTCAGTTATCAAAACAAAAAAATAGTAATTATAAAATATTTTATATTTAAAAAATTAATATGATATTGATATGGACAAGGCTGCAACCGAACCAATTGAGCTTTTGAGAGTTTGAGATTGACTCATTTATTACAGAGTCGAACTCGAACTAAATTACCCATATATATTGATGGCTCACGTACTTTTTCGAACTTAATCGAGCCTAAACGAAATTAGTAAATATCAATTATAAATTAAATTATTCTTCAATTTATTATAAAATTAAAATTACATATTTCTAAAATGCATAATATCTACTAAAACCTATGATTTTATTGAAACAAACAAGTTCATTAAAATATTTTTAAATTTACCTTAAATAAACATATAAAAATTAAAATTAAAGTCAAATTATTAGTTTAAGTTATACGAAGTTTACTAACGAGTCTCCTTTCACAAGTCGACGATCCGAATATCTCTAAGCTTCCAAAGTCTAATTAAACGAGCTCAAACGAGATTTTATCGAGTTTAACTTTTATTTCATTTGTACCCTATGTATGGTGCGGGTGGCTTAATCGGACTTAAAAAAAAATAGAATCCATTACCTATCATCCTAACATTCACTTAGCCGAATTAGAAGTGGCTTCAAAAGTAGACAAAAATGCTAATTATATATAAGAGACAAACCAAAAAAAAGAAAGAAAGTAAAACAAGTCCAGCAAAATTTCATTTCCTGAAAATAAGGAGAGCAAGAAAAGGTTTGGACGTTTGAAATCCACTTGGCAGTTGGCATCTCCCCCATTTCTTTTCTTTTCCATCCCTTCACCAATATTTCATCATTTCTTTTTCTTTGCTCCCCTTTTGCAATTCTCTTCTTCTGCTCAATATTCTACTTGATTTCCTCATCAATACTTTTTTTTTTCACCTTACACAAATTAAATCCTCAAGGAAATCAACAATCTGCAGATATATACAAACACCTGCCAGAATTTCGACCTTTTCGATGCATTGGTAATGTTTCTTTTTTATTTTCCTTCCCTTTTTTCCATGTAAAATCATGTCCGTGCGATGCAACAAGAAAACTACATATTGTAGGAAGAGTTTGTTTCAAGGGTGACAATTCATGTTATCGTGTCATGTTCCTGTTTAGTTTCTGGTCAATTGTTCAAAGTAGTTGAAAAATTAATAAAAATATAATATATTATGTCTTGAGACACATTCACATTAAATTTGTATTAGTCGTGCTCGTGTTCGGATTTCTTAAGAACTTTCAAGTCGATTCATGTCGCAACACGAATCGCCACCACCCTTGTTTGTTCCTTCCCAACAAATTAAATTTACATTGCTGATTAATTTGGAGGAGTTCATGAATTCATGCAATATGACATTTCAATTTATATATTAGCAAAGCAGCATTTAATATTAAAATTCATGTGTTTACTGCAGGTAATTAATTTCGTCAACTCCTATAATGACCCTCTTATCCCATGATTAATACACAAAATTAAGTCCCCATAGTTGGAATCTTCAAGCTTCTTGTGAGTTGTGACTTCACAACATTTTCAAAATTGCTTTAATTTAGTATATACACTTTTCAATAACCCTTTTTTTTTTGTCAAAGAAAACCTATAATCACCCTATATATATTTCATTCAAAACATTTCAATAGATCTCTCTTTCTCAAAAAAAAAAAAAAAATTAAAAAAAAATAAAATGAAGAAAGAACATCAACATCAACAAGATGAACAACAGCAGCTAATCCAAACAGCAAAATTCCACAGTTCATCATCATCCCAAGCAGGATATCTCCAAAACCTAATTATTTATTTCTTATTTTTCGGGTCGGGTCTAGTAATCGGTATCACATTAAGTTCATACCTCAAAGACATCCCCAAAACCTAACACTCAAGCAATTTTCCTCAACCAACATTAATATCCTTCCGCCGCCGCCCCCAATTCTAGAGCCACCGCCGCTTCCCCCAATTCTAGAGCCGCCGCCACTGCCCCCGCCGATCTCGCCTCCTCCGCCGCCTCCGATTCCGCTTCCGCCGCCGGCACCTGTGGGCCCGATCGGGCTTTCGGAGTATTTGAAGCCGCCGAATGTGATGCACGACATGAGAGAGGACGAATTGCTTTGGAGAGCTTCGATGAAACCTAAAATTAGGGAATATCCGTTCAAGCGCACGCCGAAAGTGGCGTTTATGTTTCTGGCGAAGAGGGATTTGCCGATGGCGCCGCTGTGGGAGATGTTTTTTCGAGGGCACGAGGGTTTGTTTTCCATTTATGTCCATTCTCAGCCGTCGTACAATGGGACTGTGCCGCCTGATTCTGTTTTTCATGGCCGAAGGATTCCAAGCCAGGTAACCTTTTCATTTTAATGCTTAATTGCGATTTTGGTCAAGTATAGTGTGTGTAGCAATTTGGCCCCATAAATTTTGATGTGTTGCATATTAATTTGGTCTCGTAAGTATTCTATATATCAATCTTGGTCCCGTGGATTTTATTTTTTGCGTTTAAGTCCTATAAGTTCTAATTTTGTGCAATTTTACTGGGGTTGACAATTCGAGTCATCGGGTCATGTTCGTGTTTAGCTTCGGGTCAATATCGGATTGTGTTGGAAATACATCAAAAGTTAAATAAGTAAATTACAAGATATTATGTTTTAAGACAATTTGGTAACATCGTGTCAAAATCGTGTTTGTGTTTCTCGTGTTCGGGTTTCTCTAGCTTCAGGTCGGGTTTATATTGTGTCAGAAATTGTCACCCCTAAATTTCATTCGAATGATACTTCATCAATTTACCTTCTGAGACCAAAGCTGCACAAAACTAGAATTTATAGGACCAGAATTGCACAAAAATCAAAATATTCGAGACTAAAATTGCTACACAGAATACTTATAAAACCAAATATGCATCTCTTTATTTTCTTATGTGACCAAAATTGCTACACATAATACTTACAAGACTAAATATGCCACTTACTCGGCCAAAATTGAAATTAAGGCTTTCATTTAATTTTCCATATATATTCTGAACTTAATTTACATTGAGATCTATGAATCTTGATATTCGAATTTTGCGTATTATTTATTCATATTTATATATGCACCGAAATACACATAAATTAATAATTAAATTAAATTTGTCGACGCCTTATAATACGGGATGGTTCTATTCATACTCATTGGGAAACGTAATACAAATATAGCATTAAGTATGGCTCTTAGGGGGAATTTTTAAAGACCACTATGGATAGTGGTGATTATTTTTTTACCCATGACATAAAAAATTTTTTCTACCCAATTTGACAAAAATGTCCCTCCTTTAGTTTGGAGATTTTGAAATTTGAAATCGATGTAATTAATGTTTTCCTGAAAATCGCAGATATTTCCCCCAAATACACATACATATGTATAAAATCGTATATTCATATCGCGGTCATATATCGCCTATATCGCGCCCATATCGCTTAACTCCCATGTATATATACATATATATCTTGCACATATCGTGCCTATATTGTGCTCATATCATGCCTATATCGCGGTTTCAGATTTGTATCGATCAATATCGCCTATATCTAAAGACAAAGACAACAAAACAAATACTATATGTCATATATCGTGCATGTATTATAGTCTTCAAAATAACCAATTATCTATTCTTAAAAATTAAAATGAACGACAACCTTGGTAATTGGAAGTCATGCACATGACTCCATATTTAGTCCAGTTTCCAAGATTCATTTGTTCAATTTTATACACTCTTAAAAGCATGCATACCTATTAAAAACTCAATTTTCGTGCATACATGGCGTGTCTATTTAAAATTGGGACGATATCGCACCTAATTTTTATGTGAGGCACGATATCGCACGATATGGAGACGCTTATCGCGCCCTATTTAAAATTGGGCACCTAATATTAAGATGATATCGCCTAATTTTTTTTATCGAGTACGATATCGTGCCTTATTTAAAATTGGGCACGATATTGTGCCTTATTTAAAATTGGGCACGAATATTAGGCACGATATTGTGCCTAATTTTTACTGAGGCACGATATCGTGCCCTATTTAAAATTGGGCACGATTTTGGTTACGAAAGACCATAAAAAGAACTTATATTGTGCCTAATTTTTATCGAGACACGATATCGTGCCCTATTTAAAATTCGACACTAATATTGGGAACGATTTTGGTTACGAAATACTATAAAAAGAACTTCTTGATATTTTTGTGAAGAAGAATAAGAAGAGAGAAAAAAAAATGAATAGCAAAAATCGTATGTAGGTATGTATTTAACAAGAGAGAGAAATACAACTTACATACTTTAAGGTTTGATTTAAAGTCTTAAGGGTATTGTGGTAATAGAACCACAAAAGTGGGTAGAAACCATGTTTTTTATCCTACATGTCAAAAAAGTCTCTCACGTATCCCGTGGGTAATTCCCACCATTTGCTCTTAGATCTTTTGTATGCCAAGTCAAAACTCTTCAATGAAATTGAAAACAATTTTTCGTGTCTCCTATATAAATTAAATTTAGACTAATTTATGGGTAATTTAGACTCTCTTTGTAAAAAGATGTTTATTTTTGAAATAAATTGAATCAAAAGTCTTTTTTTTTTTTGCATACCATTTATAAATTAGTAACAAGCTAAAATTTCAAATTTACAGTTCGATAATGTGCAGCTTTTTGTTGCACATTTCTTTGATTGTACACTAATTGCATAGTTGTCCAACTTTTCCCCGAATTAAATTCCTTTCTTCTTCAGAAGGAGAGGTTCCAATGGTGAAAACAGCTGTTCTTAAAGAAGCTTAAAGAACAGACATAAAAGAATTAGTCATCAATAAGATTTCGACCCGACCCGTGGATACCCGCCTCCACTTCCCCCCACCTATTTTTTAATATATGTTATATATATTTTGCATATATATATATATATATATATATATTATAACTAACATTTATAAATTGAAAATCACTACATTTGTAATATTTTATAATAATATTAAAAATAAATATTTTTTTCTTTACTTTTCTGTTTTTGTTTAATTTGGGGTAGAACGGCTGACCCGCCCGCCTGTTCTAACTTAAGGACGGGATGGGTCAAAGTTGGTTTTCGATACCCGACCACACCGTCCCATTGTCATCTCTAATAAGATTACGTTCTAACCCACAAATTCAATAATCGATTTACGAGATGAGATCTCATATTCCATATTTTCGCTCCATTTTCTATTCTACTATATTAGATGCAAAATATGTATTATTATGATATTATCTTCTGCATGTATCATCCATCGAAATCTCAATCCCTAATGGACCTGCTCGCTACTATCTCTGGAATTAATTATTTTCTTCAATAAGTCTAATAAATTTATAGGGCGGACTTTAAGAGAGAACACGTAGAAAGAAATATTTTTACTCCTTGGTTAATCCCAAGAAAAGCTACAATTGACCAATCAGTTTTATTATTTCTTTTAAGACAATAATACATAATTGATTAATCAATATTTTAATTAGATAACTGTAGAAATTGACATCATACATTGCTAAAAGAATCTTTATATTATATGTTTGGTGATAAGAAATACTTTGGCATTAATGATCGCAAAATAATAATTATAATTAGAAACTACTTAAGAATCCAAGAATTTTGAATCCAATATAAAATTCTTACGTTAAGCTTTTCACTTTTTGTCGTTATATTTGCGTCACATAATAGCCAGGAGTATTCTTAATTAGTCTTGAGATTTGTAGTACTTCGGAGCATTGATATTTGATGTGTGTGAGATTCTTGTAAACGGGACCTACATAAATAAGGGATAATTGAAAATACTTTAAGTTAGCTAATTACAAAAAGAATAAGAAAAATTGCAAATATTTCGCATTCAAATCCCCCCAACATTTATAAAAATATTATTATAGCTACCTACTAAAATTTAAGACAAAACCAAAAATTCGATTTTAAAACATTTTTGTTTTTTTTTTTAATTAGCCCAAATTTCAGGTTTTTTTGTAGTATCCCTATAAATAATAAGGGATAATTACATTAAAACCATTGAGGCTAATTACCAAAAGCCCCAGTTTTTTTTTTTTTCTCTGTAAATTGCCAAAAAGAAAACCCTTAAGATTTGATTATGCTTACATCTTCTCCTTCTCGCAAGGAGAAAACATTTTAAAGCCCCATGATATTCATAAATACTACAGCTTATCCCCTCAAATCTAATACATAATCTAACCTGAGGGGCTTTTTATAATTTAAAAACATCTCTGGAGTTTTTTGTAATCACCCCAAACTTCAGGGTTGTTTTTGTAATTATCCCAAATAATAATGAATCTTATGATGATGCCATGTGAGTTTTAAGTTTTTCACTATTTAAATTTTATTTTCAAACGGCAAAAATGACGAAATATATCTCCTGAATTTTTTCAAATGATGATTTTTATTATTATTGCAGGAGGTAGAATGGGGCAAATTCAGTATGGTCGAAGCCGAACGTCGTCTTTAGCCAACGCATTACTCGACGTCTCAAACCAAAGATTCGTCCTATTATCAGAGGCCTGTATTCCCCTCTTCAACTTCAACACCATTTACGATTACCTAATCAAATCCACAACCTCATTCGTCGAGTCCTACGACTTATTAGGCCCAGTGGTCCGCGCCGCTACGACAATCACATGAGGCCCTACGTGACCCTCGAGGACTGGCGAAAGGGGGCCCAATGGTTCGAAATGGACCGCGAGCTGGCCCTCAAGTCATATCGACCACTTATATTTCACCCTGTTCAAAAAATACTGCAAGCCCGCTTGCTACTCGGACGAGCACTACTTGCCCACTTTCATAACCAAGAAATTCCCGCACAAGAATTCGAACCGACTTTGACTTGGGTCGACTGGTCCCGGGCGGGCCACACCGTTGAAATTTATCCGACCGATATATCGCCCGATATGTTGATCCGCCCGACCGACGAAAGTGCGTGTACAATGGGATGCCTACTAATGTTTGTTACTTGTTTGCTAGAAATTTACGGTGAACGATTGGATCGCTTTGCTTAGGTTCGCGCCATGATTATGCAGTTCTAAAACGTAGACATATATATTTTTTTTATTCTTTTGAAAAAGATTTATTGCCCTAGTATAGGTGCATTGTGATTCTTTGGCTATGTAGGGATTGGAAAATATAGGTTAGCTGGTTTGATTTTTTTTTTTATTTGATTTGATTTTGATATGTGACATTCAATTTTAGAGAAAGGGTTTGATTTTGTAGTTGGAGATAAAATAGGGTTGGGTTTGAAAATGTTGGAAATGAAATTGTGTCCACCTGATTTGTAATGTTTTCCTGAAATTTTCGGATTTACTACTTAGGCCTTGTTTTGGTTTATGGATTGGGCTGACCTGGACTTCAGCCCATGATGATTTAAAAGCCCGGTTGATTTTCATGCATTTTAGGATTCTTAATCCACAGCCCGCCACAAGCACTTTATAATCCTTAAAGCATTGCCTTGATCCAACAAAAGAAAATTATTTTTTTCCACCTGAAAATGGTCAAGAAATGCCAAATTAACCTTCCACCAACCTTTTTTTTATCGGTTCCACCAACTTTAATAACATATTAACATGGTAAGAATTTTTCTTTGACTTTACTATATAACATTCACTAGCATTTATTCGATGACGAACATAAAAATCTGTTTGTTTATCTTGTGTATGGACTAAAAAAGTAATACACGTTGTCCACATTCTTTATAGATTATTGGGCAATTACAAAAAAAAAAAAAAACTCTGGTTCGGGCTAATTACCAAAAAAAAACCCAGAATTTTTTGAAGATTGCAAAAAGACCCATGAAATTTGGTTTCGTCATACATTTTTCCCCTTATAAGCAAAATATATTTCCAACACCCCCCACCCCGACATTTATAAAAACATTACAATTACCCACTTAAATTACAGAACCAAACTTGAGTTTTTTTAAAAAATTTGAAACTGGGTTTTTCTGTAATCAGGCCATACCTCAGGGGTGTTTTTGTAATTATCCCTAGATTATATCAGCCATTAAAACAAAGTTGCTTAACAATTGCTAAATTGCCCATTCTTGCCCACGAACATTTCTTTGAAGTGTACGGAATAGAAAATTTCACCTTAGAAACACTAAGATAATCCATGAAAGCAATCAAAGAACAATTGAATCAGTGTAATGATACAGTTGAACCTACACATATACATCAAATCTATATGGAAATGTAAACCAGTTTAAAAAATCACAATTGTGGCATTAACTTATACCTACTTTAATTTTGGCAGTGAATTACTCTTCAATAGGAGAATATCCATTACATCTTTGCTGTAATCCTTGCTCTTTATTTCCTGTAAAACACTTAAAACATCATGCATATTTGGTCTCATATCCTTTGTGTTCTGTAAGCATTGAAATGCCAGCTCAGCCACAGCAACAATCATTGCCCTCACCTTGTAATCTGAATCAAACCCAACATGTGGATCTACTAGCTCGTGCAATGCCTTATTTTGAATCTTGTTAATCGCCATCGTCGACAAATTTATCTCGTTCCGATGCCTAGTTAAATCCACAGCTGGCTTCGACGATATAAGCTCAATCAGCACGACCCCGAAACTGTAAACATCACTCTTTCCCGTGAGCTGGTAGAACTCACCATACTCTGGATCGACATAGCCCGGTGTACCTTGTGGGGCCGTCGACACGTGAGTGACGTCCATTGGGATAAGACGCGACAGACCAAAAATCCGCCACTTTAACGATAAAATTGTCGCCCAATAGAATATTAGTACTCTTGACGTCTCTGTGGATGACACCGGCGTGAAGATAAGCCAAAGCACTCGCGATTTCCACAGCGATGTTCAAACGCAGTCATCCACGATAGAGATCCGGCTTGCACGTGATCCGTGCAGATGATCGCCAACGTGTCGTTAGGAATGTATTCGCGACACCCAGTATAAGCTCCCACAATCCCAGACGTGCATCCGTAAAGGGACACTAGGTTTTGGTGCCTTAGCCGTGCGAGTAATTCCACTTCGCTCAGGAACTGCTCGACTCTCCTGCAGTGGTTGTCGTGACAACCTTTTCACAGCCACGACACGCCCGTCTCGTAGTTTGGCCTTGTATACTGCGCCATAACCACCGTCCCCAAGTTCCATTTTGGGGTCGAAGTGGTTTGTGGCTTCTTCTAGTTCAAGTCAAAATATGGACGCCGGCCTTTTCTAGGTCTTTCGTCAAAGAAGGGTACGAAGAAGATCCACGAGACACTAAAGATGAACTAACGTAACGTTTCGGTACCTACCTACGATGGTAGACTAAGAAAATTATGCACATTGCAGAGGCACCAACTGCAGCTGCTCCTACTCCTGCAAAATTTATTTACACAAATTCAACATTTTTTATAAGTTAATGCTTAAAAAGCTAAAATAAACCGACGTTGCTATATGGGACACCGCACTATGCCAATCTTGAGTCCCAAATTTAATCCACTGCCTGTGACACAACCATAACAAAGTAGGTTACAATAGAACAAAATCAGTAATATTATCTGGTTAGCAACGGATAAATTGAGTAATAGCAAACTTATATAGTATTTGTAATCATCTTAGAAACTATAAAATCTGCTAACACAGGAACTTAAGACTCAGTTATGCACCTAAGACACAAATTTTAGCTCCCATCTACATAGTTTCTATGGCTGCCAATTTTACCCTTAACCATATACACATCTTTATGTAATGGACTTCATCAGAACATGGGTAACTCACTAACTTGCTCTTAGTGTTTTTCTTAACAATGTCTAAATAAGGTCAAGCATAATAGATTCAAGAATTAATGATGTGAAAAGCAAAAAAAAAGAATCTAATCTGATCAAATTTATAGTTACTATGTCTTCAGGGATGATGTTGATTACTGAAAAACACAGACAAATTTGTTCATATTTATTTAGGGATAGTTACAGAAAAAACCCTTGAGGTTTGGGCTAATTACAAGAAAATCTAGAGAGAAAAAACACTCAGGTTCCGTTATGTCTTAAATTTAAGGGTATAACTGTAATATTTCTATAAATATTAGGGGTCTGAAATGTTATTTGCTTATGAAGCGGAAAATACAAGATAAAACCAAACATCAACATTGTTTTTGCATTTTTCAAAACCTTCGATTTTTTTGAAATTAGTCCTAACCTCAGGGGTAGTTTTTAATTATCCCATTTATTTATGGAGCAGAAAGCCCACCAGCACAGCTACTACAGTTTCTTCTTTCCCACTGCAGAACAAATCCTTCTTCAGAATCGTGGTATAATTCATTTGCAACAGTTTATCAAGACCATCATCCTCAACAGGTGCATTAACCGGGCCGCACGACTCAATGGAATAGTTCCAGTGCTCAAGAAGTTCAACATGAAAACAGCAAAAGAGTGATGGCTTGCATTGCTGGCACAATCAACGGCGACGCCTCTCCCGATCGCATTTAACTCGCAGTCGTAAGAAAAGAAGAAGAGATCCGGCGGCAGGGCCATAACTAAACGGAGTCCCGCCGACGGTAAAATTACGCGCAGGGTCGGACACTGGATACCAGCATCGAACACGTTCAGATTAGCTAATAAAACGCGTTCTTGTAAAATATATCTCTGACGATGAAACCGTCGCCGTTGATCTTGATCACTGGCTTGTTGTCATGACAGGTGATGTTGAATCCCAGCCGTCCACAGTGGGAGTGTTGTAGGCCAGAATCCAAAAGGGGTTTCTTATGTTTAATCCATTACATGTCTGAGGGGACAAGCTCTTGAACTTGTGGAGTAAGATTGAGATCTCTTCAGAAAAAAAGTGAAGAGTAGGATGGTAATAGGAAAAGCCATAGATTTTTTGTACATGAATAAGCTTTGATGAGGTAAGAGGAGACAGAGGAGATAAAAGGATTAATTGGTTTGGACACAATCATAGGATTGGAAAACAAAATGAATTTGAAGTCAGCATATCATATCCTTTATTTTCTTGGTTTCATTCAGAACAATAATTGGAACTTTGACAATTGCTCCTTTTTCCAGGTTCAAACTTGAAGCAACATCAAGAGGGTTACCTTAGCAAACGCTAACTTGTAGGGAATAATTTTGGGTAATTAGAAAAACTACCCTGAGGTTTGGGGTAATTACAAAAACCCATAAGTTTTTGAAAATTACAATTTACCCAAAAAACATTTCAAACATCACCTTTTTTATATTTGTAAAAATGTCACAGTTATTCCCTTTACATTTAACCGAAAATCAAACATGAGGGTGTTTTTTGTAATGTTGAAACTTTTTTAGATATTTTTGTAATTTCTGTAATTATCCCAATAATTTAGGTGTGTCCCTTGCCTTGACTCATAAAATGGGAATACTAAAGGATTCTTTGAGTTGGATTTAATAATACAACAAGAAGACCATATTCCAAATTTTTGTCTCGATGCTGATGGCCAAAGAGTCCAGATATGACAAGTGTGAAAACCTTTAAGAAAAATGGCACCACAAAAGACCAGCTAAAGTAGTCGAAGACTTCAGACAGGGAAATATTATGGGATAGTATAGTCCATCGTTGTTAGATTGGAGTACAAGTCTAAAGTTGGGTTGGTAGCACCGAAAAAGTCTGCTAAACTCTAATGTGGACAAACCTTTTTATCTTTACAACAAACAGACATACACTAATTATTATATGGCCTCAAATGTCTTAGAAAATAAAAATGACACCACTGGTGAAGTCATAATTAAACTGGAACATAATACTAAGATGAAGCCCTTTGTTAATGTCTTGCTTTTAATTTGCTTTTAGTATTAATTACAAATATTATTATTCATGAGGTTTGACTTATTTACAAAAGTTTACCCACTAACTTTCTAAACTTGGAATATACTTTAATATAATACAATTAGTCCCTTATGATTATTATTAAGGGTAAGTTATGAAAACTAGGATAATTACATAAAACCACTGAGGTTCTGAGTAATTACAAAAAACCCAGATATTTTTAAAATTACAAAAGAACCCTTAAGGTTTAATTGTGCTTACAACTAGCCCTTCATGCAAAAAAAACATTTCAAAATCCCTAGTATTTGTTACACTTACCCTTTAATTTAAGACAAAATCAAACTGCAGGGGTGTAATTATGAAATATCTTTGGAGTTTTTTGTCACTAACCCAAACCTTGGGGGTATTTTTGTAATTATCCCTAAAAAACTATCCCGAAGGTTCAATTTTATTACAAGAAAATCCAATTATCGCTCACAATTATAAACTTCCCTTAATATTTGTTTTATTTTATAAATTGCACCTATTGATGGGTATTTGTAATTTTGAAAGATAATTAAGTTTTTTTATGTATTTAAGCTAAACTCTAGGTGCATGTGGGTGGATGCGGTGAGTCGGTCTTGGTGGGTGGATGTGAAGGAGACGAAGGATCGGAGGATGAAATGGAGACGCCAAGAGAGAGTGATACATAAACAACTAATGCAATACAACAAAATTGATGAGTTCTCAGTTATATCTTTTCTCACACTGTATAAAGCAAAATTAGGAACCAACATTCATAGTTATTGGCAGGACTTATTAATCTTGTCTCAAGAAGAGGCTCTGTATGCTATATATTTGTTGGTGGAAAAAGAATGAGTAGTCCATATATACAAACCACCATAACCAACTTTATTGTTTCTCATTCCAGAAATTGAAGATCTATTAGATGAGTTGTAAAATTTTAATAAGCTAAAACCTTTTCAAAGTTGGATTTAAGATATTGGGTACCACTAGACTAGGATAAGGGAAAAAGATACCTTTGAAAACAATTAACCCTAATAATCATCATGGGCATTGAGAGTTCTTGGCCATGCCATTTTGTGTGACTAATGATCCTTCCAGGTTTTCCAACTATAATTGAGGAAGTTATTTCTAGCATTCTCTAGCTGCAAAGAAACCTCGATAATTTAATATTTGATTAATTAATAACATCGATTAAGTATCACCGTAAAACTTCTGGTATAGTTTTCTTATAATTCAACCAAAAATTATTCAATGAAATACATTGAACAATGATACGATGCTTTGACAAAACTAACACATTCAGTAATGTATGCACATAATAAAATGAACAATGTATTCATTCCTTCCAAAAAAATGTATTCATTAAGCAGTAAATAGTACTTTGATGAATTAATAAATTATGAATTTATCTATAAATTAATAGACTATGAATATAATAATTATTTAATATCTCACGCTAAATCAATAAATTTTGATAGCCCCAAAACTATTATATATAGAGGTTTAACTATATATATATGTTCAATAAAATTTAGTTTTAATTAATAATAATTGTACTTTCTTAACCATGCAAAAAACTATAAACTATTTCACATACATTATGTTGTCCCAAAACTATTTAGTTTTAAACTATTTCATATGTTGATATATGAAACTCAAATCACTTATCAATCTCTCGCCTTATCTTTTCATCTAAGTTGTACTTGTGTGAACCACCCCCTCTCCCCACTCAAAAAAAAAAAAACCCAACTATATCTACTAAATATTACTCTTTAAAAATATATCGATTTAATGGGATCCATCACCTACAACCTCACAAATATAATATTATATATTCAAATTAACAATGATTATATTTTGTTAATTTATTTGGAAAATGTACATTATTTCACATAAACTATATAGATATAAATAAACAAACGAACTTCATTAACAAAGAATAGTTTTTTTTTAAAACAAATTTAGTGGTATTAATATGACTATTTGCATATGCAAAGTATTTATTTAGTATTAAAGTCCATAATAAATATCCAAAAAATCAACCATTTAATATTGGAAAAATATTAAAAATAAAAATTATGAAATATCAAATAAGATAATAACTTTTGTTCCATATATATGCAAACTATAGTGACTAGCGGTTATTGTTACTTTTTAAATTTCTTATTTTCACATATTTCAATAAGCTATATGCTTAAGAACATAATAAATGTGAAACAATTTACAATTTGCAAAACAAAAAAAAAATTGCATGGGTAACGAATGCTGATATTCAATGAAGTTGGAAAAAGTTTAACTAAAATATATTAGGTTCTAAAACAAATTATAAATAAAAGAATTATGAAAAGAAAAAAATAGAGGGAATTAGTAATTATTAGCTAGAAATTGTTTTAGGATGTGTATTGGGCCAAGAAAATATTGATTTGAGACGCAATATACCAAATTTTTAACTGTGAGGTGTAAAGTGCAAAATGAACCTAATTCAAGGATACAAACTTCCACTAGTTCACTTTTCACATAACCAATTTATTGCTATTTGCAATCTACCTATACAAATTAGATTATTACTTAATCTCTCTATCATACCAAAGAAAAAAAAAATCATTAGTTTATGCAGCTTCTAATCTTCTATTTGCACAAAGATTACCAATAAGCTTAAAATTGATTCTTCCTAGGTCAAAACTAAATTATTTTATGTATATTTTATTTTAAAATATTAATTTTACTATTAAATATTTTTTATTAATGTAGCTCTAAAGTTATACATCTAGTTCTGCTCTTAGGGCGATCTTTCCAACAAGAGGACCGGAAAGGACTAATCTCTAACGTACCACTTATCGCTCCCACATGGACGAATAATATATGAAATGGGTGGAGTAACCCAAAATATAGCTAAATGGGTCCAAGTTGATATTTTAATATTTTGGTGATCGATATGAAATGGAGGATGACAGATTAGTCAAAGATGTGAAGATATATAATTCGTGACAAATTTTGAAGGGTAATTCGTGCCATATCGTGACAAAGCTTTGAAATTTGACTTTGTCAAATTGATCAAGAGATATATAAGAAAATTATAGTTTTGAAAACGACAGAACTTCATATGTCTTCGTCGGCATAACATCTTGAGAGATGTAAATATTTATAAAATTATATAGTTACATCATCAAAACATATATTCTATTGATGCTAAATTGAATATATATATATATATAATTTATATATATATATATATATATATAAATTTGATACGTATCATTCACAGATCTCATAATCAATGTCTTAATAGTGTGGGGAAGATGCTATTTATATACAATATTGAAGAAACAGCTTTCATCTGTATTTATTATTTAATTATATTAATACAAGTTCTTAAATACTCTGACTAATGCAGTCATGTCAAACAATCCAATTGATTCTTCTATATTCAATCTTCTTGTATTCAACTTGCAATGTAATCATCACAACTTCTCTAAAATTTCGCCAAGACATATCTGAACAATGGATCATGCTATATGTGATGTGTCAAACTATTTTGAGTGATTGATTCTGTAAGTCTTGTTTGGGCCATAAACTATTTTATTAATGTGTTAACCAAGATAGAACATAATGAACTTAATTTTTTTTTTTTTTTTGAGAAAGAATGAACTTAAATTTCAATACAGACTATCCTAAACAATAATCAAAATGAATATTACAATTATAATTCTTAGAAAAGTAATAAGTTGTTTAAAACTCTGGATAATGGTCTGGTGGTTAAAAACTTTCAAGTCCAACCAAAAATTGGGTTTGATTCCCATCACATCCCCTTCCCCGATTCATATTAACAAAAAGTTATTTTAAACCCTTTGAAATATTTTGTTACCACATATAAAATATGTGGAAAAATATTCGTCGCTTTTGAAGAAATTTGCTGCAAGGTGTTTGTAAATTCAGACATACATGGTTCAATTTTCACCTAACTTGTTAGAGGGTATTTATTTAGCTTATAAGCTCCTCCAAAAATAAGATATCGTAACTTATAAAGTTGTTTTAAAAAAGTTGGGGAATTCTCCAATTTCTTTTTTCAAAATAAGATCTTATTTCAACAACCTCCTTTAATTTTGACTATTTTAATTACAAATTTGTTATTACTAAAATCTTAAAAGCTCTATCATCTTATTTTATCCAAACATTTTAACAACTTTACTCTTAAAATAAAATCTATCATCTTATAAGATGTAGGAGTTTATAAGATCTTTAAATAAGCTTATTCAAGCACCATCTTACTCCTCCCAAAATTGGTACTTACGAAAAACCAATATGATTTTAGAATTTCATATATTAATACTAACCCTAAAATACTATTCTCTCCGTCCCAATAAGATAGACCACATTTCATTTTTCGTCTGGGCCATTCAAAATTATAAGTGTATTTCCTTATTGTAATATTAGTTATACAACAATAGACTAAACTACCCTTATTTAATTCACTTATCTGTACTCAACAATGACATATTATCATTTAATGCAAGGGCAAAGTAAGAAGAATATGGAAAAAATTATAATCTCAATTACATTTCATCATCATCATCAATCGCACCTTATCCCACTATGTGGGGTCGGGCAAGTGTGAAGTTTATAAAATCAATTAATTGCCTAAAATTAGTTAACACTACAAATTCACACAAAAGCAAAAGTGGCAAAGTTTTACGGACGTTCTTCCTCGACGAACCTTCATACGAAGGGAGAAATGAGATGAAATTCCAAAACCATCATCATCATGTTTTTCCACTTTGCATGGAAAATACAATGAGATCGATGAGTGGAGATAGTTTCTAGTCATATCTCATTACATAATTGATATAAGAAAATATTCTACTTGCTTCATCTTATCGGGACGTGAATGAGATCAATTAATCTAGAAATCATTATAAGCAAGTATTCTTAAAAACGCAAAGTGCTACGGCAGACGGCTCAGCGTAGCGAGCTTAGGTAGAATCAAGCCGTTAAAAATCGCACTAGCCTGATACAGATCGGGCCTAGCTGTCAGACGAGTCAAGGGTTGGGACGATCTGAGCGTGGTTAAGTGATCTAATCGAAAATAACATGTGACAAGACAAAGGTCTAGCGCTTGCGCCACTAATCTGAGCTTTAAAGTGCTTTTTGTATCAGCTATAATTTAGGGACCTAATCAAAAAAATAATATGCGCGACATGAGATCCAACGCTTTGCGCTTAATAATTTGGGGCTAGACAAAAATTTTAAAACAGTGATTATAAGCTAAGCCACGACAAAATTAAATCCCTACCATAAATTCTAAAGAAGAAAATCATAAGGGGCATATAGTATTAAAATTATTGAAAAATGAAATTGTGTGGGAGATTTGAAGATGAAGCAACACATACCTGAATGCGAGCATACAAACTGACGAGGTCCACCATTAGAGCAAAGACACGTGGAAGAATTATACGTCCCTGACCAACATAACCCACCAGATTTCTCACCACGCAGCACACGCGCCTGTCCCTTCCATTCTGTACTCCACCTCAAACCCTTGACCCAAAACTCCACCAACGTCGTCGTTTCGTTTCGCCTAAACTCCATCAACACCGTTTTCAGCACAGGAACAGTAACGTTCAGTTCGCAACCCCTCAACAACGACGACTCATCCACCATGTAGCCATTAATGTCGCTGCATTAAACCTATTCCTCACCGATATATTCGAATTAGGAGGACAGCCGTAGAACAAATATATACTATCGACGTTCGGAGTATAACGCAAGAGATCGCCGATATCGTTCGGCCACGCGTAATCGTACCGATCGGGGCAGAAATCGTCCAGCAGATCGATTCGAGCTATTCTCATGGAACTGTTGTTTTTGTTGATGTCGAGGACGAGAAAGGATCGGCCGCCGATTTCTATGGTGGTGCGATTCTCGCGGCGGCACGTGAGCTGCAGGCGGCGGAGACCGCACTGCTGGGGTCGATCGCCGCCCCAGAAAGGATAGCCGATGCGGCGAGTGGTTTCCCGCAGGAAAAGAGGGCGTGCAGTTGAGATATTGTTCATCTTCAATACTTGCAGAAAGTGTGATTAAGAAAATGTGATGATGATGGTGGAGATGGTGTGGAGGATTGAGATTTGCATTTATGAGAAGGATTGATTGGTAGATGCAGAAGATTTGATTTGAGGAGGGATTGTGTATACTTAGTTACATGATAAATTTTTGGCTTGCTTGATGCATTTTCATTATAGAATGCGAATAAAGTTGACTTAGACGAGTTGGGTTGACGAGTAAATAGCTATCGCATTTAAATAAGAATTAAGATGGCAGGTCTACAGTTGCTTTAAAAAATTGTTTGTATTCAGGATGATACATGTGAAAATGTCAATGATGTTGATACTGTATGTACAGTGGATTTGGTCCTATAATCTATCAATGCAGTAGCTCACTTCAAATCAAATACTCGGAGCTAAGATATCTGTCTTCGATCTAATATTCAACCCACTGCTCCGATAATATTCAAGTCACATAGAGAGAACCGGCTTGAAACTCGCAGCGTCCCTTGATTGTCCTGGTAAAGCCATCCAATGCCTAAATCAAGAATGTAGGTCTGAGATGTGGGTCACATGGGCCCACTTTAATGAGTTGGGCCTTAAGGTCTAAAAATGAATTTAAATTTACTGTCTCGTGAAATTGATGATTGAAATGAGCCTGCGACTACGACGAACAGCCCCTCGCGAGCTTTTTTTTGGGATGACTTGTAAGCTCAATGGACTTTTGTACAATTCCTTTGACTTTCCTACGCCATGAGTATTTTTTTATTTTTACGCTTTTCTATTTTCTCTCTCCGTCGTCATAGAGAACAATTACAAATAATTATGAAACAGCTAGAACAATATATATACATTATTTTAATTTGTACTTTAATTTTGATTTTGCTTTTTAATAATATTTTTGTCCAATTATGTTTTCACAGCCTATGATATCTGATGAGTTTTTGCCTTCTTTCTTTGAGTTTTTTTTTTTTTTTTAAATTGAGGAAGAAGTTCAAGATAGACATAGATTGTGAATTTTTAATTTGATGTATTTGGTTGTTTTTCCATTCTTGCTCATGTGTTCTTAATTGCTTTTTTCTCCTTACTTTGGCAAAGATATTGATGTTTTGTTTCATTTTATTATTTGAGAAAAAAATTCAAATATGATTATAATATTATGAATTTAGAAATATGATGTTTGTATGGTTTAGTAATTAATTATATAGGGTTTTAGAAAAAACAAAAGAAGTATGAAAAACATAAAAAATATGAGATTTGCTAATTCAATAGTAAGATTTAAAAAACCATGTATAATAGTGTTGAAATAATAAGAAATAATTATGAAAAACAATCTTGATAGGTAAAAAACAAGGGTAAAATTCACTTACCCCTTGTACTATTGAGTTTGTATCAAATACCCCTCTCTACTTATGAAAACCTTCAAATACCCTTAAACTAGTAAAAGATATATATGAGGGACAAAAGTACCCTTGAGATATATAAAGTGTTTGATATATATCATATTTTATCTTGTCCCAAAAATAAATTACATTAATATGATTTGGGATTTTAATTTTACTTAAATAACTTAACTTATAGTTAACAAAAATAAATAAAATAAGAAAAATATAATTTCAATAGTGATGTTATAAAATAATTTTATAAAGAATAAATTTATGTTACTATCATTACATGCTGTAAATATATATTATTTTGTACAGTTATTAAAGTTTATATATTAATTTTGATACGCTTTAAAATGATTTCTATTAACAAATGCACATATTGAATATACTTAAATTGACGGAGAATGAAAATAAATGATAGCAATATTAAATGAGAGAAATAATCATAATAATTTCCACACCAATATTAATAACATGATCTATAATTCAGTATTTAGTAATATAATTGAATTAAATAGTTATC